>OV884059.1:84075079-85298785 GCA_930367215.1 Pollenia angustigena
TTCTTGCCCAAAATGCAAGAGCTTGACTTGCATGACATGTGGTTTCAACAAGACGGTGCCACATGCCACACAGCACGCTTAACAATGGACTTATTGAGAGGCGAGTTCGGTGAACATTTTATTTCACGTTCGGGACCGGTCACTTGTCCGCCTAGATCGTGCGATTTAACGCCTTTAAACTATTGTGGGGCTATGTTAAAGCTCATGTCTATACATGCCCGCTTCAATTGACGCATTGGTAGACAACATTGAAGCATTTATTCATGAGCTAGCGGCCGAAATGTTGGAAATAGTATGAGGCGCAGTCAAGGTCATCATTTGCATGAAATAATCTTCAAACATTAAATTATATGGACCGTACTATCGATTCAAATAAAGTTTTCATGCAATTTTCTGAATTTGATGCGTTTTTTTTTAACTTTCCTATAGCTCTTAAAAAATCACCCACGATAATTTCTTGGCACAAAATTTTACATATCTGACTTTTCATTGAGTCTTCTTTGGTTTCTTTGTTTGTTTATAGCCCCAAGTATTCTCTTAAAAATTACATAAAAATCATCATCGTATGTAAAGAAGTTTTCGAGATATTAAAAAAATAATCTCAACACATTCGGCTAATTTTTTTTCATTGATTTATGTTTCTTAAAGGATAAAAGGAACCTTCCCACCAAATTTCATTGAAATCAAAAGGGGTCGGGTCCCACTCTTGGTCAATTTGACTTGGAATTATCCATATATTTAATTTTTTTTTAAATGCTTACAAGTCCTTTCGCAGCGAACCAAAAAAACAGATACATATTTTTTAAATATATGTATAAGTATGTTCAATAGAGATACAACTTTTTTTTAAATTTTTGAAAATATCAAAATGGCCCTATCCGCACCATGTAGTGCATAAAAAACAATAAGAACTGCATCCTTACATTTTCGATATCGGTTAAAAAGGTTCCGCGTCAAATGCAATTTTTGATAAACTTCGATAAACTTTGGATAAACTTCGAAGCCTTAAACAAATCATTATCGGGTTTTTCTAATGTTCACAAATGCTTTCTACGACATTGGGTGAAAAAATACAAAATTTTGATTCAAGTTTCACTCTTCAATTGTAAGCCAAAGCAAGTTGTCATTCAAGCTAAATGTTATTTTAAACTGTCAAATTTTATACATAAGCTAAAATCAAAAATAAAGCATTCCCTACACTCATCGAAAAAATATGTTTCAAGATGATCCCATCTAACTGAACTATTTGAAAAGAAAACTTTCAACTTATTAGTTATGTTTAATTTAGACATATTGTTGTTTCGGCCACGTGTTGGCAACTATTATATGGTTGTGGCGCCTTTATGGAGGACTAATTTTATATTAATATGGTTGTCGGTGACAATTATATGGTTAAATAAAACATAATACATATATTTAAATTTTTCATTTAAAAACCTTCAGCCAGCAAGGTGACCATATATAAACATGCTTTTTCTCTGGGTTTACGGTTGTGCCAATGTATGCAATGTATAGGAATCATAAACCATCTTTAAGTAAACCGATCTGGCTGGTTTTCTGTCAATGTTAACCTTCTGCGGTAAGTAGCTTTACCTTTTTTTTAAATGTTCATATTAATACAAAATAAATAGCCAGGGACCCGAAGTCGATCAAGACCTTAAGCGAGTGACAACAAGACAGTCATTAGCACTAACTGTCGACTCGTAGGTCGACACACCGAATTAAATAAGTCTAGAACCAAATGCCTTCATTCAAATCAATCTTTTGTTTTAACTAACCCCTATAAAAATATCCCTTAGAATTAGTGTTTCGCTAAATGCTTTCTTTGCCACGGAAAATGGACTTTTATATTTTAAATATTAAATTTATTTTAGTTCGACAGCTCATGATGTTACCAATTAGCTAGTGAAATACCCTCCAGATCTTTGGGGTAAATATGACAAAATTTACCAAGTTTTACTAAGTAGGCTTTTTCTTTTCCTCCATTTTTCACTAAACAATAAATAACGTGATTTTACTCTGCCTCTGGTTACAAAAACTTACTAAATATTCACGTTTATTAGTTGATATAACTATTTAGCTGCTAATATTTTTTTTCTGTTGTAAATTTATTCATGAATGTATGTTTGTATGTAGTTTTATTGCTTTTGTTCAAGAAAGAAAACTTAAAAAACAAATTATGACAATGACAATAAGACAAGAATTTTTTTTCATTTTTCATTTCAGTCTCAATGACGCCTGTTTGTCCCTTGAAGGACAGCTAAATAATAAATAAAGAAAAAAAAAAATATATTTTTTATAAAGGAAAAATATGTTTTCATTTTTTAATATTCTTGTTTGTTTTTAGGTTTTCTATCTTTTTGGTTTTTGCTTGTTTTAAAAATGTACATGTTCTCAGAACTTCATAAGCCTGTTAAGGTTTTATTTTTTTTATAGCCATATAATTTTCAAGAAAACTTGGAATTGGAATTGTTTGAGAATTTGTTTTATTATTTAGTAGAAACGTTTTCTTGGTAAAAATCTTATGGACAGTTTAAGCACTGAAGCTCCACTTAAGTCGATTTTAGGATATCTATTCGCCCGGCTTATTTCTTAATCATATAAAACTTGCGCTCAACTAATGTCCTGTTTTTACCCGATAATTTTGCATATACATAAGTACATTTTCATTTAATAACTAAGTGCACACAGAAAAAAATACCAATGTTAAAATAACATGGCGAAATGTTGATTGAGAATCATGGTAAATTTCGGCAAAAGTATGCCCTTTATTTAAATTTATCATTATTTCATATTAATGTTAAATGAAAAATATTAAAATAACCTTAAATCACGTTTATTTAATATTATTCACTGTTAAAATAAGATTGTTCAATATTGAATCCATAAAAACCTGTTTTATATTAAAATCAAAAGTTAATCTTGTTAAATAAACATGCATACACACTTAAGTATGAACATTTTTTTTTATTTTCATGTTTCAAATATGTTACAAAAAGAAGACAATTCCCGTATTCTTTTAATTAAAATTATTTAGTTAAATAGGGCTATTCTGCTGATGCTTCTGTTAACAAAGGAGATACAAAATAAGTGAAACATGTGTTACAGGGGTAAGTGTTTTGAATTATTCTTAAATAAATGCATATGTTGTCTTCACACTGTTATATCACACTCCAACCAATTTGATTGTACGTGAAATTCACGTTGTTTCAACTTGAAATAACTTTCATTCAACATGATTTGGATTGTAATTTCAATATAAATAACATTTTGCTCTAACTTAACTGCAATGTTAAATTAACATGAATTATAGTTATTTTAAAAGAAAAAAATGTCGTTGGCAAGTTATTGTAAAATCATGTTAAATTAACATGAAACAACAATGAAGCAAAATCACTACTGAAAAATGTAAAATCAACCTTGTTTTGAACGAATTTACATTGATTTTTTTCTGTGTGTGAAAACTGGCTCGTTTAATATGCCTCGATACAAAAAGGTTTGTACGAAATGGGACTTTACACTAGTAAACTCCTTAAACATTAATAATATCTACCAAATAAGTCGCAAAAACGATTATTAATTCAACTCTTTAAAATTCTTTAAATTATCTGGTTTGAAGACAACTTTGACAAAAACTGATGTCTTATAAAACCGATAATCAGCGGGGGTGTTTAAAGGTGGATGATCCCTTTTTTAATTCTTAATAGGATAAAGTTTAACCTACAATTGTAAAAATATAATATGCATATAATATGTATTGGCAAAACTGTCCATCCAATATTTTTTTAAAAATGATTATTTACTGGTAGCATTTTGTCATGAGAAAAGTAAGATACTTACCCCTTTATACAAAACAAGTTAAGGTTACCATTAGTTAACCAACATATTACAACCCATTCACTTTTGCTGGTCTAAGGCCCGTTTTCACAACTTACCGATAGCTTAAAGTAGACTTTAAATGGCCTTATAAAGTGTTCCATTATTAAAACTTTACTTTAACCTAAAGTGAACGATAAAGTAGATTAAGGTTAATCCTACCTGGAAGGTTAAAGTAAAGTTGTAATAATGGAACACTTTTTATACGGTCGACAAAATCTTATCTTTAGCTATCGGTAAGTTGTGAAAACGGGCCTTAATGTGTTGGTTCACTAATATAAACTGTAATTTTTATTTGCATAAGGAGGCTTATCCTTAGGTGCGGTTCTATCATCATAAGCACTTAATTACATCCATTTTGAAAAACGAAAATATATAAAAGTCTTGGGTATAATTCTGGCAGTCGTAATCGAATACTTTTTTGATTTGAAAGCAATTTTATTTGTAACTCTTTCAGTCGATACTGGACGAATCTAAATTATTTATTCAGTATTGTGAACACCCAAATAAATCCTCCACAACACTGAAAAAATAATTTCGACTTGTGCAGTAACAATTATAAATGAAATTGCTTTTGAACCGAAAATATATACGATCACGACTGCCAGGCCTCTAAATAGTTAATATTTTATCCAAATTATAAGAAAGTCTTTTAAGCGAAACAATAAGAAATTCGTACTGATTGGAAACCCAAACTTACAAACAAAAATCAATACAAAACAGATTTTCTAACATTTATCGTTTTAAGGACTTTAAGTATCGCTTTAACATGTTCCGTCTTAAATCTTTTCTTATGTAAATCCAACTATCTTTTTATCAACCGCCTGACAAATGAAACGTATACTTAACTTTAAATACGACGTTTTTGTCACAAACAAGAAACCCAGCTGCACATAAATTTGCAACAAAACATTTAAACAAAAAAATGTAAAATAAAGGAAAAACCTTAAGAAAAAAAGAAAACTATAAAAACGCCTTCGCCTTTACCTTGTATATGTCATTGCAATAGCGAAATGAAATATTTACTTGTGTTACCTTCAAAATAAAAAATAAAGAACTACACAAAACGCTTTCAGACACATAAACTGTGCGGATTACAATAAAGCCATTGTAAACATAAACCTATACATAGACACAAATACTGTATTGTTGTTATAAAACACACACATACACCCCAACATTAATTCATTTGCGTGCAAATTTTATTGTTGTTTTTATTTGTTACAATTGTTACTATTTTTGTAATCCCCACCACCAACCCCTCTTTTACTGCCTAACACACAACAACAATAAATAATCGTAGTGGTTTAGTTTGTTGTTATTGTTTTTTTTTTTTAACATTGAATTGTTAAACCGATACTTTTGTAATAGTATTTGCTTATTTATTTTCCTATATACATATATTTACACTCTTTTCTTTCTCTCCACCCCGAAGAGTCTATAACAGTGATGCCGTTTAGTTACTTTAGCTAAATATTTAGTAAGTTTCGAAGACCGAACGTTACATGTATATTTTATTTATATTTGGCCAACGAATTTTGGAAACTTTTGATACATGTCGAAGAACGGAGTCATGTTTTTGAAAAAGTACTTGAGTAATTGATTAAAATAAGAATTGCCCGTCTCTGAAAGCAGCTTAACATATTAATTCGGTTTTAATAACAAAACAATCATACACTTGTATACGTTAATCAATTTTGTTGTTATATTTCATAGAAAAAAAAAAAAAAAAATTAAATTACTTTCTTTTCTCAATGCGTGTGTGTGGAGTATATAAAGCCAACTGAAACTTTTAAAGACTGATCACCATTATCGATTGAATACTTATATAATAGCTGAATTAATATTGACTAAGGAAATTATTCAAGACGGTTCAAAATATGTGCCTTCTGAATCCATAATTTCAATTCGATTCTCAAGTAATAACAAAAAAAAAAAAAAGAAAAAAAAACCAGCGTCACTACTTGCAACTGGAAATTGAACTAGACTTTTGTTAGAGCAAATCTGCCAAAGAGGCTTAAAAAGTTAGATCGGGCTTGCAAAATATCGGCCCCTTAAATTTTTGGGCTTTTTGAAAGGGCGTTTCGTATAAGTCATTGTATAGCGATTATTTGCTTATAATATATTAACCCTGTATAACTCATTTTAAGGCGTAATTATTGTACTTTTTTTCACTTCCCCACAAAAGTATACTAAAACGGCACTTTAGAGGGTAAAATGAATAAATAAAACGAATATTTTCTGCATCAAATTTCACTAGGGGTCTCTCTTATGCTGGGTACACACTATGCAACTCATTTACGCAATCTAGTGAATTAAATTAATTTTCATTCATTCCATATTGCATCAGCACTGTGTGTACCCAGCATTAGACCAAAAAATCGTGCGATGTATGTAAATCGGGGTTTCGAAAAATTCAATAATTTCAAGGCCCAGAATTTCGAACATCTGTTTTTCCGAGTTTTTGGTCGTAGAAGACCCCTAGTGAAATTTGATGCAGATAATATTCATCGAACATTTTAACCCTCTAATGTGCCGCTTTAGTACACTTGTGTGTGGAAGTTAAAAAAGAAGGACAAAAATTATCCCTTAAAATGAGTGTTAACCGAAAAAAAGAATCGACATACAATTCTACTGAAGACATCCGAAATATGTAGTCTTATAGCTCAGAAGTACATTTAGTAGATTTTTTTTTACTTATAATAAACGCCTTTTCAAAAAATTAAAAAATTTTAAGGGCCGATATTTCGGGAACCCAAGCTAACTTTCCAAAACCCTTTGTCAGATTTGCTCTAATAATAGTCGAGTTTAATTTCGCGTTGCAAGTTTTAAGACTGGTGGCGATTACCCGAATTTTGTTGCACTGTGTTATGAGTGTCGTTGTCGTAGTCGAAGAAGATTTTGAAAATTGGTATTATCGTTGTCGTAAAACACATAAATGCGACAAACTTTCTATATATTTTATATTGAAGTTATTGTAAATTTGAAATGATATCGACAAAAATTTTAAACGACTGCGGCTTTGATTACGACAACAACTCACGTAATAAAGCTGAATAATTATTTATATATGTGACGCGCAAAATAGAAAGGGACCTAAGGGTTTTGCCATTTTAAAGATTTAAATACGTGTATCTTTAGTGTACCATCACTAAGCGTGTTGGTATTGGTCTCATTTGAAAGCGACACATCTCAACCTTGTTGGTCAACGTTGAAAACGCGCGTAGGTCGTCCCTACCTCATGTTTTGTGTAGTTGGGTTTTACTGTTCCCTTTACCTTACTGGTCCCTTTCTCTATGTGCTGTCACATATATGAACTTAAATAACTACGCAATCCTTGTATGTATTATTTTCACAGGTTTTTATTTTTATATTATAATGGACATTTTCTCAATGTATCGACAAACTGTCTGTTACTTAATGCCAACATAAACTTATTAGACCGATAAACTGTCCGTTAACAATTTTGGGTTTCTCAATATACCGACAAAAAACATTGATTTCAGTTGGCAGCACCACAAAAAATGCATATAAAAGTTGGGAGTCAGCTGATTGAATTTATCTGTATGGCAAATAAAAGGAAAATAAATAATTGGCAGATGAGTGCTGGTTAGTTTTGCGACCGAAAAGAAGCAAATGGAACATTGAGAAAACCAAATTTCCTTAATGTCCAGTTTTTCGTTGGGTAAAAAGATAATCGCCTAATGAGAAAACGGCCATAAGTTTTGTTTTTGGCAGTGAATGAATTTTTTGTCTTGTTGTTATCAATTAATTCTTTATTCATTACATAAGTGTAACGTTACTGACTAACTTTTTCATTATCGTTCAGCATAAATGTCTGAAATTTGTAGCGGAGGCTGGTCTCTCGACAAAACGATCCACGAAAATATTTTTGGAAATTCGAATGTGAAGAGGTTAAAAAGGGTAGAATCGTGTAAACTCGCTAACTTTATTTATTCTAAACTAAAAAAATGCAACCAAAATTTAAAACTTGTCGTTGTTCATTAAAAACAAATAGGCGACCAGGTGTCTGGTACTTTTTGAAATTCGGCCCGTTTGGGTAGTAAACGGGTAAAAAAATATTTTGGATTCCAGATAAACCAAAAAGCAGACAAATTAAAATTATATCAGATTCGTAACTTAAGTAAAAAATACAAATAAATAAATGGTACCTTTTCGATATTCGAAGGTTCGTTCCTATTTGGTGGTACTTTTTTTTTTCAAAAATTGTCTCCATTTATTTCATACACGTATTCAACTATGGGCTCCCACAAGAATTTTTGATATGTTTATGGAGAGCAAAAAGTATCAAAATGGTAAAAAACGGGAAAATAAATGTATTTCTTTTACTTTTCCTTTATACATGCGGTGCTTTTCCTGTTTTCTATAATATTGAACTTAAAGTCCTATAGACAATACCTTTATGATTGTGCAGTCAAGTGACTGTGCTCACATTACACTAGCATGCTGGTACAAAATTAATTTTTACCAAAAATTCTGTGGAAAAGGTTGTAATGAATTGGTTCTTTAATTCACATTTGCGGTGTTCCCTACTTTTAACTTTCCATAGGCAAGGCATTGTTATATGAAGTTACAGAAATTCTTCCCAAAGTATTTTTCCTTTAGCATTCATATTTTAAATTTTGTATTTTTTGATGTTTAGCCTTGCCGATTTAACTTTTATGAGCTGACTTTACAACACACGATTCAATCATGCTGGTACAATCTAAAACAAATCAAACTTTTTTTGATAAAGCACCAACAGCTGGTACAATCACACCACAAGCTTATACACGGTCAATCACTTGATTGCACAATCATGATGGCGTTGTGTATAGGCCCATTTAGAAACATAAAATTAAAGGTGCAGGGCTCAGAGTAAACCAGAACCTTAAACATAAAAAATGTTGGTACACATTGAGTGCCCCGGTAGACTAGCTGGTAGAGAGCTTGTCTATCAGCGCCGGGGTTGCGGGTTCGATTCCCACCAGAGACTCTGGTTTATTTCCTGCAGACAAGCGTAGAGCTTCGCGGGATTAGCGTAGGGAATTAAAAAAAAAAAAAAAGAAGTTTATTATCCAAAGGAATCAATTTCGTTTCTTAAAACAAGTTATCCACACTCTAAAAATAATTTATTGATTTTAACTTACCTGTATTTTGTTTGTAATTAGTAAAATTTTCTTAACACAGAAACAGTTTCTTAAACCAAACCCTCCATATATTTAGAATAAGTTCGTAATTCTTTCTGTGTATTTTTTTGTTAAAAGAAATAGTTTAAAATATAACGTATGTCGAATAGACGTTACTTTTTTCGAAAGCGTAGCTTTTGTCATTCTTACCTTGGCAACACTGGTCTATACGATTTAGGAGCAGCGTTGCCAGAATTAAGGTTTTATCTTATTTTTGAAGATTTTTTGAACAAAATAAGATTTAAAGATTTTTTTTTCCCAAATCAAGATTTTGTATTTTTAGAAATTAAGATTTTTTACTTTAAGTGTATAAAACATACATAATTTTTTTTACAGTTTTTTAAACAGTAAATTTTTAAACAATTAGGTTTTATATAAGTTTGTTATCTAATGGTTTTACACACTTTTGTACAAAAATTCAGCATTCTTTCTGGGCATATAAATCATTAAAAAAGCATCATTGATTCGCGGTTCTTCATTTTGGGAATGTTGATGAAAAAAAATTATTTTTGAACAGAAAAAGTATATTTTTATTAAGATTAAGTTATTAAAGAAAAAAAAACGTTCATGTATTTAGTACCAAAAGGTAAAACTAAAGGAACTTAACCATTGGATTACCGTCTTGGTCTGGCCAGACCAAATATGTGTTTACCTTGCAATATTTTTTAAATATAACGAAAAAAGAGGGGCGTGAGTTCTTTAAATGATACGTGTTGAATCGAATTAAACTAATCTGGATTCGATTGGAGCAAACAAGTGGGGTGAAATTCTATTTTTATGCAAAAGTCTATGAAATTACCATCTTGGCCAGACCAAATTCTTGTTTTCTTGCAATATTTTTCAAATAGGACAAAATATCAAGAAAAACGGAAACGTGAATCAAGTTTGATTCAAATGTATGGTAGATGCGAAAAAGCAATGTGCAAAATTAAGGACTACACATTCGATGACTTGCATGTAAAATAAAATAATAAATTCGTATAATCTAGCATAATAAGCATACGTTCAATAAAGAATATATTAATTAACTTTTTATTTAATTGAGTTTTTAGCTGTTTTAATTGTGGTCAGCTCAGACCAAGAGGAGAAATAAGTGGTAAAAAGTTACCGAGAATCCTAGGGTTAAGAAGCTTTTGGTTTGAAAATTCCACATTCCATGATTATGACAATTTTAAAACATTATTTTAATAAAAATACCATTAGGAATATATTTTGAAAAATCCAAGTTTTTTCAATGAGCTTTTTTTAAATGCAATTTTCTCAAAATGCCTTCGATATAACAACAGTATCAAATAATATAATATTAAATTGAGAACCCTTAAGATCTCAAATGATGTATGAGCTTCATAGCTCCCAAACTAAAATTTTTTTGCCCAAAATGTATACATCTCTAATATAAGCATTTATTTACTTGCGATGATACTTCTTAATTTAGATGGACTTTTTTACGTTCTTATTTATTAGATATTAAATGCATTTAAAATGTATTCTTATGGGAAATATTACTTAAAACACAATTTTAAACCTACAAGCTTATTTTGTATAAATACCGCAAATACGTATTTCAATTTAAATAGTTTCCATAATAAGTAGTTTCTTTTAAAAAAAACTAATAATTTTTACTTTTTCGCCTTTGTTATAAAAAATTTCAAGATTTTTCTCTTCAAAATAAGATTTCTTTACGCCAAATGAAGATTTTCCTTCCAAATCTTCTGGCAACGCTGTTTACGAGTGTTTTATTATACATTTACTCAACTTAATGACTGTGTTTTCTGATTGTTGAAAGAGATTCATTTGTTTGGGGTTTCTCAATGCTTTTTGCTTGTAATATTAATTACAAGACTGGGACATTCGCCATGATTCATGAGAGATTTTTTTTTTGAAGAAAATAAATATAAAATGGTTTGAATTTTTGCAAATTTAAGGGCAGTAGTATAAAATGTTTATTGCAATTATTATGTTTATAAAATTATATTTTGCTCGTCTTATCATATTTTGGGAGCAACAATATAAATCGATTAATAATAAGCCAATTAATCTTATGATCTACTGGATAAACTTGGCCGTTTTTTAATAGGCAAAAATTTTTTTTATATATCTTAACAGAAGTTTTAAGTAGGTACTTCGTGGCAAAAACTTTATTTTGGCAAAGGTAAAGATCTTTAAGCATATGGGCAAATCCTGCGTGACGAACGCTACATTCGCACGCGTTTTCTGATTGAAATATAAACTTTTTTTGGTCTTTCAAAAAAGATAGCTTCAACTTATGCATAGTATTCAGTGACATTAATATGTACTTACGAATGGCATATATCATAATTTCTTAGTAAGTATTGGTTGCGAAATAATTGATCACAAAGTTTTGTGACGCACGCTACAAAAAATGGAAGTAACTTCAAAGGTTGAAGTGCGTTTTCCTAATTATTGGCGAATTTGGCATGATAAGGTATACAAAATCTAATTCCTTAAATAAAGATGACTATAAGAGAATTCTAAACGCACTTATTCGCAGCCAAAAAATGTTGTGATTTTTTACAGTTTTTCCAGTAGTATTTTATTATTATATTTTATTTATTTTAACAAAACAAATTATATTTTTATGCATTGCATTTCTTAAACTAAGTTCTTAACTAATGAATATCAATAGGGATGAGATTTTCATGCACTAAATAATCGAAAATATGCGCATAAAATATGCAATAAAAACTCCAAAATATGCATTAAAAAAATAAAAAATATGCATTTAAAACTTGACCATTTTCAATAAAAAAAGCACTTGCTTTTTTTATTATATATAAAACAAAATAAGAAATTCTATTCTTGTTTTTATTCTATTGTTATTCAAAGGTATAATATTTTTTAAAACTTAATTTAAACAACTATATCATTTAAATGTTTGCTTGCAAAATATAAATAAATAATTTTTATGTTATCAAAAGTAAGCCTTTGTCTGTTAAAAAGCTTCTGTATATGGAAAATGATCTCTCAACGTCAATAAACTTCGAAGCCTTAAACAAATCATTATCGGGTTTTTCTAATGTTCACAAATGCTTTCTACGACATTGGGTGAAAAAATACAAAATTTTGATTCAAGTTTCACTCTTCAATTGTAAGCCAAAGCAAGTTGTCATTCAAGCTAAATGTTATTTTAAACTGTCAAATTTTATACATAAGCTAAAATCAAAAATAAAGCATTCCCTACACTCATCGAAAAAATATGTTTCAAGATGATCCCATCTAACTGAACTATTTGAAAAGAAAACTTTCAACTTATTAGTTATGTTTAATTTAGACATATTGTTGTTTCGGCCACGTGTTGGCAACTATTATATGGTTGTGGCGCCTTTATGGAGGACTAATTTTATATTAATATGGTTGTCGGTGACAATTATATGGTTAAATAAAACATAATACATATATTTAAATTTTTCATTTAAAAACCTTCAGCCAGCAAGGTGACCATATATAAACATGCTTTTTCTCTGGGTTTACGGTTGTGCCAATGTATGCAATGTATAGGAATCATAAACCATCTTTAAGTAAACCGATCTGGCTGGTTTTCTGTCAATGTTAACCTTCTGCGGTAAGTAGCTTTACCTTTTTTTTTAAATGTTCATATTAATACAAAATAAATAGCCAGGGACCCGAAGTCGATCAAGACCTTAAGCGAGTGACAACAAGACAGTCATTAGCACTAACTGTCGACTCGTAGGTCGACACACCGAATTAAATAAGTCTAGAACCAAATGCCTTCATTCAAATCAATCTTTTGTTTTAACTAACCCCTATAAAAATATCCCTTAGAATTAGTGTTTCGCTAAATGCTTTCTTTGCCACGGAAAATGGACTTTTATATTTTAAATATTAAATTTATTTTAGTTCGACAGCTCATGATGTTACCAATTAGCTAGTGAAATACCCTCCAGATCTTTGGGGTAAATATGACAAAATTTACCAAGTTTTACTAAGTAGGCTTTTTCTTTTCCTCCATTTTTCACTAAACAATAAATAACGTGATTTTACTCTGCCTCTGGTTACAAAAACTTACTAAATATTCACGTTTATTAGTTGATATAACTATTTAGCTGCTAATATTTTTTTTCTGTTGTAAATTTATTCATGAATGTATGTTTGTATGTAGTTTTATTGCTTTTGTTCAAGAAAGAAAACTTAAAAAACAAATTATGACAATGACAATAAGACAAGAATTTTTTTTCATTTTTCATTTCAGTCTCAATGACGCCTGTTTGTCCCTTGAAGGACAGCTAAATAATAAATAAAGAAAAAAAAAAATATATTTTTTATAAAGGAAAAATATGTTTTCATTTTTTAATATTCTTGTTTGTTTTTAGGTTTTCTATCTTTTTGGTTTTTGCTTGTTTTAAAAATGTACATGTTCTCAGAACTTCATAAGCCTGTTAAGGTTTTATTTTTTTTATAGCCATATAATTTTCAAGAAAACTTGGAATTGGAATTGTTTGAGAATTTGTTTTATTATTTAGTAGAAACGTTTTCTTGGTAAAAATCTTATGGACAGTTTAAGCACTGAAGCTCCACTTAAGTCGATTTTAGGATATCTATTCGCCCGGCTTATTTCTTAATCATATAAAACTTGCGCTCAACTAATGTCCTGTTTTTACCCGATAATTTTGCATATACATAAGTACATTTTCATTTAATAACTAAGTGCACACAGAAAAAAATACCAATGTTAAAATAACATGGCGAAATGTTGATTGAGAATCATGGTAAATTTCGGCAAAAGTATGCCCTTTATTTAAATTTATCATTATTTCATATTAATGTTAAATGAAAAATATTAAAATAACCTTAAATCACGTTTATTTAATATTATTCACTGTTAAAATAAGATTGTTCAATATTGAATCCATAAAAACCTGTTTTATATTAAAATCAAAAGTTAATCTTGTTAAATAAACATGCATACACACTTAAGTATGAACATTTTTTTTTATTTTCATGTTTCAAATATGTTACAAAAAGAAGACAATTCCCGTATTCTTTTAATTAAAATTATTTAGTTAAATAGGGCTATTCTGCTGATGCTTCTGTTAACAAAGGAGATACAAAATAAGTGAAACATGTGTTACAGGGGTAAGTGTTTTGAATTATTCTTAAATAAATGCATATGTTGTCTTCACACTGTTATATCACACTCCAACCAATTTGATTGTACGTGAAATTCACGTTGTTTCAACTTGAAATAACTTTCATTCAACATGATTTGGATTGTAATTTCAATATAAATAACATTTTGCTCTAACTTAACTGCAATGTTAAATTAACATGAATTATAGTTATTTTAAAAGAAAAAAATGTCGTTGGCAAGTTATTGTAAAATCATGTTAAATTAACATGAAACAACAATGAAGCAAAATCACTACTGAAAAATGTAAAATCAACCTTGTTTTGAACGAATTTACATTGATTTTTTTCTGTGTGTGAAAACTGGCTCGTTTAATATGCCTCGATACAAAAAGGTTTGTACGAAATGGGACTTTACACTAGTAAACTCCTTAAACATTAATAATATCTACCAAATAAGTCGCAAAAACGATTATTAATTCAACTCTTTAAAATTCTTTAAATTATCTGGTTTGAAGACAACTTTGACAAAAACTGATGTCTTATAAAACCGATAATCAGCGGGGGTGTTTAAAGGTGGATGATCCCTTTTTTAATTCTTAATAGGATAAAGTTTAACCTACAATTGTAAAAATATAATATGCATATAATATGTATTGGCAAAACTGTCCATCCAATATTTTTTTAAAAATGATTATTTACTGGTAGCATTTTGTCATGAGAAAAGTAAGATACTTACCCCTTTATACAAAACAAGTTAAGGTTACCATTAGTTAACCAACATATTACAACCCATTCACTTTTGCTGGTCTAAGGCCCGTTTTCACAACTTACCGATAGCTTAAAGTAGACTTTAAATGGCCTTATAAAGTGTTCCATTATTAAAACTTTACTTTAACCTAAAGTGAACGATAAAGTAGATTAAGGTTAATCCTACCTGGAAGGTTAAAGTAAAGTTGTAATAATGGAACACTTTTTATACGGTCGACAAAATCTTATCTTTAGCTATCGGTAAGTTGTGAAAACGGGCCTTAATGTGTTGGTTCACTAATATAAACTGTAATTTTTATTTGCATAAGGAGGCTTATCCTTAGGTGCGGTTCTATCATCATAAGCACTTAATTACATCCATTTTGAAAAACGAAAATATATAAAAGTCTTGGGTATAATTCTGGCAGTCGTAATCGAATACTTTTTTGATTTGAAAGCAATTTTATTTGTAACTCTTTCAGTCGATACTGGACGAATCTAAATTATTTATTCAGTATTGTGAACACCCAAATAAATCCTCCACAACACTGAAAAAATAATTTCGACTTGTGCAGTAACAATTATAAATGAAATTGCTTTTGAACCGAAAATATATACGATCACGACTGCCAGGCCTCTAAATAGTTAATATTTTATCCAAATTATAAGAAAGTCTTTTAAGCGAAACAATAAGAAATTCGTACTGATTGGAAACCCAAACTTACAAACAAAAATCAATACAAAACAGATTTTCTAACATTTATCGTTTTAAGGACTTTAAGTATCGCTTTAACATGTTCCGTCTTAAATCTTTTCTTATGTAAATCCAACTATCTTTTTATCAACCGCCTGACAAATGAAACGTATACTTAACTTTAAATACGACGTTTTTGTCACAAACAAGAAACCCAGCTGCACATAAATTTGCAACAAAACATTTAAACAAAAAAATGTAAAATAAAGGAAAAACCTTAAGAAAAAAAGAAAACTATAAAAACGCCTTCGCCTTTACCTTGTATATGTCATTGCAATAGCGAAATGAAATATTTACTTGTGTTACCTTCAAAATAAAAAATAAAGAACTACACAAAACGCTTTCAGACACATAAACTGTGCGGATTACAATAAAGCCATTGTAAACATAAACCTATACATAGACACAAATACTGTATTGTTGTTATAAAACACACACATACACCCCAACATTAATTCATTTGCGTGCAAATTTTATTGTTGTTTTTATTTGTTACAATTGTTACTATTTTTGTAATCCCCACCACCAACCCCTCTTTTACTGCCTAACACACAACAACAATAAATAATCGTAGTGGTTTAGTTTGTTGTTATTGTTTTTTTTTTTTAACATTGAATTGTTAAACCGATACTTTTGTAATAGTATTTGCTTATTTATTTTCCTATATACATATATTTACACTCTTTTCTTTCTCTCCACCCCGAAGAGTCTATAACAGTGATGCCGTTTAGTTACTTTAGCTAAATATTTAGTAAGTTTCGAAGACCGAACGTTACATGTATATTTTATTTATATTTGGCCAACGAATTTTGGAAACTTTTGATACATGTCGAAGAACGGAGTCATGTTTTTGAAAAAGTACTTGAGTAATTGATTAAAATAAGAATTGCCCGTCTCTGAAAGCAGCTTAACATATTAATTCGGTTTTAATAACAAAACAATCATACACTTGTATACGTTAATCAATTTTGTTGTTATATTTCATAGAAAAAAAAAAAAAAAAATTAAATTACTTTCTTTTCTCAATGCGTGTGTGTGGAGTATATAAAGCCAACTGAAACTTTTAAAGACTGATCACCATTATCGATTGAATACTTATATAATAGCTGAATTAATATTGACTAAGGAAATTATTCAAGACGGTTCAAAATATGTGCCTTCTGAATCCATAATTTCAATTCGATTCTCAAGTAATAACAAAAAAAAAAAAAAGAAAAAAAAACCAGCGTCACTACTTGCAACTGGAAATTGAACTAGACTTTTGTTAGAGCAAATCTGCCAAAGAGGCTTAAAAAGTTAGATCGGGCTTGCAAAATATCGGCCCCTTAAATTTTTGGGCTTTTTGAAAGGGCGTTTCGTATAAGTCATTGTATAGCGATTATTTGCTTATAATATATTAACCCTGTATAACTCATTTTAAGGCGTAATTATTGTACTTTTTTTCACTTCCCCACAAAAGTATACTAAAACGGCACTTTAGAGGGTAAAATGAATAAATAAAACGAATATTTTCTGCATCAAATTTCACTAGGGGTCTCTCTTATGCTGGGTACACACTATGCAACTCATTTACGCAATCTAGTGAATTAAATTAATTTTCATTCATTCCATATTGCATCAGCACTGTGTGTACCCAGCATTAGACCAAAAAATCGTGCGATGTATGTAAATCGGGGTTTCGAAAAATTCAATAATTTCAAGGCCCAGAATTTCGAACATCTGTTTTTCCGAGTTTTTGGTCGTAGAAGACCCCTAGTGAAATTTGATGCAGATAATATTCATCGAACATTTTAACCCTCTAATGTGCCGCTTTAGTACACTTGTGTGTGGAAGTTAAAAAAGAAGGACAAAAATTATCCCTTAAAATGAGTGTTAACCGAAAAAAAGAATCGACATACAATTCTACTGAAGACATCCGAAATATGTAGTCTTATAGCTCAGAAGTACATTTAGTAGATTTTTTTTTACTTATAATAAACGCCTTTTCAAAAAATTAAAAAATTTTAAGGGCCGATATTTCGGGAACCCAAGCTAACTTTCCAAAACCCTTTGTCAGATTTGCTCTAATAATAGTCGAGTTTAATTTCGCGTTGCAAGTTTTAAGACTGGTGGCGATTACCCGAATTTTGTTGCACTGTGTTATGAGTGTCGTTGTCGTAGTCGAAGAAGATTTTGAAAATTGGTATTATCGTTGTCGTAAAACACATAAATGCGACAAACTTTCTATATATTTTATATTGAAGTTATTGTAAATTTGAAATGATATCGACAAAAATTTTAAACGACTGCGGCTTTGATTACGACAACAACTCACGTAATAAAGCTGAATAATTATTTATATATGTGACGCGCAAAATAGAAAGGGACCTAAGGGTTTTGCCATTTTAAAGATTTAAATACGTGTATCTTTAGTGTACCATCACTAAGCGTGTTGGTATTGGTCTCATTTGAAAGCGACACATCTCAACCTTGTTGGTCAACGTTGAAAACGCGCGTAGGTCGTCCCTACCTCATGTTTTGTGTAGTTGGGTTTTACTGTTCCCTTTACCTTACTGGTCCCTTTCTCTATGTGCTGTCACATATATGAACTTAAATAACTACGCAATCCTTGTATGTATTATTTTCACAGGTTTTTATTTTTATATTATAATGGACATTTTCTCAATGTATCGACAAACTGTCTGTTACTTAATGCCAACATAAACTTATTAGACCGATAAACTGTCCGTTAACAATTTTGGGTTTCTCAATATACCGACAAAAAACATTGATTTCAGTTGGCAGCACCACAAAAAATGCATATAAAAGTTGGGAGTCAGCTGATTGAATTTATCTGTATGGCAAATAAAAGGAAAATAAATAATTGGCAGATGAGTGCTGGTTAGTTTTGCGACCGAAAAGAAGCAAATGGAACATTGAGAAAACCAAATTTCCTTAATGTCCAGTTTTTCGTTGGGTAAAAAGATAATCGCCTAATGAGAAAACGGCCATAAGTTTTGTTTTTGGCAGTGAATGAATTTTTTGTCTTGTTGTTATCAATTAATTCTTTATTCATTACATAAGTGTAACGTTACTGACTAACTTTTTCATTATCGTTCAGCATAAATGTCTGAAATTTGTAGCGGAGGCTGGTCTCTCGACAAAACGATCCACGAAAATATTTTTGGAAATTCGAATGTGAAGAGGTTAAAAAGGGTAGAATCGTGTAAACTCGCTAACTTTATTTATTCTAAACTAAAAAAATGCAACCAAAATTTAAAACTTGTCGTTGTTCATTAAAAACAAATAGGCGACCAGGTGTCTGGTACTTTTTGAAATTCGGCCCGTTTGGGTAGTAAACGGGTAAAAAAATATTTTGGATTCCAGATAAACCAAAAAGCAGACAAATTAAAATTATATCAGATTCGTAACTTAAGTAAAAAATACAAATAAATAAATGGTACCTTTTCGATATTCGAAGGTTCGTTCCTATTTGGTGGTACTTTTTTTTTTCAAAAATTGTCTCCATTTATTTCATACACGTATTCAACTATGGGCTCCCACAAGAATTTTTGATATGTTTATGGAGAGCAAAAAGTATCAAAATGGTAAAAAACGGGAAAATAAATGTATTTCTTTTACTTTTCCTTTATACATGCGGTGCTTTTCCTGTTTTCTATAATATTGAACTTAAAGTCCTATAGACAATACCTTTATGATTGTGCAGTCAAGTGACTGTGCTCACATTACACTAGCATGCTGGTACAAAATTAATTTTTACCAAAAATTCTGTGGAAAAGGTTGTAATGAATTGGTTCTTTAATTCACATTTGCGGTGTTCCCTACTTTTAACTTTCCATAGGCAAGGCATTGTTATATGAAGTTACAGAAATTCTTCCCAAAGTATTTTTCCTTTAGCATTCATATTTTAAATTTTGTATTTTTTGATGTTTAGCCTTGCCGATTTAACTTTTATGAGCTGACTTTACAACACACGATTCAATCATGCTGGTACAATCTAAAACAAATCAAACTTTTTTTGATAAAGCACCAACAGCTGGTACAATCACACCACAAGCTTATACACGGTCAATCACTTGATTGCACAATCATGATGGCGTTGTGTATAGGCCCATTTAGAAACATAAAATTAAAGGTGCAGGGCTCAGAGTAAACCAGAACCTTAAACATAAAAAATGTTGGTACACATTGAGTGCCCCGGTAGACTAGCTGGTAGAGAGCTTGTCTATCAGCGCCGGGGTTGCGGGTTCGATTCCCACCAGAGACTCTGGTTTATTTCCTGCAGACAAGCGTAGAGCTTCGCGGGATTAGCGTAGGGAATTAAAAAAAAAAAAAAAGAAGTTTATTATCCAAAGGAATCAATTTCGTTTCTTAAAACAAGTTATCCACACTCTAAAAATAATTTATTGATTTTAACTTACCTGTATTTTGTTTGTAATTAGTAAAATTTTCTTAACACAGAAACAGTTTCTTAAACCAAACCCTCCATATATTTAGAATAAGTTCGTAATTCTTTCTGTGTATTTTTTTGTTAAAAGAAATAGTTTAAAATATAACGTATGTCGAATAGACGTTACTTTTTTCGAAAGCGTAGCTTTTGTCATTCTTACCTTGGCAACACTGGTCTATACGATTTAGGAGCAGCGTTGCCAGAATTAAGGTTTTATCTTATTTTTGAAGATTTTTTGAACAAAATAAGATTTAAAGATTTTTTTTTCCCAAATCAAGATTTTGTATTTTTAGAAATTAAGATTTTTTACTTTAAGTGTATAAAACATACATAATTTTTTTTACAGTTTTTTAAACAGTAAATTTTTAAACAATTAGGTTTTATATAAGTTTGTTATCTAATGGTTTTACACACTTTTGTACAAAAATTCAGCATTCTTTCTGGGCATATAAATCATTAAAAAAGCATCATTGATTCGCGGTTCTTCATTTTGGGAATGTTGATGAAAAAAAATTATTTTTGAACAGAAAAAGTATATTTTTATTAAGATTAAGTTATTAAAGAAAAAAAAACGTTCATGTATTTAGTACCAAAAGGTAAAACTAAAGGAACTTAACCATTGGATTACCGTCTTGGTCTGGCCAGACCAAATATGTGTTTACCTTGCAATATTTTTTAAATATAACGAAAAAAGAGGGGCGTGAGTTCTTTAAATGATACGTGTTGAATCGAATTAAACTAATCTGGATTCGATTGGAGCAAACAAGTGGGGTGAAATTCTATTTTTATGCAAAAGTCTATGAAATTACCATCTTGGCCAGACCAAATTCTTGTTTTCTTGCAATATTTTTCAAATAGGACAAAATATCAAGAAAAACGGAAACGTGAATCAAGTTTGATTCAAATGTATGGTAGATGCGAAAAAGCAATGTGCAAAATTAAGGACTACACATTCGATGACTTGCATGTAAAATAAAATAATAAATTCGTATAATCTAGCATAATAAGCATACGTTCAATAAAGAATATATTAATTAACTTTTTATTTAATTGAGTTTTTAGCTGTTTTAATTGTGGTCAGCTCAGACCAAGAGGAGAAATAAGTGGTAAAAAGTTACCGAGAATCCTAGGGTTAAGAAGCTTTTGGTTTGAAAATTCCACATTCCATGATTATGACAATTTTAAAACATTATTTTAATAAAAATACCATTAGGAATATATTTTGAAAAATCCAAGTTTTTTCAATGAGCTTTTTTTAAATGCAATTTTCTCAAAATGCCTTCGATATAACAACAGTATCAAATAATATAATATTAAATTGAGAACCCTTAAGATCTCAAATGATGTATGAGCTTCATAGCTCCCAAACTAAAATTTTTTTGCCCAAAATGTATACATCTCTAATATAAGCATTTATTTACTTGCGATGATACTTCTTAATTTAGATGGACTTTTTTACGTTCTTATTTATTAGATATTAAATGCATTTAAAATGTATTCTTATGGGAAATATTACTTAAAACACAATTTTAAACCTACAAGCTTATTTTGTATAAATACCGCAAATACGTATTTCAATTTAAATAGTTTCCATAATAAGTAGTTTCTTTTAAAAAAAACTAATAATTTTTACTTTTTCGCCTTTGTTATAAAAAATTTCAAGATTTTTCTCTTCAAAATAAGATTTCTTTACGCCAAATGAAGATTTTCCTTCCAAATCTTCTGGCAACGCTGTTTACGAGTGTTTTATTATACATTTACTCAACTTAATGACTGTGTTTTCTGATTGTTGAAAGAGATTCATTTGTTTGGGGTTTCTCAATGCTTTTTGCTTGTAATATTAATTACAAGACTGGGACATTCGCCATGATTCATGAGAGATTTTTTTTTTGAAGAAAATAAATATAAAATGGTTTGAATTTTTGCAAATTTAAGGGCAGTAGTATAAAATGTTTATTGCAATTATTATGTTTATAAAATTATATTTTGCTCGTCTTATCATATTTTGGGAGCAACAATATAAATCGATTAATAATAAGCCAATTAATCTTATGATCTACTGGATAAACTTGGCCGTTTTTTAATAGGCAAAAATTTTTTTTATATATCTTAACAGAAGTTTTAAGTAGGTACTTCGTGGCAAAAACTTTATTTTGGCAAAGGTAAAGATCTTTAAGCATATGGGCAAATCCTGCGTGACGAACGCTACATTCGCACGCGTTTTCTGATTGAAATATAAACTTTTTTTGGTCTTTCAAAAAAGATAGCTTCAACTTATGCATAGTATTCAGTGACATTAATATGTACTTACGAATGGCATATATCATAATTTCTTAGTAAGTATTGGTTGCGAAATAATTGATCACAAAGTTTTGTGACGCACGCTACAAAAAATGGAAGTAACTTCAAAGGTTGAAGTGCGTTTTCCTAATTATTGGCGAATTTGGCATGATAAGGTATACAAAATCTAATTCCTTAAATAAAGATGACTATAAGAGAATTCTAAACGCACTTATTCGCAGCCAAAAAATGTTGTGATTTTTTACAGTTTTTCCAGTAGTATTTTATTATTATATTTTATTTATTTTAACAAAACAAATTATATTTTTATGCATTGCATTTCTTAAACTAAGTTCTTAACTAATGAATATCAATAGGGATGAGATTTTCATGCACTAAATAATCGAAAATATGCGCATAAAATATGCAATAAAAACTCCAAAATATGCATTAAAAAAATAAAAAATATGCATTTAAAACTTGACCATTTTCAATAAAAAAAGCACTTGCTTTTTTTATTATATATAAAACAAAATAAGAAATTCTATTCTTGTTTTTATTCTATTGTTATTCAAAGGTATAATATTTTTTAAAACTTAATTTAAACAACTATATCATTTAAATGTTTGCTTGCAAAATATAAATAAATAATTTTTATGTTATCAAAAGTAAGCCTTTGTCTGTTAAAAAGCTTCTGTATATGGAAAATGATCTCTCAACGTCAACCGAAGTTGAGGCATACTTGAAGAATGCCAATTCATTTGAAGAATGTTAATTTTCTTATTCAGATCCCACATGTGATTCCAGATCAAAAGTTGTTGAAATTTGTTTTATTTTTTGAAATCCTGTATTTTTTTTTTTTTTTTTTTTGCAACACATTTTGGATTTCTTTAATTTGTCGGGCTTTTTTTCCTTCCACATGTTAATTTTACTTTTTGCCATATCAATCAATTTGAGTTGACTATTAAGTGGACTAAATCCTTCCAATTTAGTTATTGTTTCACCAATATATCAGAAGTTGGAAAATACAAATGCTAATTGACTTTTGATGTTATTTCACTTTAATATTTCTTTTACTTTTTTTTTTATTGCATTAGCATCGGTAATAACAAGTTGTTCAATAGCATTCTTAAATTGCTCAAAGTTTTTTGAATAGAATTCTGAAGCATCTATCCAGGTTTCCTTTCTTGTTAATACTGGCTGCGGTGGTGACGATACCAAGAGATACCAACTCGGTGTAACCCATGTGCCAAGCAAGTAACATGTAACAGTGTTGGATAAATTGTTTTAGGACAATTGGCAGCCTTAACCATGTAAGGTGCTGCATCGGTTAAAAATTGAAGGATTAAGAATTGTCGAATTCTTGTATTTTAAGCAGAGCTCAAAAAAAAATGTATTAATTGATTTATTAAAATAAATTTTTTTTGAAGGGTTTTTTTTTTATACAATTTGGAAATTTTTTGAAGAACTTTTTTTTATTATATGAAAATTTTAAAAACATATCACTCAAAAATGTTAAAATATGCAAAAATATGCATTTAAAACCAAAATATGCAAAAATATGCATTTTCACCAAAATATGCAACAATATGCAAAAACAAATCGATGCCATTTTACCGCAATTTTAATGATTCGGAAAGATAATTGGTCGACATCGTTCTTAGACTATCGACAAAAAACATGCATTTGCATGGAAATCGCATCCCTAAATATCAACTTTTTTTTTTAACGAAATTTATATTCTGATAAGCTGCTGTAAGTGATATTTTAAGCACAAAAGTCACCTAAAATAATGCTAAATTCACGTATACCATTAAGAAATCAGCAGTGGGATGAGATTTGGTCAACATTATTGCATTAATGATCATTGAAATACATATTTTTTAATATAAAAATGAAATTATACATCTAGTCTTATATTCCATTAAAAAAACATTCATTTGAAAAATTTTTCGTTGGTGGACTGTTTCTGGGATTTGCCCATATATGTATATTATTAAATTACATAAATTCAGAGCTAAAGCCCACAATAGACATAAAGGGTTTAAAATTTAAGCTTTTTAGTAGTTAGCTTAACTTCAACAACTGGCAAAATAAATTATTATCTATTTAAACCTTAATAACATTTTAACTGAATATTTCAATAACAGCACTTTCAATATTAATTAAACAAAAATAAAATTTTTCTTATAAAATTTAATATTCAAATTTAGATTTGCTTTGTAAAATTTTTTGGAAATAATGAAGAAATTCAAATCATTTATCCTTATTATGTAAGTCATTGTCGACGTCAATTTTAAGTCGTTGGCATATTTAGGACACTGCATCAGTTCGACGTTAACTTGGTATTTTTGTTAAAGGATATTGTGTTGATGTCTACCATTTATCAAAAATCAGTCCAAACGAATATGATCTCTGAATATTTTTTTGTCTGACGTTCAGTGTTTGTTTTAATACATTTTTATTAAAATAATTTGTATTGTGGTCATTTTGTTGAACCATTTATGGTTTTTAATCCAAATTTTTAATATTTTTAATTAGGCTAAAGTTCATCAAATTTAATTTTCATTAAATTATTTTTATGAAGAAAGGAATTTTAACACATGAAATTAATTAAAATTTATTGATAATTTTTCATTCTTGACTGAAGCTGGGCTCGAACCCAGGCGTTTTTACGGACAGGTTACCCTTACATGTTTCGATTGCAACCACTCAATCTCTTTAGAGGGGCTTGCGTTTAACACTCGCAGCCATCGACGACTGCTGACGTCAATAGTCAAACATCAATCCTTAAACCAAATTGTATTTAACCTTTGGTAGATCGAAATTTGCGAAATTTTTTTAAAATAAACTAAAATAAATTGGAAAAATTAAAAGTAAATCAATCATTTTAACGGCTTTAGTTCTTTAAGTGTTAATACATACAGGGCAGAAGTCTTAAATTTTAACTTCTTTTTTTTTAAATTCCCTAAGCTAATACTGCAAAGCTCTTCACTTGTCTGCAGGAAAGAAACTAGAGCCTCTGGCGGAAATCGTGCTCGCAACCCCGGCGGTGATAGACTAACTCACTGCCAGCTAGTATACCAGGACACTCAATTCTGATATACACATATTTAAAAATTGGAATTAATCTTCTATCAATCGAAATTGACTTCTGTGACAGTCCTGTGTATACAAACATTTATACATAAATATGAGCGGTTGTTCTTATTTTTTGAATATTTTCGAATTATTAAGTCCAAACTCTCAAAAAACTTAGCCCTTAAATGCCATGATATCTTAAGTCTTAAATAGGCACGAGCAAATTAAATAAAAATAATTTATTTTTCCTTACGTTGTATTTTTTTCGACCTTTGAAATTAAAATTTTGTTGTATGTAAAATTTGTCTTTATTTGTTTCCGGTATTTCGATATTCTTTGAATATCATCATCAGGTAATGTTTAATTAAAATTTACATTGACCACAATAAAGGAGTAAAAGCTCTTCACGTTTCAGCATCAAAAACTTCACTGTATAGCTTAAAAATAATTTATTGTAAGATAATGTCTAGTTGGCTGTTTTTCAGTTTAATCAGTACTAAATAAATTTAATAAAGAAGCCATATTTTATTAATCAAGTTTATTATTCGATTTCAGCTTCAACTAGGAGGATTGTTATTCTGGAGAAAATTCAACCAGGCGTTAAAGTGAAATAAGGTTCTGAATTAGACCGTTTTCTTAACGGACACTTTTCTTAAGCCGACACTGCCTTTCGAGGGATAATGTTTCCTGATCCTGGCGGTGTTCTAAAATTCAAAATATGGATACCTTTGGTGTCCATTCTTGAGATATTCTATTGTATACACCTAGATGGTGTTTATGCGAAATTTATTGCCTTTGCCTACCTAAAATAGTCTATGTCGTGAGAATTGCGACCAAGTTTAATTTTAAAAGCTGGTTTCTTGCAACACCTATTTATACATCAGAAAATTCCGAAATTCACAAACTAAAGTCTTATTCTTAATCCGCTAAACTTGTTTTTGCAATTTTTTTTTTCAATCGAATGTTCTAATATCATATATTAATCATACGCCACCCTTTGTGTCATAGTTGTATACCTAGGGATGAAACGATACCTCTAAGGTATCGATACTTTTACTCGATGTGGTATCGCTCGTAAAGTATCAATACCTACTTAGAATCGAAAAAAAAGTATCGATACTTAGTTACTTGTATGGGTATTTGTATCGGTTTGTATGATAAAAAATAGAAAGCAACATTTAAAAACGTTCTTATTAGTGTTTTATTACTGTACAATAAAATAAGAACTACGACCTATTAGAATTTTTGTGCAAAACGATAGGTGTAAAGATTCAGACCACTTAGTACCAATTTCCTTTCGAAAAATCTTTTTTATCTTAGGAAACAAAATTTTATAGAACGTTCAGGATAACAACCTTAATTCACCTTTTATTCCGGAAACCAACAATGTCACTATGAATTTATCTTAAATGTAAATATGTATTTTATTTCCTTTCAATAATTTCTCAAGCTCAAGGTCCGTTTTATATAAAGAATATTTATTTAAAATTTATCCAATATTTCGCTATCTCAATGGATAGCTTCTTCAGGGATTTTTTGGTTTTTTATATTTCAAACAAATTAAAAAAAAAAGGAAATAATATTTAGAAGGTCGAAGAAATTAAGCTAAATAATTTATGTATTTTATTTTTAAATTGATAAATATATAATAAAGGGTGGTAAAACTATAATCCATGATGTTAATTGTAAGTCACACTTTAACTTCATGCGCAACTTAAATTGACCTATCTTTGTTTAAGTATTTGACAACTTCGACCATTGAGAGGTACACAATTGAGCAGCGCGTTAAAATATAAAGCCTTTTACGAAAAGGGGCGTTCAATCAAAATTCATTTAATGCACATCGTGATTTTTTTGGTCAGTATAATCGACCAAATGTTTCCACAATCGGGAGAATTGCGCGTAAATTTGAGCAAACCGGGTCTGTAGGAAATGGGAAAATATATGTGCATGCTCCTCAGTTAGTTCTGCGGCTGGCGGCGTCTTTAAAAATGAGATCGGACAAGCAATTATCGTGTATGGTGTTCTCTATCGCGGGATGATAACGGACTTCCTATAGCCAGCAATTGAGGAAATGGATCTAGACGATATGTGGTTTATAGGTGTTGACTAGGAATGCCAAACAGGACCAGGTTTTTTGAAACCCGGGATTCGGGATTTTTAATTCAAAAAAAGGGATCCCGGGACGGATCGGGAGTTTTCGGGATTTCATATATAAAAGACAATTTTAAAATTCATATAATTATAATTTAATGTTTATGTATGTATAAGAATTAAAACAAATTGATTCATGAAGAAAATTAAACTCATTACAAAATAAAACTGTTTAATGCGTTCTTTTAAAGTAATATGGAAGTATTATGTATTAAAACTTATATTTTAAAAAGATTCTTTAACAAATTAATGACGTAAGATAATTGATACCTCATTTTATCGCAAACATTTGCTGCCGACGAAACCAATATTCGCATTTAACACTTCTGGGTGGTATGGTAAATAAATAATTACATATATGCCAGATGACAATATTTAATTTATTTTATCTTAGTTATATATGTATTAATCTAATAAAATAAACTTATGTGTGTCAAAAGACCTTTGGTAGAACCCCCTAAAGTTGTTAACACCTTTTTGCACAACTTGCATTTTGCGTGCGCAGTTCTATTATTATCCACTTAGAAAAAGACCCACCATCTGATTTTGTTTTCGTGGTACGTAATGCATTGCATGTAACATTTATTCACTTGTGACTTTTTTTGTAACCAGTTAAAAATTAGACTCATGGCCAGTATGACTTAAAATTGAATTTTTACTAAGCCCAAAATCTCGGGATTTTTATATCAAACCGCGGGATTCGGGACTTAAATTTTTAGAATAATCCCGGGTTTTCGGGATTGGCATCCCTAGTGTTTACTGGTCAAACGGTTTCTTGATACCGTTACTGCTGCTCCAGCTTTGGCAAATAATCAAAAATTTAAGATTAATTTCAATACCAAAGTTAAACGATTACTTTTGACCGATACCAAGTATTTTTTTACCGATACTACTTGGTACTCGGTTGCTAAGTATCGATTACAAAAATACTTGGTACTTATATAAAAGTATCGAATATGTACTTGTATTTACTCGTATCGTTTCATCCCTATGTATACCCATTAAGCACTCTAAGATAAAGTTTCAAGTGCTTCAAATTTAACAGGAAATAATCTTGAGTTCAAACGAATTATTAAATGAAATTTAAGCTTCAAAATATTTAACTTATTTTCGCTTGATTTCAAATTCCCATTTTACTGGAGAATGCTATTGAGATAAAGTGTAACAAAAGTATATCGCAACACTTGAAACTAGAAATTCAAACTTCAATACCAATTGCTTTGCATTTGATTTCCAGCAAAATTGCTTATTGAGATATATTCAATTTTAATAGCCAGTTTACACTACAACGAAACCAAATACTTTTGAGATTCCGAGCTAAATCTAGTTGTTTTTGACGAGATTTCCAAAACAAAACAAAATTTACTTCGGGACTAGATTTTGAAGAAATCTACTTAAAATCTAGTTGTACTTAGTAATGCAACTATGGTTTTCTTCATATTGCAGTAAAACAAAAAAAAAAAAAAAAAAAATCAATCTTCAAGATATAAATGACATTTTAAGAAAATATACATTTTTTTTTTCAACTTTCAATTTATTTATTGAATCTTTTTATAATAAGAAAATAACAATAAGTATTAAAATCTTAAATTAAATAATAATTTTTGGGTCTATTGCCGTTGCAATAGAAACTCCATTTTTGTTTCGTAAAGTTTCATCTTCCATGCATTTGCGCGAGGGCCAACGTGTCGACCCCCTTGAGGCGAGTATGTCCATTATAAAATAGTAGATCCTGTGCAAGAGGATTCGGATGAGTTGCCAGTTTTCGTGCATATTTGGAGCAGAAGGTTTTTATTTCGTCGCGAACAAATTGAATGTTTAGGTCCTTATGAATATTTGCGTTTCTAATATACCACGGGTCACCAGTAATTTGTAGCAATATTTTGTCATCTTTGCAATTTCTCTATATTGAAAGCAGAAGCTGTTCCCCATAGTTGGATACCATAGGTCCATATTGGCTTAAAAATAGCTTTGTAGAGTAGAACCTTGTAGTTTAGGTTGAGAGCAGAATGAGAACAAATAAGCCACTGAAGCGGTAGTGTTTTAAGTTTGAGCTGTGTGGATTTGGATTCAATATGTTGAGACCAGGTAAGGCGAAGATCGAGGTGTATACCAAGATATTTTATATGATTTTGTTGAGGGATTTCGATGTTATTAATCTTAAGTTTGGGACAGTCGACTTTGTTGGATTTACTTTTATTTTCCATTTGTTAAGCCATTTTTCGAATTCTTTAATATAAGTCTGCAGACAACTAGAAGCAGTTACTGGATTTTTATGTACGCTTATAAACGCTGTATCCTCAGAAAAAGCTGACGTGTGTATCAGATTACTTGTGGGTATATCTGAGGGGAAAATATACATGAGAGGACCAAGTATACCGTCTTGGGGAACTTCTGCTGCGATTCTTCTTGAGTCTGAGATATTGTCTTTATATTTTACTACAAACGTGCGATCTAATAAATAATTTCGCAATAAGTTATGGGTATTTTGGGGTAACAAGGACCTTATTTTATATAAAAGCCCATCGTGTCAGACTTTGTCAAAGGCTTGAGAAATGTCTATGAAGAGTGAAGATCAATAGTGTTAGTCCTCAAAGCCTTGTCTGATAAGAGTAACTATGCGATGAACTTGTTCTATGGTGCTATGATCCTTTCGGAATCCAAACTTATGGACTGGAATGATGTGGCGGTCGTTTAAATGTGAGGTCAATGCATTTAAAAATACTTTCTCAAAGAGCTTTGATAAAATTGAAAGTAAGCTTATCGGACGATAAGATGACACTTGACTGGCGTCCTTACCTGGCTTAGGTATCATAATTATTTCTGATATTTTCCATGATTTAGGGTTGAAAATGAATAAAATTAGCCTTAGGGCAGATGTTGGTAGTTCACGAATCATTTTTCCAGAAATTTTGTCCATGCCAGGGGATTTATTTGTTTTGATGTTTTTGATTACTGAAGTTAAGGACGAGAAACGAATTTTCATTGGAGACACAACACGGTCTTCAATAGCTGGTAAGGTTATGTCTGAGTCGGAAATAGTAGGCGTAAACACTCTTTCGAGGTGATCGGCAAAAACTTCAGCTCTGTCTTTATTGGACCTAGCCCATTTGCCATCACTATAACGAATAGCATTCTCACATTTTATCGGGTTATTAATTCTTTTCTTTTTCCAAAGACTATGATCCGTGGACTTTGTTGGCTCTAACCCTTCTTAATATGCCCTTAAAGCTGATTGTTTGTCCTCCAAAAGAGCACTATCAAGGGCTCTTTGACAGTGGTTTAGTTGCATTTTCAAGGTAGGAGATCAATGTAGTTGCCATTGTCTTCTAAGTTTCCTCATTTCTTTTATAAGTTTTTGAATAGTTGTTGAGAATTCGTTTTTAGTGCCATTGTAATGTTTGAAAGGTGTAGCTACTTTACCTGCGGTTGATAATGTTTCAGAGAATACGTCTATAGCATCTTGTATTTCATTATCGGATTTAAGCGCAATATTTTGCGATATGTGGGAGCTAATATACATTCGGCATTTGAGCCAGTTAGTATATCTATTGGGGAAACAAAAGGGGTTTTCGATGTTTTGAAAATTTAACATTAATATAAAAGTGGGAGAGTGATCTGAGGACAGGTCAAACAAAGAGGCTGTAGAAAGCTGATCACGTCTGATGTTTTTAATGACTGCAAAATCTATTAAATCGGGAGTTTTTTTTAGATCTGAAGGCCAATAAGTGGGCTGTCCGTCAGATATAACGTTGAGCTTAAGAGATGAGATAGCTTTAAATAGCTGTCTGCCCTTTGGAGTAGTAAGTCGTGAGCCCCAAAACCCCTAGCGTTTTGTAAAAAGTAATGAATTGATCATCAGTTATTTTGTGTCTTGGGGGACAGTATAGAGAAATATATGGTGAATGTGATCAGTTTTATATTCCGGCATTAAGAAGTGGCTAATTTGATTCCTAATTATTATAGCTGCACCGCCACATGCTTTGCCACTGGGATGTTTTGTATCATACGTAGAGTTACCTTTTATTCCAAAACAGTTTTTTAGTGTAAAATGAGTTTCAGAAACCAGCAACATGTCAATAGACTGAAACTTTAGAAAACTTTCTACTTCTATCTTGTGTTGGTTTAAGCCGTTTGCATTTCAGTAACATATTCTTAATATATTCTTAATCAAAAAATAAATGAAAATTGAAAAAAATAAACAAATTTATCAAATAAATGAATAGGGAAACAAGAAATATGCTCTAAAACACGTTTTATGCGCATTAAATATGCAGTAAAACTTGAAAATATGCCCTGAAAATTGTTAAAAATATTTCACAAAAAATTAAAAATTTGCTAATTTGAAAACAAAATATTCAACAATTTTATAACAGTTCCATTAAATAAAAAAATCCTAAAATTATAATCGGTAAAGCCTAAATTCAATAGTATTAACAGACGAATTTTCAAGATTTAACCCTATTTGGAAACGATGGGCTATCATCGGCTCACAAAAACAGATTTATGTTAAGATGTTAAAATTCAGACAAGAGTTGTGTGAGGCGAATATTATCTACATATTAACATCCATATGAGAGTTTTTGTGTTAAAGGGAATTTAGGGACGGTCGCTAAATTGTTTATTAATGTCAGCATTTAAAAAGAAGTTAAAGCTATTTATAGATGTGAAATGATTCGAAAATAATTTAATTTTCAGTAAAATAATTAGATGGTTTACGGACACAAAGAGTCTAATTACATAGAATTTGTCCTTATTACAATAAAGATGAATTTACCAAATTTGATCAAACGCACTTTTTTAACTAATCTGGTTGCCCTGAATTCGAATCTGGAATTAAAGTTGGGCTATCACGTCTTGTTTTTATCGCATGCTGTACTGAGACTATAATTTCACAATTATTTATTTGACAGAAGCCGCTATTCATTATAAATCTTCATAATAGTAGCGTTAAAGCATATCAGGGAGATCGTGTGTTACTGATTCCAGCTATTTTTGCTTTGTGTGTGGTGAATATTTGGTTGGATAAAAAGGATATGCAATATCAGAATCATTAAAATATGCATATTTACATTATTTTGGTTTTGCAGTCAGAAAATTTAACAAACCGTGGACACCGACTATGTTTTGCATTTTCTTCATTCGCATTTAGATTTTTTTCCAAAAAGCGTGCTCAACAAGATTTAATGAAAATTAAAAGAAATTTTCAAGGATTTTGGGACAAAAGCATGCTGGCAGGCTATTGATGGACTCTAATACGTGAAACCGAACCAACAAAATACAAGCGACGTTCAAACAACGACATTCACTTTTGGAAATTCATTGATTTTTAAATAAACTAGTGATTTTTTATGTAAGAAACGAATAAAAACATTTTTTTTGTATCTCGAAAACTTGACGTGATAGAGAAACCCGAATTACAGATTCAGATTCAGCCCACCAAATTACCCTAGGAAAGAAATATGGTTGCTCCAGTTAAAAACCTTGTTGGCTAGTGTTATCTACAAGATTGCAACTTGTACTTTGTGCACAAGGTTATAATGGCTTGACAACCAGAGTCGAACGGTATACAAAAGATTGTTCCAGATTTATATGTATGACATACATCGCCAAAAACGTATACAATTAATTTTTCCTTAATGTTACCTTATATGCATATACAATTTTAAGGCTTTAAATAATATTTATCTTTAATGACAACCTGCATTGTCTTACAAGTATAAAGATATAAAAATTAATTATGTAAATAGATTTTAAGAATCATTAATTAAAACAACACATTATATTTATAAGAAAATTTTTAACACTACTATGAAAATATCAAGAAAAATTATTCCCCTAATTTTTCTCTTAACGGTGAGGGTGTAGTGTACCTGTTTAGCGTCCACTGCTTACCCAAAATCCAACTTGAAATATATACATACCACCCGAATAACTGTAGGGTAAATGCCATAAACAAAAGATCAAATAACGGCATTTACCCAATGACTCAATGTGTTCGTACACATGAGTCAATACAGTGGTAAAGCAGATCAATCAGAGTGTGAGTGACACAATTTTGATTGTCTAATGTAAATGAGTACATTCCTCACTCATGCATTCTGATTGGTCACAGCACAATACAAAGGGTAAAGCAATGATAATTCCATAGTACTAAGAGAGAGGCATAGATTTTAAGAATTAATACTATAAGTTAGAATAAGTAGGCAATAGGATTAAATTAGTATAAAAAGGGCAGTAGCCCACAAATAAATCAGACTTTGCATTTGAAAACTTAAAGCGGCACTTGTTGCCTTGTTTGATTCTCCTAGTCTCTAATTTGGCTGTCGCAAGACGCCTAACCATTGAGCTGAACCCCTACAGCTGTTTAAAATTATATTGGGCTATAGGGAAATAAATACACACATACAACATCCTTCACCTAATACACCACACAAGTTTAACGTTGGCTACACGCGAAGAAAACATATTCTAAGAGCAACATATTATGATAAGATTCATGATTGAATCATATTATGACTAAATAAACTCGTAATATTACATCATAATATTTTTCCCTTAATCATAGTATTATTCTGTTAATCATAATAAGTTTAGAAGGAATCATATTATTGTCATGTTAATCATAATAAATTTAGAAGCAATCATATTATGATACAGCTCCTTTAATAACTGTCATAACAATACAAAATAAATTAAAACTTTTATGTATCCATTTTTTATTTTGTGACTTTGTACAATTTTTCTTGATGTAAATCAAATAGCGGAGTTCAATATTTGTTGTTGGATTTTACTACGATATTTTGCACTATTAATTATTTTAATTTCTTTAATTTTATTATTTTTTATGGTAATTTATATTGTTTAACCGCTCACATATAAAACAAACGACACAACTGATTCAAAATAATTTTACAAATGGCGCTAGCATAATATTATTAGAGTAAAAATAGTTTGATTGCATCTTAAACATAATATGATAAATGTATAGAAAGTTATCATGTTATGGCTATTAAATATCATGATATGGTTGCGAGAAATATAATATGTTAAGAAAGTTATCATAATTAAGTTGTTAGAAAAATAATTATTTTTCGGTCAACAATACTCAAATTCATAATTGCGATAACCATTGATATGTTTACAGTAACTATAATATTGTTGATATTAAATAAAAATAACAATTATTTATGTACGACAACAATATATTGTTACAATAAACATAGTGTTGTTGCCGTAACCATGTCCAACCATAGTTTTTCTCTGCGTGTATACAAATAAATATTAAAAGCAGAAAATTCAGAATTTTGCAACAAAAAAAAACAAATAAATGTTTTTTTTATTTGCTGTGAAAGTTCTCGTAGGCATAAAAAAATTAAACATAAAAATGCTACAAAAGGGCTCTTTTTACCAAATTATGCAAAAAATGCTGCAAACGGTAAAATATGCACTAATAAATCGATGCCAAAATCAAAAAAAGCTCTAAAACAGATAAATTTCTGTCTTCATTGGTTGCACCAGGAAAAACATGCAATTTCATAAGTATTGTTTCCCTGCCTATAAGTATGGTATGTTTTGCACAAAAACCTTTCAGCCAACTGGTTTGGTTATGAAAACGAAATCTAGCTAAAATGTCAAAAAACTGCAATATAAACGCACTAGATTTTGAACAAGATTTTAAATGAAATCTAAAAGATTTCGGTCTAATGTAAGTGGGCTTTAATATAGTTCTGGGATGACACATGTTTCTCCAAATTTTTCTAATATTTAAATATTAAGACCAAAAATAAATGAATCAGTGCCTTTTAAAACTTCAGGTAAATAGTGCGACGACAATTACATAACTAGTTAAACACAAATAAGGTTTTAATTAAATTTCCGTATACCTACGCGTTAAATTAAATACATATTAATCATACGTCACAGCATATTGGTTGTGTATTTATATGGGTGTTTCTCTGATTATGCACGCGACATTTGTACGCGTTTTATTGTGTTTGAATATTAAAAAAATAGAAGTGGATTGGAATTTTAGAATGAATTCTAGAATCGTTACATTGTTTGTGATGAGTTCTTTCTAAAAGGTATATATAATGGTAAATTGAGCACTGGGTACCCAAATGCCATGCAATCAAAGTTGACTTACTCACGTGACAAAAATAGAAGTGCCTTTTAGGACCGTAAGAAAAAGTGCGAAAGTAAGTGAATTGTAGGAGGTTTTTATTTCGGAAAAAATGTTTTTATAAACGTTAGTAATGGGCCTTTATAATCATGTTTTGTTCAAAAGCAACTATGCATGGGTTGGAGAAGAAAAAAATTAATTGTAAATTACGCACGTGACATTACGCACGTGACACTTTTTCCATATGTTTTTTTATTATTATATCCACGCATTTTCCCATAAATGTCTTAAAATTTGCTTAACAAAAAAACTTAATACTCGTTTTACAATTGATTGTAATGGAGAGATTATGAAGAAAGAGTGTAAACATAACATATTTCTTGCATGTAAAATAAGTATATAAAAATGTCTTTAAAAGTAGAAAATACAGAAAATTATAAAATTTTCCAGTTTCCAGCCCAATTTCCTCAAGTAAAACAGCTCAGATATGCTAGGAAACCATTCTTTAATAAGAACATAGACTTTTTTTCTAATAATAAACAATAAAAGACGATGATAATCAACATTCTATTTTTTCATCCTGGTAGACCATTCTGGAGAAATATATTGAACTTTTAGACAATTCTGGTAAATATGTTCACTGGCAAATTTTGAAATATTTACTATATTAAAATACTAATATTAAAAATCAATCAATACCTTAACAAATCTCAGCTAAAACGTTGTTTAAACAATAGAATAAATCGTTAAATAATAATCCCATTCGAAACCTATAAATGATTTTCAAATTAGCATTTTTTGTTGGAAATATGTAAATTTACCATTTAATTTAAAATTGCAATCAAATGAATATTTCATAAATCTGTTTTTTTTTTTTTAATAATGGTAGTAAAGCTCAAGGTTAAAATGGATAAAAACAATAAAAGCACAACAAAAAAAACCCATCTGCCGAATAAAACTTGTACATGTTCAAAATATATGTAAAATAACTTTTTAAATTACCATTTGTATATATTTTTTGTTTGCAAATAAAAAAAAAAAAAGTTAATCAACTTTAAGATATAAAATTTGTTTAAATTAAATTGAGAATTCCATTGATATTGAAATAGTTGAGATAGCACAATTAATAAATAAAGAGATTGACACAAAAAATGTTACACTTCTTTTGGCAAAAATCTCATTTTATTACATTTAAAGTTTTTTTTTTTGCCTTTGTCTCAATCCATTTGGTCTTGAATGATACAAATCTATCAAGAGGTCATTATGAACAGAATATATTGAAATATATTTTGGCAAACAATGCCATTGATATAACTACGAAGGTTGTAGGGGGTTTTTTTTAAATTACACCCTTTTCCGGTAATAACACACGAAGTGGCAACAGTGACTGATATTCATTTAAGGGGGGGAAGACGTACCCTTTCCTCTTAAAAATTATTCACAGTGTACGGGATGCTGCCGATAGAGTTGTTTTAATTTTAGAAGCTACTGGCAGTTAAAGTAACATAAAATAGAACTTGCTTACTGTAGTTTCTTTAGAAATTATTTAATGTATTTTATCCTCTCCTTACAACTCTCGTATTTCTATAAAGAAATGGTCATACTAATGTGTGCTTAAAGGTTTTTGATTGAGATTCTGTTTCTAAATAATACTTAAACCACATACTTAATCATAGACATCTGTAGCTGCGAATTTATTTCGAAATGTTGATATTACACATGTGTGGGTGTGTTGCTGTAAACTTTGTTTGAACATTCCCTGCAAGCATTTTCGATCGAAAAATAATCTTAGTAATTTGACTATTTGGCAAAACTCAATCGCTTATGCTTTCGAATTCTTATCGCTGTTATTTTTAAACGTTTTAGTGGCTTTATATGGCTAAAAAGAAGCCCTTTGAAGTTCATAAATTTCTTATTTTGGTTTAAACAAAAGAGTCGCCTATTTTACTGCTTATCTTTGTTGGTTGTTTTTAAATGAAACTGTGTGCAAAAATATAACAAATAACCCAAAATTTTCATGTTTAAATTTAAATTACAATTAAGAAACAAGAAAATTTATCCTACCCGAATCTCCCCGAAAAAAGTTTGAGCTGTTTTGTTAAGGAAGTTAGAAAATTTTGAGTTTTGTTCTTCTGTATATATCGACCCCTTTACGCGAAATTATCGTTTGTTACAAAAACCCAATTTTACAGGACAGCCATTTTTCTACTTTTCTCTGCTTTCGCTGGAAATATCAAAATGAAAATGTACATTAAATTTTTGGAGCAACGAAATGGAATTCGCCTATAATATTTTGTCAGGTGACGTCTCTTTGAATGTAGAACAAGATTGCATCAAAAACTCAATTTCAAAAAATTGGCACATACCATAATTTCGCGCAAAGGGGTCGATATGTGCAGACCGCCAGATAAGATATAGGAGATCAAACGAATAAATTCCCGATTTGATGCGATTTTTGACATCGTCGCTGGAGCCCCCATTTGCTGTTAGTAGGCTGCCCAAGTAGAAAAAGTTAGTAATGTCTTCTATTTTAACCCCTTTTATTAAGAATGGTTTATTGGTTGATTCGCATCACCTTGGTTTTGGCTATATTTATCTTCATGCCAGATTTTGCTGCTTTGTCTTGAGCGGTCTTAATCTTTGCTGCCATGTCATTATAGTTATGGGATAGCAAGCAGATGTCATTGAGGTAATCGAGATCCTTCAAACTTCTATAAAATCCCCACAATATTCCTCGTCCGTCTATGACGACGTTTAAAATCAGTAACACATCTTAAACCTACACATTTACAGAAACCACAATAAATTAAGATAATAAATTATTATTAATGCCCAATTTTTGGGATTGATATTTAAACACATTTATGTTTAAAATCGTTTTTAATACAAAATTCTTTTCTTCACTAAACACTTAAATGTAACTTAATTCACCGATGTGGTACATTTCAATGCATTTTAAATTTCCATTGGAACAACTTAGAAAGGTGGTCTCAATATTAAACAACAGGCAAAAGAATAAAAAACAACTGTTTTTGGAGGCCACCTTGTAAATAAATACACTTTTTTATGATATTTTTTTTTGTATTTAGTAGTGCTGCCATACTTTTATCTTAATTAAGTAAGACTTTTTAAGAAAAACTCCAAAAATCAATCTGTATTTAAATGCGTTTTAAGTTTATATGAAAATTAACTTAATATTGATTTAAATATTATCCTGAAAATTGGGCCTAAAACTACTAATTTTTTTTACCGAATTAATTTTTCACTTTAATGTTTAGACACATAAGTTTATAAATTTATTTTATATCGCACGCACGCACCACCGATTACATTATTGCAATTTTCAGATAAACTTTCATAATTTCTGCATTTTGCTTTTGGACTTTCTACTATTTAACAGCAAATCATTGCGAAGAGATCAATAATATAAGGAAAATGTTAAATTAAGCTTGTGTTGTTGAATAACCCTTTAAACCAGTGAAGGGCACATTTGCAAATCCTATGTACGCGTGCATAGGAATAAAAATGCTGCTTGTGTGACGTCGACACATGTACACTAGGTGTCCCAAACCATTTTTTCTTTCTGATTTTCATAAGTGCTCAATTAAAATTTAAAAGCTTATAGTGTAAAGTATTTTTGATTTTTTTTAAAGAATTTTCGGAAGAGGTTTAGTAGAGGTCGCGCAAATGAAGTTTTCATAAAAAAACGGAGTTTTCGGCCTTTTTTTAACTTTACTCATAACTTGGTTAATGCCACGAGTTTCTTCACTGCTGAGGAAACAGTTTTAAAGAAAAAAAATCCAAACTTTATTCCTGTGTGAAAAAACTATGAGTTTTGGTGATAAGTTACTCATTTAGATACCCTTAAATAAAATTTTTCGTAATTTTTTCAAAAATTTTGTTATAACGCTTTACAACTTTTTAAGTTTGAATAGAAACGAAAAAAACTAATGATGCAGTTTGAAAGACAAATTAATTCTAATTAATATGAATAATTAATTTTAAAATTTATTCTTACCGTTCCTGAGTTATACCCGTTTTTATCTTTATACCCAGTATGTGTTATTATAAGCTGTTTGCCAGTTCACAAATCTTACCCAATCAACAAAAAAAAAAAAAAAAAAACTTTTCTTTGGCTCTGTGAAAAATCATTTATTGCGGTTCTTACGATGTAGTTATATACCTTGCAATAAATTCTGGTAATCAGTTTCAGAAGTTGTGACATTAATATAAGTATTACCCAAAGCCACACCTCGTTCTGCCACATCATTTACCACTTGTAATTGTTAAACTTTTTTTTTTATTCTTGACATGACTTGTTGGCTTTCCAGTTCTCTGGATCTATTTTCAAAAAAATTTTTGGAAATAATGCAAACTTCAAAAAAAGTTAAACTATCTTTTGAAATGAATTGTTGAATTTCTCTATTTCTAAAGTTTTCTTCTGTTAAAGTTACATTTGCTACTTCATAATCGCTGCATGTAGTATCTGCAAGTTTTTTGTCATTAAGCGCAAAGTTTTGGTGTCGATACGTTCATCAATTCAAAGCTAAGTACCACTGATGACCTAGAAAAGTTTTAAGCGAGGCTTTTGCAACTGCTTTATTAATAATTTTATAACTATCCAATTCCTTTAATAGGCTCAGATCATTGAGAGGATCGTATCGAGGGCACTGGCAGAGGTACCAATATTTAATATACATTCTTAAAATAAATGAACTAAATTCAAGCAAGGCATCAACTGTTGATTTGTCTTTAAAAGATTGCAACTGGTTTCGGAAAATGCATATTTGCAAAGAATAGATAATTTTCATCATCCAGCGAGCCCAATTGATAGCTTCTGGAGCACACATAAAAAAGAAAGTGAAAATGAAAATGACAGCGTGTAACGATTTAGATCAATAAATGTCAGAAGTTAATGACAGTTAAAACCTAACTATAAAAATTGATGGAAATATACAATAATTATAACGAAAAAAGTATCACCATTTTTAAGGTACAAACTATAAAAATAGTGTAACTCGGAAACTGTAGGACAAAATTCCATTTTTGTTTTTCTTAATTGTTAAGAACTTATCGGTATTCAAAATCGCGTCACGAGTTTTAATTCCTTTCATATAAATTTGAAAAGTAATAAACCGTTTTGTACAGAATTTGTTAAAAAATTACAAAAATACTAAATATGTGGAATCTTAATGCACAAAAATATTGCCGGAACTTAAAGTTTTTGCATATGGAAATAAAGTTTGGGAAATTTTCTTTAGAAATATTCGGTCAAAAAATTAAATGAACGTGGTTATTGACAAAGTTATGAGTCAAGTTTGAAAAAAGGCCGAAAACCCCGACTTTTAACAAAGACTTGATTTGCGCGACCTCTAAGCCTCTTCCTAAAAATCTAAAAAAAAATTCAAAAATACTGGACCCTATAAGCTTTCAAATTATGCTTGAGCATCTGACAAAAAACAAATTTTGGGACCCCCTAATGTACACTATAAACTTCTTTGTGTGGTCTGTGACAATGTACGTTCGGCTGTTGCTTTGTTGTTATTTCGTCAACACAAGCATAAATGTGATAGTATGTGTGTGCCCTTCACTGCTTTAAACTAACGAAAAGGTATAATTTAAGAAACCCATAATACGATTCTAATTTGTGAAAGGTAAAATTCGCAAGATCTTTTGTTTAAAACACCAAATATGACGAAGTATTTAGTTTAAATTTGCTAGAAAATCAAAAAATACTCTAGCAAATGTTTGTAGGGTTGCATATGTGTAAATAGATGTGTGTTAACCACATAACCTTTATGCATTAAATATTTACTTATTTACATACATATACAAAGAGAAGAACGCTATAAGGGAATAACAACATTATACTTGCATACATATGTGTAGAGTTTTCAAAAGCAGAAACCGAAAAGCGGTTAATCGCTTTTATTATACCCTCCACCACAATAAGTTGTGAAGAGGGTATATTAAGTTTGTCATTCCTTGTGAAACTTTTTTATTATTCATCTCAGACCCCATAAAGTATAAATATTCTGGGTCCTTGAGTAATTCAAAGTCGATTTAGCCATGACCGTCTGTCTGTCTGTCTGTCTGTCCGTCTGTTGAAAACACGCTCACTTTCGAACAACTCAAAATAAATGAACAAACTTGGTGCCAAATTGCTTGTCGTTATCCTAAGCAGTTTGGGATTGAAATCCAGCAAAATCGGTTGAGTAGGACCAGAGCTATGAATCAAAATGTGGAACCACCACCTAAAAAAAATTGATAATTTTGTTACAAAAAATAACATAAATGCTGGAACAAGGCACGGAATGGGATAAGATTTTGCAAAAATTTGTTTTATTTATTTGTTTAGGTGTCAAAGATTCGGCACAGCCGAATATAGCACTCTAACTTGTTTTTTGTTAAAAGCAAACAAGAGATTTTAAATATATAATTTTTTTACATATACCGACAGAGCAGTCTTTCTTTCCTTTTAGTTGGTTAAACGGTTTTTAATAATTATTTTATTCTTTTAATTTTTCTCAAAAATTTTGTTAATTTTCAATAGTCAAAAATATGAATAACCTTTTTATTTTCTAAGTTTGGAAATTTGTTTATTAGTTTCAAATATTTAAAAATAGCCCCTTAAGCTGATTTTAAGAAATCTTAACTTAATTTGCGACGTTAAATTTAAATAAAATTTTGTTTAAAACTAAAGTTAACATTTTGTAAGGCTGTTCCTCTCACGAAAGGACGAACCAATTTTATATTTATTTATATATTTTGAGTATTGAACATATTCGTATTTTTATTTGTGATTTGGTCTGCTGTAGATTTATTGCGTAATTTTTTAATTCAAATGAAGCAAGAAGGAAAGTAAAGTCAGTCAAGCCCTCAGTTTTTAAAAACATATTTTCGAGGGTACCTATTTGGGATCCTTGGGAAATCAGTTATGTTTTGAGATAAAGATTGACGTAAAAGTTGTTTGTACCAAATATAAATTAAACCAAAACACAAGATTAGTTTTCAATAAAACAAAAGTTTTCAAAGAATTATCTTAATATATGTTATTATTGTAAAAGGATCTGTGGCAGTTATGTGCCAAACAAAATATCGGCCAAATGCTCGCTACGGCCTCGGTGCCATGACGAAGAGGTAATAGTCGCCAATTTCTATGTCAATACCGACATCAATAAGCAGGGCATGACATTAAAATTTGGAAGTAGTACTTGCTATGGTTATATATGGAGTGATACAAATAAAATTTGTTAAGATTATTTTAATTGCAATAAAATAAGTTTCAACCAAATTTAATCTTCATACCATCATAAATATTGAAATGGCTTATGGCCGCTAAGACTTTATTCCGCAAATAAGCTTGTTAAGGGGCTTGGTGAAATTAAGTACCAATTGCCACTATTTTCAACAGGCTTGGTCCTTGTGATAGATTGATCCAATGTACCATATTTCACTAAACTGTTCCAAAAGTTGCAACCTGTACCTTGCCCACAAAGTTAACATGTACTGCCAGCCGGATTGACGGATCGATGTTGTTAGATCTATACAAAAACTGATTCTTAGTCGATCAATATACTAACATGTGAGTCTAAGACGAATATTTCAAGGTGTTATAAATATCAGTACAAACAAATAATATCCTCTCCACTAATGTGCTGTGTTAGTGTAACAACTTAAAAAAAAACTAGCAAAGGTTTTCTTGGGAGTAAAACAATTTCATTAACAAGATTTATGCTCCTATTGCGGTTCTCCACTTTTATAACAGTTTGGTTGTCTTTGATAAATTCGCATTGCCATTCTCAACTCAGCTGGCAGTTGGCTATTCAGTTGTGTATCTGTTTGTTTCGTGGTATTGCCGTTTTCAACTTTGTAAAAGTTTGGTCGACAAAAATGTTAAATACACACAACTGCTAAAAAGTAGTTGTCTTATTGGCAGTTAAAGTTTATTTTTTTTTTTAAATTCGGTGAAAATCGAAAACAAATTGTAGAAATCGTATGTATACATTTTTGTAATAAGTTTTTCGCGGTTTTTTTAAAATTTTTATTAGTTTGAAAATAAAAACGAAAACTCAATTTGAGCAGCTCGTCCAGCTTCCCAATAAAAAATGGAGCTTCCAACGAAGCAGGTTTGTAAGGGAGAAACATAAGGGTTTCGCTTACCATTGCGCTTACGGAAGACATGAATTTTATATGGCGAGTTCCCACTTTGAAGCAATACATTTTTGATACATAAAGCGCATTATTCAGCGCACATAAACATTGTTGGATGTAACGATCATATTTACACACTGAATGTTTTGATACAGTTATTTTTTAGTATTCTCCCTTACAAACCTGCTTCGTAGTAAGGGATAGCCGTAGCACTTGAAATGTTATTTTTTTTTATAAAAGTTGTTGAGAGTTCTTTCACTTACTTTACTGCATTTCTGTATGTCTTATTGCGTAGCGCATAATTGTGCGCTTATTTTTTTAAATGTAACTTTAGTGCTTCGCAAAATGATAAAATTTTTTATTGGGTTATTTAGAGAAACCTAGAAATTGTTCGTGGAAAACACCAAAGTTTGGTTTAATAAAAAAAATTCATGTTAGGAATTATGGGAAGAGTTTATAGTGGAGTTAAATACAAGTTTGGGACCACGACAAGAACTACTCTTAAGCATATATATTCTTCTATAATATTCTTGGCAAAGGCAAGTATAAAGAAAAAACTTGCCAAAAATAAAAGAAACCCTCAAGAGTAAGGGGGAGGGCTTTCACAAGAAGTTCCATTAATAGCCTTGAGGATAGTGTTTCGCAAATCTTGTATTGCAAGTCTAGCCAAGTATTTGGTGTTGAAAATATTCCACCATCAAGTGACAATTTTACTAAGTCAGTTGAACCAGTAACACAACCAGCCGATTGGCTAACAGCTACCCCAACCTGAAGAAGAACTCATCAGGCACAAGAAAGTTTCGTTACACGCAGAGAAAAAACATGTTTAAATATGGTCACCTCCAACAATACTATGCTTAAAGAAAATTTAAACCATATTATGCTAAATTTAACCATATTTTTGTCACCGACAACCATATTTTGGTTAAATTAGTCCCCTATCAAGAAACCACAACCATATTATGGTTGCCTCTAAACATGTTATGGTTAAATTTGACAATAATTTGTTTTTAAATTCACTATAGTATTTTCCTCTTTTTCAAGGGCAACATGCTATGGTTAAAATCAATCATGCTATTTTATGTGTTAAACATATTTTAGTTATTATTAACCATAATGTGTTCGGAGGCAACCATATTTTGGTTGTGGCTTCTTGATGGAGGACTATTTTTACCATAATATGTTTGTCGTTGACAATAATATAGTTAAATTAAACATAATATGGTTAACATTTTCTTTAAACATAGTATTGTTGGAGGTGACCATATTTAAAAATGTTTTTTCTCTGGGTGTATTTATTCTAAGTTCTTACTTGGCATTGGAAAATTCAAGAGGGTTGTAATCATCACGAATTTGTCTACTTGTACAAAGCGCATCTATCCAAGAGTTTTCCTTTTCATCAATACTTTTTAATTTTATAAAATTTTCACTTGTCAAACGTTATATTTAAAGTTGGCAAATCGATATTTTAAGTTGGCAACTTTATAGCAAACTCAACTAAAAACAGTTCGGTATCACAATACCTAAAATGAGTTTGGTTGTGCATAAGTTGGGATGACTCCAACACGACCAAACTGAGTTGAGTGGAGAACCGCAATAGGGGCATTAGTTTTAACGTGCATAATTTCCAATTCTTACAATTGATAAACTGAAAATTATTTCATTGGTTGCTTAGGCCAAATCATCAGGAAACTCCAACAAAAGTTTTTAGAAAGCGAATAGGATTTATAAACACTCAAAAGTCTTACCCGTAATAATATCAAAGCTTAAACAAAACACCAAAAACAAACAGTGAGTTTATCTTTTCTTACAATCGCTACTAGAATTCGTTGATTTTTTGCCAACTCTAATTGTAGTTGTAAGGGGAAACAAAAAGAAAACAAAAATAAAAACAAATTACTTTATTTCATTGTTGCCAGTTCAGTTTTTTTTCACTGCCACTTGCATATTTGTTATCAAAGATTTTCTTGGGAGTCAAACGTGCTAAATTCCCAATTCTTACTTTGATAAACTGAAATTTATTGTTGGTTTTCATTAAAACCCGTTTAATCGGAGTTTTTAATAAAACCCGGAATTAAAACGGAGTTGAAAATAAATAAAAATAATTATCTCAAAAACCGGTTTATAGAATATGCTGGTTTTTGCATACTCTACACATGTGAATATTTGTTTATTCATTCTCCAACCGCCACCGCTGTCTTTTGTGTGTATTTGCAGTTTGTTCTTTATTTAAATCTATAAATATTTTAAGTAAAAGGAAATGAAAGTTTTAATTATTTACTGCTTTAATTAATAATTGTTTAATAATACTTTTTGTTGTTAAAAGTTTTTTTGCAAATAAATGTTGATTTAAACTTAAGAAATTCATTTATTTTTATTGAAAATTCTTTTAAGTAAATCTTTTTTTCGCTTATTGCAATAGTGGTTTTGGGTGAAATTTGTTTTAATTTAGCAAAATTTATTACGCATAAACTTAAACTTCATATGTTGTAGTAAAAGTTTTAATAAATTAAAAAAAAAAAAAATTAAAATAGAAGAATGAATGTTTGACTTTCAAGCTAATTATTTTATTTTGAATCTCAAAACACAACTGTAGCTCGGTTATAAAAATGTTAGCTAACTGCTTAACGATTTCGACATTCAACGTTCGCAAAGAAAATTATATTAACAACAAAAACAACATTTTAAATTATTTTTGTTTTAAATGTAATTTTCTATGCGAACTTAAACGTTCGAAATCGGTGAACTTAATGTAAATATATATTTAATCAAATACTTGCATTCATATTGACAATTTTCCTTTATTAACCTTCGTCAAATTTATGATCGTTTTTGAATATGGGGGTTAAACTTGTGTTTGATAAATATTAAGTGAATATGCAAAAATAAAAAATCATTTTTAACTGATGTAGTCTAGGACAATAGAGTTAAATAATTTCGAAGAGAAACTTTCACTTAAAAAATTTCTAAGAAATTTAATGTGAATGAACAAGATTTTGCCTCAAAAATTTTCCCATTTTTTCTCTCTAAACTGATCTCGCGAAGCTCTACGCTTGTCTGCAGGAGACCAGAGTCTTTGGCTGGAATCGCCCCCCCACAACCCCGGCACTGATAGACTAGCTCACTACCAGCTAGCCTACCGGGGCACTCAAGTAGTGGACGGAATCGATTAATTTGAGTCCTCTGTCACAATCACTTCTGCACCAGTGATGTCTTCTTTTGTATGCGCGGTACTGACTCGATTTGGATGAATATTATTCAAAAGAGCTAATAAAGAGCATTAATGCCATAGAGGCCTTATAGGGTAAGCACGGAAAATAAAAATTAGTTTGAATTACTGGAAAATCGGTGCAAATCGGTTACATTATCGCTCAGCCCTTTTCAGCAATAACGGTCACTAAGATAAATTAAAGCTTTGACTAAAATACTTTTCATTTCCTAGGCGTTTCTAATTTGTTATAATCTATGCCTAAGATTTTACTGCTCATAACAAGGAATGCGATATCCATGCAAATGCATGTTTAATTTCAATAGTCTAAGAATATATTTTGCATATTTTGACATTTTTAAGTGATGTTTTTTTTTAATATCGATGCTCTGAAAATTACGTGATCTTAAATCACACGTGTGACTTTGTGGGGTTCTAAAACAGAATTTTTACTTCGCGGTAAGATACACAAAAATACACAATACAAATACACAAAAACGGAACACCAAAATATCACACGTGTGATTTAAAACGGCACATGTGACTTGAAATCAAGAGATTTGATTTCAAGTGATTTTTGGAACATGCCAGATAAAAAAAGTTCAAAAGGAATTTTAAAATTAATAACACTGGTTTACAGCCAAAAAATGCCAAGAACGCCACATGCCTAGATAAGTTAATTGGGACCTCCTGAACACGAAAAACGCGGTATTTTTTTTATAAGTACCGCTTTTTAGATAACGGTACTTTTGTGTTTTTCGGTGTATTGTCCCACTCAAACCTCTGTGGAGCCCAACCAAAAAAAAAATTTTTTGAAAAAACGTAAAAAATAGTCACATTTTGAGGTGCCATAACTCAGCCATTTCTTATCAGATAGCATATCGACGAAAATGGCATTCAATTACCTTTCCATCGATTCCATCGGCCTTTTTTGTTGGGCTCCACAAGGGTTTGAGAGGGACCATACACCGAAAACACAAAAGAGCCGTTATCTAAAAAACGGTACTTAGAACAAAAATTACTGCGTTTTTCGTGTTCAGGAGGTCCCAATTAACTTATCTAGGCATGTGGCGTTCTTGGTATTTTTCCAAATTTTAAATTTGTAAAGCAGTGTAATTTAATTATTTTGTAGCTTTGCTTTATATACACATTTTTAAGATTTCGACAAAACATCCAATGGGGTTTAAAATATTTTATCCAAAACTGTTACAAATTATTTGCTTCAGAATTCTGTTCAACAAACTTCGAGTAATTTAAGAATGCCAGAGGCCATCTTCATACCGATGATTACGAAATTAAAAAAGTAAAAATATATATTAAACTAGCTGACCCGGTCCGCGTTGCTGGCCCTAAGCAAACATTAGTGTTGTGTTACCAGACGATTTTAGCTGGTAAGATCAATATTCAGATAACTTATAAAAGTTTTCCCAGTTCCACCGGGACCGTTTAGAAAAAATCCCTCCAGTTTCATTTTTCACAGCTTTCATAAGGGTGTCGTATGGCTATTTTTGTGGTCGAATCAACAGTGGAAATTTTGTTCGAACTGATTCCCTTAGGGCTCCGCAAAATCGATGCAACTGTTTTCCAATTTTAGATAAATATAAAAAGTAGCGTGGTATATTTTTCTTTCGATGAAAACTTAACGTGGATTAATACAAACATTTGAAAGAAAAATTAGTCAAATCGATGGAGCCGTTTTCTGATTTTAGGTAATTCAAAAAATTAGGCGTAAAAGTGGGCGGGGCAACATTTTCTTTCCGCAAAACCCAAATTAGATCATGGCGATCATTTTAAAGAAAAAATCGTCCAAATCGGTCAAGTCGTTCTCAAGTTATTGATTTTGCCACGCCCCTCCGCCCCCAGACCGAAAATCAAAAATCAGACTTCACAGTGTCACCCGCCTGAATATTCTGAAGATTCCCTGAAAATTTCATCAAAAGCGGCCCAGCCGTTTTGAAGTCCATACGTTACATACACACATACATACATAAACACACATCCTATTTTATATACATATCGTCATATTAAATGCAAACGGACGTAACTACACAAAATTTCGAAATGGAGTTTTTTATCGATTATGGTTCGTTTTATCAAAATACATATTCAAGCAAAATTTTAGAATCCTACGATCAAAAATGGCGATTTTATTAACGAAATTTAAACGCCAATTACACCTTGTTGTTATTGATTTTGTAAAGTTTTTTGCTTCTCCTGTAAAAAATTAAAAAGTTTAGTTACGTCCGTTTGCATTTAATATGACGATATATAGATTTTTAAGGAGGTAATACGGGTAATCCCAGTTCTGAGAAGTAATGGAATCTACTGATTTGTACGTCTCCAATTTGCCAGCGATTTCACTTTGAATCTTAAAATTCAGTTCGTCGACATCAACGTAGCTAATATAGCACGTTCGCTCAACAAATGATGATTTCTGTAATTTTGTGTAATGTTTGAAAACACCTTTCGGATGAGTTCGGACTTTGATTCGGTGAACCGGCAGAAATTGAAATATCCACCGGGATTTTGTCGTTTCCTATGTCCAGCAATTGTTTGGAAAATACGTCTCAAGATTGATTGTTTTGCAGCTCGACCCGCATTTTCAGAGTCAATTTGAGCTTCCTAACGTGTTTCCACAAAGCAGACGACTTCAAACATGCATTTAATTCATCGGCGGGCGTTGATCGTGGTATCACTGGAAGTGTTTGCCAAAAATTACCTGCATACAAATCATCGTACCTCCAAATCGGCTTTGATTGTTTCGTAGTAGGCGTAAAAGCAGGCGTGGTAAATTTTTCTTTCGATGAAAACTTAAAATGGAATAAATAATACGAATATTTGAAAGAAAAATTAGTCAAATCTATGGAGCCGTTTTCGGATTTTAGGTTAATCGAAAAAAGTGGGCGTAAAAGTGGGCGGAGAACAATTTTCTTTCCGTATAAACCTAACTTGGACCATGGCGATCACTTTAAAGAAAAAATCGTCCAAATCGGTCAAGCCATCCTCAAGTTATGTGCTTAATAGAAAAAGTGGGCGTAAAAGTAGGCGTGGTAAATTTTTCTTTAGATGGAAACTTAAAATGCATTGATACGAACATTTGAAAGAAAAATTAGTCAAATCTATGGAGCCGTTTTCGGATTTTAGGTAAATCGTACAAAGTGGACGTAAAAGTTGGCGGGACAAAATTTTATTGCCGTATAAACCTAAGTTGGACCATGGCGATCACTTTAAAGAAGAAGTCTTCCAAATCGGTGAAGCCATCCTCAAGTTATGTGCTTAATAGAAAAAGTGGGCGTAAAAGTAGGCGTGGTAAATTTTTCTTTCGATGGAAACTTAAAATGCATTGATACGAACATTTGAAAGAAAAATTAGTCAAATCGATGGAGCCGTTTTCTAATTTTAGGTAAATCGAAAAAAGTGGGCGTAAAAGTGGGCGGGGAACAATTTTCTTTCCGTATAAACCTAAGTTCGACCATGGCAATCACTTTAAAGAAAAAATCGTCCAAATCGGTCAAGCCGTCCTCAAGTTATGTGCTTAATAGAAAAAGTGGGCGTAAAAGTGGGCGGGGAACAATTTTATATGCTATAAACCTCACGGAGCCTGAGACCTTTCTAACGAATGCAAAACCGTGAAAATCGGTTCGTGCGTTCTGGAGTTATAGCGTCAGGAAGGAAAACCCGACTTATTTTTATATAATAGAAGATTAAAATAACATCAAAAGTCAATTAGCATTTGCATTTTCCTATTGATTAGATGTGTGTATTACGTGCTAAGTTCCCAATTTTTCATATTTGATAAAAACACTGAGATTTATTGTAGGCCAGCTTATCAGGAAACCTTTTCCAAAGATTTTAGAAAAGCCAAAAATATTATACAAAAAAAAAAAAAAAAACCTAAAGCGAAAAAGTCTTGCTTGTACCAATGTCAAAGCTTAAACAAAATACTAACAATTAACAGTGAGTTTATCTTTTTTCCATTTGCGGATATATTGGTGAAACAATTACTAAAGCCCTTATGACACTACATTTTTTATTCATTAATTGATATAGAATTGATAGAAAGAAACAGTAAATGCTAGAAAGAGCAAACTATAAAATATGTAAACAAAGTTTTTTAGTTTTTTTTTCTCTTGTTATGGTTTCGTTTCAGGGATGGCGTTGAGAATTTTTAAAATTGTACCAACAACCTTTAAAAATTTTACCTAATTGTACGAAAAGATTTTTTTAGTTGAAACTAATTTTATTTATGTTCTTAACAAACACCACAAAAAGTTATTATAAATCTTAGTTTAAAAAGTATCAACAAAAAAGTACAATTGAAACAACTTAGCCATCCCTGTTCTGTTAATTTTATTAAATGTTGCCAACTTTTTGTTTATGAGAAACCAAAAAACAAAAAACGGTAAATCGCTGAATTAGCCCATAAACCGCTGTTTCAGCAACACTTTTAATATTTCAAGCTTGAAATGTAAATTTTAAGTTGAACAATTTTACATTGTTTTTGACATAACATCATTTTTAATGGATAACTTTAGTAAAATGTTTGACAGCTTGCCATTTATCTTAATACAGCTGAACTCTTCGCACTTGGTAAATTTTTCTATTATTTTATTTTATTTCACCAAAACTTGAACAATGCATTAAAAATGTAGTGTCATAAGGGCTTAATTAGGAGGGATTTAGTTCACTTAATACTCAAGTAAAATTAATTGAATTGCAGAAAGTAAAATTAACAATGTGGATTGATAAACAGCCCGACAAGTTAAAAAAAATCCAAAACGTTTTGCAAGAAAAATTAAGCATTAAAAAAAAAAAATAAAATAAATTTCAAATTTCAAAAGATTTTGTTATTCGTGCTTAATTCCCAGTTTTTATTCTTGACAAAAACTCTTGAAATTTGAAAACTATTTTTTATATAAATTTTTTCAGTTTATAGTGCATATTTTTTTTAGTGCATATTTTTTGATTTGTTTGTGCATATTTTCGATTTTTTAGTGCATGAAAATCTCTCTCTCGAGACCTCTTACTAAATCAACCAGATACGAGTATTATCTTGAAGGCCGTGGATATTAGAATGATAGGATTTCATGTTAATTTTTTTGCCAAGACTGGTTTAACTAAGACTTTTGTCACTTAAGATTATCATAATAATAATAATTGAACTTTAATCGTTCTTTGTAGTTTTATGCAGAATACAGCGTTAATAAAAGTGCTGCTGCAACATTTTATCAAAGTTTAATTTCTTTTTTATGTCTTTCGATTTCAGTTGGTGTGATACCCAATTACCGCGAAAGAATCTAATAGCGTTGAAACATCTGAAAATTATAAATAAAACACCATGCCAAAATTTCATTTCGTCTAAATATTTTTACTACAAATTTCATTAGCATTATGGTTTTACATTGCGTTTTTCGTTTTTTAATGTTTAAAAAAAAAAACATTTTCTGCAATTGCCCTTGTTCTACCCTCCACACCACCACACTCCCCGGTAAATTAAAATTTGTATTTCATGTGTAACACAAAAACTCTTTATCTTAGTTATTTTGTTATTTGTTTTTTGGTTTTGGTTAATTCGTATATCACCTTGGACAGAAATAATAAATACTAATAAATTATTTGCTTAAATAAAAAGAAACAAACAAATTGTGAACCACTTGGGCAAGTTTTTTTATGTTCAAAACTTTTAAAGCATGCGCGAAAAAAAAACATGAAAAATATTAATATTCTTTCACAAAAACAAGAAAATAATAAATATGTATAAACAACCCTAAGTGAAAAATTTATTATTGTTATTTAAAAGGAACTTGCCCTTTTTCCGTGCACTTGTTGCAATTGTTTATTCAAGCAAAAACATACAACTGGTTTATGTTGAGTGGAATTTATTTAAATTTTTTTCTTTTACAGCTGCTGTTATTTTTCCCACACATGGGAAAAAATACAATTATAAAGTACCTGGCTGAACTCTGAAGGTGAGAGGTTAAATAAACGACTTCTTTGTTTGTAGGTGAGAGGTTTTAATAAACGACTTCTTTGTTTGTTGTATACCCACGTGTTTGAGTGAATGTCGCAAAAGTTATGTATGTAGACACGAAAAAAACAATTTGTAGACAAAATCTGCAAAAAGCGTGACCACTCAATTGACAATCAAATAACTTTATTTTCAAAAATTTTAATAATTAAGAAAGACTTTACTCCTAAAAATGATCGTATTTCAATATTATTAGGAAATTCTAAAATGTTGTTTGTTCTAGCAAACGGAACATTCCGGAATGTAACGATTATATCGTTAGTGACATTATTGAAACTATCATAAACAACAATTGAATCTCAGCATTCTCTTGACAACTATCGAGTGCGCTGTTTAATTTTAAAAATAAATAAATGGATAACAGGAAACCAAATTAAGCGCTGCGATACTTAAGAAAAAAAAACCCCTCTTCTGTAAAAAAGGCTCGATAAAGTCGGCCAAGCCTTAGCATATCGCATTTGTTCAACAATACTATATTAATTCAAAATTTTTAGTAGAAGCAAAACAGTTTTTAATTTTACACTCAGGGCATAATTTTTAACCAACGGTTTCATTACTAAATATTAGACAAAATAGCACGATATTTTTACAGTGGCTTTATGTTTGCTTAGTTTTATCATTACATCTTAAACGTAAACAAAAATATTGTTTGAATAAAGTTGGATTCATCCATGCGTTTCGAACAATATTTTTGTCCGGAGAGTAATTTTTTTTACTGAGAGCGTTCTTCAGAACGGTTTACCCATTTCGGAAAATTTTGTCCGTAAAAATAAAAATTGTCTTTTATCACCAAATTCATAGCAAATGCATAGAATCAAGCAAATAATTTGTTGATTTTGCACCAATTAACGAAATGATTATATTGATTACTAAAAATTTTAAAAATTTTAAATTTTGAATATTTAAATTCAAAAGATTTTGTTCTTCGTGCTTAATTCCCAGTTTTTATTCTTGATAAAAACACTGAAATTTATTGTTGATGGGATAAGCTATTCCTATGCGCATTTCACTGGTTGCTTAGGCCAGATCGTCAGGAAACTTCATCCATAAAGATTTTAGATCAACTAAAGATGTGAAACCCAATAAAACTGTTAAGCGTACAAGAATTATAAGCAACAGTTCTACTTCTAACAATATCAAAGTTTAAACAAAAACATCAACAGTAAACAGTGAGTTTATCTCATCTTACATTCCCCACTACAATTGATTGGAATTCTTTCAACATTAATTGTAGTCGTAAGTAAGCTTTTTTTCCAATAACTGATGTTTTTAATTTAAATATCAAAAAACTTTGCCGTTTCAAACAATGTGTTAATTGATTTAATAAAATACAGGGGCCAAATAACGGCATTCGATATTGATCGAATTTCCTAGGTAAATTATATTGTAACTTCGTTCAATATCGAATGCCATAATTAAGCCCCAGCTTAGGTTTTGACAATTCCCAACAACAATTCAACAAGCTTAAGCTATAACGAAAAAAATCAATTAAATTTCTTTATTATTTAATTTATATTTTAATTAAACATTTTATTTCAAGACAAATAAAATGTTAATTAAATCAAAATTATATTTTTAATTTTCTTCTAACAAAAAAAAAAAAAAAAAAAAAACAAAAAATGTACTTGGACTTCAAGAAAAATTCTTGACAAAAGTACGAAAAAACAGAAGTAAGGAAAAAACATGTAAAATCAATTAAAATAGATAATCATTCAGGAAAGCAAATTTCGATCTACCAAATGTTAGAATACAATTTGGTTTAAGGATTGGTGTTTGACTATTGACGTCAGCAGTCGTCGATGGCTGCGAGTGTAAGACGGCAAAACCATCTGAGGAGATTGAGTGGTTGCAATCGAAACATGTCATGGTAACCTGCCGGCCGGGGTTCGAGCCCAGCCACGTCAATAATGAAAGATTATCAATAACAATTTTAATTAATTTTCATGTTGTAAAATTCCTTTCTTCAAAAAAATAATTTAATGAATAATTAAATTTCATGAACTTAAGCCTAATTAAAAATTATTAAAATTTGGATTAAAAAAAAAAAAATTGATTCAATTAATGTGATAATTAAATTAAAATACTTTTTAAACATTTTTTTTAATTGTTAAAAAACCACTGATAATTTTTTCCTGTGAAGTAAATCAAAAATTAAATTTCATTTACAGCTCGCATGTTCATCAAGCTCCCATTATTTAAAAAAATGCAACTTTTTTTCATATATGCCTCGACATCTATACAAAAAACCGTTCTGGACCGAAATTCGTTTTCGGACCCTAAGAGATTCACGCGTATCCATACCGACCCCAACTATCTTTATTTAACCAACATTTCTTGTAAATGATTTAAAGCTCTATCTCTGCTTCTAATAGTAGATCCTTTACAAACCGTAAAATGTATGGAAAAAACATGTAATTTGTCGAATATACATAAGATATTTTTGAAATCTTTTGAAAACGAACCTTTTCACGGTGTGACGCTAATAATTTTTTTTTTTTTAAGTTAAGAGTCATATTCTTGGATATAGAAAAATTGGGTTACCGGATTTAAGTTTTGACAAAAATAATAAAATTAAAAATTTAATTCAATTTACAAATTACCGCTTGCGCCAAAAATACGTAAGTGATCACTTTGGCTACAGTTTCTTGTAACAAAAATTTTTTTTCAAATGCCATGTATTGTAAACAAGAAAAATTTTGTTCTTAAACCTACATTTAAAAAGTAATGAGTTGTTATCGCGTACTATTCCGTAAAGAAGTTTGTATGGGGATTATGTTAAGTTATGAACCGATTCTTACCATTTTGAATATTTGTCTTAAAGACAATTACACAAAAATTTTTTTAAACAATCTTCAAAATTGCGATTTGTACTTTGCGCATACGATTGACATGGACGGACAACTAGCCAGCCGGACGGAAGGACGGATGTACATCCTTATATCGACTCAGACACTAAGTCGATCGGTATATTAAAAGTTGGATCTAGGATCTAGCTGCTCACATATTTAGTAAAACCAGTCAGTCTCGCTATATTCACACATGATGATTGTGCTATCGCTTGTTGCTTGCAATAAATGTTGCCATTTTGTAATGTTTTTATACTTTTATATTTTGTGTTATAAAATGACAAAATGCATAAACTTTCAAGGACTCCAAGAGGCCTGTGGATTTGAGTACTTTTGGTTTAAATAACTAAATTCTCTTTTTAGCAGGTTTTTGGAGAACTATCTAGTTCTCTAGATCTCTATATCTCTATTCACACTTATACTACTTAAATATTTTAATGTACACACACAAGAACAAGCTCGTAATATCTTCTCCAATGTTGTGGTATGAGTATAAAAACCCTGAAGGAAACCTGGGTGCAAGTGTCTCCAAGCCACCAGTTTTGTCGTCTATATTGGTGACATTGTCAACGAAGTGTCTACACTACATTACATTTGCCACTATATTGGTTTTTAATACGAAAAAGTTTTTATAAATAACAATGTAGAAGAACAATTCCTATAAAAGTTGAAAAATAATAAAAAAGATTGTTATTATTTCGTTGTCTTACAAAAAGTGTAGACTACTTTAACTAAAATGTACTAGCGATTCTCTGGTCTCAATGTCTACATATGGTCGCAAAGGAACTACCTAGTCAGTACGTAGTCAGTAGTCCCAACGTCAGTAGTAGATTTCCAATGACACGCACATGTTAAATGTCTATTGTAAATAACATTGCCTGGGGTATAATAAGTCACTAGTACTGATGACTGTGTCAATAGTGAATCAGTATAGATTCACTAGTGACATTTCCCGCAGGAAAGTAATAACGTTTGGAGCGGTATGTAAGTTTGTGGGAAAATAATACTCTCTGTCATAGACTGTGTTTTAATTTTGAATTTTTTCTTGAAGGAATTGCCTTAACTTTTGTAAAAACAAATTTATTTGCCCTATTCTTTTGGCGGCATGAAAAAGCCCCCCCCCCCCACGAAATAAGTCCCCAACAAAATTATGAAATAATTCCCCAATTTTTGGGGTCTTATTTCATATGAAATAAACCCCCAATTTAAGAATGAAATGAAACCCCAACGAAATGAAATAACTCCCCAAATCAAAATAAAATAAATTCCCAAAAATTGGGAAGTTATTTCATTGGAAATAAGTCCCCATTTCCTGAAATGAAATAAATCCCCAAAAAGTATTCAAAACATCCAATCAATTCAAAATAGGGGGGGGGGGTGCTTTTTAACCATTGGAGGTAAGGCCATGATGGCTTTATTGCTCAATTGAAAGGGAGATAAAGCCGTAATGGTCTTATTGCCCAATCATTGAGAGGTAAGGTCATAACAATTTTGCGAAGTGAGAGATATAGTCATATTTTTTCCCCCAAATGAGAGGCAAAGCCATATTTTTCCAGAATATTGTTACGCATGGTGTAAACATTCTGTAAAAGGGAAAATCCTTAGTTATCATTGAAAAACATTTTTTTATTCTTGTGACCTGCCGCGTCCTACTGGAGGAAAAAACCCCTAAGCGCGGCCGCAGGAAAACTTTAGTATGCGAAGCCAGATTTCAATACTTAACTTTAGTAAAAGGAAAAATCATTAGCTCTTAATTATAAAAATAAGAAAACTATTAATCAATGTAAAATGGAAAAGTTTTTCAAAACTGAAATGAGAGATAAAGCCATTTCCTAATATTACTAATGTGTCCTAAGGCCATGATGGCTTTGCCTCCCATTGGAATGAAAAAAAAAAAAAAAAATAAAAGGCTTTATCTCTCTTTTGAATGGGAGACCTGGATTCATTGCATCCAGCAAAAAAAAAAAAAATTAAATGGGCAATAACACCATTATGGCTTTATTTTATTCCTTACCGCAAAATTATTTCTCAAACTAACTACCTAGTAAGTATTATTTTTAATGAATGATTGGTTGACCATTCATTAAAACAAGTTTTGTTTACGTTATAATCTGCATTTTTGAAGATTTTTGAATAAATTTGAAAATGAAAAAAGTCCCCAAAATATTTTTAGGGACTTAGGGATTTTTGGGGACTTATTTCATATGAAATAACTCCCCAATATGAAAATGAAATAAGTCCCCAAAAAAATGAAGTAAATCCCCAAAAAACGTTGTTGTTGCCTCTCATATATTTTTTGGGGAGTTATTTCATTTCCGTTTTGGGGACTTATTTCGTGGGGGGCTATTTCATGCCGCCTATTCTTTTGCTCGTATCGTCTTTTTGCGGCTACTTATCATTTTTTAATACTGAAAACAACAACATTGCAACAATCAGGGTTTTATTGTTCAGCTCTGTGAAATATCTTTTCAAATGAAACGCTTTCTAAAATCCTTTATGATTAATTTGCGACTTTTGTAAATTTTTAGTATTTTTATTTTTGAATAATTAGTTTTTATACGTAAGCGCAAGATACTTTTGAAACGTTTACAAAACCCGCAAGTGACTTATAGATTTTTAGTAATCAAAAGTATGTGATGAAAAATATTTTTGTGATTTTGGAAATATGATCTTTCAAATGCTGGCTGGGTAGGGGTCCATCAAGCCTTCGTAATGAATTCATCGTATTTATGAATATTCATGTTTGCATATTTCTTTTTGCTGACATGTGAACACAGACAAAATGTTGGAAACAAAATTTTACAGAGTTGCTTACACATTTTTTTTTACAACCTGTGCTCGCACCCCTATAAATATGGTAGAGATATTTTTCTTTTGTTTTCCATTTTTGAAATGTTAAAACGTTAAACAGTTTTATCGCGGTCCGTAAAATGAATGTTGGCTGCCAGTTAATATTTTGTTTGTTTGTTACAAACCGTGCGAGTACCACGTTTATTTTGTTTGGTTTGGCAGAAAGTAAAAATTTTAACTGAAAAAAATATAAGTAAAATACACACAATACATATGTATGTAACAATGCAGTTTGTATTGTATGTTCTTTTTTATTTATACTGTTTTTTTTTGTTTAACTTGTAAAAAAAACTATTGCAATATGCGTATCCAATATAAAGCAACAGTTTTAACAGGTTCTTAAAAATACCAGTAATAAGCAAGCTGGCATTTGTTGGTTTTAAACTTGAAAATATGAAATAACTCCTTTACCTTTTTCCTGAAAACAAGTTTCAGTAATGGGCTTTGTATGGGAAAATTATGTATCAATCTTTATAAAAACTGCCCTTATTGTACTATAATTAACTAATTCCTTGCGGTTTTAGAAGTATTAAAGTCTATTCCAAAAGTACCCTTTACAAGGGCCATATGTTAAATTATGGATCCATCTTAGCCAAATTTCGTGGTGTGATTTTTAGTCTTATTAAACTATGGCAGATAATTTCACAACAATAGCACTAGTCCATATGGTTTCAGGCGTTCTAAAGTGTTTTTCGAGACAAGGGTTTATATTGGGCCTATAGTTAAAACGCCCTATGCAACTGTGGGAGTTTAGGAGCAAATATATAAATTATGAACCGATCTTTTTAAGGTTTTCTGAGTGGCCCACGATGTCGATCGCTATAATTTGTTTGCATTTTTAACTACAAACAGCTGATTTGCACCCTCCTTATAATTTTCAGCAAAACAAATCGATCGACAATGCAAGCGAAACATAGCGTAAGGCCGAGGCCACGCAATGAGTGGTAAAGCGGCAGAGCGGTCAGCCACAAAAAATGTAAACGTATGAAACTCTACTGATGCGGCCACGTCATGACCGGCGTGAAAGCGGCATTTCTGAGTGCCTAAGTGGTGCCAATTTTTAGTGGTTTTCTGAGCGGCAAACAATAAACAAGGCAAAAGTGAATGTGGAGCTTTCACCAAAATTTTTTCAATTAATTCAATAATGCTGTTTCAAACAAGTTTTTTAATTGTTCTAATTAATATCCCTAAATTGAAAAAAAAAAATTATTTGCAAATATGAAAGCATACACACAAACTTTAAAATATTTAAAATTTTCAAAAAATTTTTTAATTGTCTCAATTAACTGTGTTGATTGAAAAAAAATATTTTAATTTGTGTTGACGTTTTATTTAGTCTCTTTTGCTGGTGGTCACATTTCATTTAAACCTATTGATTGAAACTGAACAGCAAGAAAAGCTCAAACTTACAAATGTGTTAATTGATATGATCAATTTGTTTGCTGGCGGAAAATCAGTACAGAATTTAATTTATAGTAAAAATTTCTAGCAAATACGTTAATTAAAGTTGGGTTTTAATTTTTTCTGTGCAGACATACGGCAGTTTTGGCAAAATCTGTCCGGGAATTTGCTTGATTTATGGGATGAATAATAAATCTTCTTTTTTTCTCTAATGCAATTATATGTATGAATACGATTTTCGCGTAATATAATTAAGCAAACCTGTATTAACAATGGAATTTTAACAACGAACCGCTCAGAAAAGACGCTCAGTAATAAGCCATTTGCCGCTCAAACTCGTCGCTCATCGCTCATCGCTCATCGCTTTACCGCTGATTGCGTGGCCTCGGCCTAACAGTTTTAATACAAATTTGCGTCCCACTAAGAAATATTAAGGGTAATCACGATGGCCATTGTGCAAATTTGCAATGTGTAATTTTGCAGTGCGTATTTTGATTGATATTGAGCATACCACTTTTATTTCTTGTGCAAATGTGCTATTTTCTTAAAAATTTATTCTGGTAACACTAAAAACTTCTAGCAGCACTGTAAAAAATCTGCATTTGTTTACAAGTATACACAAGCAAATTGAAATAAATGTTTTTTTTTTTAATTAATTTAAATTTAATTCTCTATTTTATATTAAAACCCACGAAAATGTTGTGTTGGCGCTTAAAATGTCAAATTTTATGGTTTACATTTGTTTGCAACGGAGCAAATATACACTAGTAAATTTGCATCGTTTGCACGCTTTCCACTACCCATTGTGATTTACCTTATTGTGTTTTGGTTGTTCCATTTTATTAACATAAACTTTTATGCTTCTCAATCTTCTTATAAAAAGTTTATAAACGATAAAAGAAATAAACAAGCAAAATATTTCAATCAACTTAATTTCTGTGGTTAGATTTTAAATATTTTACGTTATATTAAATAATTGTTTGCTAAATTACTAAAATTTCGGTCATTTTAACCCTAAAACACATAACCAAGTACCCGTGTGTTCACTAGTGGCTTTAAACGTAGTGTACTAAAACTTCTGACCTAGACATTTATGTTGATTATAACTTAAATTCGGCTAAGTGGTTTTATAACTATGAATTAGCTCCCAAATAGTTTGCTAAACACTGTAAAAATGTGAAACCGCGGTTTCGTTTTCAAAATGACTTAAATTGGTCGGTTTCGGTTGGGTTTTCGGTTTTGAAAATATCCAAGTTAAACTACATACTTATATGGGCATATCCTCGGGTCACGAACTTTTGATGTACAAATAATATGGGAAACACAACTTTTCCTAGCATTTCTTGCGATTCGATAGCCTTTGGGTAGCTCAATGTTTAGTGCAAAAGATGGATTTCATCGAGTTTAAGTTTTCATATGGAAAGTTAAAAGCATCTGGTCACGAACGTATGCAAAACAGAAGCCAACTTTGGCTGACAGTAAAAATCTTCAGTATTAACACAATAAAATATCTATATTGGTTTTTGTTTAATTGGCTTAACCAAAAAAAAAAAATTTGGTTGAAATTATGGCAGTTCAATTTCTGCTTGTAAATTGACGTGCATACTAATTGGTACTTTGGCACGTCGCGTTGTATCTGCTATTCAGAGTATGAAAGAGGGACGTTGGAATAGAAAATTATACAGTGGCAGTGAGTTGTATGGTAAAACTTTGGCTGTTTTGGGTTTGGGTCGCATTGGTCGTGAGTTGGGCATACGCATGAAGGCCTGGGGTATGCGTATTATTGGTTACGATCCCACAACTACTGCTGAAGAAGCCAAAAATGTGGGTATTGAGAAAATGGAATTGGAATTTGGCCCATGGCTGATTATATTACTGTGCATACGCCTTTGATATCAGCTACAAGAAATCTCATCAACAGTGAAACCCTTTCAAAATGCAAAAAGGCGTTAAAGTTGTTAATGTAGCTCGTGGTGGCATAATTGATGAACAGGCCGTTCTAGATGCCTTAGAAACGAGCGAATGTGGTGGTGCTGCTTTTGATGTATACCCCGAAGAACCCCCAAGTCTGAAGCAACCAAAAAAACTAATTAACCTTCCCAAGGAAGTGGCCACTCCTCATTTGGGTGCCATGACTGGTGAGGCCCAAGTACGCGTTGCCGTTGAGGAAGCTGAAAAATTTATTGCTTTGACTGGCAAATCAAAAACCTACACATTGTACCCGGGTCTTTTAAATTGTGATGTATTAGCTCATTATCAATAAAAAAAACTCTCTATGGGGGGTTAAAATAAAGGGGTCATTGAGCCCAACTTATAAATAATCAGTCAGTAATATTATGAGGATAACATTAAAAAATGTTGTCGTTTCAATTCAATTAAATAAATTGCATCAGTTTAATTCATTTACATTTTATGGTTATTTTCGACCAACAAATTTTTCGGTTTATATAACGACTATTTATAATGAAAAAAATATATTTCTCATTTCAGTTGGTTGAAATAAACCAAATAAAATATATTACTTGTTAATGGATGGTTATTACCAGGGAAACCAGAATATGCTCTAAAAAACACGTTTTATGCGCATTAAATATGCAGTAAAAACTGGAAAATATGCCCTAAAAATGTTAAAAATATGCCCCAAAAATCAAAAAATGCTAATTTGAAGACAAAATATTCAACAATTTAATAACAAAATTCTAAAAAAAATCGTAAAAATATTACTGCCATATTAGGTTCATATTCATACAATAGATGTTTGCGCCGTATATTATCTAGATATTAACATCCATATGGGTTTTTGACTTAAAGGGATTCTAGGTATGGCCGCTAAATTGTTAACAAATGTTCACATTTAAAGGAAGTTAAAGATATTTTAAGCTCCGATTTTGGGTAAATTTTAAACGATTCGAAAATAATTTAATTTGATGTAAAATAGTTTTGGGTCGGATTAAATTTAAATACCATCATAATTAGATGGCTTACTGACACAAAGAGCCTTATTTGGAAAGAAGTTTTTATGAAGAATGTATGAAATTATCGACCGCTTCTCACCATTTACACACCCCTCGTCCATATTTGATCAAATAATCTACAAAATTGGAACTTGTACTTTGAGCACAAGATTTACGTGGGCAGACAACCAGCCAGACAGACGAGTGGACATTGTTAGATCACTTTAAATACTGATTGTAAGACGATCGGTATGCTAAAATATTGGTCTACATATCTATGTATTACACCGCATAACGTTTATCCTTAATAACAACCTGCTTTGTCTTACAATTGGAGAGTAAAAATTGAATGTAGATGGCGATGTTAAAGTAACAGAATTTCGAAAAAAATGTATATTCTGCGAAAGCTCCATAAGCATCTAAATTTAGCATGCATCAAAATATGCCCTAAAAAGGCAAAATATGCGTATAAAATGTTTAATATGGTGCAAAAATGCTCGTTTAACTAAATTATGCACAAAAATGCTGCAAACGGTAAAATATGCAAAAATATGCTCTAACGAATCGATGCCAAAATTAATAAAAGGCTTCGAAACGGATAAATATATTGTTTGTGCCTTCATTGGTCGCACAACGAAAAACATGCAATTGCATATTTATGGTTTCCCTGGTTATAAACATTACGTAAATGTATCAGTAACAATTGTTAGTTCGAGTCTCGACTTAGTTGTAAGGGACAGGGGGGTAAAGCCCCCCCTATGTTACTACTATGGGGTGATACGGGAGAAATTCCGTGATGACGTTGACCGATCCTGGAGGGACAGAATGGATTGCAGGGTATCTAGGGCACTATGGCCCAGATTGGACGCGGGGGCAACCAGGGTTCTACTGGGATTGGATAGGGGTAGTCTTAGAACACTTATAGGGTTCTTGACGGGTCATTGTCCTGTCAGGGCTTTTGCGGGCAGATGGGACAACGCCATACCGGACTTCTGCAGGTTATGCGAGGATTCGGAGGAGTTAGAGACGATCGAGCATGTACTGTGCCATTGTCCTAGGATGCAGGGTCTCAGACGGAAGTGGTTAGGAGATAGGTTTCACGACGAAGTGGGGCGCATAGCTGGATGTAATCCGGCCGATCTACTGGGGTTTGTCAGGCAAATAACGCGGCTGTTTCTGTTGAGGGGACTGTAAGGCGGGTATTGCTCCTACTTTCTAATTTTCTGTCTATCTCATACTTCCTTTTCTCTACTTTTACTTCCTCTTATCTCATTTTTCATATTTCATTGAAGGGATTCACAATGGACCGTATTTGGTCTCCGAGTGGAGGTGTGCCAGTGGGCACACAACCCTTCTTAACCTAACCTAACAATTGTTAAATATGATTTTTTATCGTTCATCTTATAACTGTAACGTCCCTGGTTTTTAGGCATTAAAAGCGCGGTTTTGACTTCGGTTAAAACCGAACAGCAATCCATACGGTGTACCCAATAGTTTTTATATTAAAAAATGAGCGGATGTAATTTTGTTCAAATGTTTTTTTTAATTAAATTATCGGTCAATTTCACCAAGTTCAGTTATATTTAATACTAATACTACTTTAACTTTAAAATAACATTTTTTTTAACTTATGTTATTGGTTAAATATTACTTAAATTGGTCATAAATGATTTAATATTGTTACGAAAGTTAAATTATCTTAGAATTATTTATAGTTATAGTTATAAGTTATCTTGTAAGTTATAGTTTTATGTTACTTAAAATTGTCATGTATAATTTTCAACACAACTGTTATTTTAAAAATAATTCCTATATAAATTTCCCAGTAATTTCTAGAAATGGTTATAGAACATAATAAATAGTTTTTACGGGAAGGTTCAGGAAAAATCTAGAAATAATTATGAAATATAAAAAGGGGTGACTCATGTAAAATTAAGTTTAGTTTGTTTTCAAAAACGGTTCTGTTCGTAACTAACAATTGTGAACAAAATAATTAATTTCAATAAAGTTTGTAAAGTTGAATAAGTGCGTGTACTTATTTTTATTTGCAATTAAAAGAACTCAACGGTTTATTATAAAGGGAGTAAACCGAACGCGTTTATTAAAGGAAAAACGTAACAATTGGTGTCAGAAGTGAAATTGTAATAAAAAAAAAAACTATACAAACAACAATGAAATTCGATGAGCTAAAAGTTGAACAGCTGAAGAAAGAGTTGGGCAAGTTGGATCTGCCTACTGCTGGAAATAAAGCTGAGCTGCAGAAAAGATTAATCGATGAATTTAAGCGACGAAATATTGACATCGCAACTTATGAATTTGAAGAAAAAGAAGAAATAGAAGTTGCTACCCGTGCAATACCAAGCAACATGGATCTCAGCACAATGTTTGCTGCAATGATGGAGAAATTGACAGAAACTTCGAGAAATCTAGAAAAAATGGTGAAAGATAATTCAGCAGAAACATCTAGAAAAATGGAAGAAAATTCTAGAAAAATTGAAGAAAATTCTAGAAAAATGGAAGAAAATTCTAGAAAAATGGCAAAGGAAAATTCGAATACCATCGTAGCCGAAATTCAAGAAAATTCAAGATTGACAAACGAAAAACTTGAGAAGCTTCAAGAGATTTCTACTGCTATAAATGAAAGAGTAGACGATATGGAGATAGAATTCAACCAGAAGCTGTTTGATGTTAAAACTCAAGTCACGGATGTAAAAACACAAGTCACTGTTTTTGATGGAAAACTACATCATTTGGAAGAAAAAGTAAATAGTCTTCAGTGCCAAGAGGGAGTGGTGCGAGTTTTTCCAGAAGTCTCGAATAGAATAAGAGCTCCAAGTTTTGACGGCAGCTCACCATTGAATGTGTTTAAGTTCCAGTTTGACACAGTTGCCAACAAAAATGCATGGAACAATGAAGAAAAAGCCATAGAGCTGATTCTGGCTTTAAAAGGAACTGCAGCTGAAATTCTAGAAAGTGTACCAGTAAGTTGCAGAAATAATTATGATGACATTATGGGAGCACTGCAACGCAAGTATGGTGGTGAACATAGAAAAGAAATATTCAGAATGGAATTACGGGGTAGAGTTCAAAAGCCAAACGAGACGCTACAGGATTTCGCATTAGAGATTGAGCGCTTGGTGCAGCTTACTTATCCAGGTGAAAGTCATCCATTGCTAGATCATTTTAAGACCGAGGCATTTGTAAACGGTATACGGGATGCTGATGTAAAACTAGCGGTATGTGCATCACAGAGGCCATCATTTGCAGAAACGATTTCATTTGCCCTAGCACAAGAAACCGCTAGAATAATTTCAAAACCGCATATATGCAAGGTGCGCAAGCTCGATATAACAGCAGAAGACGAAGGAGATATTTTAAAGGAAATGAGAAGCATGAAGGAGGCAGTTTTGCAGGCTTTGGGCGAGAAGCAAGGTAAAAACAAAGTTAAATGCTATAACTGCGGTAAAACTGGCCATATTCAGCGAAACTGCAAAGCACCCAAGCAACGATCAAGATCTGCTTCGCCGCAAAGGGACAAACGAAGAGCTAGTCAACAAACATCGCAGAAGCCACCGCTAAAGCTGAGACGAGCAAGCAGTTCGGAGGAAGCTGAAGGTCTCACGATCAATTTAGTAGTGAAAACGAGTAACAGAAATATTACGACCTGTGGTTACATAAATGGTGAAATCCGCATTTTGACTATCGACACTGGTGCAGGACATTCCATTATAAGAGCTGATTTGATAAAGGGAGCTGTCGAGCCGCTAAGTGGCGTGAACTTGCGAACAGCCACGGGAGAGCCTGTCATTGTCTATGGCAAAGCAAGAGTGGAAATAAGAATGGCCGATATGATCGTTTTTGATGAGTTTATTGTGGCTGAAATTATGGACGAGGTCATAATTGGAGCAGATTTTATGATTCGTCAAGGCATTAGTCTAGATATGGGACGACAAATTATGAATTGGTATGGTCTAGAAATACCCCTTAACGTTGGGAATGGAAGTGAAGCTCTTGTAAGACAGCTAGTCACTAGTGATCATAAGAAATTGTCATCCCGAAGAGACGATGAAAAACGTGGGAAAGCGAACACATATTCAAGACGGCCCAGTAAACATAAAAGCAAGCACGGTATAGAGTCTAAAAACAAGAAACGCATAAATGAGATTCGCTTATTAGATGTGGAACCCAGCGAAGACTGGTCAACGGCGCAGAAAAGTGACCCCTTATTAGCGCAAATTATGATGGCTAAAAAAGAAGGTGAAAGGCCGACTCGTGAAGAAATTAAATTGAACGGTCCACTAATGAAAGCGTGTTGGGCGCAGTGGAGTAGTCTGCGGATGATAAATGGTTGCCTATATCGTACATGGGAAAGTACTGATGGCAAAATGGTTAAAAACCTTATTGTAGTACCGACTTCTAAAGTATGTGAAGTTGTGAAGAAATTCCACGAAGGTACTGGTGGTGGGCATCTAAGCGTTACGAAAACCATAAAGAAGTTAAAAGCAAGCTACTATTGGATCGGTTGCAAGCAAGCCGTGATTGATTGCGCAATTACATGCCCGCAGTGCGTTGCAGACAAAGGTCTGATTGGAGAAAGTAGAAATCCGGCCCAGCAGTACAACTTTGGTGAACTATCCGTACCAGCGAATAATAATGGCTCTACCCAAGAGCAGAAAAACGAGTTAAGACGAAGGCGTGTTAATTCATCAAATGACCAGATGAAAGCCAGATATGATCGAGCGGCAAATTCGGAAGGCTTCAAAGACGGCCAGTTGGTTTTACTTTTTAATCCGCAACGAAAGAAAGGACTATCTCCAAAGCTGCAGACTCATTGGGATGGCCCATATAAAGTAATAAAGAAATTGAATGACGTGGTGTATCGGATCCAGAAATATAAGAGCCCAAGATCAAAAATGAAAGTGGTACATCTAGAACGACTAGCCCATTATGGAAAAGGAGAATCTGAGCCTATTCGGGACGAACAGGCTTAAGTGGAGGGCAGTGTTACGAAAGTTAAATTATCTTAGAATTATTTATAGTTATAGTTATAAGTTATCTTGTAAGTTATAGTTTTATGTTACTTAAAATTGTCATGTATAATTTTCAACACAACTGTTATTTTAAAAATAATTCCTATATAAATTTCCCAGTAATTTCTAGAAATGGTTATAGAACATAATAAATAGTTTTTACGGGAAGGTTCAGGAAAAATCTAGAAATAATTATGAAATATAAAAAGGGGTGACTCATGTAAAATTAAGTTTAGTTTGTTTTCAAAAACGGTTCTGTTCGTAACTAACAATTGTGAACAAAATAATTAATTTCAATAAAGTTTGTAAAGTTGAATAAGTGCGTGTACTTATTTTTATTTGCAATTAAAAGAACTCAACGGTTTATTATAAAGGGAGTAAACCGAACGCGTTTATTAAAGGAAAAACGTAACAATATATTTATTTATTAGGCTTAAAATTAATATGTTTATTTGTGGAGCTTAAATTGATTAAAAATTGAAATAGCATCATAGTTAAGGTGAATGCACTAAATTTTGATTTAAATTAACATTGCACTCTTACTAAATAAAACTGCAAAAAATTAGTTTGCACTATTTTTTTACAAGCCTTTGTAATGATTGGCATTTTTGCACTAACACTAAAAAAAATTGAGTGGTATTGCAAATTTTTTTCATTATCACCAACTGTGATTGTATGCATAAAATCTACACTTAATTGAAATAGTGTAAAACTTCAGCTTGCAATTAAATAAGCTGCATATAAACATACTCTTACTGAACTTTAGAATATGTTATTTTGTATATTTATGCATGGTTTAAGAATTTTGTGATGATATTTATAATCAGGGGAAATTAAACAAAATTAAAATTTCTCAATAACAGAATAATTTTTGACTTTAATCATCAATCAAAACAAATTTTTTTTTTTTTTAAATTGGTGCATATTTTTAGATTGCATTCAAATGAGTAAAGAGCAAAAATTGTGCAATATACTGATGATTGCTTTTTTCTTTGTGTACATATTTTTTTTATATCACTATCACTCATGATTAGTGAGATTGCTAATTTTTAAATTATCACTAATTACAAATTATCACAATATGATTGCAATGACTTTGCACTTTTACTAAGTGTGAGTTGAAACTGCAAAATTTGTGCGCTACATCCATCTATGAATAGGATACACCGGTATCCAAGTTATGGGCTTAGGTAATACTTTCTGGCTATTTGTTCAATCGTAGAAATAGTATTTCTACTTGATTCCTTTGAAGCAGTTTCTTCAGGTCTTGAAATGGACTAGTTCTGAAATTCAAGATGTCTATTATGGACAAAATTCCATTTTCGACAGCAGTCGAAATTTTGTATCATGCCGTACATTCGATAAAAGTTTACTATTGTGATTTGTATGTTATTCGCAGTAGTACATTTTCTATCAGCTGTCACTTAAAATCAAAAATTTTTGTTTACAAATTTAAAAAATGGAATTAAGGTTAAAATTAAACGTGACCACTTCGGAATTAGGGTTGTTTCCAAACAATTAAGCTACTGTGGGGTTTCATCCCACTTTTTTACATGATTAACTTTGCCGCAAATCATATTGTCAAAAAAGAATTTTGTTCCATAAGGAAATATACATAGCCTTTCCAATAGAAGTTAGCGACGTTGGACTTACATAAAATGAACAAAACTGAATAAGAATGTTGCATTTGGCAAATGAACACAACAAAATTTTCAACAAGTTTATTAAATGTATTTGCACCATCGAAAGCAAATTTTTTTTTAAAATTCCCTAAGCTCGTTGAAAAAGTCGATGCATAACGAAATTTTCGACCGTGCTGCCAACTCGTATTATTAAATGAACGTTCGATAGTCGATGTTCGATAGCCAATGTCGAATGCAACTCAAAATAGGGGTCTAAGTCACTTAGGATCAAATTTGCAGTCATAAGGTAGCTAAACACCCTTATCGTGGTTGGCGTATTTAAAATACGCCTGCTACTGTTTGGTAATAGATTATAGATTACTTAACTAGTATACTGTAAATATGAAATGTTAGAGAACCAGTCTTCTCATATAGAAAAAATTTGGCAATTATGTAAGCCTAGCATTATTTATGTGTGTTACTTACCGATCTGCCTAAATAAAAGCGTCAAGAGAAACAACTTCTCATTATCGAAAAGCTTGGAAAATTTTATTCGTCAAATCGCTACGTCGGTTTGGTTAATTGAAAAGGTATTGACAATAGAATTTTCATGTTTAACCCTCCGATGTTCATATGGGCGTGGTCAGACCAAACCGATTTTCAAATGTGTGTATTTCTTTTTTAAAACCAGCTATGCTGCCTTAGTCTATGACGTCCTTCGGTATAGTGTGCTTAACACTGTGAAAAATATACATTCTGAATATATTTGTTGAGAAAAAAAAATTAGTTTTTAAGTACTCTCAGTAATCAAGCAAAATTGGGTCCGTGAAGACCCAACGAACATTCCATGCAATTACATAGATGTTAGCCCCATTGTTCTTTATAAATTTTATTAAAATAGTTAAATAGGCTATTAAGGCATATTAAAAGAATTGAATTTTTAATTAAAATGGTTTCTCAAACATTATTTCTAACATTATTTTTATTGGTCTGTCCAGAACTGTATGATGCACTTAACCATATCATTATAATGCACCGAACTTTGGAGGATAAAAACAACGTTTGCCGCTCTTATTAAGTTTGCTTAGTTAGAGTCGATAACGGCTTTTACATATATTTGAGAAGCATGGATGGAATTTTAATAAGAATTTATCTGTATACAGGGCTGAATTCCTAGTTGATACCCACCTTTTATTTCATATAGTTTTCATTCAAGTGGTTCTGCCGGGACATAGACTTTGACACTTAAGCCAACAGCCGTTGCGCAGAAAGATAAAAGTATATGACCTTTCAAAAGTCCTTCTGTTCCTTCTGTACAACCGGTATAACAGTTCCTAGATGAAAAGAATACGGTTTGTCAAAAGCACAATTTTTTTTTATTTGTATGATTTTTCTTAAAAGACATATTTTTTTTTAGTGCATATTTTTGCATGTTTTAGCGTTTGCAGCATTTTGTTGCATAATTTGGTTAAAAGCGCTTTTTTGCAGCATTTTTTTAAGTTTATAGCGCATATTTTGCCTTTTTAAGGCATATTTGGATACATTTTAGATTTTCTTTGGTGCCTACAAGAGCGTTCGCAATAAATAAATTTTTTTTTTCTGCGAAATTCTGTTTTAAATATCTATCTGTAAGTCAACGTGTTGCTTCAATTTCTCTAAGACTTTTTAAAGTGATCTAACGATGTTCATCCGTCCGTCTGGCTGGTTATCTGTCTATGTTGACCTTGTGCGCGAAGTACAAGTTGCAATCTTGTAGATAATTTGAGCAAATTTGGTAAATACATTTTAATCGTACTAAGGACGATGTCTATGTAAATGGTAAGAATCGGTCTATAATTTCACTTATTCCCCATAAAAACTTCTTTCCAAATAAGACTCTTTGTGTCCGTTAACCATCATTATGATGTTATTTAGATTGAATTCGCCCCAAAAATCTCCAAAAATCGTCTGTAAATACTATGGTGTTTGGGCTTTACCGATAATAATTTAAGGATTGTTTTTATTAAATGGAACTATTAATAAATTGTTGAATATTTTGTTTTAAAATTATCAATTTTAAATTTTTTGGGGCCTATTTTTCACAGTTTTCAGGGCATATTTTAAAGTTTTAACTGCATATTTAATGCGCATAAAACGCTTTTTTAAGAGCATATTTCTGGTTTCCCTGGTTATTAAATATAAAATTAAAAAACTAAGGTGCAAGGATTCCCATATATCCCGAGATGAAAAAATGTCATTGAGTATAGAAAATAAGTTCGAGCTTAATGAAACTGTTAATGTTTTTTGAATTTTATATACTAAAATGTTTGAACGATTTTTATCAAAATCATAGCAAGGATACGTCTAGCTAAAGAAGTCCTTATTTAAGAAGTTCGAGAGAAATTAAAAAATCTTAATTAAATAACATAGAAGAAGCTTAATGTTCATTAAAAATTATTTTACGATTCGGAGCAGGGACGTAAATAAAAATATCCTCTACAGTGTAGACGGTTGGCCATAAAAAGAAGATGCTTTCGAATGTGAATGAAGTCTGGTATATCCTCAACTTTATTTCAAAAATAAAAAAAATTCCCGTATTCTTTTTGTTAACATTTTTTAGTTAAATAGTACAAAAAAATTTAAAAGAAGAATGATGACGAAAACCATATCGGGCCATTCTTCTGCTATCTTTTAATTGTGAGTGCCTCTGCTAACAAAGGAGAAAACAAAAAAGGGAAACATGTGTTACAGGATTATAAATAATTATCAGGGAAACCAAAAATATGCAATTGCATGTATATTTATCCGTTTCAGAGCCTTTTATGAATTTGGGCATCGATTTGTTAGTGCATATTTTTGCATATTTTACCGTTAGCAACATTTTTGTGCATAATTTAGTTAATCGAGATTTTTTGCAGCATATTTTAAGTTTCTAGCGCATATTTTGCCTTTTTAAGGCATATTTTGATACATGATACATTTTTTTAGATGCTTAAAGGAGCTTTCGCAGAAAATAATTTTTTTATTCGAAATTCTGTTACTTTAATTTTGCCATCTACATTTAATTTTTACTCTCAAATTGTAAGACAAAGCAGGTTGTCATTAAGGATAAATGTTATGCGGTGTGTTTAATACATAGAAATGAAGACCAATCTTTTAGTATACCGATCGACTTAAAATCACTTTTTAAAGTGATCTAACGATGTCCATCCGTCCGTCTGTCTGGTTGTCTGCCCACGTTAACCCTGTGCTCAAAGTAGAAGTTCCAATTTTGTAGACAATTTGATCAAATATGGATGAGGTCTGTATAAATGCTGAGAATCGGTCTATAATTTCACATATTCCCCATAAAAACTTCTTTCCAAATAAGACTCTTTGTGTCAGTAAGCCATCTAATTATGATCGCCCCAAAAATATTTTACTGCAAATTAAATTATTTTTGAATCGTTTCACTTCCTTTAAATGTTAACATTTGTTAACAATTTAGCGGCCGTACCTAAAATCCTTTTAGGACAAAAACCCATATGGATGTTAGTATCTAGATAATATTCGGCGCAAACATCTCTTATATGAATTTTAACCTAATATGGGCTTAGGGGATTATATCTTTAGGGTTTTTTTTTTAAAATTTTGTTATTAAATTGTTCAATATTTTGTTTTCAAATTTGCAATTTTTGAATTTTTGGGGCATATTTTTAACATTTTTTAGGGCATATTTTCCAGTTTTTACTGCATATTTAATGGGCATAAAACGTGTTTTTAACAGCATATTTCTGGTTTCCCTGATAATTATATTCGCTCTCTCTCTGGTTCCGTGTTTAGAATATTTCTTAAGTAAACGCATATGTTGTCTTTGAAGCTTCTTTTCACCGTTATTTCAAACTCAAACCAATTCGATTCTACATGAAATCCACGTTGTTTCAACTTGAAATAACTTTCATTCAACGTAATTTGGAATGTTATTTCAATATGAATGTCATTTTGCTTTAACTTTACGGGATTGTTAAATTAATATGAATAATAGTTATTTTAAAAGAAAACAATCTTGTTCGCAGGTTATTGTAAAATCATGTTAAATTAACATGAAGTAACTAATCAACCTTGTTTGCCATGATTTTACATTGATTTTTTCCTGTGTTTTCATTTTAATATATTTCTCTTCATCTTCTTATATATTTCATATCTTCTTCGGCAGGCGAAGAATTTGCATTCATAATTATCACTATTTTTGATTTTAACCGTCTTATTTTTTGCTTACTCCCGACCGAGGCGAATTCATTACAGGTGGACTAAAAAGCCCTGCTGATAACTGCATTCGCCTTGCTCCCAACCTGTCTATTAAGTTTTTTTTTTCAATATTTGTGTAACATCTTCCTCAAAACAGTTTTCGAATTCAATGACGTTTTTTACGTAAATTGGTGTACTTTACTTTTTAAGTCCCTTAAGGCACATGCAAATTTTCCCAATTTTTTTAATTCTTTTTTTTCTTAGCCAGAGCGTATCAAAAAATTTTCATGTTTCTGCCATTTTATTTTACTACTTTTTTGTCGCTTAGGAACACTGTGCAATGCTTGGTTAGACTATAATTTCGCAAGACTCTAGAGTTGTTTTCGGTCTATTATATTTATTTCAAAGCTTTTCAAGCAGGATTTTTAAACCAATATAAACATTTACCCCCTTATCATCTTGGTGGTACTTTTAAAAAGCTTTGTATCTTACTGACAATAACTCTCTTAAGATCCTCTAGAGATTCGCTTTAAAATCCAAATAATAGAAATATATTTCACAGCAGTTTCTTTTGTTCAAGATTTAGCTTAAAAAAAATTCTAAATACAACAAGAAAATTTTACTACAATACAAACTTTTATTTATCTATTCAAAATGAACAATATAAAACACAAATTAAGAAAATCATTAAAAATCTATTTATTTTGTTTTCTTGCAGGTACGTAATTTGACAACAATTTTGCAACATATTCCCAATACATGTTTAGTGAGTAGAATATCAATTAACTGTAAAATAAATTTTTGTTTGGATGCATGTTTATTTAAAATTCTAGATAAAATTAAAATTTGAAATTAATTTGTATGAAAACCATCAGAGCGTATGATTGATTTATATTTAAAATCTAAAACAGCCAAAGTTAATGCACAAAAGAATACAGACGACAGCATTCATCATACGCCTTGATGGATGCACAAACATTTTCATTTTATGATATAATATTTTTTTTTTTTATATTATTAAATTATTTTTATTATTAAATATGTTAACAAAAGCTGGAAAACAAACCGAACAAAAACAAATTTATTTAAACTCATTATTATAATAATTTAAATATTTAACATTTTAATTTATTTGCTGCAGATTTTTTTCTCTCTTGTTTTTAATTCATTTATTACTTTTAATGTAGAACAGGGGTTGAAAAGTAGCAATTAGTGTTGCCGGTGAAAGTCCTTAACGTGTAAATGGATGTATTTATGACAATTATGTTGATTGGATTTTATTACTGTTGCTGATGTTATTGTATTCATTTCATTGTTTTTAATCCGCCTTTTAAGCAGGCTCATAATGTTATTGTTGTGGCTTAACATTATTCTTTAATTGCTGCAAGTCATACGTAAACCAATTATTATTTAAAAATATACAAACATATAAACTGCATAAATAGTTTAATCAAAAATTTATATGAAATTTAATAAAATTTTATAAATACAAAATGTATATTAAACATCATGGAAGATGATTAATTGTTTAGATTCTTATAAATGAAATAAGTTTAATTATATTAAACGATGATCTAAGTGAAATCATAAATTGTTAATTTTAATATTGAAAAAACGTTTGTCGATGGGTTGTATAAAATTATAGACTAAATTATGAATTATATTCAACACCAAATATAATTTTTTTTATTAATGAAAAGTTAATTAAATTGAAAACACGAAAAGAGCTCAAATTTGTATCGAGTTTTGAGAGAAAAAATAACTTTTGTTTCAAAAGCTTTATTATATTTTATTTACTTTATTGTTTTAATGGGATGCTTAACAAAAATTTTTGTTGTTGTTGATTTTTTACTTTAAAAATCTTTCCGCTGGAATTTTGTATACCCTCCACCACCATTTGTGGGGAATGAAGGTACACTAAGATTTTCATTCTGTGTGAAACTCCTTGAGTAATTTTAAAGGCAGAATTAGTCTGAACTTTCTGTTTCTGTTCTGTTTCGAAATTGTAATAGTTTCTTTTTCTGTAGCAACTTATCAGCCATTTATGACAAATTTAGTAGTTTTGCACCGTCCATTGTTTTATTTCAATAACTTGAGTGCACATTAGAGCGACTCACCAAAAAAGTGCTCCTAAAAATTAACCTTGGACTTTTTTAAGATGACATTTTGAATATTTCGGCTCCAGCTTTGACCTCTCGTGAGCTGGACCAGTTTGAAAAAGGGTCGATTTTTGCATGTTTTGTTAATTTAAGAATCTGTTTCCTTACCAACGTTTAAAATAGGGCAATATGGGTATCAAATTGTATCTTTTGGCAAGTATATAATCTTTGTGTGTAAACATTTTAGATTTTTGCAAATTAGATAGCATTTTACACGGTGCTCTGGAATATATATAAATGCAATTTTGTAGTAACTCTAATATGATACCGGATTTAGTTTCTAGATCATGTATGGATGAAAATAGGACTAAAGAAAGAAAAAAAGAAATGTTCCACGACTTTTTGGCGGCATATTTTTTTCGCAAATTAAAAAAAAAATTCAAGTCGTGGATCATTTCTTTTTTTCATTCTTTAGTCCTATTTTCATCCATACATGATCTAGAAACTAAATCCAGTATCATATTAGAGTTACTACAAAATTGCATTTATATATATTCCAGAGCGCCGTGTAAAATGCATCTAATTTGCAAAAATCTAAAATATTTACATACAAAGATGATATACTTGCCAAAGGATAAAATTTGATACCCATATTGCCCTATTTTAAACGAAGGGTTGCCATCCCATTGCATTTTTGTCAAAACGCGAACTAGCACGATTTTCAAAAAAAGCTGAGACACGTATTTAATTAAATCGACTAAAGATTAAAATATGTTAATTTGGCACTTTTATTACAAACAACCCCGAACAAAAAATTAAAAAACCGTTTTTTTTACAGAAAATCCTTTAAAAAAAGGACATGGATGATCGTCCTTGGACAAATTGTATACACAGTTGGACGCGCCTTAAAAAAAAATTTCTTACGATACCCAGTTTGTATATGTTGGTAAGGAAACAGATTCTTAAACTAACAAAACATGCAAAAATATACCCTTTTTCAAACTGGTCCAGCTCACGAGAGGTCAAAGCTGGAGCCGAAATATTCAAAATGTCATCTTAAAAAAGTCCAAGGTTCATTTTTAGGAGGGTACATCGAGCACGAATTTTGCTTCCATACAACTTGAGTCGCTCTAATGCACATACATTAGAGCGACTCACCAAAAAAAGTGCTCGATGTACCCTCCTAAAAATGAACCTTGGACTTTTTTAAGACTTTTTGGCGGCATATTTTTTTTGCAAATTAAAAAAAATTCAGATCGTGTATCATTTCTTTTTTTCTTTCTTTAGTCCTATTTTCATCCATACATGATCTAGAAACTAAATCCGCTATCATATTAGAGTAACTACTTGGCAAAAGATAAAATTTGATGGGTATCAATTGCCCTATTTAAAACGAAGGGTTACCACCCCATTGCATTTTTGTCAAAACGCGAACTAGCACGAATTTCAAAAAAGCTGAGACAAGTATTTAATTAAATCGATTAAAGATTAAAATATGTTAATGTGGCACTTTTATTACAAACAACCCCGAACAAAAAATTCAAAAACCATTTTTTTTTACAAAAAATCCTTAAAAAAGGACATGGATGATCGTCCTTGGACAAATTTTATATACAGTTGGACGCGCCTTAAAAAAACCTTTCTTATCCAACTTGTATATGTTGGTAAGGAAACAGATTCGTAAAGTAACAAAACATGCAAAAATATACCCTTTTTCAAACTGGTCCAGCTCAAGAGAGTTCAACCCTGGTGCCGAAATATTTAAAATGTCATCTTAAAAAAGTCCAAGGTTCATTTTTAGGAGGGTACATCGAGCACGAATTTTGCTTCCATACAACTTGAGTCGCTCTAACATACATAAATTAAAAGAAATTAAATTTTATAAATTCTTAAAATCAAAAAATTGTTTATTTCAATATAAATATGTATTTTTATTATTATTTATTTTGCTGTCACTTACAATTACTTTACAATTTTTTGATTTTAACAAACTGAACTGCAACAGAACAGAAAAACTAATCGATTTCGCAGGTTTTTTTAATAACAAAAACAAATCAGCTGATTCGTAACAGAACAGAAAGTAAAGACTAACTGAGCCTTAAGTCGATTAACCATGTCCGAATTTCTGTCCGTCTGTCCGCCCGTTGAAAACAAGTAAAACTCAATTGTCTGAGAATGCCGGATGTCTCTGGTGGAGATAGCGATACATTCACTGGTCAACCTTAATTGGGTCCCCGGACGCAGGGACATACATGGGAACTGCATGGCGGATTCGTTGGCGTATGCAGGTACCACCTTGAATCGGGACGGTTCCACATACTGTGCAGGTGCTTTACTCCCAAGGTGTAAGCAACTTATGGCGCACAAGTTTCATCTTATCGCCAGTCAGAGGTGGCACGATGAAACCACCTGTGGGGAAACCAGGAAAATCTGGCCCATCATAGATGAAAAAAGGACACGGCGTGCATTACAGCTGTCCAGCCATCATCTTAGAAAATTAATTGCGGTTATAACTGGCCACTGGCCATTGGGAGGCACGCCCAGAGGCTGGGGCTCCCTTATAATGACTTGTGTAGAAGTTGCGGCGATGAGGAGGAGGAAGAGTCAACGGAACATCTCTGTAATTGCCCGGCATTCGAAGAGTTAAGACTCGAAAAGTTTGGTCGAAGGGCCCTTGGGGACAAAACTTGTCTCTCTGATGTTGATGTAAACAGGATCCACTCCTTTATTGAATGGACCGGATGGCTGCATGGGAATACTAGCAGCCAGATTTTATAGGACCCATGGGAGACGGTGTGATATCGTAACACAACGGGAACTAATTAATGGACCCACGTGAGCTGTGCTTGATCACGGCTGCCAATGGAAACTAACCAAACCTTCGTAAAACTCAAAAGAAAAGATCAAAGTTGGTCTCAAATTTCTTTTAGTTATCCTAAGCAATTTTGGAATTGAATTCCAGCAAAATCGTTTCCATAGGATGAGAGCTATGAGTCCAAATGTGGAACTAATACCCAAAGAAATTGATAATTTTGTTACAAAAACATAAATGGTGGTATAATACACGGATTAATATAAGATTTCTATATGACTAGAAGCGACATTGTTAAATTTCGTGAAGATCGGTTCATAATTTACCATAGGCCCCATATGGAAAACTGTTTCGTTCGCCCAAGGCCGCACCGAATAATGTTTTTGTAGCAGAATTTCGTAGTTTCATAAGACTTCAAATCACAGTAGAAAATGTGATGAAAATCGATCCATAATTTACCATATAATGCCCACTCTGCGAAGTTACTTTAACTCATATTGTCCAATGTCCGATTTTTCGAACAGTAAATTTCAGGCGCTTTTGTATTTTTTTACTCGTTTTAGGTAAGACAAAGAACTAATTTTTTTTAAACAGTTATATATTGTTACTGAGCTACCTAAACAAGAGCGGCAAGCGTTTTTTTAAACATGAAAATTATATTGCCAATACATTTTCAATAAAATAAAACAGCCAAGCGATGTATCAAATAAGATTTCCCAGCTGGGTGGTGTTAAATTCGCGTTCTAAAGGTTTATTTCGTATAAACTGTGAAAAAATTAAAAGCTTTGACATAAAACAGACGCTTGCCGCTCTTATTTAGGTAGCTCGGTTAGTGGTTAGGTACAAATATAAGAATAAAAGTTCTTCCCCACTTTACGCCTCCCTTTAATAACTAGGGGGAAGAAAAACCTAAATTTTAGGATACTTTTTAAAACTGAAAACTTTGTATAAAATATAAAAAATAAAAAGTGAGAAAATGTAGTTCCAGTTAAAAACGATTAAACTTTCAACAACAGCCAACAAATTTCGGTGTTTTTCAATTGTGTTTTGGTTATTTGACTTTAAAAATCAGTGTTCAGAAAAGCTAACTGACTCATCGCGTATATAACCACATTTTAATTGTCTGAATTTGAATTAACGGGAATAAATTTATTCTTTTTTATTTTGTTTAATTTTAGTATTTTTATTTTATTATACGTCCTTTGCAAGAGCTGATCAAAAAACAGTTTAGGAAAACAACGTTCTGTGAGATATAATTTCATCAGAACGAAGATAACCCACATTGCGACGGTACTCAAGGGACTCAATAAAATTGGATACCCTTCTTTCACCAATGAGATCCTTCATCTGTACGCGGTCGGTAAGTTCCAAAATAGACTTTGAAGCACCGGCCCATACATAAGAGTTGTATTTCATTCATGGTCGTATATAGGTAGTATAATAGTAAGAAGATCAGATGGAGTGAAGTATTTATAACACGGTTTTAAAAAAACCGAGTTACTTAAATGCTTCTTTCGATACCTTAAATATGTGTTTTGTCCATCCGACATCTCATTGTATCTTCATTTTCAGAACATCAAGAGATCCTGATTCTTAAATTATTATACCACCATATATAGGTAGGTATTGACAAAGCGTATCATTCATGTTCTACCTCATAGCACCAACATCGGATATGCTGTCATCTGCAAAAGAGTAGATAGGGTTGGAAGTTTGACATAGGAAAATAAGAAATAGAGTAGGAAAAATCTTGAAGTCGTAATCCCTATAACATCTATAAAAACTCGTTTAGAGGAGATCTCTGAGAAAGTTCGATATAAATCGAGATAAATTATCTGCGACAGCAAATCCAACAAGTTTTGACAAGAGTGCCCCAAGTCAGACTCTGGAAATATCTAAAGCCATTGCCTTACATTTGCCAAAATTGTGAAAGGAACGGATCATTCTTTTCGATAACAGGGCCGGTAGAGCGACCTGAAATTCAAGCGCATGGTCTCGGTGAGCTATGGTAGTAGTATGTTTGTGCCGCTTCCAAATATGATTTTCCATACAAAAGTTGGGTGCATGGTGTAAGTGTTGCCAAGTTTTTATTATATTGGCCATTTTAGTGCTTTTTTTAGTGCTTTTTTTTTTGAAAAATAAAAAAAAAGCTTAAAATATTTATAATAGGAATTTAAAAACCGGGAAACCAAAATACCAACAAAATGGGTATTTTGACGGGATTTTAGCGTCGACTTGAATATTCATTTAGGATTTTTAGTTGTTATATATATAAAATAGGCAAATGGTTTGAAGGTTATCTATTTTGATTACGCTGCATCGGCTTTCTAGCTACTTTTTCCATACAAAGTTGGGAGCCAGTCCTTTTATACTAGAGGGGTTCTAAATATGATTTTCCATACAAAGTTGGGAGCCAGTAAATTTTGTGAGGGATGAAAATTTTACTTGTGCATAAGAATTTGTGGGAAAATTTTTTTTTTGTTTATAGTGGCAGGTGTTAAATTTTACTTATACGTGTCTTGAATATTTGTTTATGACTTTTTTTTGCTTGTGCGTATTCATATTGATGATTTACAAGTTGTTGGTGTGAAATTTCTTCGTGGACGTCTCCGTCTTGAAGATTTTAAAAATTTTGTTAGGAATGATAATTTTACTTGTGCGTTTTCGTATTAAAGATAAAACTGATTGTGAAATAATTATTTTTAGTTTTTTCAGTTATTGTGTGTGTGTTTAGAATAGTTAATGACTTTGTTGCATAGGTTTCCTAGTGACTTTTTGCTTTGAATGACTCGGTAGGTTTGTGGGATAGTCAGCTGGTCTATTAGTATAAGGGTTGAATATTTGATTATCACTAGAGACTCTGGTCTGTTTCACTATAGCAGACTAAGGATCTAAGCAACTATTGATCGGTTGTGTGTGTGTGTGTGTGTGTGTGTGTGTGTGTGTGTGTGTGTGTATGATTGATAACGATTATTCATGTGAAAAGTAGGATTCCATCCACTTTTTTTTGTATCAACAGCAACCAGCTGCACATTAGCTATGCTTACATAATTAATCAGCATAAATACTCAGAATTATATTACAAAAAAACAGTAGAAAGTAACTTCTTGGTTAATATTTTTCCTTATCGTACTCTACTCCTCCTTATTTATAACAACAACAACTTAGAATATACATGAATAGAGCTGACGCAGCTGTGACAAGTCAAACAGAAAACAAATCCAAAAAAACAAAATGTTTGGTTTTCTGAAATTCTTAAATTCTACTAAAATAAGCCCCACCCCTTATTTATAAATTTTTTAACTAATGAAATAAGACGGGATTGTACCAAAAATATGATTAATTGTGAAATTCAAACTGTTGATTGAACATGCTTAATCATGTTTATAATTATTAAGTATCACAAACATATTAATAAGACTAACCTAACAATATCAAAACCAGACATGATTGAACTTGAATATTATTTTTGTCAAGCTAATAGGGCCTAAATTTCTTCAATGTAAATAAAATTCAATTTTTATTTCAATATTTTGTTTAAAAGTAAAATTTTTATCTATAATAAAGAGATATAAATATTAAATGAAATAGAAAAAATTTTGTTCTTGTACTACGTGTCTTGAAGATTTTAAATTTTGTGAGGGATGATAATTTTACTTGTGCGTATTCATATTGATGATTTACAAGTTGTTAATTTTAGTGGAAGGTGTGAAATTTCTTCGTGTACGTGTCTTGAAGATTTTAAAATTTTGTGAGGGATGATAATTTTACTTGTGCGTTTTCGTATTTAAGATAAAACTAATCGTGGAATAAGTATTTTTTTAGTTTTTTTTCAGTTATTGTGTATGTGTTTAGAATAGTTAATGACTTTGTTGCATGGGTTTTCTAGGGACTTTTTGCATTGAATGCCTCGGTAGGCTTGTGGGATTAACCACTTTTTTATATCAACAGCAACCGGCTACACATCACTTTTAATTACATTTAACAAATAGAAGGAGTTATCATTTTTGGGTTTTGTTAATCTTAAATAGAATTATATATAAATATTTTTTTTTTGCGCAGATTTAATTATCACAAGAGACTCTGGTCTGTTTCACTACAACGGACTAAAGGTCAAAGTAACTATTAATCGGTTAATTAAGTTAGCATATAATTTTTGTTGATAACACTTAATAAGCATTTTCTAAAAACATTTGCAGATAGTTTCACTATTACTCAATGTTTATAAACTTTTATTTATTTTTTCTAGTTTGATACTCTATAATATAAGTTTAATGAAGAATTTTTCTATGGTTTGATACTCTACAATGACAGTATAGTTAAGAATTTAGTTCAATCCATGGATACACTTCATACAGTTAATAATTATACATTATACATACAAATACAATAAAATTTCCATTTTATTAACCATAGTACATGGTTTATTAATTGTTTTGATAATATTTAGTAAAAGTTTATATATAGTATAAACTTGAAGTCGATTATACCAATAGAATATTAAATGTTAATGAAAAAAGGAAATCATATTACAAAATCAATTAAGATGATCTAAAAAAGAGTATTACATAGGAGTTTTGAATATTTAATAAGGAAATATCTATTATATCTGCTTATAATTATCAGTTAGAAATTTAAAGATAACAAATTTGTTTTATAATTAGTACAGCTTTATATGTTTTTTTTTTCTAGTTTATTAACCATACATTATCATACCATACCATTATAATCCATAGAATATAAAACAATTTAAAAGAGTTAAATCCGCAAAAGAAAATCACAAACTTTATTTATTTATTTATGTAAAACCTTACTCCATTAATCATTTATTTATACTTTATATATACTAATACCATGAAATGAATAGTTCAATAACCATATTATATGGTTTATTTAATGTTTTGTATACCGTTTTGTAATTCCTATAATTTGTTTTCCTATTATTTCCCTTATATATTTAATATTTATACACTTCCATACATCCTTAAATATACATTCTGTTTTAAGCATTTATATAAAAATTTTTTTTTCTTATACTAACATTCTATATTTAATCTTAGTATTATAATCTTACTCTTGATTTTAATCTTAGTCTTAGTGTTAATCTTAGTAGTAGTCTTTTGATCTTGGTTTTATAGTTTCGGATTCCGATCTTATTTTTTTTTTTTGTTTATAGACTTGCAACATTACTCTTGTATTACTCTTGCGTGCTGCTTTGTTTACGTTTTCTTAGACTGAATACATATCTGGAAATTTAAAATTTCTTTAATTACATATAAAATATCTATCTACTGTTATACGAATGCTTTGAACTTAGTGTTTTCAATTGAAATATTAAACTTCGATTTTAAACAGACATATACATATTTTATTTTATATAGGAAATTAATACTCGGTACTAGCGACAACCTCGAAGCTTGCACCGACCTCAGTTTTCATTACGTGCAAGAATCGAGTTTCTACTATACTTCATTCTCATCAAACTAATCACACAAGGCGATTTTAAGAAAATCCATACTAATCCTTTCCATTTTATCAAATCTATCCATTATATTATTATTTTAATTTAAACAATTCTTATAAATTCTATTCAGTTCCCACATAATTTAATTCATTCTATATACAACCTTAACGAGTAACTCATATTTATGTATACAGTTTTTTCAAGCCACTTTTAAAAACATATTTTGATTTTTACTTGTCTACTATATTAAAAAATAATCTATAAACTTAAATGAAAATTTAGGTTTATATTAAGTAATTTAATTATACGCTGAGATACGCTGATGGTTTTTCTACCTTAAATTTATATATTGGATAGAAAGTTAAATCTGAATGTAGTGTTTCGGTAAGAATGTCTCTATATTACTTTAAATCAGGTTTCTTATAATACAAAGTTTTTGAATGAAATATTAACAATCCTAATGTTAATTTCAATATAATTTCATTTAAATCATATATACATACATATAAATATTAATTTGTTAGAATCAAACCATCAATTACCATCATGATCTTATTAATGTCATATATTTTTTTTTTTTTTCATTATTTTTATTATTCGTTAAAAACTTTATATTCTTATATATAGGAGATGTATATGATTTGGGATTTCTCCTTCATTTTAAAATTGTTTGATTTTACAATTTTTATATTAGTTATTTCAGCCTCTTCATTATCATTATGATCATTATCATAATCATCATAATTAAGATCAGTAATATTCTTTGATCCTTAAAAACAACAATTCTATTATCTTATGTTTTTTTTTTCTAGTTTGCTACTCTATAATATTAGTTTAATGAAGAGTTTTTCTATAGCACGAAATGAATAGTTTAATAACCATATTATATGATTTATTTAATGTTTTTGCATATAGTTTTGTAATTCCTATAATTTGTTTTCCTTTTATTTACCCTTCTATACTTAATATTTATATACATCCATACATCCTTAAATATACATTATGTTTTGAGCATTTCTTTACTATACATATATATAAATTTTTTCCTTTACTAACATTCCTATATTTAATCTTAATTTTATGATCTTAGTCTTGATTTTAATTAATCTTAATCTTAGTGTTAATCTTGATAGTAGCCTTTTAGTCTTGGTTTTATAGTTTCGGATCTCAATCTTAGTTTTTGTATAGACATCTCATTTACAAACCTATAACTTCAATCTAATCAAACCTATCACACAAGACGATTGTCTTCTATTTTTCAAGAAAATCCATACTAATCCTTTCAATTTTATCAACTCTATACATTATATTATTATTTTAATTTTAACAAATCTTATAAATTCTATTCAGTTCTCACATAATTTTATTCATTGTATATACAATCCTTAACCATTATCTCATATTTATAGATACAGTTTTTCAATACACTTTTAAAAACATAGTTTGATTTTTACTTGTCTACTATATTAAAAAATAATCCATAAACTTAAATGAAAATTTAGGTTTATATTAAGTAATTTGATTAAACACTGAGATACGCTGATGGTTTTTCTACCTTAAATTTATATATTGAATAGAAAGTTACATCTGAATGTAGTGTTTCGGTAAGAATGTCTCTATATTACTTTAAATCAGGTTTCTTATAATACAGAGTTTTTAAATGAAATATTAACAATCCTAATGTTAATTTCAATATAATTTCATTTAAATCATATATACATACATATAAATATTAATTTGTTAGAATCAATCCATCAATTACCATCATGATCTTATTAATGTCATATATTTTTTTTTTCTCATTATTTTTATTATTCGTTAAAAACTTTATATTCTTATATGTAGGAGATGCATATGATTTGGGATTTCTCCTTCATTTTAAACTTGTTTGATTTGAAAATTTTCATATTAGGTATTTCAACCTTTTCATTGTTATTATACTCATCATAATCATCATAATTGAGATTAGTTATATTCTTTTCTCATTAAAACCAACAATTCTATTATCATAATCATCAAAATTGAGTTTAAATATATTTTGTTTTTATTTTTTCGTTGAAACCAACAAATCATAATCATTATTATCAAAATCAGGTTAATATATGTTTTTTTTTTTTTTTTTTTAGTCAAGATACTTTAACATCATCATAACCAGAAATATTATTTTTACAAATGTTGATATTGTGATTTTAATTAAACTGGTTATAATCACCTAAGGTTGAAATGATAGAGATGTTATCCGTTTAATTCTGTTGACTAATTCACATTTATTAAGACATATAGATAATAACAGAATTGATAGAGGATTCATAATTGAATAACTTTGAATAAGAATTGAGCTTATAGTTGGATGTAAGTACGATTTAAACAATAATAACCGACATCGAATAAGTGATTCATCATTTTATTTAATTGAAAACATACCACTTTACATCAAGATACCTTATTTTTAATCTGGTAGCATAAAACAGTTACCTATTTTTGATCTGGTAACGTATAAACAGAGAGAATTAATATCAGATTTAAATAACAAACCAAATATAAGATACATTATATAATCCAACAACAACAACAACAACAACAATATATTCAACATGAATTGATTCGAAATAAAATACACACAATTCTTAAATACATTCAATTAGTTTGTCTTATGATTATACTTTAGCTGAGAGAGATTAATACCATATACATATTTACACGTTATGCACTTACAACATAAAATTCAAAGTTTATTAACCATAATATATGGTTTTATATAATGTGTTAACAGCAATCATTAAAAATTTATATATAATATAAACTTATAGTTGACTGTACCATCAGAATATTGACTGATAATATCACAATAGAATCATATTACACAAACAATATATAGAATATTATAAAGAGAAAGGTATAAACTCATATGTCTATAGGTAACAGTTAAGAATTTTACAATATATTGGTTTAAGATATGTTATTTCTAATTAAGAGTTTAGTTTGATAGTTCTTGGAAGTTTATTTTCAATATAAATACATACATACATATTTGCTGATTTATTCCTATTTGATAATTTTTGATTTGATTGTTTTTTTCTTTTTACCTACAACACATTAATGAAATGGATATACATTAATGATGATGTTTTTTAACACTTTTAAATATTTGTTAAATATAGCTACATCAACTTCTTAATACATCGAATCAACTTACTGAGAATTAATTTTTAAATTAATATTTTGATATCCGTATACCCAGCTGATAGGCTGGTTGTGTATAGGTTTACATGATAATCACAAATTTCTTTAAAATAATAAAATTTCATTGAATTAACTCTCAAATTGCAACCATACCCATAAAGTATAGATAGTACATCCCATATAAATTTATACTTTTACATTAAATTATTTAGTTTCACTATGTTCTCATCATGATTAATATAGAAAATCATATTTTCATATACCCACACCACAAAAGTGAAGAGTATATTAGATACACGTTAATACTAATCCTAGTTACCTTTTGATATACTAAATCAACTTATTTACTTAGAATTACTTTTTAAAACAATTTAAACATGAACCAATCCGACTGGTTGGTGGGCTGTCTATTGTGTGGTTTATAGAACACAAACGCAAAACTCATCAGTTCAACTTACATTTAAAACTGAAACAAATTTTGTTTTAAATGAAAGTTGAACTGATGAGTTTTGCGTTTGTGTTCTATAAACCACACAATAGACAGCCCACCAACCAGTCGGATTGGTTCATGTTTAAATTGTTTTAAAAAGTAATTCTAAGTAAATAAGCTGATTTAGTATATCAAAAGGTAACTAGGATTAGTATTAACGTGTATCTAATATACTCTTCACTTTTGTGGTGTGGGTATATGAAAATATGATTTTCTATATTAATCATGATGAGAACATAGTGAAACTAAATAATTTAATGTAAAAGTATAAATTTATATGGGATGTACTATCTATACTTTATGGGTATGGTTGCAATTTGAGAGTTAATTCAATGAAATTTTATTATTTTAAAGAAATTTGTGATTATCATGTAAACCTATACACAACCAGCCTATCAGCTGGGTATACGGATATCAAAATATTAATTTAAAAATTAATTCTCAGTAAGTTGATTCGATGTATTAAGAAGTTGATGTAGCTATATTTAACAAATATTTAAAAGTGTTAAAAAACATCATCATTAATGTATATCCATTTCATTAATGTGTTGTAGGTAAAAAGAAAAAAACAATCAAATCAAAAATTATCAAATAGGAATAAATCAGCAAATATGTATGTATGTATTTATATTGAAAATAAACTTCCAAGAACTATCAAACTAAACTCTTAATTAGAAATAACATATCTTAAACCAATATATTGTAAAATTCTTAACTGTTACCTATAGACATATGAGTTTATACCTTTCTCTTTATAATATTCTATATATTGTTTGTGTAATATGATTCTATTGTGATATTATCAGTCAATATTCTGATGGTACAGTCAACTATAAGTTTATATTATATATAAATTTTTAATGATTGCTGTTAACACATTATATAAAACCATATATTATGGTTAATAAACTTTGAATTTTATGTTGTAAGTGCATAACGTGTAAATATGTATATGGTATTAATCTCTCTCAGCTAAAGTATAATCATAAGACAAACTAATTGAATGTATTTAAGAATTGTGTGTATTTTATTTCGAATCAATTCATGTTGAATATATTGTTGTTGTTGTTGTTGTTGTTGGATTATATAATGTATCTTATATTTGGTTTGTTATTTAAATCTGATATTAATTCTCTCTGTTTATACGTTACCAGATCAAAAATAGGTAACTGTTTTATGCTACCAGATTAAAAATAAGGTATCTTGATGTAAAGTGGTATGTTTTCAATTAAATAAAATGATGAATCACTTATTCGATGTCGGTTATTATTGTTTAAATCGTACTTACATCCAACTATAAGCTCAATTCTTATTCAAAGTTATTCAATTATGAATCCTCTATCAATTCTGTTATTATCTATATGTCTTAATAAATGTGAATTAGTCAACAGAATTAAACGGATAACATCTCTATCATTTCAACCTTAGGTGATTATAACCAGTTTAATTAAAATCACAATATCAACATTTGTAAAAATAATATTTCTGGTTATGATGATGTTAAAGTATCTTGACTAAAAAAAAAAAAAAAAAAACATATATTAACCTGATTTTGATAATAATGATTATGATTTGTTGGTTTCAACGAAAAAATAAAAACAAAATATATTTAAACTCAATTTTGATGATTATGATAATAGAATTGTTGGTTTTAATGAGAAAAGAATATAACTAATCTCAATTATGATGATTATGATGAGTATAATAACAATGAAAAGGTTGAAATACCTAATATGAAAATTTTCAAATCAAACAAGTTTAAAATGAAGGAGAAATCCCAAATCATATGCATCTCCTACATATAAGAATATAAAGTTTTTAACGAATAATAAAAATAATGAGAAAAAAAAAATATATGACATTAATAAGATCATGATGGTAATTGATGGATTGATTCTAACAAATTAATATTTATATGTATGTATATATGATTTAAATGAAATTATATTGAAATTAACATTAGGATTGTTAATATTTCATTTAAAAACTCTGTATTATAAGAAACCTGATTTAAAGTAAATAGAGACATTCTTACCGAAACACTACATTCAGATGTAACTTTCTATTCAATATATAAATTTAAGGTAGAAAAACCATCAGCGTATCTCAGTGTTTAATCAAATTACTTAATATAAACCTAAATTTTCATTTAAGTTTATGGATTATTTTTTAATATAGTAGACAAGTAAAAATCAAACTATGTTTTTAAAAGTGTATTGAAAAACTGTATCTATAAATATGAGATAATGGTTAAGGATTGTATATACAATGAATAAAATTATGTGAGAACTGAATAGAATTTATAAGATTTGTTAAAATTAAAATAATAATATAATGTATAGAGTTGATAAAATTGAAAGGATTAGTATGGATTTTCTTGAAAAATAGAAGACAATCGTCTTGTGTGATAGGTTTGATTAGATTGAAGTTATAGGTTTGTAAATGAGATGTCTATACAAAAACTAAGATTGAGATCCGAAACTATAAAACCAAGACTAAAAGGCTACTATCAAGATTAACACTAAGATTAAGATTAATTAAAATCAAGACTAAGATCATAAAATTAAGATTAAATATAGGAATGTTAGTAAAGGAAAAAATTTATATATATGTATAGTAAAGAAATGCTCAAAACATAATGTATATTTAAGGATGTATGGATGTATATAAATATTAAGTATAGAAGGGTAAATAAAAGGAAAACAAATTATAGGAATTACAAAACTATATGCAAAAACATTAAATAAATCATATAATATGGTTATTAAACTATTCATTTCGTGCTATAGAAAAACTCTTCATTAAACTAATATTATAGAGTAGCAAACTAGAAAAAAAAAACATAAGATAATAGAATTGTTGTTTTTAAGGATCAAAGAATATTACTGATCTTAATTATGATGATTATGATAATGATCATAATGATAATGAAGAGGCTGAAATAACTAATATAAAAATTGTAAAATCAAACAATTTTAAAATGAAGGAGAAATCCCAAATCATATACATCTCCTATATATAAGAATATAAAGTTTTTAACGAATAATAAAAATAATGAAAAAAAAAAAAAATATATGACATTAATAAGATCATGATGGTAATTGATGGTTTGATTCTAACAAATTAATATTTATATGTATGTATATATGATTTAAATGAAATTATATTGAAATTAACATTAGGATTGTTAATATTTCATTCAAAAACTTTGTATTATAAGAAACCTGATTTAAAGTAATATAGAGACATTCTTACCGAAACACTACATTCAGATTTAACTTTCTATCCAATATATAAATTTAAGGTAGAAAAACCATCAGCGTATCTCAGCGTATAATTAAATTACTTAATATAAACCTAAATTTTCATTTAAGTTTATAGATTATTTTTTAATATAGTAGACAAGTAAAAATCAAAATATGTTTTTAAAAGTGGCTTGAAAAAACTGTATACATAAATATGAGTTACTCGTTAAGGTTGTATATAGAATGAATTAAATTATGTGGGAACTGAATAGAATTTATAAGAATTGTTTAAATTAAAATAATAATATAATGGATAGATTTGATAAAATGGAAAGGATTAGTATGGATTTTCTTAAAATCGCCTTGTGTGATTAGTTTGATGAGAATGAAGTATAGTAGAAACTCGATTCTTGCACGTAATGAAAACTGAGGTCGGTGCAAGCTTCGAGGTTGTCGCTAGTACCGAGTATTAATTTCCTATATAAAATAAAATATGTATATGTCTGTTTAAAATCGAAGTTTAATATTTCAATTGAAAACACTAAGATCAAAGCATTCGTATAACAGTAGATAGATATTTTATATGTAATTAAAGAAATTTTAAATTTCCAGATATGTATTCAGTCTAAGAAAACGTAAACAAAGCAGCACGCAAGAGTAATACAAGAGTAATGTTGCAAGTCTATAAACAAAAAAAAAAAATAAGATCGGAATCCGAAACTATAAAACCAAGATCAAAAGACTACTACTAAGATTAACACTAAGACTAAGATTAAAATCAAGAGTAAGATTATAATACTAAGATTAAATATAGAATGTTAGTATAAGAAAAAAAAATTTTTATATAAATGCTTAAAACAGAATGTATATTTAAGGATGTATGGAAGTGTATAAATATTAAATATATAAGGGAAATAATAGGAAAACAAATTATAGGAATTACAAAACGGTATACAAAACATTAAATAAACCATATAATATGGTTATTGAACTATTCATTTCATGGTATTAGTATATATAAAGTATAAATAAATGATTAATGGAGTAAGGTTTTACATAAATAAATAAATAAAGTTTGTGATTTTCTTTTGCGGATTTAACTCTTTTAAATTGTTTTATATTCTATGGATTATAATGGTATGGTATGATAATGTATGGTTAATAAACTAGAAAAAAAAAAACATATAAAGCTGTACTAATTATAAAACAAATTTGTTATCTTTAAATTTCTAACTGATAATTATAAGCAGATATAATAGATATTTCCTTATTAAATATTCAAAACTCCTATGTAATACTCTTTTTTAGATCATCTTAATTGATTTTGTAATATGATTTCCTTTTTTCATTAACATTTAATATTCTATTGGTATAATCGACTTCAAGTTTATACTATATATAAACTTTTACTAAATATTATCAAAACAATTAATAAACCATGTACTATGGTTAATAAAATGGAAATTTTATTGTATTTGTATGTATAATGTATAATTATTAACTGTATGAAGTGTATCCATGGATTGAACTAAATTCTTAACTATACTGTCATTGTAGAGTATCAAACCATAGAAAAATTCTTCATTAAACTTATATTATAGAGTATCAAACTAGAAAAAATAAATAAAAGTTTATAAACATTGAGTAATAGTGAAACTATCTGCAAATGTTTTTAGAAAATGCTTATTAAGTGTTATCAACAAAAATTATATGCTAACTTAATTAACCGATTAATAGTTACTTTGACCTTTAGTCCGTTGTAGTGAAACAGACCAGAGTCTCTTGTGATAATTAAATCTGCGCAAAAAAAAAATATTTATATATAATTCTATTTAAGATTAACAAAACCCAAAAATGATAACTCCTTCTATTTGTTAAATGTAATTAAAAGTGATGTGTAGCCGGTTGCTGTTGATATAAAAAAGTGGTTAATCCCACAAGCCTACCGAGGCATTCAATGCAAAAAGTCCCTAGAAAACCCATGCAACAAAGTCATTAACTATTCTAAACACATACACAATAACTGAAAAAAAACTAAAAAAATACTTATTCCACGATTAGTTTTATCTTAAATACGAAAACGCACAAGTAAAATTATCATCCCTCACAAAATTTTAAAATCTTCAAGACACGTACACGAAGAAATTTCACACCTTCCACTAAAATTAACAACTTGTAAATCATCAATATGAATACGCACAAGTAAAATTATCATCCCTCACAAAATTTAAAATCTTCAAGACACGTAGTACAAGAACAAAATTTTTTCTATTTCATTTAATATTTATATCTCTTTATTATAGATAAAAATTTTACTTTTAAACAAAATATTGAAATAAAAATTGAATTTTATTTACATTGAAGAAATTTAGGCCCTATTAGCTTGACAAAAATAATATTCAAGTTCAATCATGTCTGGTTTTGATATTGTTAGGTTAGTCTTATTAATATGTTTGTGATATTTAATAATTATAAACATGATTAAGCATGTTCAATCAACAGTTTGAATTTCACAATTAATCATATTTTTGGTACAATCCCGTCTTATTTCATTAGTTAAAAAATTTATAAATAAGGGGTGGGGCTTATTTTAGTAGAATTTAAGAATTTCAGAAAACCAAACATTTTGTTTTTTTGGATTTGTTTTCTGTTTGACTTGTCACAGCTGCGTCAGCTCTATTCATGTATATTCTAAGTTGTTGTTGTTATAAATAAGGAGGAGTAGAGTACGATAAGGAAAAATATTAACCAAGAAGTTACTTTCTACTGTTTTTTTGTAATATAATTCTGAGTATTTATGCTGATTAATTATGTAAGCATAGCTAATGTGCAGCTGGTTGCTGTTGATACAAAAAAAAGTGGATGGAATCCTACTTTTCACATGAATAATCGTTATCAATCATACACACACACACACACACACACACACACACACACACACACACACAACCGATCAATAGTTGCTTAGATCCTTAGTCTGCTATAGTGAAACAGACCAGAGTCTCTAGTGATAATCAAATATTCAACCCTTATACTAATAGACCAGCTGACTATCCCACAAACCTACCGAGTCATTCAAAGCAAAAAGTCACTAGGAAACCTATGCAACAAAGTCATTAACTATTCTAAACACACACACAATAACTGAAAAAACTAAAAATAATTATTTCACAATCAGTTTTATCTTTAATACGAAAACGCACAAGTAAAATTATCATTCCTAACAAAATTTTTAAAATCTTCAAGACGGAGACGTCCACGAAGAAATTTCACACCAACAACTTGTAAATCATCAATATGAATACGCACAAGCAAAAAAAAGTCATAAACAAATATTCAAGACACGTATAAGTAAAATTTAACACCTGCCACTATAAACAAAAAAAAAATTTTCCCACAAATTCTTATGCACAAGTAAAATTTTCATCCCTCACAAAATTTACTGGCTCCCAACTTTGTATGGAAAATCATATTTAGAACCCCTCTAGTATAAAAGGACTGGCTCCCAACTTTGTATGGAAAAAGTAGCTAGAAAGCCGATGCAGCGTAATCAAAATAGATAACCTTCAAACCATTTGCCTATTTTATATATATAACAACTAAAAATCCTAAATGAATATTCAAGTCGACGCTAAAATCCCGTCAAAATACCCATTTTGTTGGTATTTTGGTTTCCCGGTTTTTAAATTCCTATTATAAATATTTTAAGCTTTTTTTTTATTTTTCAAAAAAAAAAGCACTAAAAAAAGCACTAAAATGGCCAATATAATAAAAACTTGGCAACACTTACACCATGCACCCAACTTTTGTATGGAAAATCATATTTGGAAGCGGCACAAACATACTACTTATGGTTTCAACAAGACGGCGCCATACAGCGTGTGACTTTTTTTTCTCTCGGGATATGTAAAGTCTGATACCTTCAGGAATAAGTCGGTTACGATTGACGCTTTGGAAACCAACATTACTCGTGTCATTCTTGAAATGCCAGTCGCTATGCTCGAGCGAGTCGCCCAAATAGGACCTTCCGAATAGACCACCTCAGACGTAGTCATGGCCAACATTTACATGATATAATTTTCAAACCGTAAATGCCAAAAATTGTTCTTTTAACCGATAATAAAAATTTTAAGTTCACTTTCGACTTTATGTGTTTAATTTTACATTTTAAATCAAACCTCACGATGAATCACCCGATTTATCTACATGTTAACCATTTCTTTTTTATAATTATCTATGCTCCTGTGCGAGCCAGATAATCAAGGCTCAACTGTAAATATTTAATTTAAATAAATGCCTTTTTATATCTTTCTTTAATTAAATAAAATGAATTAGTTTCAGTTTGTGAAAAACTTCATACATATTTACAATCCATAGGAGCAATAAAACAAAAATGCCAAATAGTGCTTAATGTTCGATTTAACGAACACCACTTTTCCCAAAAACAAAAAATTTGGATTTCAGGTTTTTGTTTTCTTGTCCCAAATGATCTATCAACCACAATGTTTTATAAAGTTATTAAAAAAAATCGCTGGGATGAAATGAGTTGTGATCAAATTTGGTCCAATTTAACTTCACATTGCCAGAAATAATACCATATAATTTTATTATAATTGGGGCATACTCAGGTCTCATATTAATCTGCCTTCTGAAAACTAATTCAAAACTATAAAACGCAATAACCAATTTTACTACTGTACCGAAATTTGTTCAAATTTAGGTTTTTTAATACTAGAAAACACTCAACAGAATTTTGTGAAGGTTGGTCCATAATTTACCATGAACCCAATATAAATTCCAATCTCGAAAATATTTGTTCAAATTAATTATGAGACTGGAAATAAAAGCATAAAGCTTTCTGATTGTTGGTCAATAATTTAAAATATATCGGACAAACTGCAACGAATTTTAATACTGACCTCCGTTTTTATAAAGATTAGTTAATTACTTATAGATCCCATATAGGGTCCACGCCTAACTGACGGTGGAGGGTACTTGTGCTTTAAAAGTTCGTCGATTCGACGAAAAGTTACCTCAATGTACTAAAATAAAAAGTAACCAGGGTAAAAAAAAATAGTTGTAATAAATTTTTTCACCCTGGGCATAGCCAATTAAAAAGACCGAATTGGTTCGTTTGCGAATTCGTTATACAAAAACCAAGTTTTTATATATTATTTAACCTTCCACTTTATTCATATTTATCTAATTAAGGCTAACGTCCAACTTTTATGTAAAATTTAATTTAACATTTTTAGAAATCTACAAAATCTTTTGAAAAACTTTCAGGCCGTTTAAGCAAGCACCTCGTAAAATGCATGCAATTAAACGCTTTATATGTCTTCAGCCAGGTAATTAAAAAGGCAGAAATACTTAAAATAAGAGCCTTATACATAAGTATTCACCAGAACAAATCAAGCGGTGTGTGTTTTTGCGGCAGTCAAAGGAGAGATGAAATTAACAAAGAAAATTCCCGGAAATTCATTATTGTATATAGTCTTTGTAATAATAATTATTCTTATTATTTTACTCTGTTTCGTTTTTCTTTGCCAGTTCATATTCTTCGTTGTAAATGTTGAATACTGGGAGTATGTCCGTTTATCAGTTTAATACCATTTGCAACATCTCTCGTTTCACTTGTTTCATTTAGTGTTTTTTCTTCTTGTAATGAAATATTTCTTTTATGTCTTCGACATTAAGAAGAAAAAATACTATTACAATAGTGCAACAACTGCACTTACAATAGTCTAAAGTAAAAATGTTTAGTTTTTTTTTTTTTTTTTGCTGATTTTTTCCTTTTTGAACTACCAGTGATGATGATGATGACGATTATAATGCTTAAAGAGAAAATGGTGACATAAGTGTTAAATGTTGACAGCTATTATAGACTTTTAAGTGGTGTCAACTTAACTGTGACATAAAAGGTGTGTATGTATGTAGATCTATGTAAAATTAAATGTTAGTAGCCAGAAAGGTCCTTGTATAACTCGTTTAGTTACATTTGTGTAAATGTTAATGAAAATATGGTAGCTGAAATAGTTGATATGTGTTTTTAGTCGCCTGTGTATTAATTATATATTTATTTAAAATCACCAGCGAATTAAAAATTGTTAAATTTAATTTTAACTCAAACTCTTTTTTTAGGACAAGATCAATAAACAATTTTACAGTTTTGTGATTGTGTCTACACTTATAGAAAACACATTTTTCTATATCGTCGGCTTAATATGTAGCCCTGATAACTCCCTTTCAGCACATTTTAGAGGAGAGACTAAAAACTTTTTGTATTTCATATTTGCAGCCTGAGAGGAAAACCAAAAACATAGTTGGTTTATCGCACTTCAAAGCTCAAATTGAAAAAAAACTGCATTCTGGTCGACGAGACATATCTTTCTCTACCACACGGCATCAAAATCTCAATTTACTTAAAAAGTGGATTTAGCCGGTTAACACATTAAGCCGACGTATTGTTAATCTCCAACAAAACTAATTTTAACAAAAAATTTTAAACATATTATGTTTAACTCAACCACATTATTGTTAACGACAACCATATTATGGTTATATTAGTCCTCCATCAAAAAGCCTGAACCATATTGTGGTAACTAAAAAAAAAAAAAATAATAGTTTTGTTGGAGATATTTAATCAGGTAGCTTTGCTTACGCACTTTCATGAAACGCTCTGAGTTGTTATGATCCAATGGAATTTTGCTTATACAACAGCCTTTCGTTATAACCAAAGTTCAAAAAACAAAATAGTTCAATAGAAGGAATGTCAGAAATTTGTTTAAAACTCAGTACAACAGCCAATCTGGGGGGTGAGAAATTCCAAGTCAGGGTGATGGTACTAGGTCAGTATAGTCAAACCCTCAAAGGGTTTGGCGTTCGTATGTGTCAGTTTTTTTTATGACGTTTTAAATTTTTTGATTTTGATGTTTTTTTGTTTAACATAACTCGAGAACCACTTGTCCGATTTTGCTAAAACAAACTCAAAAAAATTTAGAATTACAATTTCTTTAATCCGTTCATATAACGTTTTTCTTTATAATCAACAGTTTTGCCGGTAAAAATAAATTTGTGGAGAATTATAATTGATAAGTGCAAAAAAATGTTCAAGCCTGGATGTATGCAGCAGATTTTATCACAAACCTGCACTGCAATTTTTGTGACTTTTTTTAAGCGATCGGTGAAAATCGTCGGACTTTTGTTTGTTATTTGAAAGAATACACCCACATTCAGTGATGCCAACAGTAGGGGATTTCCCCTATTCTAGGGATTTTTTTTTCGGAAAATTTCAACCATAGGGAAAAGAGGACACAATTTTTTATTTTAGGGCATATTTATTTATTTATTTATTTAATCAATGGATATTATCCTTACTGACTAATACAATATTGACTTAAAATTAATGAATAACAATATGCATTTTAAAATATACTACAAATTTACAGAATATATGTAGTACATAAAAATTTACGAATAAAGAAAAACAATAAGAAAAATCAACAAATTGTGACATAGAATTAAATTGTCTACATAACCTCGAAAAAGGATCAGCAATAGCGTAATTTTCTCTAAAAAAATTTAACAAAAAACAGATTATAATGACGCGTATTGCGACAAGGTATATTAAATTTAGCAGACTCTACAGAAAATCACAACAAACATTACCATTAATAAGATTAACCATAAAAGAAACATTTAACATTGTACGACGACTTTTGAGCGATGGTAATTTTATTAATGCCAGTCTTCTAGCATAGGAAGGAAAGTTTGTCGAGTAACTCCAATGAAGATCACGTAAACAGAATAATAAAAATTGTTTTTGGACCGATTCAATACGAGAATTGTGAATGTTGTACAAAAGTTGCTTCGTTATGTATGGATCGGTGAATTTTTAACCTAGCGCTTAATAAAGCCAAGAACGCCTCGAGCTTTATTAACAGTTAATGTTATATGAGAAACAAAGTTTAATTTAGGATCCAGTAAGACTCCAATATCAAGAAACGAATCAACCAACTCCAGTTTATTACTCAGGATATTGCATGCTGAATTTTATGATTCTAGGTCCAATATTTACGGTAATTAAAAAAAAGAAAGAATTTTGGAACCAAAAACCTAAAGAAAGAAATTAAATTTTCCGTATTTTTCCTTTTGGTACTTTTTTCTCACCATTGAAGTATTAAAAATTTGAATATTGTAGTTGGAGCCCATTCAATACGTCTTTGCCGAAGAATGGAGAAAAATACTTTAAAAAAAGTACCAACAATAGTTACGAATTCCACTCCTTAAACGTTCGAATTTCTAAAAAGTACCAAATTTGTATTTTTTAGATAAGTTTCGAATGTAATTTAATGTTTACTTTTACGTTTATTAGTTAAAAAGATAGACGGGGTGACAAAAAATTCCAATTCAGGTTATAATTTTTTAAAAGAAAATGTTACGTTTTTCTGTCTCTTTAAGTTTTGGAGATATGAGTGAGGGTAGAATAGGAGATTTAGCTCCCTTGGAACCTATTTTAATCATTTAAGTGGAACCTTATAAAGCCTAGGAAGTTCCATTCTTCATTCTGTTGAAGAAATTTTTAAAATCGGACCGGCAGTTCAAACCAGTGTTTGAAAATAAACACTAAATATCGTTTTTTAATGTTCGGTTCGGTAGATTTGTGGAAAACACAAACGCTAATAGTGTTTGTGTAGAAAATCATTAAAAAAAAATAACGTTTCCCTTTTAGTCATCTTGCGAACACAAAAATTTTACTGTTTTTATCAAACTCAACAAAAGATGTGAACATTTAATTCCGTTCGGTTTTTTTTTGAAAATCCACAAACTTCAATGTGTTCGGTTCGGCTCGTTAATGTTCGTCCCTTTTGGCTGGTAAAAAAAAAACAATTTTACAAATACAAAATACACACACGAAAAAAACATTAAAGAACATTAAAATATAATGTTTGCCTACAGTATCACTACAATTGTTCTGTTTTTTAACGAAGAACCGAACATTATATAATGTTCGGTTCTTTCTTGAAAATAGTTACGAACGGTATTAAGGGTTGCAGATATCGTTCCTGGGTGTGTGAGCCGAACGTTAAGTAATGTACTGTTTATTTTCGAACACTGGTTCAAACATACAAACTTTTCAGCTTTCTAATATTAGTATACTTAAAATTCGGAACAATTCCTATGTCAAAATCAATTCTTATAACAATACCAATCAGTGCGTACCAGTCACACTTAAATAAAAAATGCCAAAATAAAAACAAAATTCTTTTATTTGCATTAGTTTTAAAACGTTTTGTTAAAATTTTCATTAAACACTAAAAAGTTGAGTCTTCTTCTACTTCAGCAACAATATGTATGCAACTTTAAGTGACGTTAAGAATAATTTTATATAGTTTTTTTTATGAAAATTATAACGTTTTAACGGCCAATTTCACCAAGTTCAGTTAAAACTAACTATAATTTTAACTTCCAGTTAACAATTTATTTTTGACAGTTATAACTGATATTTAACTATAACTGAATTGAAATTGCCCGTAAATGTTTTAAAAAATAATAATACGTATTGTACGTAATATTGTTTTGGGCAAAATTTGCAAACGTTTTCTTAATTGAAAATGTGTGGTATTGGGAAAAAGATTGTGGCTTTATTGAAAATTCTGCTACCATTGTGAACTTACTCTGAGCTTACTCGGCACCCAAAACTTTATTCCAATCGTTTACAAAATCCTGAAATATGTCATTTTTTTGCAAATCCTCATACTTTGCAACGTAAGTAAACATAATACGTTTTAATTTTACAGCGTATCTACGATCACGCGTCTTACGCTTCTACGTTTATACGATGCAGATATGTTTCTACAATGACTTTCATGTCACCTTTCAAAAATACAGATTTATTAAGATGTTTTAAGATTCCGTCTTATGCTATGTTCACATTTTGGTTCTTAAACGCGTTTAAGCAGCTTGCACGTGACTTAGCTCTAATAACTTCAAAATCGGGATGATTACCCATTCATCGAAGTGATTTGTTTACCACTTTAAATTGACATTATTACAACTAAATCACTTCATAAACCACATAGAATCGACTGAACATACCTCAAACTAAGTATAATGTAGAATCGCCAACATGATTGTGTATAACCGGCCACGATTTCTGCTTAATGTTTTTATTTTTTTCCTTAAATAATTCATAAATTTTCACAATTTCATCATTAAAATGATTAAAATAATCTTCTGATAACTTTATAAAAGCATTTTTAATACTTTAGATAAATATTAATTTGTTTGTTGTATTTTTGTTCTTAATCATCTGTTATCTTAATCATCTCAAATGTAATGTGAACGGCTTTGATAAACTTAATCAAAATTTTGCTTAAACACGTTTAAAAACCCAAATGTGAACATTACAGTACTTTAGGAAACAAGGTCTTTTTTATATCACCAAGAACTCATTTTTTATGGGGGCATGTTAGAATAACACGACCGTTTTGAAGTTTAAAAATGGCTATATTTCGTAAAATACAAATCAACGTTAATCGGTTGTCTCGCTACGTTATGTATTAACACCAAGCCAATTTTGACTAAGACCTTATATAGAAACATCGCTTCATCTTCTAAAAATGTGTAACTCTAACTGATTTTTAATACTAATGAATATTAAAACGTAATTCTACCTGAAATATGATTCTTTCAATTTATTAATAAATTATGATAATTAATTTCAGTTAATACTAAAAATTAATAGTGTAATAGTGTCAATCATCACCAAATTAAATGCAGTAAAATACTGAATATTGGTCATTGCAATCAATAATTTGCTTTTGTCAATAGCTGACTCGGCAAACGTTGTTTTGCCATACAACTTATTTCTTTCGGATGTTACAGTGTCTGCATGCAAAATTTTTAGAAAACCGGTTGATTAGTTTAGAATCTTTGGGAGGGGGGCTTTTGCCCCTCTTGCCCTATTTCACTCCCTTAATAATAAAAGTTTTGGGCTATAGTTCTTTCCAGATGTTACACTATTTGCCAGCGAAATTCCAAGTTTGGGGGAGCTTTTACCCCTCTTGCCCTATTTTGCGCCCTATTCCCTATTTCCTTTACGATGTTACAGTGGCTGCAATGCAAATTTGAAGAAAACTGGTTAATATGTTAAGAATATATAGGAAGGGGGAGCTTATTTTGCACCCTCTAGCGATATAAAATAATGTGTTAATTCACTTGCATTAATCATATATTCGGGTTTATTTTTGTTTTCTTAAAACCACACTTACAACTAACAATATCTGTAGTTATAACAGATAGTGTAGTAAAACTTAAATGTTACTTCAAAAATGTTATGCTAAGCAACGAAATTTTTAGTAATTGTAACCGAATTGTGTGATAGTACATGCAACCGACGAAATTCGATTGGCGACAAATTCGGCTGTGATCACGAATCTGTTACCTCTGTGTACATATAGTTGAATTTACATAACGATTGCTTGAAATAAAAAAGGCCTAACTCGATTTATTTTGTTTGTTTACAGGGGAAGAAAAAAAAAAACTTAATACAATCCGTAAAATTTTAGATAAAAAAAAATTAAAAATGCAATTTTTAACAAAAATATCCAACAAATGTTGTACTACAGCCCCTTAAAAATTTTAGATCAGGATACATGTGGCATTAGCTACCAGAATAAACAAAAAAGCTATTTCTTAATATAATCGAGTTAGGCCTTTTTTATATTAAGCCATCGATATATAAACAAGCAATGCCATCTGTAGGCGCGGTATGTTCTTTTTTTCTTAATATTTTTTTTTTTATTTTCTTTAGCTAGATTGAATGTAATAATTTGAAGCATCATATTACCTCTAAGGTCTTCAAAGTTTTATTTTTTTTGAGTTTTCATAAGTGAATGACCAGACTTTATAAAAAAAACTTATTGATTTTTTAACAAAATGTAGCACTAACCAGTGTTTTCAGTAAAGTAATAATTAAGTCAACCACCCTCCTAAGCAAAACAAATGCCAACAATTTTTCGATTAGACATTTTAAGCACTTACGCACTTCGTTCGTTTATATGTATGAAAGTATTGAAAGCACTTATATACAGCCCACTTAAATAGGGACTGACGACCACCTACAAAGTTTCTTGACTCTTTTGCTTTTGCTTTTTATTTTTTTATTCAATTATTGTTTTTCCTTGCCCTGCTTTTGTTAAAGTTTACTGACATTAAAGTTGTTTTTGTTGTTGCTGTCATTACTGGAAATACAATATAATAAATCTTTTTTAGTTATTTTGTTTGACTTTATCATTTCATTGCGTCTGTCCTAATTAAGAAGTTAGTGTAATGTTGTTTTGTTGTATTTTAAATGAAAATTGTATATATTAAATCGTCGCAGGATATAAAATAAAACAATTTTAGTTGCATAAGTAATAATCATACATGGGCATTAGACTGGTCGCAATTTTTTTTTTAAAAATTTAATTCTTTGCGCTGCTTAAAATATGAGGTTTGGTGTAAGAAATCATGATCTAATTTTTCAGGTCAATCCGACGGTGCCTAGCCGTACCGGGTGGGGCCCAAAGTTCCCTATATTATAAAAAAAACATCTTTTCTATCAGATCTTTATAGTTATACTAGTTGAAAAGCCGAAAATCAAAAATATGGCTTCGTTACGATCTTCCGCAGAGAAAGTACTTCAAGTGTGCCAAATTTCAGCTTCCTATGTCATCAGATGGCTTCAGAAAGTTGCGGAAAGAATGGGACATACATGCAAACATCCTGACATACTAAGAAATTATATATTGTATAGATGGATTAACATATGTTCGCGCAACTCAAAAACGCTTTAGCTTATTGAAAAACTAAAAAAAACCGAAATTACGCAATAAAATTTACTTTACGAAAGAAATTTATAAGAAGCAGTTAAATCCGGTCAATTTGTGGTTAAGGTCTCACTGTGGCTCCATCCTGTTAAAGCCACAAGGTTTTATGGTTTTCAAAGCTGGCCCAGCGATGCTGGGTTCGATATGCACCACCTTTGTTAGATATTGAATAACCAATGAAGTCGTGCAGGTTTGCTTGTTGCCGCAGCCATTAAATAGGACTTCTTCACTTATTATTCAATTGTGAATAAAAAGCAGATGTCAATCAACCTTTAAGACGATAGACCGCACCAACCAGTACAATATTATAAACAACAATTTTGACAGAGTCAGATGTAAAAACATGTCGTGTATATTGATTTTTATACTACACCATAATAGTAGAGAATGTAATATGTATTTGTGTTAATGTTTGTAACTCCTTAAAGTTCTGGTCCTAGACCAACCTTCGACTAAAAATCCCTTTCTGGATCGAGTTAGCCCGTCCGGCTGGCTGGCTTGCCATCCATGTAAACTTTGAGCGTACAGGTGGCAATTTTGGAGATAATTTGATTTAATTTGGTAAATAGCTTCTACACTGAAAAAATTTTCTTTACAGATCCAATGAAATTTACATTAAAATTCAACCTATGTAACCTTTCATTGGATTAATGAAGGAAATTTTCATTGATTTTATGAATCCTCATTGAAAAGATGGATAAAATAAACGTTTGTCATTAAACTAATGCAAAATTTTCATTCATTTTATGAAACATTTCATTAATCCAATGAAAGGTTACATAGGTTGAATTTTAATGTAAATTTCATTGGATCTGTGAAGAAATTTTTTTCAGTGTAATTGGCCAAAGGATCAAGCCAACTGAAACTGACATAGCCCCATACAAGCTTCTTTCCGGGGACTTTGTGTCCAAAATGTTGGTATTAATATAAAAATTGGCGATAGTAGTTTTTTCGATAGCTTGAATCTCATGAAAAAATGCTATCCTGATAGATGCAAAAGTAACCATAGATCCCCATTCTAAAATCTCATAGATGAAGATATCTAAATAATTTTCACAACAAAGAACTTTTACATGAATCTTAACCTTATAACATAATTTTGTTAAGGCGGGTCCATGAATGCCCATGGCTTCCAAAAAGGGCACCCTGGCAAAAATTTTTTGATATACTGTGGAACAGGGTATTATATGGTCGGGTTTGACAGACTATACTTTCTTACTTGTTTTATATGTAAACTTAGTTACTCTAATTGCTAATAAATCAATGAATGTTTAATGCGTTGGTTTAGTTGAACTAAATTTAAATTTATATTTATTTAAACTTAATAGCTGTTAAGCCCATATGACACTACACTTTTTATTCATTAATTGATATAGAATTGACAGAAAGAAACAGTAAATGCTAGAAAGAGCAAACTATAAAAAATGTAAACAAAGTTTTTTAGTTTTTTTTCTCTTGTTATGGTTTCGTTTCAGGGATGGCGTTGAGAATTTTCAAAATTGTACCAACAACCTTTAAAAATTGTACCTAATTGTACTAAAAGATTTTTTTAAGTTGAAATTAATTTTATTTATGTTCTTAAAAAACACCACAAAAAGGTATTATAAATCTTAGTTTAAAAAGTATCCACAAAAAAGTACAATTGAAACAACTTAGCCATCCCTGTTCTGTTAATTTTATTAAATGTTGCCAACTTTTTGCTTATGAGACACCTAAAAACAAAAAGCGGTAAATCGCTGAATTTGCCCCTAAACCGCTGATTCAGCAACACTCTCAATTATTTCAAGCTTGAAATGTCAATTTTAAGTTGAACAATTTTACATTTTTTGTTGACACAACTTAATTTTTTATCGATAACTTTAGTAAAATATTTGACAGCTTGCCATTTATCTTAATACAGCTGAAATCTTCGCACTTGGTAAATTTTTCTATTACTTTATATTTGCACTGTTCACCAAAACTTGAACAATGCATTAAAAATGTAGTGTCATAAGGGCTTAAATCAGAGCCCCATATATTATATGCAGTGCAAAAAAAATAACGTGGCGGCACTACGAAAATTTTGTCAAATTCACATCGCTTGTATTGGTGGTTTAAACGACCAATTTTATGCGTTTAGGGATGGTTTAAATGTTTACTGAATTAAAGGATTTGCTGGTTTAAAAACATTTAAACCAAAGAGAAAGCTTACATTGCATGGATTTATTAGCCCTGAATGTAATAATTCCATATTAAAAAAAATTTATATATAAATTTTAAAAATGTTCGTCCGTTTGCTGCTTTGTTGGCTTATAGATTACTAAATTACTAACCCGATTTTCCTGAAATTTTTACAGTATCATCACTTGAGCACCGAAATTTAAATAGACTACTTAACACTTAAAATAGACGATAGAGACAGGGGAAATCAAATATTAAGTATCGCAGCCGCTGCACCCATTTTCTTGAACTTTTTGCAATAGGATCTTCTGAGCGCCGAAATTGAAATAAGGTAGCAGCAGGGTAAGTGGTACCCCCATAGTACGCCAATATTAAATATCGCATATCTTAAGAACTGTTATAGTGAGAAGGTCCAAACTTGGTAGAAGTCACTCTTTCCCCTTGAAAATATAGGGGGTAGGCACTGGGGGAGCAATATATTAAATATTAAAGCCACTTTTATGGTAAACTATTAATTACAATATATAAATGAGCGAGGTAGACGGAGGAGGAGCAGTAGCCCCTATAGAACGAAAATATTAAATACCACATATCTAAAGACAAAATCTGTTGTAGAACCCCCTCTTATGTAAAACTACAATTTTCAAAATAAAAAAACGGGTTAGAAGCCGGTGGAGCATGAACATTTTAAAGAAGTTTCCTGCAAGCCCAAAAAATAAAATAGACCACTTATTTTGTGGATAGGGGCAGCAGTACCCCCCCCCCCCTATAGGACGCAAATTTTGACTAAAATTATTAACTGAGTCAAGTGACTGCTTGATTAATCAACGCGCAGTCCAAACGGCTGAAAGTAGATACATAAAATGTGAGCAGTGGATAAGTCTCGCAATATATCCACTGAAAGAGATTTTTGGAAATTTAAATACAAAAAGGGTAAAAAGCTCTTAAAAGAATAACAAATTCAAATTTAAAACAAATAACTTTGTTATCAATACACAACATCTGCTGAAAAGCGCACTAGATTGAAGAAGTGGGAGTGGTCTCTCTATTAAAAAGATAATGTAAATAACAGTGATCCGAAGAACCGTTGCATTAAAAGAATTAAGCTTTTGTACAAATATAAATTCCTTTCATACAAAGACAATATAGATTTCTTTATATCTGGAGACTGGTCACAGTAGGCAAAAGTTTTTAAATTTGGAACAAATAGTTGGATATTCTTCACAAAAAGTTAGCTGGCTTTGAGAAATTAACTGTTTGAAGTTTATTTTAAAAGTTTTTCGTTTAGTGCGAAAATAATTTTGTAACTTTTTAGGCACGTTGTTGATTTTCCGTTCATTTAAAATATAACCTGCGTTTTTTAGAAAATTAAAACAAGTGAGTGAGTGAGAAATCATATGAAGAACATAAACAAATTTTCGTTTTTTATTGTTGTTTTCAAAACAAATAGTACGTTTGAATTTTTTTTTTTTTTCGAAACAAAAGTTAAAATCATTAATTCTTACCAAAAAGTAATTTCTTTGGGAATACAAAATTTTAATTTCAAAAGATTTTGTTATTCGTGCTTAATTCTTACTGTAATTAGTGAGTTATTTTTTAACATTTAAAAATAACCTAATTTTTAGTCTGATTTAAATGAAAAATGGGTTGACCGGATTTTAAATGAATTTTCATTTGTTTTATATATCCTTTTACGTTGATTTTACGTATTTAATATTCTGAGTGTACAAAATTAAAATTTCGTTTTCTTTGCCCATTTACTAGTGCCGCTGCTGGTTATTAAATTCAGTGACTGTTATAGAGGGCATTATAAACGGGGTTTAAGACTGTTCCCCGTATTCGAACACGATTATTAAATTTAACAAAACCGTATTATAAAATTTAAATAAAAATTGGTTTCGTTAACCTTTATTAAACTTAAATTATTTAATTTTTTACAAATACTGACATGTGTCTTTAATTTGATTTTCTGTGGTATTTCCATATTTAATGACAGTTGCGTGTTTAATGCTTTTAATTCATTTGGTTTTAAATAATTAAAAACGAAAATGTTAAAAATTCGTTCATATCGAAATTTAATCTATTTAACAAAAAGCTCCCGTAATAATACACATTACAACAAAATAACAAACTTCCAACGAATGATTTGGGGTAGAGAGGATAAACAAAATGTATCGCAAGTAAAATGCAGGCGGACGTAGCTACAATTTTATATTTTTTTACAGGAGAAACAAAAAACCTTCCAAAATCAATAATAAAGTAGAGCAGTGATAACAACTCCATAGACTCGGGAGCCAGACAATAATCGTATTTTTCACACAGACACGGTCGGCAATTCACATGTATATTACAACTTTGTTCGTTTCAAAACATCAGACTATCATCAGTCTCTGCGACCGCACACAAGCACATAATATCTTTGTGTGCGTGCGTTCGGGGCTTTCTTAGTTCGGGGCTTGGTTATCACTGAAGTAGAGTAAAGTATGATAAGTATTTTTGTCTATTTAATTTCTTTAATAAAATCGCCATTTGTAGTTTAATAAAAGTTTAATTTTGGTTATTTTTTTTAATAATTATGTTGTGCTTTATCATAAAACGAACAATAATCACAACAAAATTCGCCATTTTTAATATTAAGGCCGCTCTTAAGATCCTATAGGTCACGGTGCTTATTGTTCCTTATATCAATGTACAGTGTTGGCAACAAAGCTAAAAACGATGATTTTGGAAAAAACTAACGCTATGTAACTTATGAACCCCTTAACTGTATTTTATAAGAGCCATTATGCTTCTAGTAGACAATAATGTATGTTATGGAAAATCATGTCAAGTTTAAAGTACTTGTTTTCAGCTGTACATGGTCATGTAAGCAACGTGTGTTTTTGGTTTAATTTCCTTATTTCTCAGTGAATAATTGGCAAAGTGAGTGTAATTTGAACAACAATGGAGAAATTTTCAATAATTTCAATATGTCTTTGTTTCTAAAATGGTTAAAAAGAAATCGTTTACAAATGAGAGGTTTTAGAGTGTAGTCTTAACATAATTCAAAACTGTGAATTTGCTGTAAAATAAGAAAAAGGAAATTGTAACACCAGCTAGAAAGCCTACGGCACGGCACGAAAGCCTACTTCAGCACAAAGTGCAGTTACTTGTAAGGCCAGTGAAAGAAATGCTTATTTATCTTCGCGTAAAATAAAGACAGAAATTGGACGGACAGTCAATAAATGCAGAAATATCTACACGGACAGTTGTGATGTCGATAAGGAATGGGAAAAAAGGGATATATCAAAATATCGATATTTAAAAAAAAACTAGTGTTCGCCTAATGGACAAAATTCGACCATACATTTTCATGTTCATAAGAAGAAAACATAGTACATCTATGCATATATGAATTTACACGTTTCGTTCATTTTTCCGTCTTAGCGGATCGATTTGGCGGACCAACCTCCGTTTCATATTTTAACTTCCACGAGAACTAATTTTATTTTATAAGTTCAATATCATCAGAATTGATAAAACAAAAAAGTATCAAAAAATCTCCTTAATAGATTTTCAATCAGGGCATTGCAAGTTTAATTTTATTTTTAATGTCTAATATTAACGAAAATTAATCAATGTATCAGATGCTGAACGAAAAAGTACCAAAAAGCTCCCCTTACATGTTCTTATTCCCCCAGGACCATGCAAAAATAACAAAAATTCAAAACATACCAAAGAAAAAATAAGAAATAACCAACATTTTTAATCTCATAGGGTTTCATTAGCTCAGGACCATGCACCTATAACATAACGTTTCTAAGATCAATATTATAGAAAATTTAAAAATGATCACATTCCATTTTCCGACTTTATATAGTCTAAATATTCGAAACCGGTTTCTAAAAAATATCAAATAATCGACAACCCTATTTTTTTATTATTTGATAATTGAAAAAAACAAATTTTTTGTATTTGTGTTTGTAGCAAATTTGAACGCCTATAACTCTTAAATTATTGAACAGATTGTGCACTTCTGTAAGTAAATATCTTTCAAATGGTGTATATTTTGTTCAAATCGGTTGACATACAGAGGAGGAAAGTGTTCTTAACTGTTTTGCCTTAGCCGATTTATATATAGATAATCTGTATCTATCGCCGATATTTAAAATGTCCATACACGGAGATGTCGATATTTAATAACGACTATCGAATTCGAAATTTTAAAGAACTCTATAAGAAAATTCAATATTTTAGTCGATTTTCAACATCCTTCAATACCGCTATGTTTTTTTAAGAATTGCATCATGTGTTGTTTCAGCTAATATTAAGCAAAAATATTGTTTCGATTGTACATTTTCATAGCCAAAGAAACTAAAACAAATTTTTTTATGTGCTTTTGATATTACAATAGTTGGTTTGTGTAACTTGTACTTGTGGAAGTTTTTCAGAAAATTTTGACTTAAAAAAACTTAAAATTTATTTCTTAACGACAAATGTTTGTCGTTAAAAAGTTACAGAATTACCCCACAGGGTACCTTAGTACCATCCGAAAGGGTTACTTCGGCTGCAGACTTCGCAGTGCCGCATAAGAGAAGAAAATTGACAGGATATCACACAAGAGTGTGCCTGATGTTATTTTATTATTTAATCCAATTTACATTTTTTGCAATTTATATTTTTTTAGATTTCATATTGCGGATAAATAAAATTATGTCTTGGGAATTAACGAACTGGCTTTTTGTATTCTGCTTTTTTTTGTTAGTTTTTATTGAATTTTTCACCCGTATTCATAAACGATTAGTAAATTTAACAAACGTTTATGAGGAGGCGTTTTTATAGATAATTCTTTTCAAAAACCTTTATTAAACTAAAAATATTTTTATGAATACGACAGTTGATTTTTATTGTAGAATAAAATTTGAAATAATAAGAAACAATAAAAAGTTACAATGGAATTACATATCTGTAGCATTTTGACAAAACATCTTAAGTCGAATTTAAAAAGTTGGAAAAAATGCTGTTAATCATACGAATTTTCATTCAAAATACATTTCTATTAACGTTTTTAAAATTTTGTATTATAAACGGAATTTTTTTTTAATTTTGGTTTATTTTATTATTTAATAAAAATGATTGCTTCACCGAGCTTTTTTTAAAAACTTATCTGCTATCTTATCTCGACTTAAGATGTTTTGTCAAAATGCCACAGATATAATATTGTACATAAGTTTATTATAGGGATTGCTCTTCGGTTTTAACCGAAACCGAAACCGCGGTTTTAAATGCCTGAAAACCGAAACCGAAAACCGACAAAAAAAACCTCGGTTTTAGCTTTTACTTTAACAATGTATTTATGCTTGAAGAAATTGCAAATTAAACATCATACTCCTACTTCATATACAAAAAAGGTAATTCAAAATTCTTAAAATTCAAAATAAGTACTAAGAAGATCAAATGTTATCTTTATAACTCTACGCCTTATTTGTGAGGCATAAACTGCCACCTGGGACACTTGAATTTTGTAAGGAGTTTTTTGTGGCTATAGAAAAAACTCACACAAAAGAACCCCTGGGCAAGGCTGGGACTACTTTTATATGTATGGAGTTTTATGGCTATAGCGGGAACATTTTGTTGGGAAATAAAATAATTTTTCGAAAAAAAAAAACAGAAAGGAAAGAATTCTTATGTTGTGAATGCTTTTTGAAACGTTTCTAATATACTTAATAACACTACGTGACAATTTTTTGACCAAATGAATTTTACGCCTAATCTTTATGTAAAATTTTCCGCTGAATCCGAATATGAAGTCAGAATTGTCAAAAGTAGAACAGTTTTTGAGATATTCCAAAATAACCGTTATTTGTTATAACCGTTATTTAATTAAATTTTAGCCTATTTCAATACGAACATTTTGTGCCCAATAGGATCCTGATCGGTGCAAAAATGACAAAGTAACAGAAGATTAATATAATTAACCCACAACAAATAAATATAAAAAGCTAAATTTTTAGTAAAAATAAATATTAAAAATTGCATAAAACTATTGAATTTCTATGTGGGTAAATTTACTTAATATTCTGTAGCTTTGTCAGTTTTGTACCAATCTATGCTTTGTTGGGCGCAAAATGTTCATATTAAAATAATCTATAGTCGCATTTAATAAAACATTAGGATTTTTAAATCATGGTTTAACAAAAATAACATGAAAAGAGCAAAATTTAACAAAATCATAAAATTTTCAATGAAGCTTGAGCTTTTGTCCCCTGTAACTCTGTCATTTCTTCACCAATCTTCACTAGCAATTCATGGTTATTTTAGAAATTTTATAACCTTTCACTAGAAAGAAAGAATTACATAATCCGTTTAAAATTTTTGAAGATATTTGCATTTTAGTCACATCATCTTTTTTAAAAACACAAATAACGGTTATTTTGGAACATCTCAAAAACTGTCACGACTTTGTTGAAATTTTGTCACGTAGTGTAATTATATAAAAAAACCAGGGACCGAAAATAACAGTTATATTGGAATTTTAAAACAAAAAAAGCATATAGAATTAAATGTCGAAAAACTGATTCAAGTATACCATATTGTTCCTCATGCACTTGTCAATAATAAAAAATATTGATTTTTATAATTTTGATTTTTATATTTTAGATCAAACTTAACAGTTATTTTTTAATTTTTATTTTTTTGAACAAAAATAACAGTTATTTTTTGATTTTTATTTTTTCGATCAAAAATAACAGTTATTTTTTGATTTTTATTTTTTTGAACAAAAATAACAGTTATTTTTTGATTTTTATTTTTTCGAGCAAAAATAAAAGTTATTCTCTAAATAAATGTACGTGATTTAATAATTTAGTTGACTTTAAATTTTTATTTTAGTGTGTAATTATCATTGGAATTCCTTATGCACATTAAAATAATTATTAAAGTCATTTAAATTATTAAAACACGTAAATTTATTTCGAGAATAACTTTTATTTTTGCTCGAAAAAATAAAAATCAAATAATAACTGTTATTTTTGTTCAAAAAAATAAAAATCAAAAAATAACTGTTATTTTTGATCGAAAAAAAAAATCAAAAAATAACAGTTATTTTTGTTCAAAAAAATAAAAATCAAAAAATAACTGTTATTTTTGCTCAAAAAAATAAAAATCAAATAATAACTGTTATTTTTGTTCAAAAAAATAAAAATCAAAAAATAACTGTTATTTTTGATCGAAAAAAAAAATCAAAAAATAACAGTTATTTTTGTTCAAAAAAATAAAAATCAAAAAATAACTGTTATTTTTGCTCAAAAAAATAAAAAAATAACAGTTATCATCTCACTTTTATGAAAAAAGGCATAACTGTAACAGTCCCTGATTGAAACAAATAAAAAAATTGTATTACATGCAAAAAATTATCGCCATCTTAAAGACCTAATAACCTATCTGCAAAAATTTCAAAATTGAGTTTTTTATGGATTTTTATTCCCTATATCATAACGCATATGTGTGCAAAATTTTAAACATGTAATATTACAAATGACAAAGTTTTTGAACCTAGAGGACCGTTACGCACAAAAAAAAAGAGAAAAATAAATCATCAAAAATCACGATAAAAGTTTAATTTTGTTGCATAGTGTAATTTAAACAAACATTAAGTACTTGTTTTTGCTTAAACCAGTAAAAGAAACTACTACTGTAATTATTAATGTATATAATATTCATGTGTATAAAGAAATGTTTATTTATTCATACTTATTAGAACTGCAGATAGGTTATTTGGTTTCAGATTTTTACAATTCCAAAAAACCTAAGTGTTATAACATAAGCTGTGATTAGAAAAACAAAATTTTCTCAACCGATATATATTACTGGTTTCATTGTAAACAAAGTGTGTAATTTTCGTTTCAATATCGTTAATAATTTTATAACGTTTTTTCCCTCTCCTGTTAACTTTTGAAAACTGCAGAAAGGTTATTTCGTCTTTTAGGTGACGATATATATGTTTATGTATGAATTTAACTTTGATATTTTCAAAACCGAAAACCGAACCGAAACCGACCGGTTTTAATAATTTTAAAACCGAAACCGCGGTTTCACATTTTTACAGTTTTTAGCAAACTCTAGTTTATTATGTTTTAAATTTGGTAATAATTTCAACTAAATACGTTCGATATATCGATATATCAATATTTTTAATTAATAAATATCGATTCTCTTGAAAAATATCGATACGATATACATCGATTAATTTTTTAAATTTTACCATTCCTAATGTCGATTTACGAGTGCACCTACCATATGGCCTTATCACACGGTTACCAAGTGCCCCCGGTTCGTTAAGAATCTTTTGCATTAACAGGTCCCCATTCTAGTGTATAATCCTTCCAAAATAAAAGACCTACCCATTGTTTAGGAGCCAGAGCTGTCTTACGTCTTCTGCGATAGTCACTCCAAGCAGCTTCTGTTTAATATCAACGCACCTAGGGACCCCTCCAAACGCCGCAAGGGTGAGGCATTTGTCTTCCATGCGGACGTAATCCTACCCGCGGAGCTTAAGTTAAAACCACAACCAATACGTGCTCCCCGAAAGTATACCTCAAAAAGCCACACTAAGGGAGACCTCTCCGAAAGTCAGACCGGAATGTTACTCACCGAGAGCTACTGATTTGGCGCCGTGCAATAAAGCCATATGGCGTTATTTCTCAATGCATTAAGAAAAAATGCTTTATTACCACCATCCAAGTGCAATAACGCCATAATCGTTTAGTAACCAAAGTGGAAATAACGCCATAAGAGTGTAATTGTTATGGTTACAAATTGGCACAAGCCATTGTCAAGTGTTGAAAATATATGGTACAGTATTTGGAAGAGGGGGGGGGGGGGGGCGCCCATGCGCCCAAAAGTGTTTTCGTTATATTTTAAGTATATACACCAAGAGAAAAAACAACAAAACAATTTTTTAGTAAATTAGAATTATAATAAAAGAAAAAATTTAAATGAGAAATATGGCCATTATGGCTTTATTTCACTCTTTACATGGAAATAAGCCAAATGACTTTATAGCACGGCGCCTACTGACTTACGTGACACCAGAAGGAGAAAATAATATGGTACTCCGAACACTTTGAAATCTTTTGGACCCCAGAGTGTCCAATCATACTGATGTTTGGCGCATTCCTGCTTATTTACCGTAGAGGATGTAACATCAAGAGGTCGGACTCTTCAAGCTTCCTTAACTGAGAGGCGCAGAGCATCCCCCGGGGAAATCTACATGGACAATAGGAAGGCGATTAAATAAGGCGGGACTTCGTGGGTTGCGGCTTGCAAAGGAAATTCTTAGAAAATATCAACGATACTGGATTATTTTCTCTTTCATTTTTCCAATTTCAGCTAACAATTTTATTAAACTAGCTGACCCGACAGACCTTGTCCTGTCCATATTAGGAAAAATGGTTGTGTTCGATTTTTTATATCCGTTAAGAAGAAACGAACATTTGAAAGAAAAATCGATGGAGCCGTTTTCTGATTTTAGGTAAATCGAAAAAAGTGGGCGGGGCAAAATTTTCTTTCCGTAAAAACCTTAGTTGGATGATTGGAATTTGGCGATGATTTTAAAGATAAAATCATCCAAATCGGTCAAGCCGTTCTCAAGTTATGCGCTTAATAGAAAAAGTGGGCGTAAAAGTCGAGGTGGTAAATTTTTATTTCGATCAAAACTTAAAATGGATGGGGGTGGGGGTACTTTGTATTAAAATCAAGTTAATTACAAGAAAAAATTTTATTATAGACTCCCATTAGTATTAATTAATGGTGATAATCACTTTTTCTATATTTTGTCTTGCATTTTAAATAAGACTCAAAGATGCAATAGAGCCCTGGCCGACTACGCAGAGAAGCTTTAGTTAGTGAAGCGGGTATTTGTTATACCATAGAGGAGAAAATCCTTGCGCCCGGCCAAAGGCCGGCTATGCTTTGGAGTTTGTAAACATCTTGTGGTGGGCCCGCCGCGCGCGCCACGATCGCCCGCCGGACGCGCTCCCTTCCCTCCCCCTTCCAACTACTGTACCATATTTTTTCAACACTTGACAATGGCAACTCATTCTTTTGGCAATTTGTGACCATAACAATTACACTGTTATGGCGTTATTTCCACTTTGGTTACTAAGCGATTATGGTGTGATTGCACTTGGATGGTGGCAATCAAGCCATATGGCTTTATTTATTTTTCAATTCATTGAGAAATAAGGCCATATGGCTTTATTTTTTATGGCTTTATTGCACGGGCCCGCCTTCAGCATATGGGATGTCTGCAAAGTTAAAGGGAATTTAATTTTAAGGTGACTAGCTTAATTTTTTTCTCTGCAAATAACAGGGAACATTTGTTTGTTTGCATATGTAGGTAGGGTGTGCTTAGCATAGACAGCAATTTTTAATTTCTTTACAAACGAAATAAAAGGTTAATAGACGACTTCTCTTTGAAAGAGGTGCTGTAAAGCACTTAGTTTGGAAATAGTTGATGCATAATAAGGTTTTGAGCAATTACCTTTATACAAACTAAAGTCCAGGCAAATAAGTAGTATTGCTACGGAGTGAAATCTTCTAGGTGATTGAGGGGTTGAGATTCCCGACCATCTTGTCTTTTGTGAGGATAGGTACACTAGATAAAAGCGGTAGAAAGCTTAAGCTATCTTACTAACACTCTTCGGTCTACTTAGTATTTTAGTTTCTAGAAGGATTGAATCTCCACGTAAACTTGTCCACATTTGGTGTTTAATGCGCCTAGGACAAAGTTAATATGTATATGTATATAGTTTTATTTCTGACGGATAAGCTTAGAACTTCTTAAACAAAACTTGAGTTTTCATTTAAGCAAACTAAAGTTGCAAAGTCAGGTAAAATGAATACTTAAAAATTTGTACACAATTGACCTCGCTTTGAAGACTTTCGTCAGCTTTTTAAACTAAAATTACTTTCTGCAAGTTTCGAACGCTACAAAAAGGGAGGAAAAAAACACGTAAAAAGAAAAGCAAAAAAAAAAAACGGTTTTTTCGAACTGCCACATATGAGAAGACCCTGGCAACGTCTTAAACTTTTCTACTACTAAATTGTATCTCTTTTAATAAATTCATTTAATCCAATTAAAATGTTGGTCAATAATTTTGATAACTTTTCAAAAAGAAAAAGATAAAAATTTCCCATGGTCATAGGTAAATAACACTGCTTTACAAATTTTTAATTTGGAAAAGTACCAAGAACGCCACATGCCTAGATAAGTTAATTGGGACCTTCTGAACACGAAAACTGCTGTAATTTTTTCCCTAAGTACCGTTTTTTAGATAACGGTACTTTTGTGTTTTTCTGTGTATGGTCCCACTCAAACCCTTGTGGAGCCCAAACAAAAAGTCCGATCGAAATATATGGCACATCGTTGGAAAGGTAATTGAATGCCTTTTCCGTCGATATGCTACAAATTTCTATCTGATAAGAAATGGCGAGTAATGGCACCTCAAAGATAAAAAATGCCAAATTTTTACGTTTTTTTCAAAATTTTTAATTTTTATTTCGTTTTTTTTTCTACGTTTTATTAAATATCTGGAATGTTTTGTTTTTAAACCAAATAGTATATTTAATTACCAACATTTTAAGCGTAATTTGATGAAAAATAAAGTTTTTATTAAGGATTTTGTGGAACGACAATATTTTCATCTCATATAAAATTCCGTTTTTTTTCAATACGTTAAAACTAATGGATTTAAAAAAAACGGAATTTTATATGTAAAAATAGCATATCGACGGAAAGGGCATTCAATTACCTTTCCAACGATGTGCCATTTATTTCGATCGGACTTTTTGTTTGGGCTCCACAAGGGTTTGAGTGGGACCATACACAGAAAAACACAAAAGTACCGATTTCTAAAAAACGGTACTTAGGAAAAAAAAAAATTACAGCGGTTTTCGTGTTCAGGACGTCCCAATTACCTTATCTAAGCATGTGGTGTTCTTGGTATTTTTTGGCTGTAAACCAGTGTAATGCATTGTTTACAATTACACTTCGTCTTTCGTTTTTATACAGGCGTACAAATCCCGATCGAAGTCAAGACATAAGCCAATTTCATATCTGTTAAGATAAGTTTTGAGCGCATCACTGGAATGTTTTGGTTAACATATGGTAAAATAGTTATTTTAATTTAAAAAAATAAAATAAAAAGCGTCTTTACAAAATTTAAGGAGACTTAACTTGAAATTGACAACCGTATGTTTGACATATTTTTTTACCTTTAACCTTTTCACTCACAAAGTTTACTAAAAACTTAGTATCTTTTTGATCTTTTGGCATAAAAGAACTTGCAATTTGTTTGTTTGTTTTTTTTTTGTTAAGAAAAGTAATAGTCTTAAATAAGCATATTTATTTCATTCAAAAACTAAAAAATTTCCATTGAACGTAGTCCAAAGCACGTAAATATTCTTCCAAAAGAAGCAAACATTAATTTAAAGACTTTTTTTTTATAATACATTTATAATGTAAAACGCCGGAAGACATTAGAATAGAAGAAAAATGTATATTCTTTACCGCCCTTCGTGAGTTTATATGATACATTTCGAAAACTTAGAGCGGTACTAAAGAAAATGTTAAAGTTTTTAAAAGTCTATCGATTCGATTATCAAAAAAAGTATTTTTACTTTCATACGAGGGCCAGCCAATAAGTCTGTGACTTTTTAAATGTTAATCACACACAACTTTTATTCTTACATTTTCTTCTTAAATCAAACAGTAGTCGGCTATCAATGGCTGTCAACCCCAAACTAAATCCCGTAGCTTATTTAAATTTTGATAGTGGTTAACTGACAGATGCCTGTTGACAGAAGCGGTGTTGGTATTTCAAAAGAAGGGAAATTCAAACAGTCAGTCTTATTGACCTTTGTGACCAAATTTAAACATGTTTTTTCTTTCGGTGTGGAGACAATAGGCAGAAAAAGTCTGCCTTCAAAACAAATGCACTTATAATAAAAAAAGTGCGTATGTAGTAGTCATTACAATTGTCATTATTCTGAAAACTTCAATAAGTATTTAGTTACTAGTAATGAACTCAGCTACTACTTACTTCTATTATATTCATTTCTTAGCAATTACTTACTCATAACAGCTCAATAACTACTTATTAGTTGTGTTGTCTTCAGTACTGAATATTTACTTACTGGTAACGTACTCAATAACTACTTATTAGGTCTATTAACTAGTGATTTTTCGGCTTCTAGAAGGTATATTGTAAGTACTTACAATTCAACTTACTCGTAGTTAAATAATAACTAGATATTTTTTGACTTCTAGGAAGTGAATTTTAAGTACTTAGTTCTTTGGATACCTCAAACAAAAATAAGTAGTTATTCAGCCAAAAAATAAGTAGTGTTTATTTTTCTCCAACATTATTTGCTAACTTACTAGGTAAGTAAAGTTTTTGCTGGGGCATTCTAAAAAAATACATAAAAAAGTCTGTGTACAAGTTTGCTAAAAATTTTAACTAAAGTATAACGTTACCGTAAATGCAAACGGACGTAACTAACATAAATTCTGAATGAAGTTTAAAATTGATTGTGGTTCGTTTTATCAAACTTAATGCTGACGCAAACCTTAAGACGCCTCCGACTTCATTAAAGAAATATTGAACAGTTGTTTGCTTCTCCTGTAAAAATATAAGGTTTTGTTACGTCCGTTTGCACTCAAGGTGGCGATATGGAAATATTTAACAATATTTACATTAAATTAATGCCTTTCCATTCAGAACCTCATCCAATATTTTTTCCATTAAAGGAATAAATTTCATGGTGTCCTTTCGTGTTATTTTCCGCAAAAATTTCATCAATATATTTTTCAATATGCTCAATGGGATGAAGATCTGACTACTAGGGAAGCGTGCAGTAACAAAGCTTTATAAAACAGCGTACAGGGAATTGATGTTTTGCTGAAATAAAAAAAAACTGTTCCCAAGATCCAGTTTCGCTGATTTTGGCCTTAAATTTGAGGTTAGCTCTCTAGTTCATAGTGGACGCAATAAACTGCAGTATCTTGGAAATTTGTTAAGACAAACAGTGTAGTGAAGTGTAGGAAAGCATTTTGTACACAGACTTTTTCTGTACCTTTCTTTAAACATAAGCAACATCTAATAAATGTTATGCTCTTAATTCGTTTTATCGAACTTAGTTGATGTTTCCCACTTTTTACTTTATCTATAATAAATTAATTTACAGACCTGCTATTTATATTTATTCACCATTAGAACATGCTCTTATTATTTTGTACAAAATCTGCTTCTGAAGCACGTGTTTTTTTTTTTTTATTTATTTTCAAACGTTCCAATACAAACGTTCTTCTTCTTTGGTAACCAACTTTCTAAAAAATTCCAAATTTCTTTTGGCTATTGCATTTGGCAAACAAAACAGCAACATTTTTCATGATAGTTTAAAAATGTATGCATTTCAGTTTTTTTAGTTCCTTCGTTCAAAGTGTTAATCATTGGAGGGTATTTTTTGTTAGAAAATTCTACATTAAATATATTGGGTATTGTTAATTAGATTAAGATGGAAATTTAATTGTAGCAGACCCCTTAGAAAGGCCATTAAGATGTTCCAAATAGAGTAAACTGGTAATGCAAATACTACGTCACGTAAAATTACTATATTTCTCTAGGAGTTTTAAATCTATTTGCCGGAAAGTAAAAAAAAATACCCAAGTGGTATTTAAATCTTAGAAAAAGATTTCTAATAGCTTGAAAACAATTTTCTAAATAAAACTAGATTTTTCTCCAAATATTTTGGTTCTAATCAATCCACTTCAAAATATTCAAGTTAACTTTTTTTAAAGTTGCAGTACTTTGTTTCCACTAATAATCATATCTATTCTTTTGTTTTTAACAATCACAAGAAATTTTGTAAAAAAAATAACAAATCTGAATCGGTTTTCTACGGCCGAGGCCACGCAATGAGCGGCTAAGCGTCAAGCGGCTGAGCGATGAGCGTCAAAAAATTAAAACATATGAAATACTATTGAAGTGGCCATGAAATGAGCGGCATTTGAGCGAAATTTTTGAGCGGCTAAGCGGCGTCGCTCAGGAATAAAACTTGTTCTAATTTTTAGTTGTTTTCTGAGCGTCCAAAAATAAACATGGCAAAAGTGAATATGGAGCTTATAATTCCAACCGTACAAAGCCGACCGAGTTATGGCAAGACAGATTACCAAATTTGACCGAGAAATTATTTTTTTTTTTTTGTTTTGTCAATTTGGTGTTAACTTTTAGCAACAGCAAATCAAAGCATTTCACAAACATACGGCAGTATTGTATTGGGTAGATTTGTATATAAATGGTTTAATTGCCCTTGCTTGATAAATATGGACACATTAGCATGATTTGTTTATTAATACTGAGTTGTAGGGTGCCATATGATCGGACTTGACCGACTATACTTTCTTACTGGTTTATAATTTGTTTTTGTTTTAAATGTAAGTTAAGCGATCGAAGTCTTCGCTCGAAATCGACGAACAGGCTGCAATTTTTTTTTCTTAAAAAACGCATTACATTTTTATGAATACGATTTTCGCGTAATAACATTGAACAATGGCATTTTAACAACTAAGCGCTCAGAAGTGACGCTCAGTAATAAGCCACTTGCCGCTCAAACTTGACGCTTTGACGCTCATCGCTCAGCCGTTTGACGCTTAGCCGCTCATTGCGCGGCCTCGGCCTAAGACGGTGTAGGATATACTTCACTCCATCTGATCTCTTTACTATTTATGTAGGTTTTATAAATGAAACTCCATTATAATTGTATTGAATTATAAAGAAAAAGAAACGTTTATTCATATAATATTAAATTAAGCTGTATTTAGTTCGATGTCCAATTATACTCTCCTATGTCTTACAAACTACTTCTCGTCTCGGTCGCAACTCGCAACATATCCCTCACATTACCAGATCGCCAGCATTAAACATCTTGCCACCTGTCAATACAGAGTCGTATACGTGCAGAGTTGCATGTTCAATAAGTGTTACCAGTTCTAGTAATATGTCGGCTGCCACCCGATCCGACATTTATACCACCTATATCCGACCGCGTATGGAATACAACTCTCAAATGTGGGCCGGTGCTTCAAAGTCTATTTTGGAGCTTCTCAACCGCGTGCAGGAGAGGGCGAATGTTCTCATTGGTGACAGTAGGGTATCCAGTTCTATTGACTCCCTTGAGCAACGTCGCAATGTGGGTTGTATTTGCCTGTTTTATCGTTACTACAATAGGATGTGTTCTGACGAAATTAGGGATCTGGTTCCCGATACCCGTACGTTTGTTCGCAATATACGTTTTTGCTCAAGATCCCATCCTTATGTGGTCGATTGGCAGGTGAATCGTACAACGCATTACAGAGAGAATAACCTTCCTGCAGAAGTCTTCCCTCTCACTTACAACATGATTAAGTTCAAATCGAATGTTCACAAACACTACTCTCTCTATCCTCCTACCCACAGCCTATTTTCCTAGTTCCAACACAGCACAATGCAAGGCCCTAACAGAAAAAAACGCCTTTTTAGAGTTTTTTTACTTTTTGAGCTTTTCGAATGTTTTTTTACCCAAACTTCAAAACCTTAATTTATAGAATATAATCTAAGAAAAAATAAGAACATCATTTCAAGAATGCTGCAGACTCTAGCATGTCAACAAAATCATTTGTAAAAGAGTTCAGGGCACTGTTTCTTTAAACTTCCAAAGTTACAAATCTTCAACTAAAATACATACTAAAATACAGCAACAATTTTACAGTTTCAAATATATTTTACTTGTAGATTTGTAATTTGTAGTTCTGAGAAACAGGGCCCAGGTATGGCTTTATCCAACTTGCATCCTGTATGAGATTTATATTCCCGCCCTCTCGCCATAAGTTTTTAAAACGTTAATGATGAAGCAATTCTAGTTTTAGGATTTTTGAAAAAGCACCAAAAACCGAAATTTTTTATAATTCGACCAAACTTACTGTCCTGGTGGATTTAAATTTTTATTACTACAGGATTATTAAAAATGTGCTAAATAAGAACCACATTTTAACTTGTTATAGGGATTTATAAAGCTATATATATATAGGGTGTTCAAATTGGAGGTATAATCGGTCAATGAAAATCACTACAGGGAGATGATCCAAAGCTTTTTGTGGCAAAAAAATTTTGATTTAGACTTAGAGAATATATGGTTTCAACAGGATGGTGCCACTGGACACACAGCAAGAGAAACAATGGATCTTTTATCACATGGTTAAATCAAGTTCTCTCCTCATAAGGACCCAGCATATATATACTTTAGGCCTTAGATCAATATCGTAGAAATTACAAACGGAATGACAAACTTATATTTACCCTTTTCCACCTGAGGTGCAGGGTATAAAAACGTAAAAATTCAGTCTCACAAAAGTAAGTTAAGCACAATAAACACAAAAGTAGAAGTTAAAATAAAATAAAATACAAAAATATAAATAAAAGCCAAAAGTAAAACAATCATGTAGCTTAAGTCACTTGTAAGATAGAGATTTGAACCTACATATAAAATGAATTAAAAACATAGATTTTTTTTATATTTTCAAAAGTAAAGTTTACTGCCTGTTCTTCAAAAGAAAATAAAACGGAAGTGATATGTTCACGTTTAAATGCTGATAGTTCATTTGTGGTATATTCATTTTCACTGCATTGTTTTCGCAAAAAATTTGTTTTGTTGTTTTAAACCCTTAATTTTTTTAAAAATTTATAAATTTTAATATGAATTTTTTACCAAAGTTAACCTTCACAGCATAATTTCCATTTATGGCAATTTCAATTAACTTAATTTGCTTTATCAATGGATTGGACTTTTCATTTCACAACAGTATCCATAATTTGAAGATACAAACATTATCTGAGCTTTTATATTTGGTAGATTTAAAATATTTTAATTGATACAGTATCACCATAGTTAAATCCTTCCACCACACCTTTGAATAGGTAAAAGATTTCAGCATAATACATAATAACTTTGAACCACGTTCACCACCTGGTTGTTAAAGGCTGTGTAGGAAGACATAAATTGGAATACTTCTTTCTTTATGCGGCAGCACGCGAAGGTGCTGTACAAAATATTTTCTCCCATAAGAAATCAATGAATTAATCTAATCGATGTTGTCTCTAATCTCTTTTGCAACATGGTGCATGGCAAAAAAGCAACTTAAACATGTTTTGTTTTTCAAAATATGCAACATAAATATGCAATATGAGCGAAATATGCAAAATTATGCACTTACAAATCGATGCCATTTTACTAAAAAAAATTTTGATTCGCAAAGATAGATACATGATTAGCTCAGACTGACGACAACAAATATGCATTTGCATAAAAATCCGGGCCTTGGTCATAACCTTAAAATCTTGTACCACATCTTTTCGTTGAGAATTAAAACAAAATTTATCTCATGAGAAAGCACCTAGTGCTTTCTTAATCGTATTCTTAAGACAACCTGAGAAAATGCAAAAATTTTTGTAGTGTATCAAAATGGATTTGGCAAACTTTTGGCATAGGTAGGTGGGTAGGTAGAAAGCTGGTGTGAAGTCTCCTTTACACCCTCACCTTTTGGCATAAATATTGGCATAAAAAGTATGTATTTTTCCGAAAGCCAGATATAAAATATATTTCCAATGCAAATATATCACTCTCGGCTACATATTATAACACACGATTAAGTAAAAAATAAAAATAAAAAATAAAATAAAAATTTAACTTGAACAACATCCAAATAACGTCATTAAATTGTGGCCAAAAAGCCAATACGACGAACGTGTTGAAGGAACAAAAAAAAAAAAGAAAAAATAAATAAATAAACGGAAAACGTGAATGTCAGTCAACCAGGAATACAAACTTTTTTGTTGCTTTTGATTTTTGTTGTTTTTTTATGTCAACTTTACATTTCATTATTTAATAGACGTTAAGAGTGTAAAATTGTATGAATAAATTGGTTTAAGTTGTTTCAACTTGGCGTTTTTATTTTATTCAACTCCTTCTTTTTTCGGTTGTAATTTGTTTTTTTTTTCAAAATATTTCTGATTGCATGTATTTGGCATGTCGATGTGTGTGTTAAGGACATATATTTAACAGATAAAATCGTTAAAAGTGGATAATTTTTTAATGTTGGAAAGGAAATTCTGGTTTTTTTTTGTAATAAAATTTAACGTGTTGCTGTTTTTACTCGTAGGTGAAAAAACTTTATCACCATGTTAACAAAAATAAGATATTGTAAGTTTTTTATAGGAATATAAATAATTTTAAACACTTTTGCCTGTATTCTTAAAAATATTTTTAATTTAATAAAGTTTTGAATTTAATTTAATAAAGGCTTGAAAAGAATTTTCCATGAAAATTTTCAATAAACGTTTATGAAAAAGGGGATTAAAATTTAATCTTAATATTAAGTTTTAATTGTGAAGAATGGCACAGTAGGCCCCCGGTCGTTGTTCCTATTTGTTTTGGGAAACATTTATACATAGGCGTTGTAATTTAGAAGGGAATTGATCTTATACCTCAAGCTTATCTTGGAAAAACAACTGGCAGATCGCCTTAAAATCCCGACTGACCAAAGTTCTATCTGACACAATGGGAACAAAAAACCCCGAGAAAATAAGATGGTCTGTTTATATAACCATTAAACAGTCCAGCCTTCGCGAATCTCGTCCATACTGTAATTTAATTGAAATCGTTGATAGGAAGATTTTAAAAATGCCTCGACTTATTATTTCCGTAATCCTAGGAGAAGCGTGACTAGCTCCCTACGTAAAGCCCCGTGTGGTCAAGCAATAACGACAGGTACTAACGACAATGTCTTGTGCGCAGTAAGATACTAGACAAGCAGGACAATCAGGTCAATTTATTGTTAATAAGATTTCTTTATAACGTGCTAAATTTCCAATTTATGTTTTTGATAAATACATTAACATTATTTTGAGGGAAAGCTTGTCTCTATGCGCATTTCACTAGTTGCGTAGGCTAGATCATCAGGAAACCTTTTTCCAAATTTATCAGGTCAGTCACAGAAATCAATTCCGATCGAAAGTGGGAGTGATTTCGTTACTTGCTTCAAATTAAACGAAGTCATTTTCGATCGGAATTGATTTCTGTCACAGGACTGTATATTAAATTAACTGCTTGATAACTTTAAGTTTTAACTTATTGACACTTTTTAAATTGACACCACTGTTTGAAACTAACTTAATTTTACATGTAAATAACTCTCTTATTTAATCTGCAGGATATGCATAAATCCAATACAACTCACATGTTTTTTATGAATTTAAATCGATAACAATTGTATTTATGCTCCTTCCATTTTCATATAAAAACATCAAAAAACATATTTGAAAGTATTACAGCAAGCAGCTGTGTATATTCCCAGCAGATAACAAAACATAAAACATGAATATGCCGCATGCAAATTATCTACCCATTTTATTTATTCTATCCCAAACCAACAGGCCAAAACCAAAGCGCGCAACCAAAAACGCACTAACACCCACACCACAGCTAAAATTGTATCTCATACCAACAAAATTGTTATGTGTTCGGACCTTTTAAATTTTTTTCAAGTATAATAAATATTTAAATAAAAGTCTAATGTAATAACTTACAATTCAGCAGTTTGTTTAAAATGCTAAATTTGTTTTTATTTTCTGTAAGCGCTGCACAGTGATCGGTTTTTAAATTAAGGTGGCCAACATTAATTACTGAAAAACTAATAAACGTAAAAAGTCGATTTTTGGCAAAGTAATTTAATGGCGGGTATTTACGATTATCTAGAAGACACTGGTGTTCACCGAAAAATATACAATACATATGGGCATTTCCTGGGGACACGAACGTACGTTCGTGCGCTTTTGATGTTCAAATAATATACAAAACAAAACTTTTCCTAGATTTTTTTTTGCGATTTGGTAGCGTTCGGTTAGCTCTGTGTTTAGTGCAAAAGATGGACTTCATTGAGTTTAAGTTTTCATAATAAGAGTTATAAACGTGTGGTCACGAACGTACGCAAAATAGAAGTCAACTTCGGCTGACAGTAGTGAAATGTAAAAATCTGCGTAATGAAACGGAGTTTTCAAAAGTGATTAATTTATTTTAAAAGTGTATTAATGTAGGTCTCCATCCAGTTTTTACAAAATAAAATATCTCCTTGGTTTTTGTTTACTTGGCTTATGTACCGGTCGCGAAAAAACGTGACCAAACGTTTATCAAACATTAGCTTTATGTTTAACTATTTCTCTTGATTTACTAAAATTATGTGAGACAAGATAATTTTATAATGTAATTTAGAAACTATTAAATGATGTTTGATCTAGCCAAACGTTTTGCAAAAGCAAATAATTTTTTTATCAAACTAGTGGTTACGTGTAGGACGTTAATATTTAATTGGTGTGAACATAGCTTTACTAATTTAAATTATAAATAAATAAGTAATGTCAAAAGATTTTGTTATTCGTGCTTAATTCCCAGTTTTAATTCTCGACAAAACCACTTGAAATTTATTGTTGATGGGATAAGCTATTTCTATGCGCATTTCACTGGTCTATATTCTTTTGAATTTTATATGAAGTATGTATGTTAATTGAAATCAAAACTTATTTAGAAATGGATTTTAAAATCGATCGAATGCGTGATGAAACCTGCTGAAAACTATCGTTTTGAAAACGATACATTTTCATCACATACCTGGTTATACTTTTTCAAATCCTTAATTTTTTTGCAAGACGTTTTGGATTTTGTTTAATTTGGCGAGCTATTCTTCCTTGCTGATGTTATTTAAACTTAATATTTCTTTTACTTTTTTATATGCATAATCATCGGTGTCAACAAGCTCTTCAAACATTCTTAAATTACTCAAAGTTTTTTGAATATAATTCTACATCATCTAGCCAGGCCCCTATCTTTTTACTACAGGCTGTGGTGGAAGGGGAAGCAAGGGATACATTTCATTAATTAATTATCGAATTGGCTTCTAATTTTCTCTGCAACGCGGTATGACCCATGTGCACAGTAAGTAAATTATCAGTTTTGGATAAATTATTTTAAAACCACGTAAGGTGCTGCATTGTTTCAAAATTGAAGGATCTTTTGTCGAAATCTTGTATCTAAAGCAAAGCTCCTAAAGAATTTATTTTTTAATTTTAAAGTTTTTTGTTAAGGTTTTTTTTGTGTATTTAAAACTATGGATTTTAAAAAAAATCACTCAAAAATTTCAAAATGTGCAAAAATATGCATAAAAAAACCTAAATATGCAAAAATATTCATTTTTACCAAAATATGCAACAATATGCAAAAACAAATCGATGCCATTTTATCGCAAATTTAATGATTCGAAACGATAATTGGTTGGCATCGTTCTTAGACTATCGATAGAAAACATGTATTGCATGGAAATCGCATCCCAAATATAAAAGATATAATTTGGTTGAACTATTTTATTGTATACAAAAAAAAAAAAAAACGAAAAAAAAATTGTTTATGGGTAATTCCATGTCAAATCGACCACAAGTGGGACCTGACCCCTTTCGATTTTAATGAAATTTGCTGAGATGGTTCTTTTTATCATATAAGGAAGATATCGTCGTGCCGAAGTTATCTTGCCGTATATCACAAAAATTTTTTTTTGGGAAATCGAATCTTAAGGTTCAAATTTTTATACACAAAAATGTACGTGAAAAAAGTCGTCCAATATTTTTGTCAGATATTGTGTTTGAAGTTCTTTATCGATTTATGTAAAAATATCCAAAGTCATGGAAAAAAATTTTTAAGTTATAGCCATTATCACGTTTGAAAAAATTTTTCAATTTTGTCGTATACGCCACTTTTTGCGATATATTTTTTAGTTTGTGGGATATAAGTCAAAATAAGGTATTAAAAACCTACATTCACGTGTTTTACCAGTATTGAAAATTAAGTTATAATCATTTTCGAAACGAAAATTTATGCAAGTGACAAATATATTTACGTATAGTTATAGTTTTTATATTATCGAATTTCCTTATGTATGAAGAATTTTAAGATTTATTACTACTTAAGGGTGGCTAACCATATTGCACGATGAAAACTGTGTGTCACACCGTAACGTCAAATTTTTGTCCAACTTAAATTGACATTTCTTGGTATCAGTGCCAAATTCAAACATGGAGAGCTGCAGCATTTAGCAGCGCGTTAAGATTGCAGAAGCCTTTTACGAAAATGGGCGTTCAAATCAAAAATACATTTTGTGCACATCTTGATTTTTTTGGTCAACATAATCGATCAAATGTGTCCACAATCGGGATAATTGTGGGCAAATTTTAGCAAACCGGCTATGTAGAAAATGTGAAAAAGCCTGTGCATGCATGCTTGGTGCGGTTTATGGCCAGGCGAGCTCATAACGGATTTCTTTTTGCCAGAAATTGAGGATATGGACCTGGGCGATAAGTACCTAGTTTCAAAAGAATGTGTCACACGGCCAACGAAACAATGGCTCTTCTGCTCGAGAAATTTAATGGCGATGTTAACTCGCCGTCACGATCATATGATTTGACACCGTTGGCCTTCTTTCTTTGGTGATATTTAAAATAAAAAGTGTACGTCAATAGGACAAGAACAATTCAAGAGCTAAAGGATTAGATAATTTGACACATTAAGGACATTGAACATCAATAAGGTCTCAGAGGCATTGCAAATATGGACCATAGGACAAAGGTATGCTACCGAAGCCGCGACGAGCATTTGGCCGATATTTTGTCTCACACCTTGTTATCATAGATCCTTCTATAATAATAAAAAATTCAGATAATTCTCTAAAAACTTTTTGTTTTATTCACAATTAACATTGTGCACTATGGTTGGACCATCCTGAATATTTAACCTTTAACTGCTTAACAATAAAGTGAATTTAGGCAATATTTCATCAATATAAATAGCCGTTGTGTAATTCGTCCGTAAAATATCTTTACATATAAAAAGAAAAATGTTAAAATAACAGTAATATTAACAAGATAGTCGCTTTTTTGTAACATGCCTAATATACTTTGTTCACATACAACAAGATAACGCAAGATTTTTTTTTATTGAAAATTTTCATACGTTTTTTGTCGTATATCCACAATTATGTTACATACGATAATATAACGCATTAAATTTTTCGCAAAAGTGGATATACAACAAAATGGCTTCGTAATATCTCATTAACCATAAGAGATAGAGACGTTAGGATTGCGCAGATCGATAGATCTGTTAAATTTACCAAAGGAAACGGTCTTATCTCATTTTTTTCGATTTTGTGATATACGACAAGATAAGTTCCGGATATATGAACGAAAAAAAATTAAAAAAAATTTTTTTTAATTATGTCATATTCAAAATGTCATAATTTCGCCGAATTAGACGAATGTGTTGAAATTATTTCTACAATATCTCGAAAACTACTTTACGTACGAAGATGATTTTTATGTAATTTTAGAGAGAATACTTGGGGCTACATACAGTTTATTGAAGAAATTTTTTTTTTTTTTGTAAAATGTTATCTGCAAAATATTAAATTTTAAAAACTGACTAAGTCAAAAACTTATTTTTTTATTTGGCTGATTTTTTTTATATAACACCTCAAACTGTTGTTTAAAAATCCTGAAACTTTGAAGGAGGTGTTTTTTTTTTTCTTTTTTAAGATATGATTTTTTTTCGTTCGCAACATCTAAAAAAAATTATCTTAAAATACAATTTTAATATTGTAAGTTTGAGCAATAAGTACACTATGCTAGTTGCAGAAAACAGACCAGTCGCGCACCTGGCATTTTAACCTAATTGCGGCACTCTGAATCTAATGGTGCTAACCGTTTTTTAAGTTAGCTCTTGTTTTCAAGATATACCGCTATTTCGAAAATGTACTGCATATATTCGCGTACATCAAAAACGGTTTAGTTTACTGAAATAACTAAAAAAAAGCCAAACTCCGCAATAAATAATAAAGTGGGGCTGGGGATGCTCCTAGATTTGTCAACTGTATGACCAATAGACTGGTCGCAATTTTTTTTTTTTTTTTAATTTAATTGTTTGCGGTTTGGTCAATCCGACTGTGCCTAGCCGTGTCGGGTGGGACCCAAAGTTCCCCATATTATAAAAAAAACATCTTTTCTATCAGATCTTTATAGTTATACTAGTTGAAAAGCCGAAAATCAAAAATATGGCTTCGTTACGATCTTCCGCAGAGAAAGTACTTCAAGTGTGCCAAATTTCAGCTTCCTATGTCATCAGATGGCTTCTGAAAGTTGCGGAAAGAATAGGACATACATGCAAACATCCTGACATACTAAGAAATTATATATTGTATAGATAGATTAACATATGTTCGCGTAACTCAAAAACGCTTTAGTTTATCGAAAAACTAAAAAAAACCGCAATAAAATTTACTTTAAGAAAGGTAAAACGTTTTTCTTATATGCGCAGTCGTTTTAGAAACATAATTTTTTTTTCTGGGAAAAAAAATAATTTTTTTATTAAAATTTCGGAATTTTTGTTTTTAAAAATTCATAAAAAATTGAAAAATGCACCTATGCTTCAGCGTGCCGCAAATAGGTTAAAATGCCAGGTGCCCGGCTTGCTGTGTTTTGCAACTAGCACAGTCTACTTATTGCTCGAATTTACTTTATTTAAATTCTATTTAAGATTATTTTTCTAAAGGTTGCTTAAGAAAAAAAATCATATCTTAAGTTTCTTTAATATATGGTTTAAAATGACATGAAAATCATCTTCGTATGGAAAGTAGTTTTCGAAGAAATTTTGACATTTTGAATATGACATGACTTTGAAAAAAAATTTAAAAATATTTTTTTTTATTCATATATGGGCAAATCCCAAAAACACTCCACCAACCAAAAATTTTTCAAATGAATTTTTTTTAATGGATTATAAGACTAAATGTATAATTTCATTTTAATATTAAAAAATATGTTTTTCAATGATCGTTAATCCAATAATTTTTACCAAATCCTACACCACTGCTGATTTCTTAATGTTATACATACGTGAATTTAGCATTATTTTTTGTGATTTTTCTGCTTAAAATAGCACTTACAGCAGACTTATCAAAATATAAATTTCGTTAAAAAAAAGTTGATATTTATTAGTTAAGAAATTAGTTTAAGAAATGCAATTCATAAAAATATAATTTGTTTTGTTAAAATAAATAAAATATAATAATAAAATACTACTGGAAAAACTGTAGCGTGCGTTACGTAACGTACGTCACAAAGGCTTCACGGCTTTTATAAAAAAATCACAACCTCTTTTGGCTGCGAATAAGAGCGTTTAGAATTCTCTTATAGTCATCTTTCTTTTACGAATTAGATTTTGTGTACCTTATCATACCAAATTCGCTAAAAATTAGGAAAACGCAAAACAACCTTTGAAGTTTCTTTCACTTTTTGTAGCGTGCGTCACAAAACTTTGTGATCAATTATTTCGCAACCAATACTTACTAAGAAATGATGATATATGCCATTCGTAAGTACATATTAATTTCACTAAATACTATATATAAGTTGAACCTATCTTTTTTGAAAGACCAAAAAATGTTTATATTTCAATCAGAAAACGCGTGCGAATGTAGCGTTCGTCACGCAGGATTTGCCCATATGTTCCTTTTAGGATTAAAGGAACCTTCTTACCAAATTTCATTAAAATCAACTCTTAGTCGATTTGACATGGAATTTCCCATTTTAAATTTTTTATGTTGTTGTTTTTTTATAGTAAAATTTAACTTAATAAAAATGTTACCTTCATACCCTAAAAATGCCTTTGATAGAATTTAAAAAATATTGATAGGATTTTAATAATATTGTTTTATTATTTCCATTTCCTAATGATTTTGGGCAGCCCCCAGCGTATGATTAATATTAAAATATGCAAATAAGTTTAAACTCATGCTACAAAGAAAATATTTTACGTTATTCTTATACCCTCCACCGAAGGTAAAAGGGCATATATAAGTTTGTCATTCCGTTTGTAGCTTCAACAATATTGATCCTTGATCCTATGAAATAATATATACATATATACAGTTAGGGACAAAATTGTTCACGAAATTATAAAAAATTCATATATATCATCAAAACTATTAAAGTTTAAACTTGGAAACTTTCTAAAACTATTGTATGGCTTTATACATTTTATAATAATACTATGAATGCTTATTTTCAAAAGTACCGTTAGTTTTTATATTTATAATTAGTTAACATCCAAACCATATGTTGGAACAATATTGACCCTGTGTGAATCTTTCATAAAAGTTCCAAAAAAAAAATTCAAGTTTTATCCGTGGGATTTGCTTTTAAAAAGAGTAAATTACTTCATTAGTATTTAATTTTTTTTAAATTTGAGCAATTAAATTTTGCCTAGTTTCTTCAAGAACGGTAAGTCAAAAGCGGCCCTTTTAAAACATTGCGAACAATTTAAAAAAGGAGTCTCACATCGCAAGATCACAAAAAATACAACATTTCAGAGAGATTTGATTATTAAAAAAAAGTGTAGTTTGGATACCAAAAGTAACAAAGCTAGTCGCCCAAAAAAACTTTCACCAAATGATTTTCGCGAATCAAAGCGACTTATTGTTACTGGTGTAGTCAGTACAGGTATTAAAGTCCGGCAAATACTGAGCATAGAGTACAAGCTGAAAACGGCTGAAGTTTGCAAAAAAGTAAGAAAAATTCAGTTTTAATGTTTCAATGCGTGTTACATGCAAAGATCGGACAAAAATTATGAGATTGCAGGCAGGCGGACGGTAGTTAACATGACTGGCGTAAAAGTGTTAGCGTAAAAGAGTGGAATAATTCCAGATGTTTAAATTTTGAAGATCCCATAAATGACTTGAGATTGTTTTCGCGGGAACCAGCTTTTCAGAAGAAAAATGTGTACCAAGCACTACATAACCATCCTTAAAGACCCGTTTACTCCAAGATAAGCCATATTCGGCTAAGAACCACGACAGGGTAATATCATTATGGAGGACAACGATCTTAAGCATACTTCAGAAATATCTAAAAGTAATTTGGAAAAAAATAAAAATTCGAAAATAAATTTACCTATATAAACCCTAATAGTACCAACTTGAGTACCTGTGGTCCATTCCAAAACACCAATTTTTATACCCTCCACCACAATAAGTTGTGAAGAGGGTATATTAAGTTTGTCATTCCGTGTGAAACTTTTTTATTATTCATCTCAGACCCCATAAAGTATATATATTCTGGGTCCTTGAGTAATAAGTCGATTTAGCCATGTCCGTCTGTCTATCCGTCTGTCCGTCTGTTAAAAACACGCTCACTTTCGAACAACTCAAAAGAAATGAACAAACTTGGTGCCAAATTGCTTGTAGTTATAAGGGATTGAAATCCAGCAAAATTGGTTCAGTAGGACCAGAGCTATGAATCAAAATGTGGAACCACCACCTAAAAAAACTGTGATGTACCAAATTTTGTTATGATAGCAATATTTTTTACGGATTTAGGCGTACTAAACTGTTTTCCGGAAGTAGGTTTTATATGGGGCCTATGGTAAATTATGGACCGATCTTCACGAAACTTAATAGTTTCATTTCTAGTCCTATTTAACTGTGACGTGCCATAATTTGTTATGATATCATTGTTAGTTAGGGTTTTAGGCTTGCTATACTGTTTTCCAGGAGTAGGGCTTATATGGGGCCTAGGGTAAATCATGGACGGATCTTCAAGAAATTTTACAGCGTGATTTCCAGTTAAATAAAACGAACTGTTGCGAAATCTTATATCATTCTGTGCATTTTTCCACCATTTATGTTAGTTTTTGTAACAAAATTATCAATTTTTTTTAGGTGGTGGTTCCACATTTTAATTCATTACTCAGATCCTATTGAACCGATTTTGCTGGATTTCAATCCTAAACTGCTTAGGATAACTACAAGTAATTTGACACCAAGTTTGTTTATTTCTTTTGAGTTTTTCGAAAGTGAGCGTGTTTTCAACAGACGGACAGACGGACAGACAGACGGACATGGCTAAATCGACTTAAAATTACTCAAGAACCCAGAATATATATACTTTATAGGGTCTGAGATGAATAATAAAAAATTTTCACACGGAATGACAAACTTAATATACCCTCTTCACAACTAATTGTGGTGGAGGGTATAAAAAGTTATATTGTAAGCATTTTCAATTAATTTTTAGACTTTTTCAGGTAAAATATATTTGTTTGCATAAGTTTCAGAAAAGGGAAATTAGCTTAGTACTGCATTATTTCAGTAACTTGTACAAGTTTGCTGAATACTGTAATTTTTTTAGTAAACAGTAAAAATTTACTGGTAGCTGAAAAAATTGCCATCATTTTTTGAGCGTGTTTTATTAAAACGCGTAAAAAAGCGCGTATTTCAAAAAAAAAGGTTACTATTATTGATCCGTGTTATATCCAAATCGCGTAAATGAAGTACCGTGTAAATGAAGGGATACCTGTACATACTTATGTATGTGGCTGGGTTATTAATACACAATCTCTTTACATAACTTTCGGGTATAACCGCGCCATTTTGAAGGTTATATACGATTCGGCAAAGACGAATACAGCACTCTTACTTGTTTAATTAACATTTCGATTTATCTTAAATTTTATTAATAGTTTATCAAAAATTCGTCAAGGCCCAATGTAACTTTATTCTAGTTGTTCAATATTTTTTATAATTTTATAAGTAGACTTTTATGCTTCACGAATATTAAACTCATTTTAAGGTTTATTAAAAATTTATATATTAATAAACAAAATATCAAATTGAAGTCAAAAGACTAATAAATATTTCTTGTATGTATATGAAAAACATTACAAAATACATATGCAACCACACATACACACACACACAAACGCTTTTAAATCCTATACTTATTTATACACTCACAATTACCGCTACAAAGATGGGGTGATTGCACGTTAAATATTTACATGAGGGAGAGTGTGTACTTGTGTACATTACAAGTATCTATCACAAGGTTGTTGCTTTAACTTTTTTTGTTGCGTTCCACAACTTTTTTTACCTACCAACATTCATAGTGTAACACTTCAATTTAAGCTATAGTGTACAATAAGAAAACAACAGCAATAGCATTATAAGCAAAAACAACAGCAACAACGTTGGCAAACAATAACATCAGTAAACATCCTTGGCATCAAAAAAGAAAAATTCATACTCTCATCTCCCTCACAAAAATCCTGTTGCCAATACATACATACAAATACTCGTATATTTTTATGTGCCATCACACTTTATTTGGCAAAAAAAAAAAAAAAAAAAACTATAAAAGTTACACAGACAGGGGAATAAGTAAGATATTGTTGTTTAGTGCATCTGTGTTTACGGTTATCTTTGGATATGAGTGTGTGTGTGTGTGTGTGTGTTCATCAAGCAATAAAAATCTGTAGAATAAAAATATCAACAACCAATAAATATTATAGCTTGCATAAACAAAAATATAATAAAACGAATATCGTAGGAACGGGACCAAGTATCTAAATATCGTTACTTTTATTAAGAAGAGGTGTATCTAATCTATAACATTTTTTTTAAGTTTGAGACATAAAACTTGATAAATAAAAAAAAGAACATATAAAAAAAAACCTTGTGAATAGTTTTAAAACTAAAGAAATAACGGTCCTCTCCTACATTTCTTGTAGATCTAAAACTATACATAATCATTTTTATACGCAACGCATTTAATCGACAAGACTTTTTCGAAATATCGACACGCAGAGTTCGTATTTGCCCATGAGTGTGCAGCACATGTGCTTAAATTTGTGCTCATGCCCATGGGCATGTGCAACATTTTCTTATATCAATGCACATGCCCAAGGGCATGAGCATTGATCGATGGAACTCATGTGCATATGCCCATGAGCATAAAATACTAGCGCACGCATGCACACTCATTTGAAGCCATGTTGGTTTTTTATCTACATTTCAAGCAATGTTGCCAGAAATGCAGTTCATCGTGTAAAATATTATTATGAAATAGTTGTTAGTCAAAAATTAAGGTATTTGGTTATATTGGTAATTCCTACATAAATTTATTAAAATAAATAATTTTATGTTACATTTGTCTTCTATTTATGAAATTTTAATTTATGACGTACAAAATATGAAAGAAATATACATACCAATTTGAATAATAAATATTTTCAATAGTAGGCATGAAAAAACTGAAATTGATATGTAACTTGTATAATCGGTTGTTGCTTATACGGAAATGATTTAACCATTCTTGTAATAACTGTGTAAAAAGGTAACGGAATTTTTTGGCTTTATGATTTTGTTAACATTTTATAAGAACACTTAAAGCAGGTAGACTATTTTGTCTAAAAATACATGAAAATTTTAACATACAAAACAAAAATATACATGAATTTTGTTCTTGCCATTCTTTGTTTGAAGGAAATTACAAAAAAACTTAACCTTCAAATAATTTTTTACACAGAAAAAATTATTTTTTCAATTCAAACAAAAAATTTGTAGAATCAAACAATTTTTTGTCTGAAATCGGTCCTACAAACAAATTCGCATATTCAAACAATTTATTTGCATTTTGTTTATTGAAAAAAACGCCGATTTTTTCAAACAAATAATTTAACAGAATCAAACAAAATGTTTACTGAAATTCATATAAATTTTAAACAAATAATTTTGCTGAATCAATCAAAAAAGTTTTGGCACAAGCAATGACGCGCACACAAGCAAGCACTATTGGTGAAGATGAAGCAGAGCAGAGCGGCTGGCTGGCTTTGAGACACATTTTTTTGTTGGAATAATTTTTGAACGAAGTCTTATTTATACACACAATGTTTTTCTTCGTCACTCACTTTTGCTGCATCCTTTCCTTTGCTAATGAAGAAGAAATGTAACCAAAAACGGCGGCAGACCGACTCGATATGTTTTTCGTCATCATTCTATTTTTGTATTTGATGTATTTAAACAAACTATTTGAAAAAATTGAATACGGGATTTTGTTTTTTTTTACCAACTTTGAAACCAACCAAAAATTTATTTTGTTTCTTATAATGTGTTTTTTCTGTTGTTTAAAAAAAAATGAAACGTTTTTTTACCTGCTATTGTTTTTGTTGTTTTTTTACTACAAACCTCGTCACGCTATTTTATCATTTTTCTTATTGCTGTACTTTTTTAAAGTGTCCAAAAATAGACTGCATGTGTTTTTTGTTGTAGTTCTTATATTTATCATAAAGAAGTGTTGCTTACAATCAATTGAAAAAATGCAAAAAGACGACAACATTAAAGAGCATTAAATATTTAATACAAAATTATGAAAACTTGAAACCAATAGCGCGTTTATTATATTTTTGAAGAGTTGTCCACATTTTTGTTGGTTAAATAAAAATCAAACAAAAATATTGATTGAATCAGTAAAAAAATTTGTAGAAATCAAAAAAAATTTCAAACAAGCGTTTGTTTGAAAATAATTCGGCAATAATTTTTTCTGTGTATGATCAGTAAAAATTTTGGAATAGCAGATTTTCTTCATTTAACGACTTAGCAAATTTTTTTTTGAAGTTTTGGCATATTTTCATCAAAAAGTTATGGCAGCACTGTTTTTAAGAATAAAAAAAATCCTAACAAGTATTTAAATTTTAAAACATCATTTAGGAATTTTTGTCACATCAAATATTTAATTTGGCAACACTGATAATAACATCAATAAATTGTATGCCTGTGTGCATGCTCATGGGCATTGATGCGTTGCTCATTCCATGTGCCACTCACGAAATGTGCAACAACAAAATGCACATACCCATGGTTGCGTAAGAGACACATATAAAATATCGCTCTTACACATGGGCATGTGCTAGTTTTTATGTGTGTGTCTTTTTGGCACATGTGCAAGAGTGTGCAATGTGTGGGCAAATGAGAACTCTGTCGACACGTTATATTCATATCTACCCGCTGTAAATAGATCTTGCTGTTTTGTTTACTTTTTGGTAATGAAACTGATGGTTTTAAAGAAATTTTGTATTTGCCTTTAATGTTAAAGAAATATTGTTTTGATTCTAGTTAATCTAAAGAAACGATATGTATGTGAAAAATATAACATGTTACATATGGGCATTTCCGTCAAAAGGTCCACCGTGACCGAAAATTTAAAAGTTATTAAAAGCTGATTATTTTACGATATTGTTATAGAGAAATGTTCAGGTTTTACTAATTTTATAAATTCACCGATAAATTTGTTCACTAAGGCTAGGTTTTTGAGATCTCAGTTAAACTAGGTTTAGTTAATCTGAAAATTGATTTGTGCCGCCAATAGCAAGTTTTAAAATAAAATGTTGCCGGAACAGCGCAGTCTTGCTTAAAATGTGGGTCTTTAATGAAATAATAGAACAAAAAATCAAATTTCACCGTAAAATCCGAGTTGCAGAGAGCGTTAAACTAAGTTAAACCTAATCCCCATCTTAAAAACCCGTCCTTAGATAAACAATCAGGCTGCAAAGTTGTGCAAACGTAATTTCTTATTTGTGAGAATGTTTTATTGTATGTTTTCTTTAATATTTATCTTTCTTAAAAGAGGTGATATTTGATAAAAATTATTCCAAAAAAATTTTCTTACATGGTCTGTAATCTAAGGAAGAGTTCAAAGAGAAATATGTTAGTCGGATTAACGGTAAATTTTTATTTTATTTTGATCATTATTCAGTTTTATTATTATGGAAAAAATTTCACGTTCGAAATGTCACGTATCGACCCAGATTTTGGCTTAAAAAAAAGAAAATACAGAAGATTTTGGAATCAAACCAAGACATTTTAATGTTACATTGCCACGTAAAATTCTCAAAGTTGTTTTACTAAAAAATTGGGCCAGGTTTCGCAGAATTATGCCTTTTTGTACATGGCCACAAAAACTACTTCTGTTTTTTCACGTTCGAACCGCTACTTCTTTTGCCCTTATCTTTGACCTAGAATCGCGCCCTCCATAAACTTTAGTATAGATAACAGTGCTTCCTTAGTGCTTTAATTTACGGGTTAATAGAACGTAAAAATATTTTTTGCTTACAATGTTATTGCATTTTTGATGCGTACGACTGTCACGTTCAACACTTTGGAATTACCCATATGTATACTATAATTTTAAATCTTATGACATAAAGATACACTACACCACAAGGGTTAGTTTATTACACGTTTTTGGTGATATTTGTAACATATTAAAGTGGCAGTGCTAGATGTACAGCTAAAAACACCAATCGGATCGGTTACTTATGCCAGATCGTCAGAAAACTTCATCCAAACATTTTAGAAAATCTAGAGATATTAAACTGTTAAGTGAATAAGAATTATAAGCAACAGTTTTACTTGTAACAATATCAAAGCGAAAACAAAAACATCAACAATAAACAGTGAGTTTATCTTTTCTTACATTCCCCACTACAATTGGTTGGAATTATTTCAACACTAATTGTAGTTGTAAGTAGGTTAATAAAAAACAAATTGAAAAAAACAACTTGCTTTATTGTTCTTAAAAAAAAATAAAGCATGTTTCCAGTTTAGATTTTTTAGCCGTGCACTTGCCAGTTTATTATCAAAGTCTGGGTTCAATCTATGAAAGTTTTCTTTCAGAAAGTTGAGTTTATTGGTGAGAGGGGAGAGAATAATAGCATGTTATCTTCCCCTCTCACCAGTAAACTCAAACTTATTGAAAGAAAACTTTCATAGTGCGATCCCAGACAAAGTAATTTTCGTGGGAATACAAATTTCAACTAACAAGATTTTGTTTGTATTGCTTAATTCCCAATTTTTATTCTTGATTAAAACACTGAAATTTATTGTTGAAGGGATAAGCTATTTCAATGCGCATTTCACTGGTTGCTTAGGCCAGATCGTCAGGAAACGTCATCTAAAGATTTTAGAAAAACTAACGTACTAAACAAATAATAAAACAAAAGCTAAATTCCTGTTCGGAAAATCACGTGATTTGATATAACGTGCTTTTAAAATCACACTTGCGAATAAAGAATGAATTCTGATGATGGGAATGTGGTTATTCTCCAAACATGTTAATTCGACCTGAGTTCAAGCCAGTGCTCAGTCAAGAATAAAAATAATTTAATGAAAATTTAAATTGATAATCTTAAGCCTAATTTCAATTTATCAAAAGTTTGAATTAATGTATAAGGATGTTATGACATTAAAAGTAATTTTCGGTAGTAATATTTGTTTGGGAGCAATGACCAAATATGAACCGATTCCAATCAAATTTGGTATGATAATATAAATTGCAATAAAATAAGTTTGGACCAAATTTAATTTAAATACCCACCTTGCAATAGGCTTGGTCCTTGTGATTTATATGCCAGCCGGTCGGACGGACGGACATTGTTAGATTGACTCAGAAAGTACCATAGAGGGAAGCGAACTGACACCAAAGTAGTCCCATGATAGGTCTTTGGTGGTAGAGACCGGTTCTAGTTTAAACACTTTCTATGAATAAGACCTATCACTTTTACATAGGGTTGTCATTGGAGGGGGTTAATTGACACCATTTTACCAGTCACAAATCTATTCTCAATGGACGTGTTTAGTGACAGTTACTAAAATGTAGTATTATTTCAATACGACGTAGTATTATTTCAATAAAACAAGTCCATTACTTTTTCTACCTTTTTGTTCTTCATAAACCAGTTACATGATTGGTTCTCCTTTCACTGGTCATGAGTTCTTTCTTTTTGTACCTGTTCTATTTTCACAACTCCCAGGACCAGTCTGTTGGACCAATTGACACAAATTTCCCGCAGGGTAATTCTTTCTGTTCACAATATTTTAAGGTGTTACAAATATCAGGACAAACGCATAATTCCTTACCTATTATTGTAGTGTGGGTATAAAACTTGTGCATTCAGTTGACATACATATTTTGCTTTATCTTTCATTGAACTTCTGGTTAGCTACATCTCTATTCATTAACGACGGCACTCCCTGACAAGAATTGTCAAAAACTTAAATCCCCTCGAACAAAATCAAATGATGGTTGTCATCACGAACAATATAGCTTTTACATACATTTTTGTAATTTTCTTCAGGAGTATTTCCAATGAAATCTTTTTATTTTTTTTCGGTAAATTTTGCCATCTAGACATTTTGGAAGGTGTGGTTACGAGTGCTACCAGTGGTATATTTGACTCTTGACTATAGAAAATGTCAATCATAGATATTTTATATGTGTAACCAAAAAAAAAAAAAAAAAATAAAGAATTGGGTGTCATTGTTAACAATTGTTCGCTGTAGCGTTTGAGTTAACCCATTAAGGCCCTGCGTTGCGTTTTCGCAACGTTCACTTAAACCTCCCCTCAGGCATTTTGTTGTTACGTGATAGTGTTATAAAGCACAGTGAAATAAAATTTAACTAAATATCTAATCGACCTGTTTTTGGATTTGTATCATACATACGTTTTTTTTATAAAAATTTTTAATCTAAATTTTTAATTTTTCCTGTTTTTTGGGCACTTTTGAAAAAAGTTTAAAAAAATAAAGTAATATATAATATACCTATCTGAAACTTTTGAAAGAGGTAGCTAACATACGAACATTATTATTTCTACTGAAAAATCCAATCATCGTAGACATTTGTGACTTTTTTTATGATTGTATATGTATATCCGTGATGCGAAAACGCAACACTGGGCCTAAACGATATACAAATTACATACAATTTTCAAATACAAACATATTTATACAATCACTTGCTATTTAAAACAGCATAATAAAAACATGTATGTATGTTAATTATAAGTTGTTGTTATTTATGTGTTTTGAAATTTTCGATAATTTTTTCACCTTTTTCAAACTAATTTCCAAATTTTAAAATGCAGGATATTTCGCAGAAGGTAAATTCTCTATGACAATTCCTTTTTTTTCTTATGCCCAAAGTGTGTTATTTTCCTAAAGGAAAGCGAACTTACACCAAAGTAGTCCCGTGATAGGTCTTTGGTGATAAGATAAGAAATATCACTTTAACATGGGGTTGTCATTGGTCAAATGACACTATTTGACCAGTCTAACATCTATTCTCAATGAACGTGTTTAGTGTTAGTTATAACAATGTTAGATTATTTCGATACAATGTAGTATTATGTCAATAAAACAAGTCCCCAGAACTAGATTTAAGAATCAAATTTTAGAAAGTCCCAAAAAAAGTGTCACACCATCGGTGAAGAATGTACTGTAATTCATTAGTGTTTAACCTTTTTGTTCTTAATATACCAAAGTAGTCCCGTGATAGGTCTTTGGTGATAAGATAAGAAATATCACTATAACATGGGGTTGTCATTGGTCAAATGACACTATTTGACCAGTCTAACATCTATTCTCAATGAACGTGTTTAGTGTTAGTTATAACAATGTTAGATTATTTCGATACAATGTAGTATTATGTCAATAAAACAAGTCCCCAGAACTAGATTTAAGAATCAAATTTTAGAAAGTCCCAAAAAAAGTGTCACACCATCGGCGAAGAATGTACTGTAATTCATTAGTGTTTAACCTTTTTGTTCTTAATATACCAGTTAGATGATAAGTTTTCCTTGTTCTATTTTCACAAATCCCAAGACCAGGCTGTTGCAACAATTGACACAAATTTCCCCCAGGGTTCTTCAATAGGTACAATAAAAGAAAATCGAACAAGTAATGTGAAATTATCATCTCCCAGGATATCATCTCTTTGAACTTGTTCTATTTTCACAAATCCCAGGACCAGTCTGTTGGAACAATTGACACAAATTTCCCCCAGGTTTCTTCAATAGGTACAATAAGAGTAAATCGAACAATTAATGTGAAATTATCCTCTCCCAGGACATTAAAGAAAAACCAGTAAGAGTGCTATGCCAAATATTTGATACCATCCACTGACAGCTAGGATATTTCAGGAGTGGGCATTATATTGGACCTGTGGTAAATTATGAACCGATCTTTACGAAAGTTGACAGTGTGATTTCTAGTCATTATAAAACTGTGACAGAACAAAATTTATTATAGCAGAATTATTTGTTATGGTTTTATACTACTAAAGTGTTTTTCGAGAATGGGCTTTATATGGGGCCTATGGTAAATAATGGACCAATCAATTACAAACGTGAGAAATGTGACGTAGCAGTGCACCCAAAGTGCTTTGGAACATATCATAATTGAATTAAAAATGAAATGTATAAGAATATCTTTTTTATTTTTTTTTTTCCTAAAGACGTGAATAAAAAATTTTAATTTAAAATGTTTGAAAATGCGCTAAATTTTTATATCGTTAAGGCCCAACGTTGCGTTTTCACAACGGGGGTTATCTGGGCTCCCACGTATCCGATTTGCCGAACCTGCACTGCAATTTTTGTGACTTTTTTTAAGCGATCGGTGAAAATCGTCGGACTTTTGTTTGTTATTTGAAAGAATACACCCACATGCCAACAGTAGGGGATTTCCCCTTTTCTTAAAAAAAAGTCACAAAAATTGCAGTGCAGGTTTGTGATAAAATCTGCTGCATACATCCAGGCTTGAAAATTTTTTTGCACTTATCAATTATAATTCTCCACAAATTTATTTTTACCGGCAAAACTGTTGATTATAAAGAAAAACGTTATATGAACGGATTAAAGAAATTGTAATTCTAAATTTTTTTGAGTTTGTTTTAGCAAAATCGGACAAGTGGTTCTCGAGTTATGTTAAACAAAAAAACATCAAGATAAGGAAAAAATTTAAAATGTCATAAAAAAAACTGACACATACGAACGCCAACCCCTTTGAGGGTTTGACTATATTGACCGAGTACCATCACCCTGACTTGGAATTTCTCACCCCCTAGACAATAATCCCAAAAATGTTCCATAGTGTTATGTGTGAGGCCAAAATTGGAAATTTGTCGTACAGGAATATCGTGGTTGTTGTTGTTTACTACCCAACATCGTGGGAGTGGATAACCTCTAACTAACGCTAAACGGCTAGATTTTCAACAGTTGTAGGAGAGTTTCTCCTGAGGGGGTATTATCCCTACTTGCTCTTGCTTCTCAACAGATGTTGCTTAAAGCGGGGTTTACATAGCTCCACTTCCTAAACACTCAATTTGCTTCCTAGGTATGTTGTTTTCCCTTGGAACACGGCTAGGTTGGTAAGTCCAACACTGAACAGGCGCTAGGGCAGGTATCCATGTTCATCTTCTATGCAGCTTATCTGATGGAGCCGTCAAGATTTCCAACACATGTGTTAGTTATTTTCTTCAAGAGTATGCAAATTGTTATAAATGCCATTTTCTCTTCCAAGTAACTTATTTAACTAGTGTTTCCAAAAAATATGAGGGCTTTTTCAAATTTAAAAAAAGCTCTTGAAATCTTATATGTATTTTTATTATTTAACATTTTTCATTAGAAAATAGTAACAGTAAATGTTTGAAAACAAAATTTTAATTTCCCCCCATCCCTGATTTTGTTAAAATAAAAGTCTGTTTAAATGAAAAAACTTATGGTTTTAGAAAATTCAAAAAAAAAAAAACGGCAAAATTTGTTTACACGTTTAATTTATTGTCGCATTTTTTGACATTTCCTAACAACTTTTTACATATCGTAATACTTAGTATTATAGTGTAAAGGTCCTTAAGAAAGTATCAGTGTGTCGTTGACTTCATTTTGGAACTAAAAGTAAGCAAGTAAATAAGTATGAAAGTCATCAAATTGATTTTTCAATCAGTTCTATAATTTTATGAGTACATTTCAATTTATTGAAAAGTTTTTTATTATTATATTTACTTTATTTAGTGTTTGGTTTTTGCTATTGTTTGTTTCATCTTATCGCACAGTGGTTAGTTCTTCAGCAAAAGTGGAAATTTATTGTGCACTTTCTGAATACAAAATTCTTGTTCTTTGAATTATGCCTATCAATCCTTAATACAATTTTTTTAGCGTTTAAAATTGGATGAACTAACAGATGGACATTGGAGTAACTTGGTCTTAGCTACTTTTAAGAAAAAGTTACTTAAAATATTTTAAAGCGAATCTTGTTTTTAAGCCATTGGTTCATTATTTTCTTAGCAACAACAAACGTTCAAGTCGTACCGCGGTATAAAGTCAAAAACTTTTTGTATTACTGCTATAAATATTCAAGTCTTTATGGGAATATACCCTTTAATTTAAGAGGAAAAATATAACAGCACAATTCTATTAACATTTATTTCGTGTGGAGATACAACAAAAAATAAACACATTTCTTAACAACAATTCCCTCTACTTCCGTTCTTGTCGTCTTCTATGCCCACCAGAAAAAAGAAAAAGGAGTATTTGTATACCCATTATGCGTATTTTGCGTTTGTTTTCTAGTAACCGACCGACGCAGAATCAATTTATGCTTGCTGACACACAACACAAAAAATTTTATTGAAATGAATAAATAAACTGAGTGCTGCAAATATCACAATGTACTAAGTATGTTAAAAGTAGCCCAACTTAAGTATTTTGCGATAACGGAGACGAACGATATGGGACAAAGCTCATCAGAAAACATGTATTTTAGGGTGGGTCACTGATGTATGAAAAGAAATAAAAGTTCTCAAATCCTATTCTAATATCAATATTTTGCTAAAAAACAGTAAAAAAATCACATCTTGAGACCGAGCCGCATATTGGTTGAAGTTCATAGAACGAGCGGCCAAAAAAGATGTAGTCGAAGGATAATGAAACTTGACACATAGGAATTTTTTCTTTGAATCAAGAAAAATGGAAAAATCAAAATTATCCGCCCACCTCCCATACAAAGTGAAAATTAAATTTTGACCTACGGCATTGTTTTTTAACAAATAGCATTTTTAAACATTCATAATCATTTGTGTGAATTTTGAAAAATATCCGCCCACTTTTACGCCCACTTCCCATACAACTTGTATTGAGAAAGTGCCACAACTCCCTTGATTTTTAATGCATCAACTCAATTTTCACAAAAAATAAATATTATAATTGTAGAATGGGCTCCTTGAAATATATACCTGATCCGCCCATTTTTACGCCCACCTCCCATAGAAAAAACACGAATACGTATTTTAAGCATAGTCTTTTAATAATTTGTTAACAACATTATCGTACTCCAATTTTTTGATTTGCACCTTTAAGCGAAATCTATTTATAAATGGTTCTGAATACAATTCTTCGCGAATGATGTAATCATTAGGCTCTATAGTAAATTTGTTGATTTTGTGTTATGTATTTAAAAAAAAAATTTGAGAAACTAAACAAAATTAACTTTCGGCGACTTTTTTGTATTTTTTCTTAGTTTTTTTTATGCAAAATTTAATTTTTTAATGCTTATGCTTTTTTCAATAATAAACTACATAACAATTAACACTATTGACTAGTATGTACATTACATTATGTTATAATTTTATTACAGTAAAGAATTATGGCAACAAATACAAGCATGAAAGAAAATTCATGTTTTGCTACTTTATCATTTTATAGTTTCTACTGTTTTTTTTTTTTTTTTTTTTTTTTGGAAAGGAGCAGGTGGGAGCAGCTGAATTTTTTTAGCTTTAAGCTGAGACTTCAAGCTGTAATTTGACATTTTTCGTTAAACAGCGCTTCACACCGCTAAAAAGATGCAGTCCACTGAAGTTGATTAACATTGACATTTTGATGTTGCTTATATTTTGTTCTACGAAATTTCTTATATGGCACCTTTTCCAACTTTTTTTAATGTAAATCTCATCTATGACAATTGTTATTTACGAAAATATACAAATGATAAGTTTACTGTGATTGTACCAAAAATTTGCATGTCTGTCCAAACAAATAATAAATATATCGGGCTTATATAACGGAATCATAATATTCAGATATCTGACAACAAAATACCACAAAATTATCCAAATCGGCGAACATGAAAAATATGAATTAATGCCGCTCTTGAACTGATGTGCGCCGGAGCTCCTAAGAATTAAGTATTTTTGAAAAAAGCCATTTTTTAAAATTTTATTATTTTCAAAAAGTAATTTCAATTTTTGGGAATACAAAATTTTAATTTCAAAAGATTTGGCTATTCGTGCTTAATTCCCAGTTTTTTATTCTTGACAAAAACACTTGAAATTTATTGTTGATTTCAAGTGTTTTTGTCAAGAATAAAAACTGGGAATTAAGCACGAATAGCAAAATCTTTTGAAATTAAAATTTTGTATTCCCAAAAATTTAAATTACTTTTTGATAATAAACAGGCAAGTGCACGGCCTAAAAAACACTTAATTGACAACATCTTTTGTAAGTTGTTGTTGTTTTTATTTTGTTTTTCTTAACCTACTTACAACTACAATTAATGTTGAGAGAATTTCAACTAATTGTAGTGGGGAATGTGAGATGAGATAAACCCACTGTTGTTTATTGTTGATGTGTTTTGTTCAAGCTTTGATATTATTACAAGTAGAACTGTTGCTATAATTCTTATACGTTTAACAGTTTTATTTGGTTTAATATCTTTAGTTTGTCTAAAATCTTTATGGATGAAGTTTCCTGATGATCTGGCCTAAGCACCCAGTGAAATGCATAGGAATAGCTTATCCCATCAACAATAAATTTCAAGTGTTTTGTCAAGAATAAAAACTGGGAATTAAGCACGAATAGCAAAATCTTTTGATTTTATTATTTTATTTACTTTAAATTATTATTATTTAAAACTGAAAACATTTTTTACTAAACAATAATTGTTTGGTCACAAAATCTTGTTTACTGTCAAATCTGGGCATCTATCGTCTTGATTCAAGTTTCGTCTATATTAAACCTTCTCTAAATTTTTCATCGCATAGAGTCATGGATGCTTCTGATACTATTTTCACAAACTCAAAAGTTGTAAGAATATAGAAATATGTTTTTCTGCCTTACAATGCTATGTTGCTATATTCAAAGTTTAACAAAATTAAAGGTCAAATAAAATTTACAGGGGTCTAATGCAGCCAAATATACAACATATTTACTCCCCAGTAAAAACTTCGCCTACAAAATAATGTGTTGAGTAATCAGAAAAACATAAGAGCACTACTTACAATTCCACTGAAAGAACCAATGAATTTTACAAGGGATGTCCCAAAATGAACGCATTAAAAAGTAAGTCATTATTTTTTTTACCTGCATACATCCAGAAAAAAGTAGTTATAGAAGTTGTTATAGATGTAGTTATAGAAGAAAGCTACAAAATAATGAGTTAAAGAAGCTATTCATTTTGAAAAAGTAGGCGAAGTTTTTACTGGGTCTATTAGTAGTCGAAACGAGAAAAAAAATTGTTGACCCACCCTTATGAATATTAACTAAGTTGTCAGGTGAAAAGGTGACGTATAAAGTACACAGAATTTATGAGTTTCAAAATATGAAAAAATCTTGCAGTCAATTTGAACGATGCTCAGTTTTCTCATTGGGTACGCATCGATAACTTTTGTGGTGCATAATTTTATTAATGTATATAAGACAATCCATTTGTTTACCTTGTAATAAAAATCTCCCACTCTGAACAACATTATAATATTTAATTACAAAAATTAACCAACAATTTTTTTCCAACTATCTGTTATCGAAACATACACACTGTGCTTAGTTAAACAAACAATTTTTACGAATCTTTTTTGTTTAATTTTGTTATCACTTTTATTACTGGTAATTTTGTTTTTATTTGTTTGTTGTTGCTCATTCTCAACTTTATTGTTTGTCGTAATAAAGTTTGAGACAAAAAGAATTGGTTTCGTTTTCTATTCCAATTTGGTGAGTGTAATAAAAGTTATGACTATTTTGTATAACATTTGAGGTTTGTTTGCCTTAAAAATTTTTACAAATTGTTGAAAAACTTAAAATGTTTTGTTTGTAACAAAAAAAAAAAAAAAAAAAAAAATTAAAAGTACAACTTCTCAACGCATTTCTATTTGCTGTCATAATTTAAGTTGAAATAGGTATAAAATTGACGGGAAAGAAATTAATATTGTTAAGTTTTTCTCTTTATTGCAAAATCAAAACATATTCACTTAAGTAGTAAAAATGGTTTTATTTATGTATGAATTGAGAACGTTTATAAAAAAAACGCAGCAATTCCTCTTTTACAATTTTTTGATAAATTAAAGACAGTGTTATATATTTAAAAAAATACAATTATTGTGGTATTATAAGTAGTTTTGAACAAACAATAGAAATCACAAACATAATAAGGGTCTTCATGATATCGCTTAAAATTGCCATTTGTGCAAATGGGTAAACTTGCGAGATTCGTTTCATGAAGATCCTTTTTAATTTTTGTGTAATTTTAAACAATTACTGCAATTTCAAACTGAAACGTCAATAAAAAAATATATTAAAAGAAATAATCAAAAATATAATAAAAAAGTTGAAATTTGTGAATAATAAATGAAATTTGTTTTTAACCATGCATAAAGAAAGCCAAAACACTAATATGCTTATGTTATTACAAGAATTTATAGTTTGTTATTTATTAACACTTGAAGTTTTCATTGAAAACGGCGGTAAGCATTAAAAAAATTTGTTTGTATAAATGCACAATTGAAGAGCGCAAGTTTACGAGTCATAATTGTTGGGCAAATTTATGCAGTTTGTGTAAATTAATTCTCATACAATTTTTGACAGTTCATTTACGAGGGCGTAAGAATGCACAGTTTGCACACATTACGAGACTTATAAACGATATCATGAGGACCCTTATTAATTTTTTTAAGTTATTTATATAACAAAATTGGAAATGTTGCGTATTGCTGCGTCACATAGTCTTTATTTCGTTCTGCTTTGAACTTTATGGAAATGTTGCGTTTTTGGATAAACTAGGTTTGTGGAATTATGGCTTTTGCTTTAAATGAAATTTTTTTACACATTTTAATTATACCCACACCACAATAGCGGAGAGGGTAATATGCATTTTTGCTGATGTGTGTTGTACCTTAAATATGGCTTTAATTTCTGAATCCGAATCAATTTCTGAGTCGATCTATCGATGTCCGTCCGGCTGGTTGGCTGTCCATGTAACCTTGTACGCAAATTACAGGTCGCAATTTTGGAGATAACTTGATAAAATTTGGCTTTAAGGTTCTTATTGGCACAAGGACCAAACCTGTTGAAAATGGGCTGAATCGTAGGACCACGAGGGAGATAGGGGCGATTTATGCCTCTCAGAAACTATCAAACCGATTTTAATGAAATTTAAAACATAGATATATCCATATTTACATGGCTACATAGTCTATGCAAGGCGAGGTAGGGGGCAATTTCTGCCTCTTACAAACTTGCAAACCGATTTTAATGAAATCTAAAACATAGATAGATCTATATTTATATGGATACATAAGCATGATTCTCCATGGGTCTCTAATTGTTTTAATTGAAACGGCATAGAAAAACAAAAACACTGCTCTATATTAACGATATATATATATATATATATATATATATATATATATATATATATATATATATATATATATATATATATATATTTGTATTTGTATTTGTATTTGTATTTATTTGGTGCCTTTCTAATACAACAAGATACAGTATCTTATAAATTACAGTATTAGAATCCGCTTAGTTATTAAAAAAAAAAAAAAAAAAAAAGTTTACACAAAGTTTCGACTTAAACCTAAATACATATTAGAAAATTTAAAATTTAAAACAGATTGAACATTCATAATTTTAGCATTAATAATAATAATAAATATTCTAAATTTTAAGCAGTTACGTAATAAAAAATTTTAAAAGTAGTATTCCATTAGTAATTTTTTAAACTTTATTGCGTTGCTAGTGAATTGTATGTTTGTGGGAAGATGGTTCCAGAGATAAATTGTGAAAATGAAAAATTGATGAGAAGATGCTGTATCTCGATACTTAAAAGTTCTGATTGAATTATTTCTGGGTGAAGAAGTAAATGTTAGTTTTTCAAATAAGTAGCCGGGCTCTTTAGTTGTTATAATTTTGTGTAAAAAAACAAGATTTTTCAGCTTCAAATAATCATCAAGAGATATACCAAAGATACGTTTAGTGTACAAGGACACACTCTCGAATCTTTTTATACCAAATATATATCGAGTTATGTTATTAAATGTTGTGTTCATTTTCCTCTTGTCGTTACTGCTACAGCTTGCAAATACTTCCGATGAGTAAAGGAGTGTGGGTATTAAATATGTTTTAGCTAACAACATTCTTATCCTAGGTGGTGTAAAGTGATGACTAGACCATAGAATTCTTAGCATACTATATGTTCTTCCACAAGCTTGGTTAATGTGATCAGTCCAGGTGAGCGAGCTATTAAAAATAATTCCTAGATTTCTGACAGACTTAACCAATTCGATTTTAGAGTCTCCGAGATATAAATTGATTTCATCACTGATCATAAAAGACCTCTTACAAATTATTAAACACTTAGACTTTTTGGGATTAAGTCGCAAACCATTGGCTGATGCCCAATTGAGAATTCTTTTTAAGTCGTTGTTAAGCTCATTGACTTTATGCCGAACTGATGTTTTTGAACAACTAAGATATAGCTGAACATCATCTGCATACATGTGTATACGAGTGTGCTGAATTTGGCTGGGTAAATCATTAGCATATAGTGAATATAGAAGTGGACCAAGTATGGAGCCTTGTGGGACACCTCTCGAAAGTATAAGTGGGTCTGAAACTGCTCCATTATTTGCAACCGATTGAAGCCTGTTAGACAGGTATGATGATATTAACTTTGAGGCAGGTGAAGAAAAGTAAAACATTCTTTTCAGTTTGATTAGAAGCATTTGGTGTTCAACTGTGTCAAAAGCCTTTGAATGATCTAGCAAAACCAAGAAAGTTACTTGACTATCATCCAAATTACTGCGTATATTTTCGATTACTTCAGTTAAAGCTGTTGTGCAGCTATGTTTTGATCTAAATCCAGACTGTCTATCAGTGAGAAGAGTTTTTTCATAAATGTATTTAGTAATTTGCTTATGTAAGAGGCGTTCAAAAACCTTAGAGAGATAAGGAAGGATAGAAATAGGCCGGTATTCTTTATCAGCTTTAGGTACTGGTATAACTTTGGCATACTTCCATTCAGCTGGGAATGTGCTTGTAGTAACAATTGTATTAAAAAGGTGATTGACATATCGAATTATCCATGGTAAGATTAGTTTTATAAAACGTGGATGTATATCGTCTAGACCAACTGAATTAGATGTAACAGCACGAAAACCCTCAACTATGTCTGTTAAGCTGAAGCATTGAAAGTAAAATAGATTTTCAGGGTTTAAAGGATCAACAAGAGTAATCCGATCATAAAAATTGTGTTGTACCGGAGGTTGTAAAATGTTAACGAATTTCTCATTCAGAGCATTAACATCCACATCATTAGTGCGAAGCTGCTTTCCAATAATGCCAATGTCCTTTATTTGTTTCCATGTTTGCTTTGTGTCAATTGCTGTGTTGAATTTATTCACATAGTATATTCTTTTATCATGTCTAATTTTGGTAACAACTGCTTTTCTAGCTGAACGAAAATCTTCAAGTGAGGCACTGGTTCTGTAGCGTTTCCATATACGGTACAAATTATCACGACGTTCTATTAACAGTTTTATCTCAGAGGAAAACCATGGTTTTGCTCTGTATTTAACTTCTTTTGTCTTAAGCGGAACATGTTTGTTAAATAATTGTAGAATAGTGTTATTAAGGAAATTAACTTTAATAATATATATATATATATATATATATATTATTAAATTTATTTAAGTTAAATTCTTAATATCAATGATATTTAATTTTTTAAATTATATTTGTAACCTTAAATTCCTAAATTACATCAAGATAATAAATTCAAACAATCAATATTGTTTTTAAGTTAGTGTCATACTAAAAACAGTCACATAATTGTGTCGTCACAATCAAAGGCTGTATATCCTTACTGATATGAAAATATATTTGCAAAATATTCTAGATCCGAAATGTTTGACTACTGTTTTCGTAATGCTTTTCCAATAGCTTTTGAATATCTGTTTCTTTTTCAAAATAATTTCACCAAGCCACTTGGAAAGTGTTTTGCCTCGCTTTAGATTGCTGATGTACTTTTTATTTCCTTCAACTTTGTAAGTTTCAAAAGTTTTGACTGCACATTGCTTATGTTTATTTAAAGAGAGTTTGAAATAAATTATTTTCAAAAAGTAATTTCAATTTTTGGGAATACAAAATTTTAATTTCAAAAGATTTTGCTATTCGTGCTTAATTCCCAGTTTTTATTATTGATAAGATGACATAAGCCCACGGTTTATTGTTGATGTGTTTTGTTTAAACTTTGATATTATTACAAGTAGAACTGTTGCTATAAGTCTTATACGTTTAACAGTTTTATTTGGTTTAATATCCTTAGTTTTTCTAAAATCTTTGTGGATGAAGTTTCCTGATGATCTGGCCTAAGCAACCAGTGAAATGCGCATAGGAATAGCTTATCCCATCAACAATAAATTTCAAGTGTTTTTATCAATAATAAAAACTGGGAATTAAGCACGAATAACAAAATCTTTTGAAATTAACATTTTGTATTCCCAAAAATTGAAATTACTTTTTGATAATAAACAGGCAAGTGCACGGCCTAAAAAACACTTAATTGACAACATCTTTTTTAAGTTGTTGTTGTTTTTTTTTGTTTTTCTTAACCTACTTACAACTACAATTAATGTTGAGAGAATTTCAACTAATTGTAGTGGGGAATGTGAGATGAGATAAACCCACTGTTGTTTATTGTTGATGTGTTTTGTTCAAGCTTTGATATTATTACAAGTAGAACTGTTGCTATAAGTCTTATACGTTTAACAGTTTTGTTTGGTTTAATATTTTTAGTTTTTCTAAAATCTTTATGGATGAAGTTTCCTGATGATCTGGCCTAAGCAACCAGTGAAATGCGCATAGGAATAGCTTATCCCATCAACAATAAATTTCAAGTGTTTTTATCAATAATAAAAACTGGGAATTAAGCACGAATAGCAAAATCTTTTGAAATTATTTTCATATTTTGGTTACCGTTGATAGGACAGTAATTTTCTGCCAACGCTTCTAAGTCTTTAAGGTTTCGATTCCTTTACTTGTCCATGTAAAGAACAAATTTTAAGGTTATCTTCTCTCATAAAAATGGTAGTATTTTTTCTCAAGTCTATCAAGTAACTTTGGTCTCGGACGGGAAAATATAGTTCCACTTATTTTAGCTGAATGGCTGCGCTATTTAACATCCTATGCATTAAAGTATGTATGATATGCAAATTTTAGTTTTGCCCACAACAGCTGTCGCAAAATAATCGTAAGGTATCCACATCCGACAAAGTGAGTGCATCGAAATGTGTCAATAAGGCAGAGCAGCCGTAAATAGCACTTCACCCGGCTTGATCTTCCGTCCAGGTATAAAAACAGGAGTTCCAGATTTTTTGTCGAAACCACATACGCCCGTATTTATAAAAAATTTTAACATTTAATAAAGGTTTACAAAACAAATTTTGTATGAAAATTTGCCTTTATAAACGTTTGTTAAATTAAATAATCTTTTATAAATACGGGGGATAGTGTATAGCCCCAATTTTCCTTAAATAAAAGGCGTCTTGAAATGCAGTGAGTGGTCATGGTTGAACTTGTTGCGTATCGAAGCAAAGGCTTACGGATCTAGGTGGCTCATTCTACGCAAAGTCCCTTAACTTGTGAGTCATTTGTTAAGTAATAAGCTGCTGCTTTAATTATATTTTGATTTGTCTTTATTCAATAAACATTGAGCATACGTATCTGTCGCTGGGGAAGATAATCCTATGTTAATAATATTAAAAACATTCCAAAAATATGATTGAAAACATGCCAAACCATCATGCCGTTCGGCATCATCCCCTCCGATTTTAATTAAATTCAACACAAATGTTGTATGTTATTGGCCTTTAACAAAACATATATTTTCAGACCCCAGATTCTTTCGGCTTCCGAAATATGACGTCATAAAAGATGTAAAAAATGTTTGAAAATCACAAAAGTCTCCTTACAAAAGGAGATAGAACGTTTGAACTCGTATGTAAACATTTCGGAAGCAAAATGTCGTATGTAGCTATTTAAATGACAAAAATGTTCCATTTTGCCACATACGACAATTTAATTCTGAACAGAAATTAAAATAACTGCTACCTCAAATAAGTTATAGGGATCAAACTATTAAATAAACTAGTCAAATATTAGTAGTTTCCCCTCCTAAAATTTAAAGAAAATCGCTTTTAATCCAAATTTTTAATATTTTTAATTAGGCTTAAGTTCATCAAATTTAATTTTCATTAAATTATTTTTATGAAGAAAGGAATTTTACAACATGAAAATTAATTAAAATTTACTGATAATTTTTCATTCTTGACTCAATCTGGGCTCGAACCCAGGCGTTTTTACGGACAGGTTACCCTGACATGTTTCGATTGCAACCACTCAATCTCCTCAGAGGGCTTACCGTTTAACACTCGCAGCCATCGACGACAGCTGACGTCATTAGTCAAACATCAATCCTTAAACCAAATTATATATAACTTTTGGTAGATCGAAATTTGCTTTGAATGATTATCTATTTTAATTTATTTTACATGTTCTTCCTTTACTTCTGTTTTTTCGTACTTTTGTCAAGAATTCTTCTTGAAGTTCAAAGTACATATTTTGTTTTTGTTTTTTCATTTTTTTGTCTTTCTTTTTCTTGCTGACCTTTTCAACACAACTTGAAGGACAAATGCAAACATAGAGCTCGTGCCTTAGCTTTAACAATAATTAGTATTGTGGTTATTTTGTTCAACTATTTATGGTTTTTAATCCAAATTTTTAATAGTTTTAATTAGGCTTAAGTTCATCAAATTTAATTTTCATTAAATTATTTTTATGAAGAAAGGAATTTTACAACATGAAAATTAATTAAAATTTACTGATAATTTTTCATTCTTGACTCAATCTGGGCTCGAACCCAGGCGTTTTTACGGACTGGTAACCCTGACATGTTCGCTTTGCTGAAAAAAAATTTATGAGAGTTCAAACTTCAAACGCAATTTACTCGAAACTAGCGGAATTCACATACGACAAATAAATTATCAGCCGACGATTTGTTAAGCCATTTTTCGAGTTCTTTGATATAAATCTGCAGACAACTATAAGCAATTACTGGATTTTTATGTATGGCTGGAATGAGCACTATTTTGACAGTGGTTTAGTTGCGTTTTCAAGGTAGGAGAGCGGGGTAGTTGCCATTGCCTCTAAGGTTTCTCTTTTCTTTTATTAGGTTTTGAAAAATTGTTGAGAATTTATTTTTAGTGCCGTTGTAATGCTTAAAAGGTGTAGCTACTTTAGCTGCGGTCATTATAGGATTTAAGCGAAATATTTTGCGATACGTGGGAGCTTATATACATTTTATATTTGAGCCAGTTAGTATGTCTATTGGGGAAACAAAAAGGTTTTTCGCGTTTGATGTTTTTAATGACTGCAAAATCTACTAAATCGAGCGTTTTTTTTTTTAGATCGGAAGGCCAACTTTTAGAAATACATATGATTAAAATGTTCTATTAGATGTTAATTTTTTATCCAATAACTTAACATATATGGCAAATATAAGTTCAACATTTTATTAATGTTTTCCAAAAAGTTGAAAATTACCTTCATGATAAATTATTAAATTTATACATTAGCGTGGCCGTTAGTTGTATGGAGAACTTTTTTTTTTGAATTCTTATATTCTCCCGCCCCAAATCGGTTCAGTTTTATGTAAAAAAAAATACAAAAAAATTTCGTAGCGATAAGTTGTGTTTAAGGGGGGGGGGGGGCGTCCGCCCCTCAAAATTTGCCTTCAAGCCATTTATTCAAATGTAATTTGTTTGCATATGACTATCTCTTAAAAACAACATTTTACAAGAATATGATATATGGCAATATTTTAGCTCTTCTAGTCAACAACATAAGCCTCGAAGAAAGTTTTTTTGCTAAAATTACACAAAGAGGGAGTTTACACGGAGTCTTTTCAGACATGTCTGTTTTTGATATTCTCTTTTAAACATGCTTCCAAAAACCTATTCTCTTTTCACGATGTCTTTCTAAACATGTCTGTTTTCATGTATAATAGTCTAATATACATATACATACAAATTAAAAACATTGAAATTCATAGAAACAAACATGAAAACTCATTTCATGTCTGTTTGGCAACCCCTCTTTCTTCTCTACCCCGATCGCCTACAAACAAAACAAACGTGTTTGTTAGACATGTCTGAATAGACACCGTGGAAACTCCCTCAAACACACAACTTATCGCTACGAAATTTTTTTGTTTTTTTTTTTTACATAAAACTGAACCGATTTGGTGGGGGAGAATATAAGATATCAAAAAAAAGAAAACAACGGCCACCCTAATATACATACATACAAATACAGAGAAATATTCATCATTATCGCATCATTTACTCGTTTATGGCTGTTAGATTTATTTCTAAGATACAAACCTGCAAACAGGTATGTATATTTATAAAAACATTAATAAGTTGCCTCTTTAAATTCGTCTTTTTTGCTCTACCCTCTTTTTCAAATTCTAGTGTTTTTAAAACATATTTGTCTTAAACACAAAATTACTTCTTAAATTTAGAAGGCAATTGAAAAGCTAAAATTGCTAATGGAGTCGGACACTCGTTTGGTATTTTAAATATTAAACGCTCTTCCTCATTTTCTTGCGTAGCGAAAATATCATTAAAATATAATTAATTATAGTCATTATTATTATTATTACAATTGTTATTGTAATAATGGAATTAAATTCATATGCAAATTAATATGTTTAAATCATTATTTAAAATTAGTATAAATTTTAAATTAGAAATAAAATAAACACTGGACTTAAATAGTATTGAAATATAAAAACAAATATTTAATTTGTTGAATTAATAATGATTATAATGAAATTTAGAAAACAGTATTATATATTGTAGTAAAAAGGACTTTTTAAACCCACTAGGGTATCTACTTGATTAATCGTTGTTCGGGTTATTGCATTTATTTTCAATACTCATACTTTTAAAAATATTTTAGTCCATTTTATTTTTTTTTTGAGCGTGTGTAACGTGCATGTAAATTAATATAAACGTCAAAATCGTACAACAATTCATCAGCAGTTAGAAATGTGTAAACCATGTAATATATGTTTAATATCGCATATCTTAAGAACTGTTATAGTGAGAATGTTCAAACTTTGTAGAAGTCACTCTTATGGTATACTACACTATTGAACATAAAAATTAAGCGGTTAGGCGCAGGGTGGGAAATACCTCTCATAGGATGCATATACAGTCAAATCCCGATAATTCGTACCCCGATAAATCGTAATTCCCGATAATTCGTAACAAACTGTCGGTCCCTTGAAAAATCTCGTTAATTCGTAAAATTTCCATACATTTTGGTCCCCTCGATAATTCGTAATTTTTTTTTTAAATAAAATCATCTTTACCTCTTATAAATCGTAATTGTTTGCTAACTACCACTTATAATTCGTAATAAAAACAACAGAAACATGGAAAGAATGATTTTTTGTTTACCGCTATTTTTTTACGTGGGGTTTTGCCTGTGTGTGTTTTTATTTTCTTAAGATCAGTTTGTTACATGAATTATTTTTATATGTATATTTTATTTTTAGCAATTGTCTTTTATTTTTTTTTTTATTGTTTTAGTAAATAAATTGAAAAACCCCGTTAATTCGTATTCATTTTATTTTAACCCCGGTAAATCGAAACCCCGCTTAATCGTATTAAATATCGCTCAACTGAAGAACTGAAGCCGCTGCACGCATTTTGTTTAACTATTGGTAGTAGGATATTCTGAGCCCAAAAATTCAAATAAAATAGCAGCGGGGGAAGTGGTACCCTTCATAGGACGCCAATGTTTAATATCGCATATCTTAGGAACTGTTATAGGGGGAATGTTCAAACTTTGTAGAAGCCACTCTTATGGTATACTACACTATTGAAAATAAAAATAAAGCGGGAAGGCGCAGGGGGGAAAACCTTCCATAGGATGCATATATTAAATATCTCTCAACCGATAAAGTGTTTAAAGCAGTGTAGCGAAGCACACCGGGTTAAGCTAGTTATCTTTATAAAAAACAAACATTTGCATTTAAATTGGTTGCGGTTAAGACCTATATAAAATTATTGACCGACAATCAGAAAGTTTAATGCTTTTTTTAGTAACAGTTTAAGCCGAACTCAAATGATTTTCAGGAGCGGAATTTATATTGGAGCCATGTTAAGCTATGACCCAATCATCCCAAAATTCTGCAAAGTGATTTCTGGTATTAAAAAACCTAAATTTCAATACAGCGGAGCAATTAGTTTTAGCGTTTGCAGTGAATTTAAGAAGGCTGCTAAAATGGGATGTAATTTTAATAATGGACCGTGTATCACAAAATTGCATAAAATTTTTTGTTTACCATATGAAGCTAAGTTGGAAGAAAATTTACCGCAATATCTTTATCGGCTACGGTTTTTGGCGTATTTAATTATTTTACCAGAGTGGGCTTTATATGGGGCCCAGGGTAAATCATGGACCGATCTTCACGAAATTTCACAATGTTATTTCTATTCCTATTAAACTGTGACGTACCAAATATTGTTCTGATAGCGTTATATTTTACGGTTCTATGCGTACTAAATTTTTTTCCAGAAGTAGGATTTATATGGGGCCTAGGGTAAATTATAGAACGATCTTCATGAAACTTTACAGTGTCATTTCCAGTCCTATTAAACTGTGGCGTGCCAGAATTTGTTATGTTAGCATTGTTAATTAGGGTTTAAGGAGTTCTATTCTGTTTTCTTGGAGTAGGGCTTATAAGGGGCCTAGGGTAAATTATGGACCGATCTTCAGGAAACTTTACAGTAACATTTCTAGTCCTATTAAACTGTGGCGTGCCAGAATTTGTTATGTTAGCATTGTTAATTAGGGTTTTAGGCGTTCTATTCTGTTTTCCGGGAGTAGGGCTTATAAGGGGCCTAGGGTAAATTATGGACGGATCTTAACGAAATTTTACAGCGGAATTTTCAGTCAAATAAGACGAATTTTTGCTAAATCTTATATCATTCTGTGCATTTTTCCACCATTTATGTTAGTTTTTGTAACAAAATTATCAATTTTTTTTAGGTGGTGGTTCCACATTTTGATTTATAGCTCTGATCCTACTGAACCGATTTTGCTGGATTTCAATCCCAGTCTGCTTAGGATTACAACAAGCAATATGACACCAAGTTGGTTTATTTCTTTTGAGTTTTTCGAAAGTGAGCGTGTTTTTAACAGACGAACAGACGGTTAGACGGACAGACAGACGGCCATGGTTAAATCGACTTAGAATTACTCAAGGACCCAGAATATACTTACCTACTTTATGATGTCTGAGATGAATAGTAAAAAAGTTTCACACGGAATGATAAACTTAGTATAAAAAAATTGGTAAAATGATTAAGGTTGCAATAAGATATTTTTGGACCACATTTAATCTAAATACAGACATAATTTTATAGTTTATGGGTGCAGTAACTCAATATCGAAATGAAGTTTGTATGGGGGCTACGTGATATTATGGATCAATTATTATCCTTTTTAATATTCTATGGTCATCCACAGGTTTGTAAACAATTTTAAAAATTCATGTTTAAAATTGCAACATGTACTTTGCGCAGAACGAACGGACATCAGTTGATCAACTGAGTCAGTAATTCTGAGTGGATCGGTATACTTAAAGCTGAAACAAGAAACAATATTTGTATATGTTTCATATATCAGCACAAACGCACCCATATGTCGAAATTCCGTACGTCAGAAGTAACAACAACAAAGAATAACAATTTTTGAAGAAAACAGCCGTAGAGTTAGGTTATTTTCTCTTTCGTTCTATGAAGTCAAGCTTATGCGACCATGTTCGTGTCTAACTAGCTGTGTGCTGATGAAATAGTTTTTGGTTACAAATAGCTTCTAGTTCACCTACGCGGTTTGAGACTCCATAATCTAGCAAAATCTACGCAGCAGGAAAACTTTACAAAATACTAAAAGTTTGCAGGGGCAAAACATAGGACACTAAATGCGATTGTTTTATTTATACATACCAAAGAAACTTCCCAAAAATAACTAGAAAAGGGCTAAAACGCTAACAAATAATATTATTCAGTACCCATGTTCTGTGACTTTGGTGAAAGTGTCTTATATCCAGGATCCTTTGACCTGGATATGATGAACGGAGAACTAGCTCTCTACTTGGGTTCAGCAGGAACCAGATTAGGACGGCGATATCGGACTCTAGCCAGCGGGGACTCATGCTTGAAGAATGGGTCTGGAATTTAACGACTAATGTAGGAGTTGTCAGAACGAGAAGGAAGAGGAGACTGTGCTTCACATCCTTTGTCATTGCCCTGGTTTGCGGGGCATTAGGGAAGAATAACTGGGGGAACCGCTGTTTTCATGCTTGGAGGATCTGTCCGGGATGGAACTAAAATCGCTCCTTCTCTTCACTAGGAAGACGAAGTGGTTGGAACTTGCAGTGACGCCATCTGAGTAACTGCTCTAAGGGATGGGCATTGGCGCCGGGTATCACAAAGGGACCAATGAAGGATCCAAGTCAGCTGTCTTTTGATGGCTGCCCATGGAACCTAACCTAACCTTCTCGCGTCGAAAAGATGTGAAACACAATGATTAATCGTTCCTCGAAAAGTATGAAAAAAATGTGTCTGTCACTTATGTCGAAAACTATTGAAAAGATAACGGCGAAGAATTATGTAATACTATTCAGCTCGCAGAGGATGTGAAATTTTAGACGTTGAAAACGCAAATAACAAATCTTGTTGACGGCGACCAAAATTTTGTTAACTTAAAATATTTTCAATTACGGCCATGAAAAAACAACTGTCGGCTGTTCCAAATAATGTTTAAGAAGTGCGACTTTTATGTTTGTGGTTACAAAAACGCTTTAAAAAAACACAGAAAAAAATTAAAACTTTTCTCTAAACACCAAATTTATACCAAACTAGCTGACCCGACAGATGTTGTTCTGTCCAAATTAGGAAAAATGTTTGCGTTCGATTTTTAAAATCCGTTAAAAAGATACGAACATTTGAAAGAAAACTTAGTCAAATCGATGAAGCCGTTTTCTGATTTTAGGTAAATCGAAAAAAGTGGGCGTTTAAGTGGGCGGGTCAAAATTTTCTTTCTGTAAAAGCCTTAGTTGGACCATGGCGATGATTTTATAGAAAAAATCGTCAAAATAAGTCAAGCCGTTCTCAAGTTATGCGCTTAATAGAAAAAGTGGGCGTAATTTAATTAATATGAATAGTGTTTTTATCAAGAATAAAACTTGGGAATTAAGCACGATAAATTAATATTTTCATTTAAAATTTATTTCAAAACAACTAAAATGTTAATTAAATAAAAATTATATTTTTTATTTAATAATTGATTCAGTTATTACATTAATTAAATTTAAATACTTTTTAAACAATTTGTTTAATAAAAAAGAGAATATTTTTTAAAATGAAAACAAAATACTAACCTTTTCTGTACTTACCTGTTATTCATTACATTTTTAAAAAAAGATTTTTTTTCTTTTTAATTTTATTTCTACGCTTTTTAGTTACGAGTTTTTGACAGTTCAAAGCGGGAATGTTACAGACACACTTCTTTCCTCTAAATTGGCGAGTGGTTTCCTTACGTGACAGTTCTTACTCGACAAAAAAAACTTACAGACACAGCTTAGTAAGAAAACCAGAGGTTTATTTGAATTTATATGAGATTTTTGTTTTATTTTATACATTTCAGTAGAAAAATTTTTCGACGTAGGAGTTGCAGAGCATAGGCATGTGATAGAAATCGAATTTGAAAACGAAATGATTTAAAACCGATATAAAACGATATTTTCAGTATTTTTTAAAAATGAATATATATTTTTTGTAATGTTATATTTGTATGTTAATTTAAATGAATTTTGAACAAAGAAATTAATACTATAAGTCCAAACTTGATCATAAAATCGACCGAACTGCAGCACATGTTTTAAGAACGGTCGTTTTAAAATCGATTGATTTTCATCACATTCCTGATGATAGTAAAATTTGGTCTAGCTCAATTTTATAAGACTAAAAAATAGACTATAAAATTTTTGATAAGCGATCCACAGTTATCTACAGGTTCCATGTGAAAATAGTTTTATATTCCCCCAAATGTTTCTGTTTTAAAATGAATAAAACTAAAACTTATGATAGGAACACAATTTGGTCGTACGTGGTAAGAACGTAGGACGTAACGCCGTAAATTAAAAAAAACATGCTCTATTTACCCACAATTCCATCGCAAACGTATTAAGTTTTTCTTTAAAACTTTTATTCAAGTTGATGTTTATGTTCTTCTTTTTTTATTTGTTTTAAAATATTAAATTTAAAAACACAAATATTAATTTAATTTTTTTTGTTTTTAATCCCTTTTTTTCTGTGGCAATACGGTCCTAAACGGCGTATAAAATATAATCAGATCTACATATGTCGACGTACGAAATACATACGCTTTAAAATTTGCGCAAACTATTGTCGTTTTAAAATGCCAACCTATGTACGTCATAACGCTTCTACGTTCACACGATGCAATTGTGTTCCTTCGGTTAAATTAAATAAATACAAAAAAGCAACAGTGACAATTGAGATGTAAACTATTTCTTCAACCGTAAAATTGTTTTATTAAAAGCTATTTGCAGTGTTATGAAATTTCAATGAACACAAATGCAAATTTTTTTACACAGCTGAAAATGGGGAACGAAAGTAAACGAGAAATACGTTGGAAAAAAATGAAATATAAATTGTTTTCATATTCCCAATATTTCAAACGTATAAAAAAGATAAATAAGAAATAAATTGTTCTACAAAACCAACAGAAATAAAAATATTGAATAAATGAACGTAATAAAATAATTATGTTCATGTTTACAAACATACAAATGAATAAATATCATGATGTGATATCGTATATTTGTTTCCTAAAAATATGCAATACTTAATAATAAAAAAATGCTGTATTTGTATATGCGGCTGTGCTAAATAGTTGAAATGCTTCTTTAATAAAAATATATTGATTTAAAATATGGAAAGATATCGCTTAAACTTTTTTTACACAGTAATTTACAAACATGGGCGTACTGCATTATGCAAAGCAGTAACCACACAAGCTAACGCGTTATCGTTTATATAATTCATTCATTTGTAAAGATAAAGGTAAATAACCATTTAACAGCAAAAATTGCAGTAAGCAGTAAATTTAAAATTTTAATGCAGTGATTATTTAATGCAGTAAGCCCATGCATGGTAATTTATCTTAATTAGTGTTTTTCATACGGGATTTCCCGGGACAAAAATCACGGGATTCCGCACATTTTTCGTGAAAAAAATTCAAGGAAATTTGTGCGGGAATTCCCGGGATTTTTTTTTATTTAATTATGGCAACGCTGATATGTATAATTGTAAAAAAGTTTTATCTTGAAATAGATCTAAGTCGTTAGGCAAAAAGGTCTTAAGTCAAAAAATTTGGAGTTTTTGATAAGCTTTACTTCAATTTTATTTCCCTTTTGTTTGGTTTAAATCACTTCAGTCTAGCCCAACTGTTTCTAATCGTTATCATCTGCTCTTCGAAAAAAAATCTATGAAATACACCAAATAAGCAGTTTTCGATTTAACATAACGAAAAACTACAGTTTCTCACTTTAGACATTTGCCAAACGCCAAAGAGATGTCAATTCATATCCAATAAGTTAGGCAATGTTTAATGTTTAATGCTCCAAAATTTCGAAAGAAGAAGAGTAGAAATGAACTGAATATTTAAGTTGTTAAAAGACCCATATTTATTTCATAAAAAGGAAAAAAATGTTGTATCCACTTGCTTCAAAAAAATTAATGATTTTTGATGCAGAGTATCTGCTTAAAGGATTTTTCGGATTAGATTCTGCAAAACTTGATGACAAAAGTTAGTGAAAAGAAAACGCTTATTCGATTCGAAGAAAATAATATTTAAAAAAAAAAATAATTACAAGTCTTGAAGGAAGTGCTCAGAAAACTGAAAGTGTCTGGAGATTATTTAAATGTTCCTTTGGCTATAAAGACAAACATCCAGAGAAAGGAAACGTGTTTTATCATTGACATCTTTTAAATTAAAATTAGAAAAAGGATTTCAAACGATTCTGTAAATGCTTATTCTGAACGTAAAGCCTATTTTAACCGAAATAAATTTTAATAATTTGTATGAATAATTTAACTTTTTTGTTTTTATATCAATGCTGCTGGCTTTAAATTGATTCTGTGGATATAAGTGCTTAAGTCTATTTGTTTAGTTTTATAGGAGAACAATTTAAGACTATAAAGGTGGCTTTTGGAAATTTACATCGGCTATAGTTTTTTATTTTTTTTCCTGGACACTCCTAATGTCACAGATCGCAAGTTTTTATTATTCCAAATGTTATTGCACAATAAAAAAAAGATAACCAAAAAGTCATTTTGCTATAACTTCCTCAAAAATAGTACAAAATAATTGAAATTTTGCTCATATGTACTTTTGAATATGAAGATTTTAAAGTCCCATTAAGCACTTTTTCCTTTTTTCCACAGAAATAAAAAGGATGAATGCATTTATAAACTTATTTAATTGATCTCAGGAAATGCTGTTTGTTCAAATAAATTAAATTAAATAATATTTTGCATCGATTTGTATTGAGCGGGAATTCCCGGGATCCCGAGAAATTGAAAAATAAATCCCGCTTTCCCGGGAAATGAAAAAGTCCGGGAAGAGAAAAACTCTAAACTTTATCTATATAAATGACTGAGTTAAATAAAAATGCAATATAAATAACAGTATATCTGGCGAACGATTATAGTAAAAGATTCCAAATTTGGAAAAAATAGTTTGGCTATCAATACCAAAGATCTGTCAAAAAGTTGGCTGGTTTAGACAACTGGGAGTCAAATTGTGCAAAAATTTTTTCAATGTCTTTGCTTTTAATACACAACATTGGATAAAAACTAGGTTCAATTGGAAAAGTCATCGTGGCATCTCCTATACAAAGACAATATAAATTACAGTACATTTGAATAACGGTTACACTTAAAGCTTCCAAATTTGGAACAAATAATTTGCTTATCAAACAAAATAAAATATCTGTAAAAAAGGAGGCTGGTTAGCTAAGATACTGGAAAAGTAGACATGCAACCTCCCATACAGAGACAGCATAAAATTCTGTATATCTGGAGAACAGTACCAGCAAGTGTTTTCAGATTTGTTAAAAATTGTAGAAGCGGACGTGCTTCCTTAAATACAAACACCATAGAGATTTTTTTATATACATACATATGTGGAGGACGGTAAAAGTATCCATATTTTTCGATTCTGATATCGGTATAATATCGATGAAAGCGTATTTCTGTATGGCGAAACTACATCGTAGTTAGATTTTTCTTAAGCTGAAAATTGCTAAATTGTTAGGAAATATTGCTGACTCAAAATATTTTGTATGTCATAAATGTTTTTTAAATTATTTTGAAGTTTACCTTTTTTAAGACTTTTATGGGATCCAAAGTCTTAGGAATTTTAAGATTTATAAAATGTCGGTTCTACTTTAGATGACCGAAAGTTTTTAGCATTATTTTTTGTTTGCTTTTTATAAATATGTTTCTTTACTAAATATTATTTAATTAAAAAAATGCATAAAGTATTTAAAATCAACTGTAACTGTTTGTTTGAATGTATACTAAACTATGTAGCTGACCCGGCAAACGTTGCTTTGCCATATAACTTATTTCGTTCAGATATTACAGTTTCTGCATGCGAAATTTTTAGAAACCGGTTGGTTAACTAGTAAACAAGATATAGGGAGGAGAAGCTTTTACCCCTCTTGCCCTATTTCACGCCTTAATCCCTATTTTATTTAGATGTGACAGTGTCTGCATGCCAAATTTTAAGAAACCCGGTTCGTGAGCTAAGAACATATAGGGAGGAGTAGCTTTTACCCTCTTGCCCTATTTCACTCCCTAAATAATAAAAATTAAAGGCTATAGTTCTTTCCAGCTGTAACACTATTTGCCTGCAAAATTTTAAGAAAAACGTTTGATTAGTTAAGAAGATATAAAGAGGGGTAGCTTTCCCCCTTTTGCCCTATTTCACGCCCTATTCCCTATTTTATTTGATGTTACAGTGCATGCATTTCAAATTTTAAGAAAACCGGTTGATTAGTTAAGAAGATATAAGGAGGGGGAGCTTTTTCCCTATTTAACGCCCTCTAGCGACAAGAAATATACTTTACTACCTATTTCGGAGGAGTTAAAAATGGAGGTCATTTTGTTGATATTTGTATGGGAATATATAGGCAAATCTTAATGCCATATCTCTTGAACCCCTAGGCCAATTTTGCGCAAAATAAACATAAACCATCTGCAGACTATCCAAAACGTACCTTGAAATTTTGTTTAAAATCGGTTGACCCGTTTTCTCAGTTAGTGGTGGCATCAAAGTGTACACTTCTTTTTATATACACAAAAAAGATGTATGTTTATGAAAAAAAACGTATTTTATCCAGATTTTTTACTTAAATCCTTCGTGCCCAATCATATCTTTTATGCGTTACGAGTTTTAGTTGATTGGACTTAAATACATCTCGAAATAACGATTTTGTGAAACCGGCGCTACGCCTAATACTTAAAACACATTGAAATACACATTTGTATTTGGTTTGCTTTTGGATTTATTTTAAATGAGATTACTTTTTATTTTCCTTGAGTCTTATCTGCATCACTAAGGCAGAGTTTTTGAAATGTGGATTAAGTTTAAACTTAGTTCAATGCAGTCCGAAATTCTGATTTTTCCGGAAAAATGGGATTTTTTTTGTTATTTCATTTAAAACCAATATTTTAAGCAATATTAAGCTATTCCTTCAAAAATGTTTTCAGATTAACAATGCTTTGTTAAACTGAGATCTCAAAAATCCAGCATTAGTGTAGTGTATAAATCAACAGTAAATAAAATAAACTTAAAAACATAAAAGGCTTCTTGCCATTATGACATTTAAGCTTTACTTTAAGTTATTACGATAAACAAGAGTTTTACTTCATTGTTTTCCCTGAGAGACGCAACGCTTAACATTGCGTTGTATATGTATTTCGCATTACGTGCATACATCTTAAGTCTTGGCGTGTTTCAGGTAGGTTCAGAAAATCAGCCCGTCTGTTTTGTTAGAAAACTCAATTAAGTTGAATTTACCATTAAATATAGTAGTTGTGCTTTCTTCGTCACAAATGTAGTACCGCTAAGCAGTACTGTTACAAAGCCCTTTGCCGCTATCTTTCAAGTCGTGATCGCTGCTTTTAAAATTTGCATTGCAACATTTTTCTGATAAACTTCGTGTGTATTCGCTTTTGGAGACATAAAAAACTACTTTATCATAATTGGGCACACCCAATATTCTTTCCATTTCATCATCAGATATTAAGACTATGATGTTTATACAAAAATTAACATACCACTTAAATGAAATATCATATTTATCGGCAGCAGCTTCATCATTAAATAAACTCTTCCAATGTAAAAAATGAGAACGATACAGAAAGAAAACAAAAATTTTTGAACGGGACCAAAAATATTGCAAGTCGAAATGACAGCGTCAAAAGCAGTGTTGCCAATTTAGCATTGTTCATGTTAGATCGAGCATTTTCATTCGGCATGAAAAAAAAACTGATTTAGCATTTATCGGGTGATTTTTTAAGAACTATAGGAAAGTTAAAAAAAACACATAAAATTTAGAAAAATGTTTGAAATCTTTATTTAAATCGATAGTGTGGTCCATATAATGTAATGTTTGAAGATTATTTTTTGCAAATGTTGACCGTGACTGCACCTCAAATGGTCCATCCGCTTAGTCCAATTTTGGCGTACACTTTCCAACATTTCGGCCGGTATCTCATGAATAAATGCTCAATGTTGTCTTCCAATGCGTCAGTTGAAGCGGGCATGTGTGTATAGACATGAGCGTTAATTCGCACGATCTAGGCGGCCAATTGACCGGTCCCGAACGTGTTATAAAATGTTCACCGAATAAGTCCATTGTTAAACGTGCTGTGTGGCATGTAGCACCGTCTTGTTGAAACCACATGTCATGCAAGTCAAGCTCTTGCATTTTGGGCAAAAAAAAAGTTGGATATCATCTCACGGTAGCGCTCACCATTCACAGTTACGTTACGATTCGCATCATCTTTCAAGAAGTACGGTCCAATCATGCCACCGCACCAAACTGTAATTTTTTCTGTATGCATTGGTAGCTCTTGCAATGCTTCTGACTGATCTTCACTCCAAAATCGACAATTACAATTTTTCGATAAAAAAGTGGATCTTCGGCCAACTTTCCAAGAGCCCATTCACCAAAAATTCTACGTTGCGGTAGGTCGATCGGCTTCAATTCTTGCAACAGATGTATTTTGAAAGGCTTCACACCTTAATCCTTCCGCAAAATTTGCCACGTTGTTGAGTAACAGAGGCCCAATTGCTGCGAACGGCGACGAATCGATAATTGATGGTCATCTTTAACACCGATACAGCTCCGATATTTTCTTCACTTCGCACTCTACGTAAGCGTGTTGGTGGTTTAACGTCCAACAATGTAGTCACAATAGCCCGAATAGCTGCTTCAGTGGGTCGATTAAGCTGACCATAAAATGGAAGAAGCGCGCAATGAACTTTCTTAACAGAGCACGCATTTTGATAATAAAATTCAATAATTTGCAAGCGTTGTTCGTTTGCAAGAAGATTCATGGTTAAACTATAAAACTTAAAAATTATAAACTGAAGATGCTTGACAGTGAAACAAAACACGAAACGTGCGTTAGCACTATCTAAAAATTTCTATAACTTTTTAGTTCTTGTGACATTTTTAATATTTTCCATTAATGTTTAATGCAAATATTAATGAAACAAAAAACGAAAGATTCTAACATTAAAATAGATCTTAAGAAATGCAACAATGTAAATGCTCATTAATGCGGATAAAAACTTCGATTACGTCTTATAGTGGTCCGGACGAAACGCCGATACGTTTCGTGGAGTGTGAACTGTATTTAGGGGTGGATTTGGGCAGAATACAAGCCAAGGATCGACACATATTCCCCGTGAATACGCCGATTGCGTTTTTGGGTTCATGGAGTGTATAGGGTGACTTCGAAATTCAGCGCTAAAGTATCAACCAAGTATCCAAACAACTTGGTGATATTAAAAAGGTTGGATAGAAAGCTGGAAAGAAAAAGGCACAAATATTTGAACGAAACCAAAACACTTCTAACAATATAAAAACTCTTTCCTCTTTGGTTATTTCGCAAAACGTTATAAAATAACAATTCATTTTTATTACCAGGATATTTATTTTTCCTTAAATTTATTTGATTAAAAAATAAGTAAAAGTACTAACAAAAAAAAAAAAAAAAAAAAAACACAAAAAAACAAGACAAACCTTAAGTTACAACAATAAAAAAATTAACAAACATACATACAAATTAAAGAAAAACTTAAAATAGAATACATGATGACAGTCGCGCCTCACGTTGTTAATTCGTCTTAGGAGACATCATCATTCAAAATAAAACCAAGGGATGGGAAATCCGCTGCCTTCGGTTCAGACGTGAACATGTGGATGTAAATAAACTGAAATAATAACACTACGTGACAAAAGTCGTGACCAAATGAATCTGACACCTAGTCTTTGTGTAAAATTTTCCGCTGAATCCGAATATGAAGTCAGAATTGTCAAAAGTATAACAGTTTTTGAGATATTCCAAAATAACCGTTATTTGTGCTGCTTATTTTTAACGCTATATTAAGAGTCGGATACTTCCCATCCTCATGGAAGAGGTCTATAATTGTTGTGATTCCCAAGCCAGGAAAAGATGCTAGCCAGGTTGCGTCGTACAGACCGATAAGCTTATTGTCAATCCTATCGAAGCTTTTCGAACAAATATTCGTTTTAAGTATAACTCCTCATCTAAATGAACACGACATCATCCCGGACCACCAGTTCGGATTCAGAGCGAAACATGGTACAATAGAACAAGTGCATAGAATTGTCACCCTTATTAGATCGGCGTTTGAGAAAAAACAATACTGCTCAGCACTGTTTATAGACATTTCCCAAGCTTTTGACAAAGTTTGGCATGATGGGCTACTCATCAAAATAAAACGAATGCTTCCTCAAAACACTCACAAGCTTCTGGAGAGCTATCTAACAGGCAGAACATTCATAGTAAGGTTGCAAGATAAATACTCCCCCCTTAAGAAAATTTCTGCTGGTGTTCCCCAAGGCAGCATATTAGGACCGCTTCTATATATAATATACACAGCGGATATGCCAACAAACCTGAGCACGCATACCTCTACATTTGCAGACGACACAGCATTTATTAGCGTTAACCATGACCCAAAAGTCTCATCGCAAAATCTGCAGTCCCACATCAATGAACTAGAGGCCTGGCTAGAAAAATGGAAAGGTTAACCCGGCTAAATGTGCTCACTTAACTTTCACGCTCAGAAGACAAACGTGCCCAGCTGTAAAAATAAATAACATCACTGTTCCGGTAGAAAACCATGTTAAGTACTTGGGAATTCATATAGATAGACGCTTGACCTGGTCGCGTCATATTGAAGCGAAAATAACGGCTATGAAACTTAAAGCAGCTCAACTACATTGGTTTCTCGGTCGAAACTCAAAATTGTCCTTAGACAACAAAATTCTCTTATACAAGTCCATCATAAAACCAATATGGACATATGGCATCCAATTATGGGGTACTGCATGCGCATCTAACATCCAAAAGCTTCAAAGAAGACAGTCTAGAATATTACGACAAATTGTCTGCGCCCCATGGTATATACGTAATGAAATTATCCACAGAGATCTCAACGTCCCCACTATCCAGGAGGAAATTAAAAAATATTCAATAAGCTACATCGATAAACTAATGGTCTACCCTAACTACCTCGCTCGGGGTTTGCTTCAGTTCGAAGGTCACCAGAGGCTAAAAAGAACCGATACTTTGAGCCTAACTAGAAGACATTAATAAATTTTGAATACAGCAGTTAGTGGTTACACTGGTAACAACTAATAAACAACAAGTAGAATTAAGATTTGAATACATATTGTAAATTTCGATAAGAAAGATTCAATAATAAAAATAAATTAAAAAAAAAAAAAAAAAAAAAAAATTTGTGTTTTTAAAAAAGATGATGTGACTGAAATGCAAATATCTTCAAAAATTTTAAACGGATTATGTATTTTTCAAGTGAAAGGTAATAAAATTTCTAAAATAACCATTTATTGCTTGTGAAGATTAGTCAAGAAATGACAGAGTTACAGGGGACAAAAGTTTAAGCTTCATTGAAAATTTTATGATTTTGTTCAATTTTGCTCTTTTCAAGTTATTTTTTTTAAGCCAATGATTTAAAAATCCTAATGTTTTATTGCATGCGACATTAGGTTATTTTATTATGAACATTTTGAGCCCAACGAGACATCGATTGGTAAAAAAATCACAAAGCTACAAAAGTTTTAGTAAATTAACACACATAGAAATACAATAATTTCAAGCAATTTTTGTTAATAAAAATTTAGCTTTGTATATTTATTTGTTGTGGGTTAATTCAATTAATCTTCTGTAACTTTGTAATTTTTGCACCGATCTGGATCCTATTGGGCTCAAAATGTTCGTATTGAAATAGGCTAAAATTTTATTTTTTAGATATTTGCATTTCATTCACAGCATCTTTTTTAAAAACACAAATAACGGTTATTTTGGAATATCTCAAAAACTGTTATACTTTTGACAATTCTGACTTTATATTCGGATTCAGCGGAAAATTTTACACAAAGACTAGGTGTCAAATTCATTTGGTCAAGAAATTGTCACGTAGTGTAATTAAAAAAGGAGAAAAGTTTCAAAAATTAGTAAAACCAATTAAAAAAAGTTTTACAAAGATTGGTCAAAGCACTTTAAGGTAAAAGAATGGGCGATAGAAACAGATGAAAAAACCCTTTTAAAATTACTGCAAATGCTATATTATTTCTAAATTTAGTGGCGTGGAGCAACATGCAGTAACAAGAAAGCACAAAAATGCTACGGGCATAACTAAAAGCCATCTTTTTACAAGATTGAAGTTTAAGTTTATGTGCTGTGCTGTGCACAGCTTGTTGCACCTGTCTCGTCATCTGACAAACTTTTGCTTAAGGTCCTTCAGCAAAGCTTAAGGACAGTATGTAGCATATTATAAAAAAATGTACTTAGCCCTTACTTTAATGAAGATTTTTATATTTTTTTATATAAATTTTTTTAGCATTTTTTTTTTAAAAATCTAGCACTTTTTTGTCAATAAGTTTTGGCAACACTGGTCAAAAGTAAAAAAACAAAAGTCGCAGGATAGGGGGAAATCATTTTCCCGAAAAATTATAGCATAAGTGTTTCGGAAAATTATGAACCTCATTAAATAAAATTTCATAAAGTTTTATTTAACACTTATTCAAATTAAATTTCATACTCAACTGGTTTTTCGTAGTCGAAATCTGATTACGAAAACAAACAAAATGAAACGTTTGCTTTCGTTTTGTTTTGTTCTTTGCATTGAGTAGAACAAAAACAAAACCAAAACAATGAGAATGATTTTGGCATTTTGTTTTGTATTATTTTTGCTCGTGAGCGCAAATCGTACATTAATATAAACGTACACAGCTGGAAAAGAAGAGAATAAGAACAATATTGAAACATTCAGAGAAAAAACGTTTGACAAATGTTTTTGTAATTGATTTACTCACTACTATTGTTTCTAAGTGAAATAAAAAGAGAGGTTTTTAGGTTTTTTTGTTTTTATTAATGCTTATTTTGACTACCATAGTAATTAAAAAAAAAAACTAATTAAATTAAATAAAAAGTAATTCAAAGAAAAAAAGAATAAAAAATAAGGTAACAAATCATTTCTTGGACGAGGCATTGTGGATTTTGCTCCTGTTATGCCACTACAAAAACCAAACAAGAACTATATCAATTACTCAAAACACAACGTTTCTCTTTCTGTTTTGTACTCAGATTTATAACGGTAAATTAAATATTGCAGATGAGTGTAAATCAGTGATAACCACTCCATAGACTCGCGAGCCAGTCAATAATCGTATTTTTCACACAGACACGGTCGGCAATTCACATGTATATAACAACTTTGTTCGTTTCAAAACATGAGACTATCATCAGTCTCTGCGACCGCACACAAGCACATAATATCATTGTGTGCATGCGTTCGGGGCTTTCTTAGTTCGGGGCTTGGTTATCACTGGTGTAAAGCCAATTGTTTCGTTTTCTCTCTTTGACACTTGAAAAGTTTTTGTTTTGGTTTTGCTCATGTACAATACAATTTAAAAATTTTGAATAGTTTTGCACATTTTGCAAACGTTTGCGAAATGTTTTGTTTGTTTTCATACTCTGGTCGAAATAATATAGTGGCCATGGCGTTAGTCATAAATTCTGTAAAGTTATAGAAATTAAGCAAACTGACTAGAATGACTGACATGTATAGATTTAATTAGAATTTCAAAAGGCGTCTAATTTGTTTATATATAACGGGGTCTCACATTACAATTTCTTAGTTGTATCCAACCCCCCTGCACTACTTGTAGTAGTGCTGGGTACACAAATTGCAAGGAATGTTTTCTGAAGGGTTACAAATATTTAAGTATGTACTGTGTATGTTAAACCAGAAATTAATTTTTTTTTTCATTTTAATTTGTCTTTCTTGTTAAATTGTATCTTAAATAAAAAAACTATATACATAGTTTTTTTTTTTTTTTTTTTTTTGAAGAAAAGTTTGTTTATTTATTTAATTTTGTTTAGTTATAATAAAACTTCTTGCTAGTTGCGGCCACCCGACATAAATGACAGTCACCGAGAGAAAAATAATTTATAAAAGTTTATCTCTTATCCTATTTTTTTTTGCCACTCATCTCTGTGTGAACGCTTCAGAATGAGGGTGTTCAAATTTAAAACTTTTTGCAAGGTCAAAATATAAATAAATGTTTTTTTTACTATTTTAATATGTTTGATAATGGGTGTTTCTTTTTAAGGCGTAGAGAACTGCCGGCAGGGATAACTGTCAGATACTAATATACTAATAAAATGTGATTTATTATTTTTCATTAATTAATTATTTTTCAGGACAAATTTACATAAAACTTATTTCCGAAATTTGAGCCCAATTCGCCAAACTTATCGTGTATGTAAACAAGCTGTATTATCATTTTTGGAAAGAGAACAATCATCATTAGGGACTGTTAAGACTCCATTAGATTCCGAAAAAATCACTGTTTGGTTTACATGCAGAAACTTTCATCGGCCGATTTATCTCAAAATCTTAAGCCGATGCCAACATTACCGTGAATGGCGAACGCTATAAGCAAATGTTTCGTGATTTTCTCATTCTTTGAGTCTGTGCAAATCATTTATAGGAGTTTTAACAAGACATCGCAACATGCCTTACAGCGTGTTAAACCAGCACTTTATTGAGCCAAACGTTTGGTGACCGAATTATCTCAAGTAATGGATCTTGACCACCTCGTTCGTGTTATTTTACAATTTGGGACTACTTTTTCTGGGGGCAGTTTTAATCTCTAGTCTATGTAGATAAGCCAGAAACATCGCAACACGCCCTACAGCGTGTAAAATCAGCACTTTATTGAGCCAAACGTTTGGTGACCGAATTATCTCAAGAAATGGATCTTGACTACCTCGTTCGTGTAATTTTACACCTTGGGACTCCTTTTTCTGGGGGCACTTTTAATCTGTAGTCTATGCTGATAAACCAGTAACATCGCAACACGCCATATAGCGTGTAAAACCAGAACTTTATTGAGTCAAACGTTTGGTGACCGAATTATCTCATGTAATTAAGAAAAATTGTGAAATTTGATATTTAGTCTGTAAGGATTGTATCCATTGACTTAATTAAATAAATGGACATTGATTACACCTTGGGACTACTTTTTCTGGTTGCACTTTTAATCTCTAGTCTATGCTGATAAACCAGCAACGATTGATCATTTAGAAGCCAAGATTTGATGCACTATTAACGAAATATGTCCGCGTTTAGTCAAAAAAGTTATGCAAAAGTGCACCGAAAGTATGGCCTTCATTAGGTGCTGAATCGGAGGCACAATGAAAGCAATTCGTCGGTTGATTCTTAAATTGTCGTATGTGGATACAAATAACATACGACATACGACAATTAAATAATCAACCGACGAATTGTTTTTAAACATTAAATGCCATGAAATGTGTTAGCTTTTAAAGCCAACATTTTGATCATTTCTTGGAATTTGTTGGGGTCTCTTTAAAAAAATTTTATGTTCCTAAAAAAATACCCGTTACAAAAGATATAAAGACGTATGAAAGCGTAAGTTTTCTGTATTATTTTATCTTTCACGGTTGATTGTTGCCGCTGATGAGAATGCGTGACACCCACTCACAACCACCGTAACGCGTGGCATTTTATTAGACCCCATACTTTTAAAAAAGTAATTAAGTTGTCACAACAAAAGTGATCGATGCTTATAGTTGTGGTAGTTTTCTTCTATATATATTTTTTTTTTTTTTTTTTTGAGTAACAAAACTTTTTTTGTGCAGCGGTAAAATAGTTTATGTTAAATGGCTAAATGGCGAAAATTATATAAATTATTGTACGTGGAAAAGTTTAACTTTTATCATTTTCTAAACAGAGAGTGAAATGTGCTGTATGTAGGTGCTGATTAATTAGAGCCTGTTTAATTGTGGTTTTCCTGGTGACATTTAATTTAAAGTTTAAAAAGTGAAGGAGGTTTGCATTTTCAAACAAATATTAACAAAATAAATGCTCATACAAGAACTTGATAAATAATATGAACTAAGATTATAATAATATATTGGTGTAGCTGATTCAGATAGTAAAATGATTTAAGACATTCTCAGTATCAAATAAACGTTGTAAATGTCTACTAAAATTCGTCACATTTTGTCATGTCTTGTGGCCAAAATAATACTAAAATGTTAAAGATATCTTTATTATTACCACACGCGAAGAAAAAACATGGTTGTGGTTAACATATTCTAAGAAAAACATAATATGATAAGACTCATGATTGTAGTCACCATATTAAGATTATTACTGAATCATATTATGACTAAATATACTCGTAAATGACATCATAATATTTTTCCCTTAATCATATTATTATTCTGTTAATCATACTAAGAAGTAATCAAATTATTGTCATTTAAATCATAATAAGCTAAGAATTAATCATATTATCATCAGGTTAATCATAATAAATTAAGAAGCAATCTTAATATGATACATTTCCTAACTGTCATAAAAATATAAAATAAATAAAAAATTTTTTTTCATCGATTTTTTTGTTTTGTTGCTTTTTAAAATTTTTTTTAATGTAAATAAAAAAGCGGAGTTCAATATAAGGCTTGCAAAAGAGCAATTGTAAAATCTGTGGTTTTCATGGGCAACCGCGTATGTTCATTTTTCCGATTTTGAGATGTTGATGCCATATTGCCTAATTTTAAACGCTCTTTACATTTTTTTGAAAAAGATGGATCAATTCCGATTTTTTAACGTAATGATAAAGTTTAAAAAGTGCAATACCATGCCCATAGTTTGATCTAGAATGGTTTTTCGACTCTCCTGAAAAATTTGTTTTAAGACATACGCGGTTGCCCATGAAAACCACAGAAATATCGTTACACTTTTATAAAATACAACGAAATGTCTGTGTGCTTTGTTGTTGAATTTTACAAAAAAACTACGATATTTTGCATTTGCACTATTATCACTAATAATGAATGAACTCCGCTAATATTTTAATTTTTTTAATATCTTTTAATTTATTTCTTTTATGGGAATTTATCTTTAAATTGTTTAACCGCTCACATATAAAATAAGCGACACAACTGATTCAAAATTATTTTATACATGGCGCTAACAAAATATTATAACTAAACAACCTAAACAAAAGCGGCAATCGTTTTTTTTGAAAATGAAAATTTTATTTAAATACAATTTTAATAAAACAAACCGACATAGCGATCTGTCAAATAAGATTTATCAGCCGGGTGGTTTCTAATTCGCATTCTAATGGTTTGTTTCGTATAAATTGTATGCAAATGAGAAGTTTTGACATACAAAAAACGCTTCCGCTCTTATTTAGGTAGCTCAGTAAGAGTAAAAATAGTTTGATTGCATCTAAAAAATTATATGATAAATGTACACGCAAAGAAAAAACATGGTTGTGGTAAACATATTCTAAGAGCAACATATTATGATAAGATTCATGATTGTAGTCACCATATTAAGATTATTATTGAATCATATTATGACTAAATATATTCGTACTATTACATCATAATATTTTTCCCTTAATCATATTATTATTCTGTTAATCATAATAAGTTAAGAAGGAATCATATTATTATCATGTTAATCATAATAAGCTAAGAAATTAATCATATTATTGTCATGTTAATCATAATAAGCTAAGAAGTAATCATATTATCATCAAGTTAATCATAATAAATTTAGAAGCAATCATATTATGATACAGCTCCTTTAAAAACTGTCATAAAAATACAAAATAAATTAAAATTTTTATGTATCGATTTTTTATTTTGTTACTTTTAACAATTTTTCTTGATATAAATAAAAAAACGGAGTTCAATATTTGTTGTTGGATTTACCTACGATATTTTGTACTATTAATTATTTTAATTTCTTTAAATTTATTATTTTTTATGGTAATTTATCTTGTTTAACCGTTCACATATAAAACGAACGACACAACTGATTCAAAATAATTTTACAATTGGCGCTAGCATAATATTATTGGAGTAAAAATAGTTTGATTGCATCTTAAACATAATATGATAAATATCATGATATGGTTGTGGGTAATATAATATGTTTTGAAAGTTATCATAATTTAGTTGTTAGAAAATTAATTATTTTTCGGTCAACAATACTCAAATTCATAATTGCGATAATTATTGATATGTTTACAGTAACTATAATATTGTTGATATGTAATAAAAATAACAATTATTTGTGTACGACAACAATATATTGTTACAATATGCATAGTGTTGTTGCCGTAACCATGCCCAACCATATTTTTTCTCTGCGTGTATAGAAAGTTATCATGTTACGGCTATTAGATATCATGATATGGTTGTGAATATGTAATATAACATGTTTTGAAAGTTATCATAATTTAGTTGTTAGAAAATTAATTACTTTTCGGTCAACAATACTCAAATTTATAATTGCGATAAACGTTAATATTTTTACAGTAACTATGATATTATTGATATTAAGTAAAAATAACAATTATTTCTGTACGACAACAATATATTGTCACATTAAACATAGTAATGTTGCCGTAACCATGCCAAGACATGTGGTTTTGAAATGTGTTTAACAGAAAGTTTGCCAAAAGGTATATCTATATATATAAAAATAAGTTGTCCAATGTTCATGATTTTATTACTCTAGAATAAGTCAACCAACTCCCGATAGGTGGCGCAATTGTCGTGATATTTTCATTTTTTATTTTTCTTTAGAAAGTCCCGAGCAGCTCCGGGACCAAACAGCTAGTAATTTATAAATTAAAGCTTTTGATATTCGTGTCCAAATTTTCTGGTGAAAGATTGGATCGCAGGTCGCTCAATACCAACTTAAGAGCAGAGAATGCTCTTTCCACGCTCACTTGGGTTGCAGTAACACATTGCACAGTTTTTGCCAATTTATACAAGGAAGGATAGCATATTTTTTTTGCCTCCCAGTATTCTAAAAGGGGTTTTTCAATCGATAACTGCCTTGAAAATAAGCAATCGATTTCTTAGAAAGCTCTTTTTCATCCTCATTGTAATTTTCTTGCTCTCTTGTTCCCTTTCTACATTAAGGGAGTTCAAATACTGACCCAAAAGCGATGTTTGAGATTGGGATGTATCACAAACATCCGGCGAAGACGGGTAAGCATCAGGTGAAGGTCGTAAAGCTTCTTCGCTGGTCGACGGTATTTTTCGAAAAGTAGATCTGATATACAAAAATAGCCTTATACTTATTTTACTATGAGTAAAACATTACTAAATTCAAAAAAGAAACAAAAGTTAACAAATTGACGAAAATCATATCGGACCCATCTGCTGCTGTTTGATAATTGAAAATTTATGTGCTTGAAAATATTTTTAAATGTCAAAAAAAAATTTATTAATTATCAAAATTATTTGTAGAAAAATTCAGATTTTTGCAATGAACTTATTGCAAAATAAATTGTTTTAATATGCAAATTTGTTTCTGACGGAAAACATAAAACTCCTAAAAATTGTCAAGTAATTATTTGCTTTAAATTTTTAAATTAAAATTTTTTTCAAAACAAAAAATTCTTAGGTAATTATATTAAGCAACTAACAGCCTGTTTTTATAAAACATAAGTCTTCTCACTTGAAGTTTTCGTATTAATACGATAATGTTCAAAATATGGTGTTTAAAAAACATTTAAAAGCATTCGTCAATTCATGGTTGACATAAATAGAGCTGTATTAATATTCGTACATTTCCATTCTTTTTGCATATAAAGGTTTTGTGTTTGTGGCTTTTGTTTACAGAAATTAAAATTAAATTTCAAAAACAAAATATTTATAAAAAATTGTTAGTAAAATAGTAAAAAATAAAAATGTTGAAGCACTAATTTTTTTGGAAAGGTTCCTTCCACCAAATGTCCAATTTTTTTACATGCATATAACATGTAACCAGGTGGAACCCAATACCAAAAATTTACACCAGTGACGCCCTTGAATATAAGGTATATTTAGGTATAAAGTTTCAAGAACTTTAAACATCAAGCCATGAACAACGACATGCGATATGGTGAGATCGGACTTTAAATGGCAGCTCAATATATACAAAACAAAAAGGGCTGTATATGGAGGAGTAGCAATAAAAATTTTACTGTTTTAGAAACATCATTGACATACCTTTCATTCACTCATAATATTATTACAGTAACTGATTGTTGGTTACTAAATTCGTTTTCCGTACTGTTAAAATTGAAAAAAATATAGTTATTTTACGAATATTTTTATTTTTTAACGTTTATGTTTGTTATTCAAAAAACAAACTACCAAAAAATAATGTTTTTTTATTTTGTTATGTAGTTTGATATTTGTCGGTTAAAATTTAATTTTCAAAAGTAAAAACTATTCAATTTTAACGAATTAATTAATTTCGTGCAAATGTCTGACTTCATTCAAAGAGGTTTCGTTCAGATTTCTGTCAGACATTGAATATTCTTACTGTCTGGCCGATTGCTGATCGATTCCGCATGGATATATCGGGGAAAATTTATGTACAGATATGCCAAATAGAATTTCGACGGAATTCATTCAGATTTGTCTTAAGAGACTTATTATTTTTTTAAAATAATGACAATTGTCATTCAGTTGGAAATAATTTTAATTTTATTTTATTTGTTCAAGATAAAAAGCATAAAAAAGGTACGTACCTTTAAAATTTATATTATGTACATATTTTGCAATAAAATTATTTCTTTCAGCTATCAGTTCGAAAGCAAAAAAATCTCGGCTAACACATCATAACTTCCCATGCCTTTTTCATTAGATTTCTGTTAGATATTCTGATGTGTTAGCCGAGATTCTTGCTGCTTTCCAACTGATAGCTGAAAGAAATAATTTTATTGCAAAATATGTAAAAGTACATACATAATTATAAATTTTACACGTACGTACCTTTTTTATGCTTTTTATCTTGAACAAATAAAATAAAATTAAAATTGTTTTCAATTTTATGACAATTGTCATTATTTTAAAAAATAATAATTACAAGACAAATCTGAAGGAATTCCGTCGGAATTCTGTTGGACATATCTGTACATAATTTCCCCTCGATATGTCCATGCGATATCGATCAGAAATCGGCCAGACAGAAGGTATACATATTCAATGTCTGACAGAAATCTGAACGAAGTCTCTAAGAATGAAGTCAGACAATTGCACGAAATGTCTGATTCAGACAATGTATGAGTATTTTGCTGGCTGGTTAGTTCCATTGTTTCTAGAATTTTCGAATCTGTAAATACATAAGTATAATAGTTTTAGTTTTTTAGGCTTCCTTCTTTAAAATATCGCAGCTATTTTCAATTTTTGGTGATTTGTTTTTACTTATTGTTGTTTTTCACTTTTGTTTTCATTTATTCCGAAGATGTTCATTTTATAAGAACCAAAAATATGTAAAAAAAATATTAAAGCTTTTTTTTTTTTACTCAACGCCAATGTTTTTCAATTTTATGAAACCTTTATCTGATTTTGTTCGTTTTTTTTACGAACGAACAAATACTTTAATTTATTGAAGAACCCGAATCGTTTTTCACACCGCCCAAAAGGGAGCGATGTTACAAGTTCGTAGTGTGCATCTGTGTATATTTGTGTGTATCTACGAATTTATCCGTTCCCGCGTAGAGTAAGACGGCTTGCCCGATTTTGATTTTATTTTGTTTGTTTTTTATTTAATTTTCGAGCTGTATCCTTTTGAATATGTGTGTTTGTGGACCTGTTGCTCCCAAGCGCCTATATTGACTTTAATTTAGTTGTTGGTGTTTGAATGATGGCTTTATCTTAAATCTTAACTTAGGTTATCGCTCGATTTAGGTTAAAGTAAAGTTACAAAAACAAATTTACGTACTTTATGTACGCCCTAGAAAATCCTACCTACGTATAAACATTTGTTTATCTTGCTGTTTTCCTTATACTAGTGTTCGCCTTACGGTCAAAATTTGACCATAAATGTTGAAGTAAATATGAAAAAACATAATTCATCTAAGTATATCTGATATATTTGTTCCGTCTTAGTGGATCGATTGGCTGTAGGAAATATCGCCCAAAGAAAAATGGCCCAAAAAAAAAATTAAAAATCGCCCAAATGAAGAATCGCCCAAGCGAACATGAAAAATGACCCAAAAAGGTAAATATGAAATTTTGCCCAAAAAAAACGAAAAAGGGCCCAAAAAGAAAATGAAAAATGACCCAAAAAGCATAAACGAATTTTTTCCCAAAAAACTAAAAAAAAATTACTTAATTTGCAAAAAAGTGTTTATTATTCATATAAATTTAGGTGACATGTCATAACGTCCAGTGTCGTAGTGTCCTTGGACACTTTTAAAGTGTCATAATGTCCATCGAAGACGAGGACGAGGACGTTATGACACTTTGCAACGTCCGCAACTTAACTTATAATCAAAAATGTGTAAATTTTTTTTTAAAATACCGTTAAAATTTCAAGTGATTTTTTTAAAGATACTTATTTAACCATAATATGGTTGTCGGTGACAATGATTTGGTTAAATTAAACATAATATGGATAAAATATTTTTATAGCTTTTACTCCGGGTGTATATATTAAATATATATATCCAAAATAAGGATTTCATCTTCTATGGTATAACAAATACCGGCTTCGCTAACTTAAGCTTCTCTGTATAGCCGGCCTTCGGCCGGGCGCAAGGATTTTCTCCTCTATGGTGTAACAAACACCGGCTTCGCTGACTAAAGCTTTTCTGCGTAGTCGGCCTTGTTCGGAAACAAGGCAGTTTTTCGAAGCTTTACTTAGCGAAACCGGTTTTTGTTAGACCATAAAGGAGAAAATCCTTGCGCCCGGCCGAAGGCCGGCTATACAGAGAAGCTTTAGTTAGCGAAGCCGGTCTTTGTTATACCATAGAGGAGAAAATCCTTGCGCCCGGCCGAAGGCCGGCTATACAGAGAAGCTTTAGTTAGCGAAACCAGTATTTGTTATACCATAGAAGATGAAATCCTTATTTTGGATATATATATTTATTATATACACCCGGAGTAAAAGCTATAAAAATATTTTATCCATATTATGTTTAATTTAACCAAATCATTGTCACCGACAACCATTTTATGGTTAAATAAGTATCTTTAAAAAAATCACTTGAAATTTTAACGGTATTTTAAAAAAAAATTTACACATTTTTGATTATAAGTTAAGTTGCGGACGTTGCAAAGTGTCATAACGTCCTCGTCCTCGTCTTCGATGGACATTATGACACTTTAAAAGTGTCCAAGGACACTACGACACTGGACGTTATGACATGTCACCTAAATTTATATGAATAATAAACACTTTTTTGCAAATTTAGTAATATTTTTTTTTTTTTTTTTGGGAAAAAATTCGTTTTTGATTTTTGGGTAATTTTTCATTTTCTTTTTGGGCCCTTTTTCGTTTTTTTTTTGGGCAAAATTTCATATTTACCTTTTTGGGTCATTTTTCATGTTCGCTTGGGCGATTCTTCATTTGGGCGATTTTTCATTTTTTTTTTTGGCCATTTTTCTTTGGGCGATATTTCCTACAGCCGTTCTGCATTTGTGTGAAAGTAGCAAATTTGAACGCTTATTACTCTGAAACTATTGAACAGACATACAGAGGAGGAAAGTGTTCTTAACTGTTTGGCCTTTGCCGATTTCAATATAGATAATTGTTTCTTACAACACATTTTTATTATGAAAAAAGTTTAAAATAATTTTCGATTTTTATTTTTTATTTTTTTGAAAAGAAGAGGAAAAAAATATTTTTTTATTTTTTATATGAAAAAAAAACAAAAAGGTTTAAAATACGGGCTCTCTTTGAAAATAAGAAGGCTTTTTAAAATTTGTGAAATACTTTAAACTAGTAGCAAAACACAAAAAAAGATGTAAACTTAAGTTTGCTCTGATTTTAATTTTTACAATTTACTAGCTTTTTCCTAAGCACGGCAGTATAGCACTTTAACTTGTTTAACTAACCGTAATTTTATTTAAACTATTTGCGGTGTATATCACAAATTCGACACGAATGAATGTAACCTTCTCACTTGTTGTAAACCGTTAAGAGAAAAAGTATTTTTCTGCATTCCAGTTTGACCAATAAACTCTATGAAACAAATTGGTGGCTAACACTGTAAGCTGATTTTATTTTTTTGTTTGACTTTTAATGCCGAACCAACTACAACTCTATTTGCTGCAATTTAACAAAAGTGGTGTAAAAATCGTTATTGTAAAATTCAAACAGAAGGTGTAAATTTTGTGTTTGCCAAAAAAGAGAAAAGAGGTTTTAGGTAAAACTGTATGCTAAAGTTAATCTTTTTGATAGGTAGGAACTTTTTGTTGATTTTACTTTTGGCAAATAAGTTCGGTTGCATCTGATGAGAGCAAAAACTTTAAAATAATTTCGCTGATTTGTTCATTATCAGTGGTCAAAAAGATGTCAAATAAGTTAATGAATTTGCTTTCTTAATTGGGATTGGATGTTATAAAAATTCATTTTATTTTAATCCAATTTTACACTTAATTATTTTTATTTGCTTAAACAAGAGAAAATTTTCCTTTAATGAACTTAAAGTTATTTCAAGTTTTTTTTTTTATTATTTTATAAAATTTACTAATCGATTATTTTTCTTTCTTCCATTTTAGGTAATTTACTTTGCTAAATGAATTCCATAAATAATAATATTTATTCAAATGTAAGTAGAAATTAATTAAAACGCATTTGTTTATTTTGTTGAGTTAATTCGAAATAAATAATTAATGTCAATACTTCATTAAAGGAACAATGGAACTTGTTATACAATTTATTGTGTAGACATAAGAGTCTGCTCTATTTGAAGTTCAAAATGTGATGAAATATTTCGATATTTCATGTACTATCGATACAATTGTAGGAATATTTATATGAATAAACAAGTAAAAAAGCTAAGCTGGTCAAGCTCGATCACTTGATAGCCTACACCATAGTATATTAAGACACATTTTCAGATGTTACTTGTCAGGTATGCTGCTAATCATATGGCTAATATACCACTGATGGTTTAAGCGCTGGTTAAGTTGACCTTAACTTGAATTTATATGTAGTTTAAACTCAACAACTATAAATCAGTGTCCCATGTATTATATGTATTAAAAAAAATAACACGTGGCAGCACTACGATAAATCTTGTCAAATTCATATGGTCTGCATTGGTAGTTTAAACGCCCAATTGTATGCGTTTAAAGATGGTTTATAAGTTTACTGATTTATAGATTTGTTGGTTTAAACACGTTTTAAATTAAAAAGAGAGTTTAACTTGCTCTGATTTTTTAGCCCTTAGTGTAACTATTAGTGTTAAACTATAGATATGTTGCCATATCGAAATTAATCACTTCTCGTGGCCACTTGCAGTGCATCTACTTGTTCGCCACCAATTACATATGGGTAATTCCATGTCAAAACGAACAAGAGTGGGACACGACCCCTTCCGATTTTAATGAAATTTGGTGAGAAGGTTCCTTTTATCTTATAAGGAACATATATGAACGAAAAAAAATTAAAAAATTTTTTTTTCAAAAGTTATGTCTTATTCAAAATGTCATAATTTCGCCGAATTAGCCGAATGTGTTGAGCTTATTTCTTCAATATCTCGAAAACTACTTGACATACGAAGATGATTTCGATGTCATTTTAAAGAGAATACTTGGGGCTACAAACAATATATTGAAAAAAAAAATTTAATTTGACAAATATAATATCTGCAAAATGTTAAATTTTAAAAACGGACTAAGTCAAAAACCTATTTTTTAATTTGGCTGAGTTTTTTTTGTATAATACCTCAAACTGTTCTTTAAAAATTCTGAAACTTTGAAGGAGGTGTTTTTTTTTCTTTTTTAAGATATGATTTTTTTCCTTTCGCAACCATTAAAAAAATAATATTAAAATTGAATTTTAATATTGTAATTTTGAGCAATAAGTACACTGTGCAAGTTGCAAAAAACAGACCAGCCGCGCACATGGCATTTTACCCTAATTTGGGAAGTGGGGTTGGTCATACATTTGACCCATCTAGGAGCATCCTACGCGCTGCAGGGGCCAAATTAAAGAATTTTATTAAGCCGCAATATTTGTATGGTACAGCGCGTAGGATGCTCCTAGATGGGTCAAATGTATCACCAACTCCACTTTTATTGCCGAATTTCGGTTTTTTAGTTATTTCAATAAACTAAACCGTTTTTGAGTTACGCGAATATATGCTGTGCAGCCTCTTACATTTTCGAAATAACGGTTTATCTTGAAAACACGAGCTAACCTAAAAAACGCTTAGCACCACTGGATTCAGCGTACCAAATTAAGGTAAAATGCCAGGTGCGCGGCTGGTCTGTTTTTTTTTTTGCAACTTGCACAGTGTACTTATTGCTCAGAATTACAATATTAAAATTCAATTTTAATATTATTTTTTTAAAGGTTGCGAAAGGAAAAAAATCATATCTTAAAAAAGAAAAAAAAAACACCTCCTTCAAAGTTTCAGAATTTTTAAAGAACAGTTTGAGGTATTATACAAAAAAAAAATCAGCCAAATTAAAAAATAGGTTTTTGACTTAGTCCGTTTTTAAAATTTATCATTTTGCAGATATTATATTTGTCAAATTAAATTTTTTTTTTTTCAATATATTGTTTGTAGCCCCAAGTATTCTCTTTAAAATGACATCGAAATCATCTTCGTATGTCAAGTAGTTTTCGAGATATTGAAGAAATAAGCTCAACACATTCGGCTAATTCGGCGAAATTATGACATTTTGAAGGGATCGTCTCCTAATCTTGGTCATTTTGACATGGAATTACCCATATATTTATATATATATCTAGAAAAATTAGTCGTAACTTTTAGCTTAAATAAAAATAACAAAAAAAATGTTCTTGGATTTCATAGAAAACAATATTTTATAAGACTATTAAAAATTTTACAGTATCTAGAACTCAATATATCGTTATCTCATTATTGGTTTGATCTACTGACCATTAAAAAAAATTGTGTTAGGTATGTTTTGAATACCCCCTTTCTGAATCCAAAACCTCTATTACGAAATTTTTTAAGACATTAAGCATTAATTTGCTCCATATCAACTACTTAAAAGCTTATTTAGTATTGTTTTGCTCTACACGCCGCTTATTGGGGAATGATGCAAATTCCTGATACAAAAACGTAAAAATTTAAGAAAAAAAGTTGCGAAAGTAAAAGCAAAATAAAATGTCAACAACTCAATACAAAGCAGTAAGTATATGTAGGCAGCACAAAAAGACATAAAACAATAATATTCACTTTCAATAAAAAACTATTGACTGCTGAGTTTGTTCATGAACAGTCACAATTTTAATTGAATGTTTGTTTTTTATACCAATATTATTTTGCCTTTTTCAAGTACGGTTAGGAAATAACAAATTATGATTACGTGTGAAAATAATATGTTTGTTTTAGATATTTTAGTGTTGTTTTTGAAGAGAATATGATAAATGAAGACAATATTATGTTAAATTTTGTCAATATTAATGAATGAAATGAATTTTAACTAAATCATTGTAAAAACTGGGCAAAGTATGGTAATCATTAACCACATTATAGTAAAAAGTGACAATATTATGACATAAATGGATCATATAATAATAAATATTGATAATATTATGGATGATATTAACCACATTATGATGTGCAACAGTTAATAATTAATAAATTTAGTGAAGTGAAAAGTTAATAAAGAATATTAATTTAAAATAAGATGCAGGTAGTAAAGTTTAATTGTCCATGGACAAGTCTTAAAAATAGCAGATACCTAAACATATAGCTCCTTTATTGTAACATAGTCATATCTACAAAAAAAAAAATGAACTTGGCAAAATGCGATTAAAGTTTTCAAAATGTACCGATTTAAAGATATATTTTGCTATAACTTCGGTTCAGTTTGAGATAAAATACGAGAGGGCATGAAGGAACACTTTGCTTAAATAACTTACAATTTTTGATTTTTTGAGATATGACTATGTTGCAATGAAGGAGCGATATGTTTATTAGGTGATAAACACAAATTTTTTTCAATTTGTGTTGGTTTATATACCCTTGAAGTGCGGGGAAACCGAAATAAAAAAAAATTTGGAAACTCGTTTAAGATACTACAACATACAATTTGAAAAACACATTGTCCTTAAGATTACCTAATGAAATGAAAAGGTTTGTAAGAGGTTGATGCTATTTTTTGCATGAACCTTGACATACATTTGACTGATATAGACTTTGTTTATAAAAAAAATGCTTCTTATTGTGAATCAAAAGCCTTCTACAACGGTGCACTTTTAACTATTTATCCAACCTCGGTAAAAAAATGAACGAAAATTTTCGGAAACATGGTAATTAGTAAATAAAATAATCAATATACTTTTTGACGACTTACTAAGCGCTTTGAGGGCCATTATTACAACTTGAAGTTAGCTAAAGTTAAGATTAAATTGACAGATAATAATGTGTTATCTGTCAAAAAGCGTCTGTTAACTGTCGGATAACAGCTAACGCCAAGTTATAATAATGGCCCTGAGTGTGTCAGAAAGTTATTTCCTAAGCCGTTAAAAAATGTTAATATATTTATTTAAAATATTTTATTTATTTTATGAATTAACTTTTTGATATCATATCTTGAGTACCTCAATTTGTTTGTTTTTATTATTGTTTTATGAATTAAATTGTTATGTTTATCTTAATTTTTTATCTTGTATCTAGAGCATAATAATTATACGGAATTTACATATAAAACCGTAAGGTGATAATAAAGGAATTTACATATAAAACCGTAAGGTGATAATAATTCAAGTTCCTCTTTTAATCTTCAATTAATTTTGTAGTATTTAAGGATTTCTTTTATTTACTTTGTAAACAAGTTACCTTACGTTTTTTTATAAAAGTTTTTTTTCATTATTTAAAAACAAATTTACTGTGTATTATTTATATGGAGCGGGATCCCGGGATCGCGGGAAATTCAAAAAATTTCCCGCTTTCCCGGGAATCGAAAAACTCCGGGAAAAAAAAACTCTAGGGACCAGGGAAATCAAGTTCAGGCTTAAAATGTATTATAGGCCTCTTGAAGTATTCGTGATTTCTTAAGACCAAAGGCTGAAGAAAGATCTTCCCTATTTGGTATCATGAAATTCAGAAGCAGGCAACGGGCTGACTTTTGGTTGAAATTGGAAATTGCTTTCAGTCTTTCAGGATTGTCTTGGCGGAAGCTTTAGTTTTCTGATGGAAACCTGATTTCCATAGAAGTCGTTCTCCGCCCGATAGGGGTGTGCTTTTTTCAAAGCATGTGCAAACTGTTGGAGAAAATCGATAGGTACTTATTTAAAAGAAAGATGCTTTAGGAGACCACGTGGTTGTTGTGGTTTATTTCTGAAGTCCTGAAAAAAAAATTAATCCATCATGGGATTAAGCCAAACTGCCGCTGCTCATGTAAACCATTTTTGCAATCTACGTGTTAAGCACAAGAACAAAACGTTGGCGGAACAATTTGTTTGTATTCTTTAGTATGGAGAGCACGTATGGCACAATGACCCGTAAAAAAATTAGCAATCGTTTAGATGGTAAAACTGCCATTGCTGGTAGGGGTCGTTTACAAAACAAAGGCATGCGCGTTCTCGAAAATAAGTTATGGTTAAACATTGTTTTGAATTCTTAAGAAGGCATGTCAAGTATTGTTAATTTTTACAGAACTTTCTACTTTTTAAATTAACTTTCATAAAACATTATGAAATTTAAAATCTTAATACTTGAGCTAATTATTATTTACTTATTTATTAAGTAGTAAATTTATTTAAATTATTTGCGTTAAATTAAAATAAAAACTTTTAGCATAACTTATGCTTTTTGAGTAATTTTATCCTTTTAACATAACTTATGCTTTGTCAACGATTTCAGAAGAAAGCATTTTTCGTTTTCACACAACACTGCATACTGAATTATTTCCTTGCCTTAGCTATTATTAACGCTAAAAGTTAAAATAATAGTTTTAAGAAGAAAAATGTTGCAGCTTTTATGTTGCACGTTTAACTATTTGCTGTTGTTGCAAAAGTATAAACAACTACTAACTTTCAAACCATTTCGCAAACGGATAATGGGAGGTTTCAGCCATTTAAAACTATTATTCACAGCATAAATTCATAAATCCATTTTACCAGAATACAAAATAAAAGTTTTATTTAGAGCAGGAAATACAAGAAGCAGAAAAAATTAAAAGCTATTAAACAAGAAAAGCTTAAGTTTCTTGCAAAAACGTATGCGTTAGTTATAACAATTTGAATTTTGTAGACATGATGCAAGGAGCACACTTTGGAACATTGGCAAAAATAAGAAATTAGGTGTAACAAAACTAAAGATTTTATGTTCCTTTTGTAACAGAAAACTTGAGTAGTTGTTTTCTTAGCTTGTGTTTTCAACGTTTAGCAGTGTTGCCACTTCAGAAATTAAGGTAAGCGTGAAGTGTGCTGTAATAGCGGATAAAAAAAGGTTAAACATTATGAAAAAAGGGCAACAGCACTAAAGCTGGAGGTCCACACCACGCGTTACTCGCTTTTTCGCAGCATACGCAGCTGTCAAAAAAGTAGAATCTGTGTAGTTATACGTAGTAAGTTACATGCACAAAAGCGAAGATGCCTTGAGGCGAAAAGTAGGTTGGTTTACTTTCTACTTTTGTAAGCGTCATAAGCAGCGTTCGAACAATTCAGCTGATTTTGACAAATTAAGTTTTATTTTTACCTGTGCTGCTGCTGCATAAAAAGCGTTGCATGTAACTTGAAACGTAGAACGCAAGTAAGGTTATAAAAGCATGCGCTGCGTGGAGGCGAAAACGCGTGTTATGGACCTCTAGCTTAAAAGCAAAATATAAGAATATATACAAACAAAAACTTTTAAATAATGTTGGTTTGCTTTGCAAATAAAGAATTAAAAAGGAGTAGAATCGTGCATAAAACTTTGATTATGAAAATGGATATTAATATTTTTAAATAAATGATTCATTACCAATAACATTAAATAAAACTTTATTGAATAAAACAAAATAAAGATAACGTTTTATAGAAAAACCATTTCATTTTCAAATATATCTGTTTCATAAGTGTTCAAACAGAATTGAGTCTTCAACTTCAGGAAAATATCCCATAATTAAAACGTCGGCAGTAACTTTAAGTTCTCTCTCTTTTCTAATTATTTCTTATTTTCTTTCGTTAGAAGTTAAATGAAAGCATTGTAGAATTGTTGGGAGAAAAAGTGTATATATGTGAGAGCATAAGAAAGAATGTTCTTAAAAAAAAAAAAAAAAATAGCTATTATTTCACGACGGTTTTCTACGATAAATTTGTATGGAAGATGTGATCTCGACGCAGTTCAGCTTGAACACTAATCGTCATTATCGGGACACAAAACGGTTTAAATGGAATACATACTCAGATCTTTTATAAGTTTGATTTGAATGAATTTGTACACCCAGAGAAAAAACATGTTTAAATATGGTCACCTCCAACAATACTATTTTTAAAGAAAATTTTAAACATATTATGATTCATTTAACAATATTATTGTCACTGCCAACCATATTATGGTTGAATTAGTCCTCCATCAAGGAGCCATAACCATATTATGGTTGCCTCCGAATATGTTATGGTCAAAAATAACTAAAACATGTTTAACACTCATAATAGCATGGTTGGTTTTCAATCATAGCATGTTGCTCTTGGAAAAGAGGAAAATACTCTTGTTAATTTTAAAACAAATTCTTGTCATATTTAACCATAACATGTTTAGAGGCAACCATAATATGGTTGTGGCTTCTTGATGGAGGACTTATTCAACCATAATATGGTTGTAGGTGGCAATAATATGGTTATATTAACCATAATATCGTTAAAATTTTCTTTAAAAATAGTTTTGTTGGAGGTGACCATATTTAAACATATTTTTTCTCTGCGTGTAGGTAAACATTTGAAACAAAATTGTTTTTGCAAGAACAAACTTGTTTGAGATCGTATTTAATATGCATTAATATGCAATATGAATTGGCTGAGCCTAAAGAAAGTCGTTTTCTAATCATTGTCTTCAAAAATATATTAAGCCAAATTTTTTGTCTTCGTGTTTTGTACAGGAAACAAGAGTATGCGAATAATAAAGTAAGCTTGTCCTAAAAAGGGACTTTCCCCCAAAATTCTAGACTTGAATCCAAAATTCAACAGTTCTGTCCTTATTTTTCTATTTTTACAGAGTTAGATTATTTAGGGAGATTTCTTTACAATTTATTAGAAGCGGTCCATTAATGAAATTTTTTATGAAATCAATAATATATGCTTCGTTTTTGTTATATTTTATACTAGCTGACCCGGTCCGCGTTGCTGGCCCTAAGCAAACATTAGTGTTGTATAACCACACGATTTAAATTGAGCTTTTAACGAAATTTACGGCCTTTAAATATGTATTTAAGGCAAATTGGAAATTATATTTATTTATTACTCCATCTTAAGGCTAGCCGATAGACAATGTTGTTTGGTTTTTTATTTAGCGTAAAAACGTATAAATTTTTTGGCGTGCCAACTCGGGAGCAAGCCACATACAACTGGCCGTTTAAGCCAGCAATAGTCTTGAGCTTTGCTGATGGTAATAGCAAAGGCAAGACGCAAAGGGAATTGGAGCCGCTTGAATTGGAATGGTAAATCGTTGGAAATCATCGGAATTTGTGGATTTCGAAAGTTTTAAAATTTTGATATTGGATTTATTATTAACATAGGTTTTTATTTAATATCTTCGGAACTACATAACCGATTTAAGAGTTTGATATCTCGTTTTGAAAAACAATGGCTTTCAAAAAAAAAAAAAAAAAAAAAAAATAAAAAAAGCAACAAAAAAAAAGAAATATATGTATATGTATATGTATGTAAGCCATAATTGCCTTAAGGTCATAAGGTTAGGTCATATTTAAAATGTTGCGAAATGAGAGATACAGCCATATTTTTTCGCAAAAGAGATTTAAAGCCATATTTTTTCAGAATATTGTTATGCATGGTGTAAACATTCTGTAAAAGGGAAAATCCTTAGTTATCATTGAAAAAAATATTTGTGACGCACGCAGGAAAACTTTATTCAGCGAAGCCACCTGCCGCGTCCTACTGGAGGAAAAAACCCCTACGCACGGCCGCAGGCTGTCACGCAGAAAAACTTTAGTAAGCGAAGCAAGATTTCAATAATTAACTTTAGTGTCTCCGGAACTGAAATGAGAGATAAAGCCATTTTCTAATATTGCTAATGTGAGCTAAGGCCATGATGGCTTTATCTCCCATTCAAATGAAAAAAAAACAAAAAAGGCTTTATCGCCCTATTCAATGAGAGATAAAGCCATCATGGCCTTATCTACCATGGTATTAAAGCCCCCCCCCCCTCCCCTCACCCCTATATGTCATTAGTGGTGCAATATGAAAATTAGATTTTTCTACGCAGACTTCACAGTGTCACCCGCCTGAATATTCTAAAGATTCCATGAAAATTTCATCAAAATCGGCCCAGCCGTTTTGGAGTTCATACGTTACATACGTTCACACATCCTGTTTTATATATATACACTAGCATTTAACCCGCTACTTCGTTGGCGTCTCCTTTTTCTTCGTGGACATATCTGCATGCCAAAACTTATTTTCTCATTCACTCAGGGCCTTGCATGTTTATCTTTCTAGGTCTTTCTAGGTCCAATACCAACTTAAATTCAAAAAGTACCAATCAAAGAATAAAAAAGTACCAATAAGTTCATTCTTATAGATTCTCATCCATCCAGGACATTGCATATTGAATTTTATGTTTCTAGGTCCAATACTAAAGGAAATTCAAAAAGTACCAGTTAAAGAACAAAAAAGTACCAAAAAGTTCCGTCATAGATTCTTATCCACTCACGACATTGCATGTTGAATCTTATGTTTTTAGGTCCAACATAACGATAATTTAAAAAATATCAAAAAGTTAAGTAAAATATCAAATTTCCTGTATTCCCCCTTTTTGGTACTATTTTTCACCCCATTAAAGTATAAAAAATTTCAGTATAATAGTGGCAGCCCATAATTTAGTACGAATGTTTTTTAAAAAAAGTACCAAAAATAGTTACGATTTTTACCTCTTAAATGTTCGAATTTCGAAAAAGTACCAAATTTAAATTCGTATATTTTTGTTAGGTTTCGAATGTGGTATTAACTTTGTTTCTATGTTTATTGGTTCAAAAGATAGATGGGGTGTCAAAAAAGTACTAAAATTCCGATTTTACACGTTTACTCCCAAATAGGGCCGAATTTCCAGAATTACCAGACACCTGTCCGCTTATTTTTCTAAAGAACAACGATAGGTATTAAATTTGTTTTGTATCTCTTTTAGTTTTGGAGATATAAGGTTACCGAATTTTCCCGTTTTTACCCATTTTTACCCCCTAAACATTCGAATTTCCAAAAATACCGTCTTAGTGGATTGATTTGGGGAGTGGCAATTCTCTGGTCCAAATTTCAAGTGTCTAGCTTCAGGCGTTTAGGCTGTGCGATGATGAATCAGTGAGTCAGTCAGTGAGTCAGTCAGTCAGTAACGTTACAATTTTATATATATAGATAGATAGATTATCCACATTAAATAGCGATATTTTTTGCAGCAACTTAAAATTTGAAGGAAGGTCACATCTTATGGTGGTTTTTTTCCTACAAAAAATACTACATTGTTAAAAGGTTCATGTATGAGTGTCTTGCCAATATTCTAAAAATGCAATTTCTTATCTGACGAGAAAAAAACACAAAATTGGATCGCCCTGTTTTTAACAGTTGACAAAAAGTTTGTTCTTCAATATATAAAAAATATGTACTTAAATCAAAAAGTGTGTTCTTCAAAATATAAAAAACAAATATACATAAACCCAAATTTGTTATTAGATTGATATTAAATAAATAAATAAATGAACAAAATGAATGACCAAATTCCAATTTCTTTAGTTTGTTTTTCATTAAATATGTAAACAAGAAAATACCTTTGCCAGATTGCCGATTTATTAACATCAAGTTTTTACGATTTCTGGATTTGGCGTTTTTTTTTTTTAAACAATTTTATAACACCGAATCCACTTAAATTGTATTTCACTGACAACCTACCATTAACAATGTAATGCTTTCTTTTATTTTTACTATAAAATAATACAAAAAATAATTATTAAAACTTACTGTCCTGATTAAAGGCGATTTTTTCCCAACTTCGTCTGGTTACCCTATATATAAACAGAAGCCATCTTTTTACAGGGCAATATCAACACTCTCGATTTATACGGGGCGTAAAGTGAGCGTTTAATGTCATAAGGCATTGACATTAAAGGGTGATTTTTTTAGAACAACACACGCTGCCCTTTTAGAGAGCAAAGCATTTCTAAGAAACGAACACAAAATTGCGTTTTTTGAAATAAAATGTGAAATTTTTTGTAGAAAAGAAAACACCATAAAACAAGCCACAATTTTAGACAGCAAATCATTTTTAAGAAACGAACATCATATTGCATTTTTTTAAATGTGAAATTAAATTAAATGTGAAATTTTCTTTGGTGGAAAAGAAAACACCATTGGTTGGATAACGAGATATTTTGCTGCAAAAATCACCTAAATTGCAAAAAACCAAAATCACATGGTTGTAACAAAAAGCACTAAGCATATTAAAAAAAAAAAGATTATACAGAAAAAATAAAACGTTAACCAGACAAAAAAGAAGCTTCGTAAAATACCCGGCAAACGTCAAAATGGCAACACTGACTTTTAGTACTGTCAGTGTTGCCACAGACGAATTCGGAAATTGCACATGCTTTGTCCCAAATTACACATTTTAAGCAAAATTACACACACAAAACGAAAAAATTGCTTTGATTGAAAAAATTCGCCCTGCATTACCTATTTATTATTCTTTATCTGCAATTAAATGGTAATGCTTACAAAAAAAGGCCAGGCATACCGATTCCTGAAGTAAAAAATAAATGGATGTTCATTTTTAACGGCACTCCTCGAACATAAGCAATAACGTAGGCAGAAGAGCAGTACGAAAAGGTTGATGTTCAAGCTTACGCAACATCAATTCTCAAAAAAATGTATTGCATTGCGGGTATCCTGTATTGCCCACTCGTCAGTCTTAAAATTAATTGCGGAAATAATTATTTTTTAATGAAACATTAAAAACTTACCTCATAAATTTTTAAATCAATAGAATGTACATAATCCTCTTTATTAACTCGAGCAAATTACAAATGTCAAGAAATGACAAACATATTTGATATTGGGTACTTTTATAGGACGTAACTATTGCGCAGCCGTTGAGTGTTTGTCCTAGAAACCCGTAGTTAAAAATTTCCGCTCAACTCAACAGTTGCTATTTTTTTAGTACCTTAAGTCAATATGTTGTTCACAACCTTAACAGCTGATTTTCAATTGTTATCATTTATATTGTGTTTATATTGCATTATATTCTTTATACCGTTTCTAAGACGTAAATGTTGTTTTCAACAGTATTCTACAGTTTTATACAAGTTGAGTTCAACAGCTGCGTAAAATTACACATGTGCTACACATCAGAGAACGGCTTTGTGCAATTGTAAAAAAATCGCATTAAATAAACAGCAACAAATACACTCACTTTCGGTCATACAATCAAACTTGCGCAACCGCAAATATTCGCTGCTGGTTTGCAGTCATTCAAATAATGCACATCGTGCTTTGTTATTTATACAATCGTTAGCTTCGTTTTTTAATAAAGATGTTTGTGTGTTCGGTGCGACAATGATTGTTTTGGTAAAAAAAAAAAAAAAAAATACAAACAAAAAAGCCAGAAATGAAGCAATCAATTATTACTCATGAAGACATTCAGCAGTAACTATGTAGTTCAAAAAAAAAAAAATAATTGAAATGAAACTAAACGCACATATGTAGGTACATACAAACAACAATAGAAACAGACTTTTTTCATCTTAAAAAGTACAGTAGTTCTGTATGTAGGTACAATGTATTCTTGTTATTGTGGTTTTTATTGTTGTTAATTTTAACAAAGCCTCTCATCGAGTGGTTTATTGTTGTTATTGTTGTTAATGTAAACAAAGCGTCTCATCGAGTGGACAATGACTACTTGAATGTAAAACTATAAGAATTTGTTCCTTTTTAATTTACACAGTTGTGTTTTATTGTGTGCGCAACAAAAATGCAAATAAAGCACATTCAATTAAAAACGAATACATGCAAAAATCAAATGTGTACGAAACGATGTAAAAATTACCAACGTTTAACTTTGTTTTGCAAGCAAAGAAAGAATGTAAATTTAAGCGTATGAATAAATCAAGAAAAATAGTGATTTTGCAGTTCTCTGCTACACATGCAAGTAGAAATTACACTCAACATGTGTAATAACACACGGATTGGAAACACCGAGTACTGCATACTTTTAGGCGCGAAGTATTTATACATTTATAGGCGCATGTGATCAATATGTATAAATTTATTTCTTGTTTGAAAATAATAAACATATCGTACACTAAATTATAAAAAGGCACAATTGAAAAAAAATTTTTTTTTCATACCCAAGTTCACAAATCAATTCTATAGCGACCAAGAAAATTTCGTTTGCGTCATTGTCTTCTTTAACATTTGTGAACCTCAATTTGATTAAGAAATTGTAACAAAAAATTTAATTTTGAGTTGTGCCTGTTTATGATTTAGTGTGCGAAATGTATAATTAAAACTTTTCATTAATAAACTTTATATAAGATTTTTTTTGTTAAAATAAAGCAAAGACTATTTTAAGTGCAAACATATCGAGCCCTTATAGCAAAAATGATGTAACCAACAAAAATAAAATTTTAGAGAACAAGTTTTTTTTTTAAATATCTTTGCTTCAAGTCTAGGTTTTCGTTTGAAATTGCTTTTGCTCTTATTTCGGAACGGTACTTCCCAGAGAGATGAGATTTATAGAGAAGATGCAAATGATCAAAAATTATCGATTTTTATCAAAAAACTAAAATCTAAAATGTTGTTGGTTACATAATTTTCGCTATTAGGGCTCGATATAAATGTTATTATTAAGAACAATTTGTGATTTTTAGTTGAACTGTAAATTTTTAATTTTTGATATTCTTTAAATAGGCTTGAGTTCATCAAATTTAATTTTCATTAAATTATTTTTCACTGAGGGAAGGAATTTTACAACTTGGAATTTTTATTAAAATTTATTGATAATTTTTCTTGCCTGAGCTGGGATTTGAACCCGGGTTGATCTTTACATGTTTCAAGAAACACCACTTTCTATCGTCAGAAGATCTTTGTGTCCTACCCACTGCACCACTGCGGTGCCCATTTCTTGAAACATGTAAGGATCAACCCGGGTTCAAATCCCAGCTCAGCCAAGAAAAATTATCAATTCATTTTAATAAAAATTCCAAGTTGTAAAATTCCTTCCCTCAGTGAAAATAATTTAATGAAAATTAAATTTGATGAACTCAAGCCTAATTAAAGAATATCACAAATTAGTTATTACTAGATGACCCGTGCGAATATTTCGCACCGTTAGTTGTCATTATTGTAACATAAAATGAAAATAATTAATAGAAATTTTAGTAACTTCAATACATTTTAAAATATAATTTTTTTCAATGAAAATATTAATTTTTCAATTTCTAATTATTTTTCGTCATTAGTGTTAGAAATAAGCTTTAAAATGAGATATCATTCATTAAATTTGATGCGGTGGTATGGGAGATATTTGCAACCGACAAAAAAAAGTGCTTTAGAAATAATATATATGATGATTAACCAACCATATTAGATCTGAGAGAAACATAGTTTATTTTTATAAAGGACTTATTTTACCATTTTTAGTAGTAAAAAGTGTCTTTAGCCGTAGCCGTAATGAATTTAAATCTTTTTTAAAAATATTCGTAAATTGTAAAAAACTGAATTTGTTATATCCTACAGTGTGAAGGCATGCAATTTTTTACAGTGTATAAAATTTCATTTTCCCTATTTTTTAGTATGTATTTTTTTAATTTTAAACACAGTTTAAGCAGCCCACACACGATTCAATTCAGTTGTCAACTGTGTCGGTTGTTCTCCAAACCAAAGCGTGTATGGCTTTGTCAATTGATTAGTTTGACGGTTGTCGAGTTGGTTGAAGAAAAATCAAAAGATTTTGATTTTTTTTAAGTTGACTACTAAGTCTTTCAATTCGACTGTACTGTGTGTGCTCGAGTCTATTGATTAGCTGTCAAAATAAATGTTTGTAGTTTTCTTTAGCAAAAAAAAGTTAAGTATTTTAAAAATTTTAAAATTAATTTGAAGTCTTTCAACTCAGTTGATGAAGTGTGTGGCCAAGCATCAATTCAGCGGAAAGACTCAGTTGACAACTGAATTAAAAAGTGTATAGGGCGCATTACTGCTAGGAACACTTCTAAAGTTTGTTTGTTGTACTAAGAGAACAACATGGTTTACTTAAGAGGTTTTTAATTTAGTAAAATAATAAATATTCAAAATTTTTGTTTGCATTTATCTTTTAAATTTTTTGCAAACTAATGTTTGAAAAAAAAACGGAATAATAAAAATTTAAGAAAAGGAAAAGTAAGTAAGAAATCATGTTAAGAAGTTTAGTTGTGTTTTTTAACTTTTTAATAGAAAACAATAAAAGAAAACACTTTTTTTTTGCTTCCCATACGAAATTTCCAAACAAATTCGCTGAAGTTTTTTAGAAACAGTTAACTAGAGTACTAACCTCTTAACCAAATTCTAAATACAGTACTTTTCGTTTATAGTCACTACGCTTATAGTCACATTAGCGATATAGTCCATTTTATCTGTTTATTTTACCGCTATAAGTTAATTTAATATAAAGTATTAACGTTATAGTCTATTTAGCGATATAAGCACATTTGCAACATATGCCATCCATCAACAGACATAAAAAGGATAAGTAAAGCAAATTAATGGCGTTATAGTCACATTAGCAAAATTTACTAAGTTCTTTTTAGTTTTCGAATCAAGAATCCATCCAAAGAAAGAATGAATTAAATCATTTAATTTTTGTCATCAAATCTCTACCCTTAAAAAATTAGTTTTTGACGTTGGTATCAGTTATGATATATCTTGTTATTATTTTGACTATTTTGTATACAGTACTAGCGAACCCCCTGCACACTTTGTAGTGCAAAAAGGAAAATAAGAAATCAATTCGAATTTCCCATGCAAAAAAATACATGTTTCGGAATGAATGCAGTGTTCACTAAAATGGCTATAACTCATGAACCAATACACATTTGAAAACCGTTGATACATAACAACCTTGGTATTGACAAAATAGAAACAAAATCGGTTCACGCATTACAGAGAACATCAACTACTAACACAATACAACTTATTTTTATATATATAGATGCAACTCTGTTGTTAAACCATAAGCCTGATGTCGGTGTAATTTATATGAATTTTTAATTTCCTTGCTCACATAACTTGATTATCTTCGAATTCGGTTATATGCGTTATAGTGGCATATATGTGAATTAGCCTTATAGTCACATTAGCGATATAGTCCACGTTATGGTTGCAACTAAAGGGTGTGACTATAAGCGAAAAGTACTGTAGATAGAAATGATAGCTATAAATAAAAAGAAACAACAACGAATAAGTTAGGGAGAAAAGCAAAAATATGGCTTCTAAGAAAAATTATAAGAGTTACAGCAACTTTTTAACCAGCACAAACTTTACGTTTAATAATTCAACGCACAACCGTACATGCAGAATCGACGTAAATTATGCGTTGCTTGTTGAAAGTATAAAATAAATAAAAATTCTTAACCATAATTAAATATGACAGTTTTTAATTAAAAACAATTTCAAGGGTTTCCTTTTAGAAAATGTGTTTTTACTCATCATGTAAAGCAAATATTAGCGCAAACAAATTTAATTCTTTATTTCAGAAATTTAAAATAATTTTAAGAAACAAATCGCATACACCGGCAAAAGAAGGTCTGTTCTATCTTCATCATCTAAAAATATCATTGAAAATAGATTGTTAATTAAAAAACCATATTTAAAATTAATTTTGAGGTTGAAGAGATTTTACTCTTCCGGTGTGATTGAAATAAATGTGCTTGGAACAAAAATTAATGAACTTAAGGTATGTTCAGACCTAACAAATATTCGACAAAAATTCAAAAAAAAAAAGACGTGACCAGTAATAAAATCAAACTTTAGCTTCATTTTTAACAATTTCTATTGTTTTACTAAACTTTATTTGTAAGAAGATAATTGAATAATGTAATTAAGAAACTGTTAAATGATGTTTGATCCAGCCAAACGTTTTGCAAAAGCAAATAATTTTTTAACAAAACTAGGGATTACGTGTAGGACGTGAAATATTAAAATATTTAACAAATTTTGAAAACGATCTCGTCCATATTGTGAAACATTTTTTTAGGAAGATTTCTTCAGTTTTTTTTTGAAACTGCATTCGTGTCCATACAATGAAACTTTTGTTTTGCAGTATTAAACTATTTTGTATCCCTTCACTCTTTCGTCTTCTTCCCCTCAATAACAAGCACACAAAAGCTACTTGAACACGAAACAAAGTATACACTGAAAGAATTTTTTTCGCAATACCAATGAATTTTGACATTAATCCCATGAAAAATTGCATTAAAAAGGAACATATGCAGCGCTTCGTTGGAGCAATGAAACCTGTTTCATTAAAAGGATTTAATGAAACATTACATTAGATCTATGAATAGTATTCATTGGATGAATACTTTCAATAAAGTATTTATTTTATTTTATTTTATTTTTGTCTGTCTCTGGCGGGAATCGTTCGCGCAACCTCGGTGCTGATAGACTGGCTCACTACCAGCTAGTCTACCGGAGCAGGTTTTTTACTCCATTAAGAGCGTAAATATGAGATTAAATTGTCAATAATAACAATAACAACGTTGATTGAAAGTGGATTGAAAGTTTATGTTTCATTACTATAATGACATTTTTATTGTCATAATGAAAATTTAAATTTATGAAGGCAATTATTGAAATATGTTGCTTTTATAAAAAAATGTTTGTTTTCATAAATTTAATGGCATACATGTAACATTAGATGTATGAAATTATTAAATCTTACATTTTTTAATTAACAATTAAACATTTTTTTAAGGAAACTATAATTTTGTATTAATTTATGAATATAGTTATGTTTGTATATTGTTTTTTTATGTTCCCAATTAAATTTTTTTGTTTAACTTGGACAAACTTAAGTTTTCATATATCCAATGAAAATTTTTAACGTAATTACGAAATCCAATAAAGCGATTTTAACGAAAATATTTCATTATAACTATGAAATTCAATTTAGACAACGAAAATTTTCATTTACCCAAGGACAATTTTTTTATATAAATGATTGATTTAATATATGAAGCATTTTTCTTTCAGTGTAGTTTTCTCTTCGTCACTCCCCATTTATCATCTAAACTTTCCTCTTTTAACAAAAATACTTAAGCACTTGTCTTTACCAGAACTACTTTTAAAGTCAGTCATCGGTTTCAACTTCACTAGATTCCGGGCTCAATAATATGGCCGATATTAAGTTGTGGTGAGCAATATACGTATGCTCCCTTCGATCCGGAAAGAGCATAGGGCCTCAGTGGAGAAGTGAACCATTTTGTATACATTTAGCCAATCCTTTTCAAATGTCAGCCTTTCTCAATGTCCAGTATGTACTTGGTGTCCCCTGTAAAAGAGGCTCTGTCGATCGACCTAAGTGTAATATCCGCGTACCAGGATCGTAAGCCCATTCAGCTGGCCATCTTACAGAAAAACCGGTTACCGCAACCTCAATAAATAATAAAAACCAACCCGATTAATTGTTTACGATTTGTTGTTTGTTTTTGCCTCCACATACATATAAAAATAAAATCTATTTACATACCCTGCAGGAGATTATGAGTTAATTTTCAAAATGCCACTAGTACAATTGAAGCACAGCCGCGAATAACGTTGTAAACGCCACATTTTGCAAAAACTGTTTTTTGCAGATAACCGTTAACCTTTCTCTCTTACACAGTTAAAACATCAAATCAAACAAAACTATGCACCTTAACGCCTTCAAAATGGCGTACAAAGTGTCAGCCAGTGGAAGAACATTGCAAGTTACTAACAAAACGATGAAACCGAAATGGTTTTGCAGTGCGGAATAATGTTTTAAAAGCCTTTTGCATTAAAGTTTTTATTATCATTATTTTTAATAATAGAAAAAATAATTTTTAAAACAAATAATGCTGCCTGTGAAAAAAACGTTTTTTTGCTCTCCTGAAAAATTTTTATTTTGTAACTTAAAACGTTATTCGCGGCTGTGCTTCAATTACTAGAATAAAAGGTACTAGTGCAAACGGGGTTAGAGTTTATATAAAGAAATACTAGTGCTTATGAGTACCAGTACTTGATGTAGTGCTGATAGAACTTTTGTGTAACACAACTAAAATTCGAGTACATATTTGTATATTGATACTGATACTGCTAAAATATGATTTCAAATCATTTATTTATGCCATTTTAAAAAATAAAATAAAATTTTTTTATACAAAAGAACTAGTAACAGTAGTAACACTAAGCAACCGATGTGGTACAAGTGTACTAGTACATGTCTAGAACCACGATAACAAGAGTTTAGCAAATCGTTGGCCAGAGTTGGTTAAGTGCATTATGAATAAACTTTGTGCCAACTTCATGCCTAATTATCGTTATGAATACAGATAAAGGTGTCCCATTTATAGTGTAAAAAGCTGTATATCTGTCACAAATACTTATAAAGTAGAAATAGTTTTAATAAAAGACCTCTTAGTCGACATTAAACTTTCAATATTTTTTAAATTATTTTGTTTGTTTCTTCTCTATTTGTAAAATATTAAATTGGAAATATTGACTTCCTTATAAAGAATAATTTTTCCTTATTTATCTACACTCTATAGAAGATACATATATGTTTCTTATTATCACAAACATTATTAAATGTCCACTCTGATGTCTTAAGTAATAACCAGGGCACATGCCATTTTTGCCATTTCTTCAATTATTTCATGAAAAAGCCATTTTTGGTCCAGCTTGCCAGAAAAAACCTTATTTGCAAACTAGAAGAAATTTCTAAATAAGCTTAGCAAATATGAGACAGAATCTATTCGAAATTCTAAATGAATGTTGCAAAAATCGTCGCCTAGACTTAATAGACAGAGCTTAGGAACATTTTAGCGATGTCAGTAAAAAAGGTTTTGTTGAAAAGTTAAAAAAGTTTTAGAACGTTATACCGGATAACAAGATTAATGGAAATAAGGAAAAGTATATGTGATTAGTCAACTTGCAAACACCGCTATGTTTTCAATCTCGTACAAAACCCCGTAAGTTAAGCGCAATTTCTGGTTAGTTCTTCAATACTCTTGCAAAACTGTCTATATGAGGCCGTCAGCTCAAAAGTGGTGTAAGCCACATTCATTTATTTCATATTTGTGTGGCTTATTACTACTTTTGTATTATAAGTAGGACAAAAATAAATAAATGCAACACACACTTTTGCAACGCTTTCTGTTAGTGATTGGTAAAACAACAGATAAACCAGTTTCCTATTTTATTTTCGCAGTTTTAATCAATTTGGCGTAGATAAATCAGGGTATGACAAATTGAGCCTTTCACCACTTTTGCGCTGACGGCCTCATATGGCTTGGCATTTAAATTTTAAAAAATTGTTTTAATCGATTTTCTCAGAATTTTGTTTTTTAACTTAGCGGTGTTTGCCAGTGCAATTTATTGACAACCGTTCTCTATCTGATCTATTAGCGTTCAAATATGCTCCAGTTTCTTCCATTTATTGAACTGTTTTATGCGATAACAGGAGATTATTTATTTTTGACAATTTGAAAAAAAAAACATGCTGTTGCACTATGCAATCAAAATTTAATAAAATAAATGTTTCATAAATAACATGCTTATTTCTGCAAGTTTTGCCATTTTGTACCATTTTTCGTGCCATTTTTTTTTTATTTTCGCGCCATTTTGCCAGCCATTTTTAACCCTTTTTTTTGCCATTTTAAACTTGCTCTGTCTGAAAATATACTGCAAGGTAAAATACAAATTAACAAACCTAAAATTACATTTTCCAAAAATTATGAGAGCTTCAGTACGTTTACACGTACTGACAACGATGACAAAAAGTTTATGGCAAAAGTTTATGTCAACACTAAAAAAGTACATTTTTGCATTTACCTTTTTATACCCTCCACCACAATTAGTTGTGAAGAGGGTATATTAAGTTTGTCATTCCGTGTGAAACTTTTTTATTATTCATCTCAGACCCCATAAAGTATATATTTTCTGGGTCCTTGAGTAATTCTAAGTCGATTTAGCCATGTCCGTCTGTCTGTCCGTCTGTCCGTCTGTTGAAATCACGCTCACTTTCGAACAACTCAAAACAAATGAACAAACTTGGTGCCAAATTGCTTGTAGTTATCCTAAGCAGTTTGGGATTGAAATCCAGCAAAATCGGTTTTGTAGGACCAGAGCTATGAATCAAAATGTGGTACCACCACCTAAAAAAATTGATAATTTTGTTACAAAAAATAACATAAATGCTGGAACAAGGCACGGAATGAGATAAGATTTTGCAAAAAATTTGTTTTATTTGACTGGAAATCATGCTGTTAAATTTCGTGAAGATCCGTCCATAATATACCCTAAGCCTCATATAAACAATACTCCCGGAAAACAGTTTAGTACGCCTTAAACCGTAAAAAATAACGCTAGCGTAACAAAATTTGGAATGTCACAGTTTTTTAGAACTAAAAATAACACTGTGAAATTTCGCGACGATCGGTCCATAATTTACCTTAGGCCCCATATGAACCCTACTATCGGAAAACAGTTTAGTACGCCTAAAACCGTAAAAAATAATGCAATCATAACAAATTTTGGCTCGCCACAGTAATAACAAATCTTCACAGTTTAAGATAATAATAACACCATACAGATATTACTCCTTAAACATTTAAAATGTCGGTGGAGGGTATCAAAGATTCGGCACAGCCGAATATAGCACTCTAACTTGTTTTTTTTTGCATTTGTTTACACAAAAAAAAAAAATACAATATGTATGTATTTCTATTTATTGTTCTTTGTTAACGAGGGAGGGTTTCGAGGCAATTTTAAAAATTGTTAAAAAATTTAAAAATCTTCTTGTTTCGTGTAAAATTCAGAACTTGCAGCAAACATTTTTCTATAAAACTAAATCATTGTTAAGTACTTTTAATCCCGTTCTCGTATAAAACTATTTGTAAATGTTTAAACAACGTTATATTGTTACTTGTTTGTATTTGTAAATGTTTTTAAGATACGAGTTGCAAAAGAAAACAAACAAATTCTAAGTTACAAACTAACACACAAAACTCGTTGAATGAACTTTAACCTTTTATAACTTTAAGGATTTTGAACGACGGCAACAACAATAACGAAAACAACATGATTGGAAGGAATAAGCAAAATATTGTTAAAAAAAATGGAAACAGCCAAAATAGACTTTTGACATTTTCCTGTACATGAACTTACATAAAGCGTAAAATACAAACAAATGCATATAGGTATGTATCTATGTGTATATGTATATATACATACAAGTACACAGCGGGAAAAAGAAAGAGTACGGATGCCTTCTAGAAAGCCTCTGTACTCCTTCTTTTGGACGTACAAGGCCTGCTCGCTCTATTCCATACTCATATCTAAGCGACACAAGTTTTCATTGCGGGGTAGGCCTTCCATTATCACTTCTTTCGCAGTTACATAAGAATGGTAGCCCTTTTGCTTTACTCCTTACTTGTCACTCCTAACCATATTCCTTCTCATACACGCAAAGAAAAAACATGGTTGTGGTAAACATATTCTAAGAGCAACATATTATGATAAGATTCATGATTGAAGTCACCATATTAAATTATAATTGAATCATATAATGGCTAAATATATACGTAATATTACATCATAATATTTTTCCCTTAATCATGTTATTATTCTGTTAATCATAATAAGTTAAGAAGGAATCATATTATAATCATGTTAATCATAATAAGCTAAGAAATTAATCATATTATTGTCATGGTAATCATAATAAGCTAAGAAGTAATCATATTATCATCGTGTTAATCATAATAAATTTAGAAGCAATCATATTATGATACAGCTCCTTTAATAACTGTCATAACAATACAAAATAAATTAAAATTTTTATGTATCGCTTTTTTTATTTTGTTACTTTTTACAATTTTTCTTGATGTAAATAAAATAGTGGAGTTCAATATTTGTTGTTGGATTTTACTACGATATTTTGCACTTTTAATTATTAATTATTTTAATTTCTTTAAATTTTTTATTTTTTATGGTAATTTATCTTGTTTAACCGCTCGCATATAAAATAAACGACACAACTGATTCAAAACAATTTTACAAATGGCGCTAGCATAATATTATTGGAGTACAAATAGTTTGATTTCATCTTAAACATAATATGATAAATGCATAGAAAGTTATCATGTTATGGCTATTAAATATCATGATATGGTTGTGGGTAATATAGTATGTTTTGAAAGTTATCATAATTTAGTTGTTAGAAAAATAATTATTTTTCGGTCAACAATACTCAAATTTATAATTGAGATAAACATTGATGTTTACAGTAATTATAATATTGTTGATATTTAATAAAAATAACAATCATTTGTGTACGACAACAATATATTGTTACAATAAACATAGTGATGTTGCCGTAACCATGCCCAACCATATTTTGTCTCTGCGTGTAGAAGTGAATGTGGAATGTGTATCTTATCTATAATTCGAAAGAGCCCTGGCCTTCAATGAGGCATTCCTTAGCAGTTAGATAAGAATAGCAATTTAATCAAAAAAAATTTAAGCAGGCCTTTAATAAGGCCTGAAGTAAGAAGGTCTCCTTAGTATTCCCGCTGGGTACATATACAAATATGCCATTACACTTATCCAGACATACAAAATCACTCATTCTTACACACTCACTTTTGTTAGTACCAAGCACAGTGATTTAAAGTAAATTTAACAAAAACGTTAAATATCAAATATTCTTAATTGAAGTTTTGAATGTTTTTGGTATCGATTTTATTCGTGCTTTATTCGACAATTTTTAGTCAAATTAGGTTAATAAAATTTTTCGTGAAAAAATTATCAAATCCTGCTTAAACAAGCATCTTGATGAAGGACTTTTTTAAGCATAATATGGTTGTCGGTGGTAATAATATTGTTAAATTAAAGATAATGGCCCATAACTATAGTCATAAACAAAGCATACTTTAAGAGTTCTACAGTAAAGAATATGTTGTATGAACAAATTTTCTACATTTGAGGTGGCACCCAGTTAAAGTCGGTTCAATTTAAAACATACTTTAATTTCGACTACAGGAGCAAAATAATTAAAAGAATGTTTTTCTTTTAAAGTTGTTTTAAAAAAGAACCGACTTTAGCGTTTGACTATGATTATGGGCAAATAAATTAACAATTTTTTTTAAAAATTGTTTTGTTGGAGGTGAACATATTAAAACATGTTTTTTTCTGCGCGCATATAATATTTAGCACATTTTAGTATATTAAACACAATCATATAAAACAGCTTAATTTGGCGGGTCCCTGATTTCCCTTGGGTACACGAGCGAAATTTTTTCATTGTAGGATATCAAATATAATTTCTTACTTGTTTATTTAAAAAAAAAATGGTTTTGAAAATCTTGAAATTTTCGAAACCGACTTTTGGTTTAAAAATTTTAAGTAGAACAATATTTCAAATGCCACAAATAAAATGTTAACTTAGTTGTTATCAGATCGATCTATTCAAAAATTTAATTCTCTTTTAATTTTTAATGACTTTACAGAATGTATCCCACTGTATAACTTAAAATGTGTAACATGCAAACTTTTCTTTATTTCACATTTTCTCTAAGGTCTGTATGTATCTAAATGTCTTCACACATTTTTTACGTATATATTTACGCATATATGCACGTCTTGTTTTGTATATATATTCGAATACGTATAACAAATTGTCTACATTTTGATACGAGTAAATGTGATTGAGTGGTTAATAGTATAAATCGAGTTACAATTAAATCAAGTGCTAGACAAAAATTGTAACACAACGAAGGAAATAATAAAAAAATGCGACACGTATCTATTTAGTTACTTCATTTTTATCCCCTTCACCACAATTAGTTGTGAAGAGGGTATATTTAGTTTGTCATTCCATGTGAAACTTTTTTATTATTCATCTCAGACCCCATAAAGTATATATATATATATATTCTGGGTCCTTGAGTAATTCTAAGTCGATTTAGCCATATCCGTCTGTTGAAAACACGCTCACTTTCGAAAAACTCAAAAGAACTTAACAAAAAGTTTCAGCATTTATGTTATTTTTTGTAACAAAATTATAAATTTTTTTAGGTGGTGGTTCCACATTTTGATTCATAGCTCTGGTCCTACTGAACCGATTTTGCTGGATTTCAATCCCAAACTGCTTAGGATAACTACAAGCAATTTGGCACTAAGTTTGTGCATTTCTTTTGAGTTGTTCGAAAGTGAGCGTTTTTTCAACAGACGGACAGACGGACATGGCTAAATCGACTTAGAATTACTCAAGGATCCAGAATATATATACTTTATGGGGTCTGAGATAAATAATAAAAAAGTTTCACACGGAATGACAAACTTAATATACCCTCTTCACAACTAATTGTGGTGGAGGGTATAAAAACAAATCGTCACAGTTTAAGATAATAATAACATCATACAGATATTTCTCCTTAAACATTCGAACTGTCGGTGGAGGGTATCAAAGATTCGGCACAGCCGAATATAGCACTCTAACTTGTTTTCTCTTTATTTCTTTTTTTTATATGAATACAATAAACTGTTATTAGTTAAGCATTTTATCCTAACAAGATTGTTTGCTTAGATATTCGTACACATGTAGACCGATGTAGCATATTAATTATTTAATGATCATTTTATTTTGAATACAATGACCATAAACTGTAGAGGATTAAGCATTTGACAGCATTTTATCAATGTAACATTAGAAATCATTATATGTATGCCTTCGTTTTACTTGTTCAATAAATTTTCATTATTCGTACCACGAAATCGAAATATAAATGGTAAATGATTTTGGGAAAGATAAATGTGGATTTCAAATATAATAGAGTTCTTATAGTAGAAGAAATATTCTTTTACTTACTTTAAACAAGGATTTTAAAAAAATTAAAAAAAAAATTATAAAAAACAAGTTAGAGTGCTATATTCGGCTGAGCCGAATCTTTGATACCCTCCACCGACACTTCGAATGTTTTAGGACTAATATCTGTATGATGTCTATTTATTATTATAATCTTTGTAAAAACAGACATCTGCATTAAAATTTGTTGCGGTTTAGACCTATATAAAATTATTGATCGACAATCAGAATCAATTTTAAAAAGTTTGAGTAGAATATCAGTTTAAGATGAACTTAAATGATTTTCAAGAGAACAAATTATATAAAAGCCATGGTAAGCTATGAACCAATCATCCCAAATTCTGCAGAACGATTTCTGGTATTAAAAAACATAAATTTCAATACAGCGATGCAATTAGTTTAAGCGTTTGCAGTAAATTTCAGAAGGCTGCTAAAATGGAATCTAAGGAAAATTATGGACCGTATATCACAAAATTACATAACATTTTTTCTGGCCATATGAAGCTAAACTGGAAGAAAGTTTACCGCGTATTTAATTATTTTACCAGAGTGCGCTTTATATGAGGCCTATGGTAAGTTATGCACCGATCTTCACCAAATTTCACAGTGTCATTTCTAGTTCTATAAACCTGTGATGTATAAAATTTTGTTATGATAGCGTTATTTTTTACGTTTTTAGGCGTACTAAGCTGTTTTACGGGAGTAAGGTTTATATGGGGCCTAGTGTAAATTATAAAGTGATCTTCACGAAATTTCACAGTCTTATTTCTAGTCCTGTAAAACTGTGATGAACCAAATTTTGTTATGATAGCATTATTTTTTACGGATTACGGTTTACTAAGCTGTTTTCCGGGAGTAAGGTTTATATGGGGCCTATGGTAAATGATGGACCGTTCTTCACAAAATTTCAAAGTCTTATTTCTCGTTCAAGAAAACTGTGATGTACCCATTTTTGTTATGATAGCATTATTTTTTAAGGATTTAGGCGTACTAAACTGTTTTCCGGAAGTAGGTTTTATATGGGGCCTATGGTAAATTATAGACCGATCTTCACGAAACTTAATAGTTTTATTTCTAGTCCTATTTAACTGTGACGTGCCAAAATTTGGTATGATTGCATTGTAAGTTAGGGTTTTAGGCTTACTATACTGTTTTCCGGGAGTAGGGCTTATATGGGGCCTAGGGCAAATCATGGACGGATCATCAAGAAATTTTACAGCATCATTTCCAGTTAAATAAAACGAACTGTTGCGAAATCTTATATCATTCTGTGTATTTTTCCACCATTTATGTTAGTTTTTGTAACAAAACTATAAATTTTTTTTAGGTGATGGTTCCACATTTTGATTCATAGCTCAGATCCTATTGAACCGATTTTGCTCGATTTTAATCCCAAACTGCTTAGGATGAATACAAACAATTTGACACCAAGTTTGTTTATTTCTTTTGAGTTTTTCGAAAGTGAGCGTGTTTTCAACAGACGGACAGACGGACAGACAGACGGGCATGGCTAATGGCGTTTTCTTTTCTAAAAAATAATGATGCATTATAGTTGTGTAATATATTTATTAGGTTACACGAACCCTTACAAAGTGGTACATTTTTCTAAATTACAATGGAACAAAATAATAGCTACGTTTTACACTCAACACTAATGAGTATTTAGCGTGTTAAATATTGAATACAAAGTTTGTACTAAAAGCGACATTCATCACGCTTGTAGCAATTTTCAACATTAAATTTTCTTACAATTCCAATAAGCGTTAACAGCACTGATTTTCAATAATTAATGTCAGCTGTTGTTAAAATTTTGTGAAAAAAAAAATATAATAAAAGTAAAACAAACGAAAAACAAAAAGTTTTTATATCCTTCCCAATATAACTAAAAATCACAATATAACGCAAATTGTCCGCAAACACAAGAAAAAAATATACTTGCTTGCATAAAAAAGTACTTTACGCAGATGCAAAAAAGGGTATTATCTCACACTCAGTTATAACTGCGGGTAAGAAATTGAACAAATTTGCCATTTATTGTTGCAACATGTTAAGAAAGGAAAACGACAACTTCTCACATTTTTGCATATATTTTTAGAATGGAACAAAAACCCGCACGAATGATAGCATATATGGAACATTATTGTCAGAAAAGAAAACACCATAAATCGTCTTAAAATTACTCAAGGACCCAGAATATATATACTTTATAGGGTCTGAGATGAATAATAAAAAAGTTTCACACGGAATGACAAACTTAATATACCCTCTTCACAACTAATTGTGGTGGAGGGTATAAAAATATCTTTATATTTGTTTGCCACAAAGTAAATTTCAGAGGAAAGTAGATGACGAATGTAAGATGTTTGGTCCAACTGTTTATTATGCAATAAAATATTTATTATCAAGCTATTTTTGTTACTAGTTTGTCATTCTTTTGTAGCAACAAAAAATATACATCTAAGTTATACATAAAATATATTTAAGTCGATTTATTCACGTCTGCTATAATAAAAGCTGGCTCATTTCTGAACATAAAAAAGAGGCAAAATGTTTTTCATTCAGGCGTATTCACTCGTGTACGTGTGCTGGGCCTAATACACGCCGACATGTCTAAATTTTTTAATTTTCCATCCAGCATCGTCGGTGTCCCACATGAAAACACATGCTACCACAATGCTTGATGAGTTTTTTGAAAAGTGTATTTTATCTTTTAAAGGAATAAATTTGATCCTCAGATCGTTTTAGGTGTCTAAACAGTTTTGCCTTGAAATTCAGGACAATAACTTTAATAGAAAAAGGGTTATAAATCTAATGTAGACCAACATAGCAAAACAATATATTTCTTTCTATTAATAAAACCTTTCATCAAAATATATTTTCCGGGTGCTTAATTATTTATAAGTCGATTCAGTGATGCCTGTCTGTCTGCTTGAGACACTTTCACTTCTGTACCGCAATTCTGTAACTTTTTGATTTTAGCTACCGATATTGTTAGGTAGCGAGAAATCTCGGTTACTTTGTGGAATTTGTTAGTCTCTATTTTAAGGGCATTATTGTGTAAAACGCAACGCAACGCCAAACATTTTATTGAAAGCAAAAAGAAGTCAACAATATTTAATAATTTTGTTGTTGCTTTCAACAGGAAGTTATATTGTGTTATTCTGGAGTCATATAAGATCTTGAGAACTTTTCATCTGAATTGTACAAAACTTAAACTGTTGAATAAATACGTTTTTCCTCTTTCAGCCCATGTTTAACGTGTGTTGATCGGATAAAAATTCACTGAGCTACAGGCATTGAGATTTGAAAATTTATTTTTTTGCGTTTTTTTAACAATGAACATATTCAGTCTCTCCATTAAGGCAACTTTTTCAAATCTAAAGGCCTGTCTGAAAGAGGAAAAACATTTTTAATGAATAACTTATTAAATCTTGTACAATTCAGATGAACAATTCCTGAGATTTTTTTCAATAGTTAAAACAACTGTAGAAAAACACGATTTTCGCAAATATCTCGAAAACGCTGCTTGAGAGAAATAAATGAGTGCCATATTCCTGTTTAGCTGCTCCGATTTATTTTAGAAAACATTTTATTTTTGAGGTTATGGCAAAAAGATTAAAATTTTCGAACCAATGTTATATATTAGCTTTTAATATTCCTATGCATTTAAACGAATGTGAGGGTGAATGCCAATATCAATAATAAGAGGATCGCTCGCAAATGCGAAAGAGAATATACGTCGCCCCTAATTATATGTTAGAGGGTTCGACGAATATTCGGATATATGATTCTATAAGTTTTCTTTTAAAAAATACTACATATATAATGGGTGATTTCATAGCTATTATCTTTTTGGCAACACTGGTTTAAACAGCTGACGCACGTTTCGTGTTTTGTCTCACTGTCAAACAGTCAGTTTGGTCTATAATTTAACCATTAATCGTCTTACAAACGAACAGCGCTAGCAAATGATTGAATTTTATTATCAAAATGCGTGCTCTGTTAAGAAAGTTAATCCACTTTTTTATCGAAAAATTGTGTTTAGCGACGAAGCTCATTTTTGACTCAATGGGTACGTTAATAAGCAGAATTGTCGATTTTGGAGTGAAGATCAGCTAGAAGCATTGCAAAGGCTACCAATGCACCCAGAAAAGTCACAGCTTGGGCCGGTTTTGGGCTGGTGGCATCATTGGACCGTACTTCTTCAAAGACGATGCGAATCGTAACGTAACTGTGAATGGTGGCATGACATCTGGTTTCAACAAGACGGTGCCACATGCCACACAGCACGCTTAACAATGGACTTATTGAGAGGCGAGTTCGGTGAACATTTTATTTCACGTTTGGGACCGGTCAATTTGCCGCCTAGATCGTGCGATTCAACGCCTTTAGACAATTTTTTGTGGGGCTATGTTAAAGCTAATGTCTATTCACACATGCCCGCTTCAATTGACGAATTGGAAGACAACATTGAAGCATTTATTCATGAGATACCGGCCGAAATGTTGGAAAGAGTATGCCAAAATTAGACTAAGCGGATGGACCATTTGAAGCGCAGTCACGGTCAACATTTGCATAAAATAATCCGCAAACATTAAATTATATGGACCGTACTATCGATTCAAATAAAGATTTCATGAATTTTTCTGAATTTGATGTGTTTTATTTTTAAACTTTCCTATAGCTCTTAAAAAATCACCCGATATATTTTTTTTTATTTATTTTTTGTAATGTGTAACAGTGTAATTTAAGATTTTTGTTTCTTCCCTGATTAAATTACGATAAAGCATTTTCTTTACTCATTATCTTAAATATTTTTTGATTCTATTTTCTTTGTTGAAATTAAATATTTCAAGCTTTTAGTTTTGTTTTTGATATTTGTTCACATTTAGAAAATTTAAGTGAATTTTAAACATTTTTGTAGTTGTTTGTGGCTGAAATATTTGTGTGAATTTCATTTAACGCTGCTGAGGATGTTTAAACTGGTGTTGAATATGTCTTTGTGGTGTTACATTTCATTAACAACAATAAACAAATATCTAGAGAAAAGCACATCAACACATCCATGAATATATATACATATGTATATATGTATGTACATAAATGGACACATAAAAATGCAAACACCCTTTTTATAGGACAACTTTTTTTTTTTTCTATTGCGGTTTCTTTTTAGCTACTTTCGGCAAACAATGAGGAGAAAAACAATTAACGATAGAATTATTAAACGTTTTAGGCGCATCAAAGTGGTTTCCGAGAGGACGCTTCATATAGATCCTACAGTAAATTATGGGCCGATCATAACAAAATTGTATGTTTTTTTCTACTCATATAAAACTGGCACATTTGTTTCGTCTCATATACAAAATGTATTTGTTTAGAAAATATTTTTTCATACAAACAAAGAAGGTGTTCAGTGATCTTCATTTTAACCCATTTTCCGCCGACCGATGACTAAAATTACATTGTTTTTCAATGTTTATTTATCTTCATCATCGATCAACAGGAATGTGGCGAAAAATGGGTTAAATATATGATTGCCAACACCTTTTTTTTGTTTCACGTACTTTTTATATGTTTGTGTTTAGTTATTTGTTTCTTATCATATCGTCTCATATCAGTCTTTTAAAAAAATTAACCGAAACAATTAGAAGTGTTAAACATTTTTAAAAACTCAAATGGCATAATGGAGTATTTTATATGTTTAGAGAAATCCTGGAAAAGGACTGAGAAATAAGATATTCATCTACGATAAGTGAAAGAATTTATTTCCAAGTCAACTAAACATTTAAACCAAATTACTTTTCTAAAAGATTATTTTAAAATACGTCCTTTAACTATTGAAATAACTAATAAAATTATCCCAGTTTATTTTTGAATAAATATGTAAATATTTTGTGGATTCACAAGGTAGTCATAAAGTCTTATGTCTTAAAATAATTACAGGAAATATATATCGTCGGCTTAATATGCAAACCGGCTAAATCCACTTTTTATGTAAATTTAGATTTTGATTCCGTGTGGTAGAGAAAGATACGCCTCGTCGACCAGCATGTAGTGTTTCTTCTATTTAAGTCTTGAAGTGTGTAAAACTGACTGTAATTTTAATTTTCTATCAAGCTGCAAATAGGAAAAATAAAAAAAAGTGTTTTGTCTCTCCTGTAAAATGTGCTGAAAGTGAGTTAGCAGGTTTGCATATTCAGCCAACGATATGACTGTTGTAAGCTACCGCTTATAATTTAGATTTCTACTATACAGTCATGACGAATCAATGAACACAGCATTACAATTTTTATTTTGTTTGAAAGAAAACAATATTTATTTTAAACAATTTAAAATATTATTTAGGATATTATGACGATATGACTTGATACCACACCTTGTGCATTAATTGAAAAATGCATATAACATATTTCTGTGGTTTTCATGGGCAACCGCGTATGTCTTAAAACAAATTTTTCAGGAGAGCGGAAAACCCATTCTAGATCAAACTATGGGCTAGGTATTGCACTTTTTAAAACTTTGTCATTACGTTAAAAAAATCGTAATTGATCCATCTTTTTTCAAAAATGTTAAGAAACATGAAAAGAGCGTTTAAAATTATGCAATATGGCATGAACATCTCAAAATCGGAAAAATGGACATACGCGGTTGCCCATGAAAACCACAGATTTATGAATTTTTTTTTTGTTGCTTGCTCGTTTTAGTTCAAGAATTGTTATGTTTGGTATGTTATTGTTTTTTTTTTGTACTTATAAACTCCAAATAATAAGCAATTAATGCATTTTTATATATTGAAATTACTTCATTTAAAAAAAAAACTTTATTAAACGGTTAACCGATCAAAAACAAAATTAACCGATTATTAACCGATTAAACCAAAACCTCGATTAATTAATCGAGCGATTAACCGATTAAAGCAAAAGGTCGATTAAATGAATACCCTAGTAGGTATACTTTAACAATTTTCTCTACCATTTCATTATTTATTAATTCTGTTTTAAGTATTTTTTTTTTTTTTTTATATAATATGTATTTTTATTCGACCTTTATTATTTTAATATGCAAATAAAATATTCGAGCTTAAGGTCTTATTGTTTTATATAAAAAAATTTTTTTTATAAATTTATTTTCACCAATATTTCGGCACTTCCTTTGAGTGCCTTCTTCAGGGTTTTTTTTTTTTTTCTTTATAACAAAATTAACAATTTTTAAAAACAAAAATTAACAAAAATTGACAAAATTAAAAAATTTTTGTAATTGAATATAAAAATAATTTTCAAAACAAACTAGATCTATTACAATATTAATAAATTTTTAACTTCCGTTTCTATTTTTATAAATTAAATGTCTATAATTTTGTGCTACATTTTCAGTATCTGACTTAAAATTAATTCTCGACACTGACGGTACTCTTATAATTTGTAACATTTCCAACATAAATCTACGTTTGTAATTATTTTCCGTGCTTAAAACTTTTGTATTATCAAAATCTGGATAATGGTTTAGATTAGCACAATGAGTTGATAAAGCTGTTTTTTGTTGAATATTTCTATACTTCTGATCTGACTTATGTCCTGCTACCCTAGTTTTTAATTTATTCTTTGTTGTACCTATATATACCATATTACACTGTCCACTATTATTACCCTTACAAGGTATCTGATAAACAATATTAGACATTTCCATCTTCTTAATTTTGTCTTTCGTTTTAGTAAATAGTTTACCTACTGTGTTGAAAGATTTATAATCTATTTTGTATATTTTGTTATCATATATATCTGATTTTTCTAATCTTTCTGAAAATTTTGGAATATATGTTACTGATTTATAAATTTTTGGTTCCGTAATACTGTTCTGGTTGTTTAATCTGTAATTATTATGTTGTGTTAATAAATCTGTTATTAATTGCTTAGGAAAACTATTCTCTGTTAAAATGTTTGAAATCTTCCTTTTATTATCACTATGAAACTCTGAATCACTTATTTTAAGAACTCTTTTTATAAAATTTTTAGCAGTATTAATTATTATTCTCCTTGGATGTTTTGAAAAATAATTGATAATTCTACCAGAAGATGTTGGTTTCTGATACCAATCTATTGATACTCCATTTCCATTTCTAATTATCAAGGTGTCTAAATACGATAGTCTTGAATTAACTTCCCTTTCAATTGTAAATTTAATATCCGAATGAAATGAGTTAAAAACATCCAACATTTGTTCCATTCCCGATTCCGGAATTATACAAAATAAATCGTCAACATATTTTGTCAAGATTTTTGGTTTTATACCTAACTTTCCTACACATACATCTAATAATTTTTCCATAACTATATCTGCTACAATTGGAGAAGCTGGCGAGCCCATAGGAAGTCCTTTCATTTGAATATATACGTGATTATCTAATTGAAAATATCTATTATCTATTATACAAAATCTTAGAATACGTAAGAATAAATCTTTTTCTATATTCGTATGTTCCCTTATTGTATTCCATTTTTCTTCTATTATATTTATAGCTAAATCTATTGGTATGCTTGGAAATAATGAAACTACATCAAGAGAAATTAACTTTTCATTATTAGTCAATGTAATATTTCTAATTCTATCCTTAAATTGAAGAGAATCCTTAATATTGTATTTCGAATTTTCTGTAATTTTCTTAAGAATTCTTGTTATATATTTGCATAGTTCATATGACGGAGAATTTATCATTGAACATATGGTTCTCAATGGAAAATCTATTTTATGAATCTTTGGAACACTGTATATCCTAGGTGCTATTGCTGTTTTAGTTTTAAGTTTATTCTTCTCCATAATTGTAATTATTCCACTATTAACGAGTTCCTGAACTAAATTTTGATTTGTCCTTTCAAGTTTATTAGTAGCGCATGATTGTGCGCTTTATTTTTTAAATTTTTTTATTTTTTATTGGGTATGATAACAAAATTTAAATACAAACGAATTTTTTAGGGAGGTTGGTCCACATTTTAATGCATAACTCGTTTCCTACTAAACCGGCTGTGCTATTTTTCAAAACCAAATTGCTTAGAACAACAAGAAAACATTTTTTTTATATGTCGAGTCGTTCCGGAGTAAAAAACAGTTTTAACAAATGGCTTAGAATTATGCATGGTCCGCGAATATATACACTTATCGAGTCTTAAATTAAGATTTCTTGGTGTTTTACATGGAATAACAAACTTAGTATACCCTCGTTTACTACTCGTGGCAGAGGGTATGAAAATCCAAAAAAATTAAAACACTTTCGTAAAAAGCATTTTTTTCTTTTTTTTTGGTAGGAGTCCTGTTTCAAGTTTTACTGTTACCATTCCAGTATTCTTTGGCAGCATAGTTAAAAAACCAAATCTACCACGTTTGGGGAAATGTAACTAGGGATTTATTAGTGTGTTTATTTGTACATATATTGAAAGTAATAAATTAAATTAAAAAAAGTTTTTAAAGTTTAAGCTTTTTATTAACGCATGTTTGATATTTAAACAATTTGGCTGTTCATCATACGCCACCATTTTGTGGTTTTTTGTTTAATCATATTGTAGACAATCGACCTAATTTTGTGTTATTCGTTGAAAATGTTTAAAAACAAAGTTCAAAATGGCTTAGATGGAATTAATTTAAAGCACTTAATAAGTTGGAAAATTACGGGATTATTATAAAGAGATATTTTCATTAAAGATTTTGATAAATAAGAAAAATTTTGTTTGATAGCAAACTCAAAAACAAATTTGTTGATTTTCGATGCTATTTAGATTAAAAGAACATAAGTTAAAAAAAAATTTTTATAAAGATTGATTGATGAAAACTATGTTCGTCGAAGTAAACCAATGTTTTTTTGTTTATTAAATAATCGAGTAGCATAGATAAGGCTTTCAGATTTTTTTTAAAAAATAAGCAAATGTAAAGCAAAACATTGCAACTGATATGTTGGAAAAAGTCAACATAAGGATAAGCATTGTGATGGTGAAAAATAGCAGCTTCGTGCTTGAAGGCATTTTCCGTTGATTGATTTGTTTACCCACACTACAGTAGTAGACAGGGTATTCTGCGTTTGTGCTGATGTTTGTAACACCTAAACACCTTTTTATATACTGATCGACTAAGAATCACCGTTTGTCCATCCGGCTGGAAGGCTGTGAACATAAGTCTTGTACGCAGAATTAAGATCGCCTTTTTGGTTAAAGAGTTCACCATCGTTTGTCGCTGATTAACACCATATTTTCCAAAAAAAAGAAAAATATATATTTATTTATATCGACCCCTTTGCGCGAAATTATCGTATGTTGCAAAGCAAAATTTTACAGGACAGCCATTTTTCTACTTTTCTCTGCTTTCGCTTGCAATATCAAAATGAAAATATACATTACATTTTTGGAGCAACGAAGTGGAATTCGCCTACAATGTTTTGTCAGGTGACGTCTCTATGAATGTAGAACAAGATTGCATCAAAAACTCAATTTCAAAAAAATAGACATATACGATAATTTCGCGCAAAGGGGTAGATATAGTCTGCTTTTTTGTTACGAAGAAAATTTTTTGTAACATGAACAAAACGGATTTTTTCAACGTCACTTAGCTTGGAAAAACTTTTGCTTGAGAAACTGGAACGCAGAAATATATTTTCTAAATTTTTTTTATGAGTCCCAACTTGATGCGCAATGCCAATAATCTAATAAGGCTGGCTCAATCAATTGTTAAAATTGTATGGTTTTCTTTTTTACTACTAGGGAGTTAAGTAATGACCACTTTTTTTTGCCATATTTTAGCGAATAAGCCCAATATCCTTGCTGTTATGAAGTTTTAGTTAAACTTATTCAGAATATTATAGTCCAGATAATTCTAATTATACTCTGAAAGTTTTACTTAAATCGGAAAACATTAACCCTTAAATTATGAAGGTCAAATGGGGAATTTACACAAACTTGGAGTTTCCCACGTAGCGAAATATTGTATATTTTTGTACCGATAAGTATGTAACTGAAGAAAAATAAACCTTTAAGTCATGCGAAAACCAAACAGTGAAAAAATGGAAATTAGCCCTTTTATGCACTTAGGGTCAAAATGACCCCAAACATTTTATACTTTGAAAAACCTTTTAATTAGAATGGTGCTACAACTCGTTTGTCTCATGTTGATGCCTATAATTTCAGAGCATCACACTAGACCAGAAATATGTTTTATCTGTTTTATATCTTCTTTATATGCTGCCGTGCAGCTCCTCTGATTGCGTTTAAACTTTTCCAACTTAATGCTTGCACTTTCGGAAGCTTTTAAGCAGAAAACTGAATGGTTAGGAGAAGGACCACCTATACAGTTATAGATGAGTGTAGCTGGTTTGCTTAATTTCCGTACGACTTGATTTTAACAACTAAAATTAGGTAGAAAAAATAAAAAGTCAGATATCTTCACTTCCAGATGTGATATTAAAATAATTTTCCTACACTTATATATAGCAAAAATGAGTACATATAACATCTACCTTGCGCCGGGATTCTTGCCCCCTATTACAATCAATAATCAAATAATTCCTCAACATTCGCATGTAAAATATCTCGCTATACATCTGGATCGGCGATTAACGTGGAAATGCCATATAGAGGCAAAATTAACTCAAATGAAACTAAAAGCCATTCAAATTCATTGGCTTATTGGAAGAAATTCTGTCCTTAGTTAAGATTGCAAGCTTCTACTTTACAACTCTATCTTAAAGCCTATCTGGTGCTACGGTATTCAACTATGGGGCACTGCCTCGGCCTCTAATATCGACAAAATTTAAAGGCGCCAAAATAAACTTCTTCGAATAATCACAGCCGCTCCCTGGTATGTTAAAAACTCAAAAATTCATAAGGATCTCAATGTGCCATTAGTTAAAACTATGATTACAAAATATGCAGTAAAATATTTAAAAAGCCTTGAACAACACCCAAATCCACTAGCTCGAAATATTTTAAATCATGGCGGCCACACTCGCTTAAGAAGAAGAGACACTGGAGCACTCACCCAATCAGAAGAGCGATAAACACCTACATATGGAAACAGAAACCGTGATGACGAAATTTGTTGTCTGGCACTGGCAGGACACAAAACAAAGTATTAGGATAAGATTTGATTAATTATTGTTAGTTCATATTTAGTATATGAAGATTCAATAAATAAATTTAAAAAAAAAAAACTTATTTATTAAAACTTAACCTCATTATAAAATAATTTGAACCGGATCAAATATGTTTTTAGCGTAGTGTAATGTAGTGTTTTTTAAAGAATTCCTAGTTAACTATTTCATACCACTTTTTTCAATAAAACTTCATTAGCTAAGTGTTATTCCTCATTTAAATACCAAATAAAATTTTATTATCTAGAACACAAAATTTGTCTGTGTAAATATTTTAAATTATTTCTACACTAAAACCAAGATTGAAGAACAACGCACTCTTACACTACCGCATATCAACATATATGTACATATACATATGTATATTCATCTATGTATACAACCACATCAAAAAACCCCAAAAATGGTAGATAGTATAATTTTAGTAAATTTTTGTCAAACATTAACTAAAATACCCAAAATGCCAACTCAAATAAAAAGGAATATCCCAAAAGTTTAGTTAAGAAAGTTTTCTAATATATTTACTGCTTTAATAAATCCCCATGAGTATAATCTTGCTAAAAATATAAAAAGTAAAAAAATTATTTTTCGATAATCTTTAACTACAACAACTACAAGAAAAGTACTTGTTAGTAGGTATTCATCAAAAAAAAATAAAAAATAAAAAAAACAAGTTGGAAATAATCAGTCAAGCACAACCATAGTACACCCTACACCACAGTATATAAGAACATCGGAAGGATGAAGGTCATTATATTATCGAGAAACTTTCGCTTTGAAGTTAGCGAATCTCTATTTAAGACGGCTGCTTTACCCACCCTAACACGTCGAATATTAGTAGGCGAAGGCCAAGCAAAAAATAATAAAAGACCAACGCAACACTTGTCTCAGCAAAAAGTCCGCCATAGTCACACCAGTCACTGCCCTCAATGGGCCAATAGTAATTCAATGCAACTATCCAAAATATGCTAAATTTACTCCAATGTATTTAAAGATGTATTTAAGAAAACAAAAACAAAATAAAACAAGTTAGAGTGCTATATTCGGCTGTGCCGAATCTTTGATACCCTCCACCGACAGTTCGAATGTTTAAGGAATAATATCTGTATGATTTTATTATTATCTTAAACTGTGACGATTTGTTATTAATTATGGTTTTAGGCGACTAAAGTGTTTTCCGGTAGTAGGGTTTATATGGGGCCTAGGGTAAATTATGGACCGATCATCACGAAATTTCACAGCGTCATTTATAGTCCTATAAAACTGTGACGAGCCAAAATTTGTTATGATTGCATTATTTTTTACGGTTGTAGGCGTACAAAACTGTTTTCCGGTAGTAGGGTTCATATGGGGCCTAAGGTAAATTATGGACCAATCGTCACGAAATTTCACAGTTTTATTTCTAGTCCTAAACAACTGTGACGTACCAAATTTTGTTACGCTAGCGTTATTTTTTACCGTTTTAGGCGTACTAAACTGTTTTCCGGGAGTAGTGTTTATATGGGGCTTAGAGTAAATTATGGACGGATTTTAACAGCGTGATTTCCAGTCAAATAAAACAAATTTTTCCAAAATCGTATCTCATTCCGTGCCTTGTTCCAGCATTTATGTTATTTTTTGTAACAAAATTATCAATTTTTTTAGGTGGTGGTTCCACATTTTGATTCATAGCTCTGGTCCTACTTAACCGATTTTGCTGGATTTCAATCCCAAACTGCTTAGGATAACTACAAGCAATTTGGCACCAAGTTTGTTAATTTCTTTTGAGTTGTTCGAAAGTGAGCGTGTTTTCAACAGACGGTCAGACGGACAGACAGACGGACATGGGAAATCGACTTAGAATTACTCAAGGACCCAGAATATATATACTTTATGGGGTCTGAGATGAATAATAAAAAACTTTCACACGGAATGACAAACTTAATATACCCTCTTCACAACTAATTGTGGTGGAGGAACTATAAAATAGTGTCGCCGTATCGACTGTAAAAAAATTGCTGATTACGATATGTCAGCAAATCCGAAGCATCGCCTATATATCGGTATTTGTTACATCCCTAGCTCAAAGCAATCTGTAGAACAGTGAAGGGCAACACACGTACTATCATATTAATGCTTGCGTGGGAAGCAGCAGAAAACGAATGACGCTCATCAACAAGTGCTGATCTGCTCTGTGTCTGCAACTGATGACGAAATGACAACAAAGCAACGGCTGAACGTACATTGTCAGAGACAACACAAAGAAGTTTATAGTGTACATGTGTCGACGTCACGCAAGCAGCATTTTTTCCCTACGCACGCGTACATAGGATTTGCAAAAGTGCTCTTGACAGGTGTAGAAAAAGAACGAGTTCATTTTGTTGATCTCGTGAAATGTGTTCGTATTTATTTTGTACTTGCAAACACACATGTTTAAGGTCCTAAATTTGTAAAACGCAAACGCAGCGCCAAAAATTATATTGGAAGCAAAAACAAAATCGAAAATATTTCATAATTTTATGCTGTTTTCTGTAGAAATGTATGTTGAATTTTCAAATTTTAAACGCTGCCTATCTTGTGGCGTTGATAATTTTAAAACGCAATATGTATTTCTGTAGAAAGCAACAACAAAATTTTGACAAATGTTTGACATTGTTTTTGCTTTCAATTTTATTTTTGGCATTGCCTTGCGTTTTACAAAATTAGGGCCTTAATGATGCATTTTTTCATTTTTTTTTTACCAAATTGATGGCATAAAGGCTATTGGCCCTTAAATAGGGTCAAAATATTTATTAAGGTAAATATATGAGTAGAAAACGTGGAAAACCGATTTGCAAACAAAATTAAGGAGTTTGTTCGTTTAAAACACAAGTGTTTTGACAACAAACAATGTTTCTGTGAACTAAAAAATTTTGGATTTTCTTACAAACTTGCTTAATGTGTTGGTAATAAAGGTAATATTCGAAACTGTGAGATAATTACATTAAAAAATGTACTGAACGTTAAAATAGTTAGTAGAATTTTTACCTGAATGGGGAGAAAATGGCGAAATAAAGCATTATAGGGCCATTAAACATTCAAAAGTGCCACAAGTGGCCCAATTGTGCCACATTTTGCCTCACTATCAGGTATAAACGTTCAAACGTCTCTTGATAATTTTTTTTATTGGTACTCTTAAAATGTGTGGTGTTGTGTTGTATAGCTACACTGCAGTCGTAAGTTGTAATCATTTATTTTAAATATTTTTTTTTGCTGAATTACAATTTTTTAAGATTTATTAGCGATAATCCGGTTGTAATTTTTCTTAAATTTTAGTAGCCCTAATTTGAAGAAAATGCACACATAAATATTTATTTTTTTTTTTTTTTTGCTGTAAATGTCAAGTTGTCGATAATAGACCACCGGAAAAATATGGTGCTTAAAATTTGATTACAACGATATTTATATAAAATTTGGTACCAATTTGTTTTATCTGTATTACAAACTTTTGATGTAAAATTAATTACGAATCAGTTCGATATTCACTTCAGCTGTCAAATAAGTTTTTACTTTGTTGCTTAAGCCGGAAGCCATTAGTTGCTACTACTTTAGTTGATAAGTTATTTTTTGGATTTTAATTATAACTAAATTCAAATACATATAAATAAATAAAAACACTGTTACAATAAACTCCAAATCAATTTTATTATTCTAACTTTTTGTGAGGGGTAATAAAGTTTCGTCACAGTTGAAAATATGTTTACGTTGTTTCTCTTGCTACTTTTTAAACATCGTTGGGCATTTTAGTTGAGTGATTCAAGGAAATGAAACTTATGTTTTATTTTCTCATACATTATTCATGGCGGAGTTTTGTTTTAACTTCCTTTTGATTTATTTATTTGTTTGTTTTTTCCCCGAATGCTAAATTAATCTTTAATGTTTTTCTTTTTTACAGTTATTAACTTTGTTGGGTGATTAATTGTCATGAAGTAAGTGAGCATAAACAAATTTGTATCTTATTATTTGTTTGTAATTATACGTACATATGTACCTTGTAGGAAATGTCAATAGTTAAACTGTTCAAACTCGGCAGTACTACTGACCAACTGTAGACTAGAACTATTCATTTCGTAGCTTTTGTGGGGCATATCGCACATAAATCATTAACAGGCTCAACTCAAAATTCAAAAATGTTCGAACACATGATTGCAAGTTTTTAATCAAATATTGGACGGACATGAAGTCCAACATAAAAAAACAGAACCAACTAGGATGTAATCCAATCCAATTCCGTTTATTTAATCTTGGACTTCATGTCCGTCAGGCTGTCCGTCCGTCTGCTCTAGAGTCGGTTTTCAAGAAAATTAAATTTTTCGTATGGGTACCATATGAAGGGTTGGAGGTGGAGGATAAGTTTGTTTTAGAGAAATATTGGGGATGAAGAAGTAATCGGGGTTGCTCATACATTCTACATCTCTAGGGGCGACTCCTCAGTAGTAACGGGCGTTTTGCTCTCCATTTAGCCCGAATTTCATTCTCACAGATTGCAATGCGACCGAGCTCATATTTGAACCAAATTTTTTTCACCCCAACCTAACATAATACTGGTCTACTTTTTTGGAAAATTTAAAAAAAAAAAATTTTGGACAACGCTGATATCCCGCTTTAATTTTGGTACCCGGAGTACTAATATTTTTAGATTCTGCGATTAACACCATATTTTTGATAAAAAGTAAAAAACGCTTAGAGTTGTTTTATTGGGATCTTACAAAAATAATTGCAGAGCTAAAAAGATTTTATTTAAACAACCCAGTTAAAAGAGCTAAGTTCGCAATTTTTCTTACAGATTTTCTTCATTCTGCTTTTAAAACTATTCATTAAGAAATGCTGTCTTCATTTTTGCAACCGTCCCATAGTGCATTTTTTCTCTAGATTTAACTTTATTTAATTATTTTTTTGTTACCAGGTTGAAAATCATAATAATAAAGTTTTAAGGAATCATAAAAACATTTTAAAAGGAAAGATGTATGTATTTTGAATTTGTATTGATGAAAAGATATTAATCTACTTATTAACGGATATAATCTTTTTTTGGGAAATTTACAGTTTTTGTGTCTGAAATTTATCGTTTCTATCTCTCTGTTGCCAACCTAATTTGTTCAGGTAACATAAAGGGGTAAACAAAATTCTTAGAATTTGAACCAAAACCATTCTCTCTAATGCTGACTTGGCTAGGATATATTTCTTTATTGAATCGACCAACTGACTGAGGAATAACCTTTATAGCTATGCAAAAAAGCACGTCTGGGAGACAGTGCCATATGGTATTATGGCGGGAACTACTTTCAGGGGCTCTTTGAAATTAGCCCCAGGGGCAATAAGTCCCAGTACAATAACTCCCAATCAAGTTAATCCCAAAATAAATTAAATAAGTCCCAAACTGGAAAAAAAAAATAAATCCGAAAAAAATGAAATAATTTCCAAGTCTAAAATAAAAGAAACCCCAACTTATGGGAGTTCTTTCATTATAAAATAACTCCTAAAGACATTAATGAAATAACTTCCCAAAACAGTCCGTCGAAAAGAAATGGAATAAGGCCAAAAAAAAAAAAAAAATGAAAGAACTCCCAAAGAAATTTTTTATATATTCGTTTTACTTAAATATTTACATATCAGGTTACAAAAAAACTAACATTGAGTCTTCGACATTTTGGCAACAAATGTGGTATTTTATTGTGTCCTGACCTCTTGTAATGGCAGCTGCCTGCAGTTTAAGCAACCAGCAAGTTTTTAGGTGCTTGCATGGCAAAAAGAGAGTATTTGATTCACTACCCATACACACGTAGAGAAAAAATATGTCGTAATATGGTCACCTCCAACAAAACTATTTTTAAAGGAAAATTTAAACATATTTTGTTTAATTTAACCATATTATTGTCACCGATAACCATATTATGGCTAAATTAGTCCTCCATTAAGAAGCCACAGCCATATTATGGTTGCCTATAAACATGTTATGGGTAAATATGACAATAATATGTTTTTAAATTAACAATTGTATTATCCTCTTTTACAAGAGCAACATGCTATGGTTGAATACTAACCATGCTATTATAAGTGTTAAACATATTTAAGTTATTATTAACCATAACATCTTTGAAGGCAACCATAATATGGTTGTGGATTCTTGATGGAGGGCTAATTGAACCATAATATGGTTATCGGTGACAATAATATGGTTAAATTAAACAAAATATGTTTAAATTTTCCTTTAAAAATGGTTCTGATGGAGGTGACCATATTTAAACATGTTTTTTCTCTGGGTATGTATGGCACAATCATTTGTACAAGGATTATCTCCTCTATGGTATAACAAACACCGGCTCGCTGACTGAAGCTTCTTTATATACCCATTCTTCAGCCGGTTGCAAAGATTTTCTTCCTCACTCTCCCTCTTTTCACGTTTCTAACATATATCCTTGACCACTTTTTTTTATTTTCCGAATTTATTCTATGAGCTAAATTTCAGTTATGTATTTTATAAAGCTTTTTTGTAATAGTCCTTTAATTTTTCAGAAATAACTCCCAGTTTCTATGTAACCTTTACCTTTTCAAAATATTCCAAATGTATGAGTAGCAACTGTTTAAAGTATCCCGTTTAAAATGGTAAACAATTTTAACAAATTGCAAATAATTGAAAATTAAATAACTCCCACAGCAAAGGAAATAACATCGAAAACCAAAATAAAATGAAATAACTCCCACATTTATTTTTTCAGGGATTTGGATTTTATTTCATTATGAAATAACGTTATTTAGTATTACTTGACCTTTTTATTATAATTATTTAAAATTGATTAAGCTTGAGGTTTTTTTATAAAAAATTATATTATAATTAGTATTGTGGTTATTTTGTTGAACTATTTATGGTTTTTAATCCAAATTTTTAATATTTTTAATAAGGCTTAAGTTCATGAAATTTAATTTTTCATTAAATTATTTTTTATGAAGAAATGAATTTTACTACATGAAAATTAATTAAAATTGTTATTGACAATCTTTCATTCTTGACGTGGCTGGGGCTCGAACCCCGGCCGGCAGGTTACCATGACATGTTTCGATTGCAACCACTCAATCTCCTCAGATGGATTTGCCGTCTTACACTCGCAGCCATCGACGACTGCTGACGTCAATAGTCAAACATCAATCCCTTAACCAAATTGTATTCTAACATTTGGTAGATCGAAATTTGCTTTCCTGAATGATTATCCATTTCAATTGATTTTACATGTTTTTTCCTTTCTTCTTTTTTTTCGTACTTTTGTCAAGAATTTTTCTTGAAGTCCAAGTACATTTTTTTGTTTTTTGTCATTTTGTCTTTCTTTTCTGTTGACCTTTTTTCAGCACAACTTGAAGGGCAAATGTACACATAGAGCTCGTGCCTTAGCTTTAACAATAATTAGTATTGTGGTAATTTTGTTGAACTATTTATGGTTTTTAATCCAAATTTTAATATTTTTAATTAGGCTTAAGTTCATGAAATTTAATTTTTCATTAAATTATTTTTATGAAGAAAGGAATTTTACAACATGAAAATGAATTAAAATTGTTATTAATAATCTTTCATTCTTGACGTGTCTGCTTTAAAATTTATTCTCTGTGCAATTGGTGTATTAATTATGTGTAACATTTCTAATATATATCTGCGTTTGTAGTTAGTTTCAGTGTTTAAAACCGACGCTTCTTCAAAATTTGGATAGTGACAAATAGGTTTTTGAATTTGAAAAATGTTTTCCTAATTTTGTTAGTGTTTTTTATTATTTTTATATAAAAATTTTGTTAATTTCCTGAAGATGCTAACCAAAGGTTAGCGAAATATTGAGAAATAATTAAATATAATATCATTTTTTATAAAAAGACCTCAAGCTTAATCAATTTTAAATAATTATGAAATAACTACCAGGCAAAAAATTAAATAACTTCCAAAAAAATGGAATAAAACCGAGAGGGCTGGGAGCTATTTCATAATGAAATAAATGTTGGGTCTAATTTAATTTTTTTCTTGGGACTTATTGCACCTGGGAGTTATTGCACCGAGCCCTTTTTTGGTCATACATGATTGCCGTTGCCAAGCAAACCTAATCTACCTTAACTAACCTTGTTGAAAGAAATTTGACAGTGGCAGACACATTTGTAAGTACATACCAAGTAAAAATGTGCTCCAAAAGCAGCAGATTTTATATTTATATTCATAGCTCAAATCGCTTCAAACCTACTGATGGGTTACCTGATTTTTGTATGGAGTGTTCTGCTGACAATGAGCGCTTCTTTTGACATACAAACAAAACACTCCTAAAGTGCTTTTTTGAGGGCTTACTATATAAACACATTCATTTATATTTTTAATTAGGCTTAAGTTCATTAAATTTAATTTTCATTAAATTATTTTTATGAAGAAAGGAATTTTACAACATGAAAATTAATTAAAATTTATTGATAATTTTTCATTCTTGACTCAATCTGGGCTCGAACCCAGGTGTTTACGGACATGTTACCCTGACATGTTTCGATTGCAACCACTCAATCTCCTCAGAGGGCTTGCCGTTTAACACTCGCAGCCATCGACGACTGCTGACGTCATTAGTCAAACATCAATCCTTAAACCAAATTGTATTCAACCTTTGGTAGATCGAAATTTGCTTTGAATGATTATCTATTTTAATTTATTTTAACATTTTATTCCTTTACTTCTGTTTTTTCGTACTTTTGTCAAGAATTCTTCTTGAAGTTCAAAGTACATATTTTTTGTTTTTTCATTTTTTGTCTTTCTTATTCTTGTTGACCTTTTCAGCACAACTTGAAGGACAAATGCAAACATAGAGCTCGTGCCTTAGCTTTTAACAATTATTAGTATTGTGGTTATTTAATTGAACTATTTATGGTTTTTAATCCAATTTTTTAATATTTTTAATTAGGCTTAAGTTCATTAAATTTAATTTTTATGAAGAAAGGAATTTTACAACATGAAAATTAATTAAAATTTATTAATAATTTTTCATTCTTGACTCAATCTGGGCTCGAACCCAGGTGTTTACGGACAGGTTACCCTGACATGTTTCGATTGCAACCACTCAATCTCCTCAGAGGGCTTGCCGTTTAACACTCGCAGCCATCGACGACTGCTGACGTCATTAGTCAAACATCAATCCTTAAACCAAATTGTATTCAACCTTTGGTAGATCGAAATTTGCTTTGAATGATTATCTATTTTAATTTACGGGAAGCCCTTTGAGGAGATTGAGTGGTTGCAATCGAAACATGTCAGGGTAACCTGTCCGTAAACACCTGGGTTCGAGCCCAGATTGGGTCAAGAATGAAAAATTATCAATAAATTTTAATTAATTTTCATGTTGTAAAATTCCTTTCTTCATAAAAATAATTTAATGAAAATTAAATTTAATGAACTTAAGCCTAATTAAAAATATTAAAAATTTGGATTAAAAACCATAAATAGTTCAATAAAATAACCACAATACTAATATATCCATTAATGTTAATTAACGTTTACTTTTTATTCCCGTGATTATTTAATACAATTGTTTGTGTTCAAAGCATTAAACCATTACCTCATTTTTCAGTCAATATAGAAAAAAGTTCGAGTCAAGTTGATTTAAATAAAACAATTAAAAGTGCTATATTCGGCTATGGTAAATCTTATATACCCTTTACCATAGTATTAAAAATCGCACTAAAACCTAAATTTCGAGAGGATACTTGCTTGTATAAGGACCAGGTGAAAAATGAACCGACTTGGCTTTTTTTTATAAAAATATTTATTTTATTTTTTGTTCAATATAATATTTTGTCACGTCTTTGTGTGACTTCTTCAGGGAAAAATATCAACTTAAAATTGTAATCGGATAAAAGAAAATAAATAATTTTATAAAAAATAGACCTCAAGCTTAATAAAATAAATATAAATTTAAACAAATTAAGGTCGAACAATAGACAATTTATATGTATTAGGATCGCCCGGTGGCCGAAATTCGACCACTCGACATTTACTTTCGATAAAACCTGTGCGTTATACAACAAATACGTACACTTATAAAATTATTACAGTAACTAATTGTGGGTTATTAAATTCGTTTTCTGTTCTGTTAAAATTGAATAAAAATATAGTTATTTTTCGAATAATTTTATTTTTTAACATTTATGTTTGTTGTTCTAAAAACAAACTACAAAAAAATAATGTTTTATCGTATTTCTTTTGTTATGTAGTTTGATTTTTGTCGTTCAAAATATATTTTTAATAGTAAAAATCATTCAATTTTAAGGAATATGCTGTTCAAAAAATAAAAAATTTAAGAATGAATGTAAAAATCATTTGTTTTAAATGAAATATAAATGATCAGTGTTTAAAATGAATTTTCGTTTGAATTTAACTACATAATATTTTGAGTGTACACATTTTAAGAGAACGGAAAAAATACACACAGGAAAAAATGACAAGAGTTATTAAGTAATTAATGAAACATTTTTAAAGTTTTTCAAATATATTCAACAATTTTCGTAATTAACATGTTTGTAAATTATCATATTAAAATTTGTTTCAGTTAAAAATAAATACATATAATAAAATTAATTTTGTGTCAAAAAAAAAAAAAAAAAATTGTAATATAATACGAAAAAGTTTTAAATATTTTGGGTTTTAATCAATAAAACGCCAAAAGATAGGCAGATTATTCAAAAACTGAATCAATCTTAGGGGTAAGTAAAGTTGTGGTTTGAAAAATGAAGAGATTTCATCGGGTCTTTCGTTTATTTTAGTTTTCAAATACTAGTCTATAATTGTGTCAAGATTCCGTTTTGTGCAGATGTTAAAACGTTATTGTGCATCCAGTTCTAAGTCTGAATCAGTATGCTGAAATAAATATTTATGGTGTTTGTGATGTAGTTTTTAATTTATATTTCAATAAAAATTAATTAAGCAAATACATTAAATGCATTTCATTCTTTCAGAAGACAATAACCTAGTTCTTAACAAAATATTTTATTAATAAGACAAACTCGTAATTAAAATTTTAACATTATTGTTAACATATACTTTATTTAATATTACAACTTCGTTGTTAAAAATATTTGTTGAATATCAACAATTTGAATTAACAAAAGTATTTTTTATATTTACAAATTTGGTTGTTGGTGCCTTTTTAATTAAAAAGTTTGATTTGTCGTAATTTTTTTCTGTGTACTATTCACCCAACTTTGAACGTTTGTCTGTAAGATAAATTAAAACGCTTTTCAAATACTTTAATTCAAAAAAATTTAAAAAAAAAATATATTGTACATATCTACACACAAATTCCTTTAAAACGATATATGTTTCATTAAAATCGGTGGGCGATAAGATACTTAAAAATCAACCACAAAAAAATTGTTCCCGTATTTATATATAAGATGTATGTATAAAATACCCAACCAGCCCAGCCAGCATTTGGCTGATTATTTTTTGTAAAAATCACCAAAATTATTCTTTTCAGATCAGTTTTGATGGTTAAAAACTGATTTATCACCTGAGTGATTAAAAACGGATTCACAGCCTTGAGGAAAAGGAACTAACACCAAACTTGTCACGTGACAGTTATAAAGTGGTAGGGACCGGTTCTAGTTCTAACACTTTATATGAAGGGAACTTGGCACTTAAACATGGCGATGTGCTAGGAGGGGGTTAATTTGCGCCTTTTTGACACTTCGTGACAAGTCACTGAATGGTCCGCTTCATATAAAGTAATAGAAGCACATAGTATCAGCCACTACACGCACAAAATCTAGTCACATGACTAGTTTTGCGTCAATTACCTTTCCTATGGAGTAACTACTCTTTAAACACATTATCACCAGTTAGGTGATGTGTCGGTTTTTGCACCTGTCACAATTCGATCCTTTTATTATAATATTGTGTTCACTGGTCACGGGATAGGTACACTTAGAACAATTGACACAAATTTCCCGCAGGAATATGATTCATTTATATGTTTAAATAATGATTTTAAATGTATTTTGAATTTTTGTTTTTGCCAAATGAAAAACTTTTATGTCAGCCAAACAAATAAAAAGCTTGGTTAAAAAAGAAGACCAAAAATTATTGTCAATTTATAAACTTAAATGTAAGTGCAAATTGTTTCTTATCTTCTTTGTGAAAAACCAATTGCTTTTGTTTGTTTCGGAGAAAAATTAAAAAAAAAACATGACAATTAGAAAATGATATGAAATACATACATACATTTAATCAAGGCCCATCTATCAGGTCTGCTTACTTGTACAAAAACAAAAAACGATTCTTTTTAGTTGTCAAAAATTTACTACCACATACACAAAGCAAAAGGAAAAAACGTGTATGTGTGGCATACCATAAACGTAAACAAACGTATACATGCACATGTAAGCAAAATGTAAACAACTTTTGACAACTAAAAAGAACATAAACAATGATCATCAGGCTTCTTGCGCAGACCTTTTCAATGGGCCTTGCATTTAATCAAAAACTATATTATTTACGATTGAAAAATGTGACGAAAATGATTCAATAATGATTATAAAAACATTAAAAGGATCAAAAATTGTATCACATATGATTCTTTTAGGTGATTCATCTGTAGTGTACCATTTTCTCACAACGACAGTATGATTTATGATTGAAAAATGAGCTCACATGCGGGTATTTTGCTCGTGAAGCTGATTCCTAAATGATTCGATTATGATACAAAATGCTAGCTGGGCATGAACATTAACTAAATAAATAAAATTAATTTTAAACAAAGAAGACGATTCCATTATTTTTTCAGGAATTTGACGATTTTTACACAAAATTATCTGGCAGCACTGAATAAAACCAAAACAAGGAAAAGCTAAAAAAAAATTTAAAATAACAAAATATATCAATTGTGTTTTGTTTATTTTCATCACATAAATTATGCACTCATCATTTCAATTCCTTCTATTTTTTATTTATTTTAAAAAAATAGTATGTAAACATATTTTTAATTTAAAATATCTATCCAATTTAAAATGTGACTAATTTTGACAGTTCTTGTAGGAAACTTTTCGCAAAATATTGTTACAGAAACACTTTTTCTCACATCCTTCCAATAATTGCTGGAAAATTATTTAAATTACACATAATTCTCGCAAAGAAAAGATACAGAAACCCTTGTGTGAGAAAAACCATTTTTTGTTTCATTTCACACTATTTTTGTTGCAATTCACACGTTTCATACGAAAAGTTTTACGATGTGAGAAATACAGAAACGGGCTACTAGTGTCAAGCGTGTACGTCCTTGATAGCAATGCAATTGCTAGACAACGGTTGCAAGTTTGATGAATACCTGTAATTATCAAAAATGATAAAAACACTGGGGTCTAATCACCGCATACGATATCGGGCAAAATTTATCAAAATTATTTATTTTGGTATCATGAAACTCGATATCGAATGAAATGTATTGAATTTAAATTAATAATAGCATTCGACATCGAGTTACTCGACATTACATTTATCGAGTTTTCATTCGAAACGTCAGTGTCTATCGTATGCAAAAGCAATTCGAAAGTTTATTCGATTCGTACGTATCGAATGCGGTGATTAGACCCCTGAATATTTCCAATCCAAAAATTTAAAACTTAATGACAAGTACTTTGTTTTAAAAATATGATCGTATTTATCGTAATTTAAAATACAAAAGGGCCTATCATTATTTAAAAAAAAATTGTCTCCGTTAACAAATAATGAATTAATGATACCATCCTGAAAACAAGGAACATGCAAGGAAAGCTAAATGACCTATCATAAGAATCTAATAAAGTACGACTCAGAATAATAGCACCATAATAACTGACCCATTAAATCTTCAACACAAACAGGTTCAACCGGTAGAATGGTTTCAGTACCTGGGTAGCATTATCACTGAGAGCGGAGGAACTGTCGAAGACGTGGAAAGCCGCATCAAAAAAGCAATCGGTGTATTTACACAACTTCACAGAGTACGGAACTCAAGCACGTACAGCGTAAAAACCAAAACACAAATATTCAAAGCATGTGTTCTCTCCGTGCTCCTGTACAGATGCGAAACTTGGTTTGTAACGGAAAACATACAAAACAAACTTAGGGTCTTCGTTAATCGTAGCGTCCGAAGAATTCTTAAAATATTTTGGCCTCGCACAATAAGCAACGAACAGCTATGGTACAGATCTGAGATGGGTGTTATTAACATAGAAATTCGAAAGAGAAAATTTGGTTGGATAGGGCATACACTTCGAAAACCACCTGAAGAAATTGCCCACCACGCTCTTTTTTACAACCCCCAAGGTTGTAGAAAAAGAGGACGGCCCAAAACCACCTAGCGACGATCAACCCTACAGGAAATTAATTCCATATCCTATAGTCTGGCAAGAACCTTCAACACCATCGAGGAGCTCAGAGATATAGCTGTACGTCGACAAAGATGGAGACAACTTATAGACGGCCTATGCCCAGTATAGAGGCAGCTCGTGATCATATGACGACGAGCAAGGCAAATATATATATATATATATTAGACTGGTCGCAATTTTTTTTTTTTTTTAATTTGATTGTTTGCGCTGCTTAAAATATGAGGTTTGGTGTGAGAAATGTAATTTTTCAGGTCAATCCGACGGTGCCTGGCCGTGCCGGGTGGGGCCTAAAGTTTCTCATATTATAAAAAAACATATATTCTATCAGATCTTTATAGTTATACTAGTTGAAAAGCCGAAAATCAAAAATATGGCTTCGTTACGATCTTCCGCAGAGAAAGTACTTCAAGTGTGCCAAATTTCAGCTTCTTATGTCATCAGATGGCTTCAGACAGTTGCGGAAAGAATAGGACATACATGCAAACATCCTGACATACTAAGAAATTATATATTGTATAGATAGATTAACATATGTTTGCGCAACTCAAAAACGCTTTAGCTTATTGAAAAACTAAAAAAACCCGAAATTCCACAATAAAACTTACTTTAAGAAGGTTAAAACTTTTTTCTATATGTTGGCTTTGGTTTTCGAGATATACCGTTATTTCGAAAATAAAGGAGGTTGCACAACATATGTTCGCGCAACTCAAAAACGCTTTAGCTTATTGAAAAACTAAAAAAACCCGAAATTCCACAATAAAACTTACTTTAAGAAAGTTAAAACTTTTTTCTATATGTTGGCTTTGGTTTTCGAGATATACCGTTATTTCGAAAATTAAGGATGTTGCACAACATATGTTCGCGTAACTCAAAAACGATTTAGTTTATTGAAAAACTAAAAAAAACCGAAATTCCGCAATAAAATTTACTTTAAGAAAGGTAAAACGTTTTTCTTATACGCGCTGTCGTTTTAGAAACATAATTTTTTTTCTGGAAAAAAAAATAATTTTTTTATTAAAATTTCGGAATTTTTGTTTTTAAAAATTCATAAAAAATTAATGCTTCTAATTTTATGCAGACATATAAAAAAACAACATTGCAAACAAAACAAGCTATAAATGATTAAAATCTGTAAACAACTTTTGATTTTATGTATTCACAAAAAACGAAAAATTTTAATTAATTTAAGAATTTTATTAAACCGCCACATCTTTTTTGAATACATAAAATCAAAAGTTGTTTACAGATTTTAATAATTTATAGCCTGTTTTGTTTGCAATGTTGTTTTTTATATGTCTGCATAAAATTAGAAGCATAGCTGTATGTCAGGATGTTTGCATGTATGTCCTATTCTTTCCGCAACTTTCTGAAGCCATCTGATTACAGAGGAAGCTGAAATTTGGCACACTTGAAGTACTTTCTCTGCGGAAGATCGTAACGAAGCCATATTTTTGATTTGACTGACATCCCATACAAGATGCGACCAGTCTAATATATACTTTATATATCCTGAAAAAACTGTGCCACAATATGCAGTTTGCCTCTTATCAAGTTTCTTATAAGTCCTGAAAAAATTTTTGAAAAAATGATAGGCCCTTTTGCATTTTATATGACGATATGTATGTATATCAAAATTAGGAAATGTCGTCATATAGTTAGTTTAATTTTTTCCAAATATAATACAATGTCCTTATGTGTTTAACTTTTCTTTATATTAATGTAAACACAACCAATTATAATTTAATTACAATTATTTCCTTTTACAGGAAGTCTTCAGGGAGTCATAAAGGGTCATTTTATTAGACAAACTCTCATTAGCATTAATTTATTAAAAGTGTATGCGAGTTGGACTTTATTACTTTACAAATATAATACAAAACTATAAATGAAATGAGGACTTTTATAGCAAAACTTAAATGTTATAGGGTGTTTTTAGAATGTCACCCCTTTGACTTGGCATCGCTGCTTTATTTGAGCATCCATTTAACAGCTGATAGTTGCTTTTTGTTAAGTTTGCTTTGAAATTTCATTATGTATCGCCTAACAACAGAGCAACGCGTGCAAATTGGTGAAATTTTTAATCAAAATATTTCGGCGAATGGGCTGCAGCACAAATTTATATTGATTAAAAATTTTTATTCAAAATTGTAATTTTTTTCCAATAAAGCCCGTTTCATTGATATTAGATTCATACTATCTTATTTTATTATGATTTAAATTTGTGTCACTCTATAAAAAACACCCTTTCAATACTTTACGGCTTCTTAGATCAATACTGAAAAAAAATACACAAGGAATGACTAAGTTGTACATATAACAATTTTGGTAAAGGTGAGAAGGGTATAAAAAGATTAAAGTTCATAAATTACTTTATGATTTCTTTAATGATATATTCACCTTTTTGCCATTTTTGTTGCATGATTGAATGAATTTAACTTTATTTACTTTTAGAATTTCCAAATTAGTTTTTTTAACCAGTCATAATTACAAAACGTTAAGCTTGACGAGAAAGAAAAAAGGAAAGGTCAACTCGTTAACGTTAAACTCATTCTACTGATTTGTATTACTTTTTGTCCTGAACAACTTTTGTATGATTGTAACAAAATCATCATCATTATCATCATGTCAACATGATTTTAGTTTCCAAATCCCAAACAAACAGTTATACGTCACTACGTATTAATTTTCAAAATTTTATGCAGCCATAAATGAATAGGTATATTACAGTTTTGTTCATGTTTGTCTATAAATTCGTTGGCCAAACTACTTCTGCGAATTTTAAATTTGCTAAAATTTATAGGGCATGGTCAAAATACAAGTAGCGGTGGAGAGTGAGTTTGTTTTTTGACAATATAATGCGGTAAACAGGAGTCAGAGTATTTTATTTGATTTCCCCGAAGCCCGAAGACCCTAGAACCAGAATAATTTATACATATGTGCTAACTCAAATCATTAATACCTGCTGCCAGAGAAAACCCCTGTTTTCATTTGGCCATGGCTAACTGCATGATGTTTTAGAGTAAATTTTATGTTTAGGGTCTTCCGATAGGAACTCCTGAACTTTGATAGTTTATAGCGGCTTTGTTGTTGACTCTACATTTGCCGAATTAGCTGCCAAATCAAAATGGTTTGCAAATTTGTTGGCCTGTGTTATCTCAGCAAAAACTAAATTAAGTCCATATTTTTATGGCCAAGCGCTATGCACACACTTACACAGACAATTTTAAGTAAATGCATACGCTATTCCTGAATATATTAATACACACATAGCATCAGTTTTTAGTATTTATTCCATAAGTTTGTCATTACACAGAAATTAGTATTTATTTGTGTCATTTGACTATAATTCCTCTATCGAATACAGAATGCATTTCATAGAATTTCCATATGGGCATTTCCGTCAAAAGGTCCACCGTGACCGAAAATTTAAAAGTTATTAAAAGCTGATTCTTTTACGATATTATAAAGAAATATTAAGATTTTACTAATTTTATAAATTTACCCATAAATTTGTTCACTTAGATGAACAATCTGACTGCAAAGTTGTGCAAACGTAATTTCCTATATGTGAGAATGGTTTCTGTAATATTTATCTTTCTTAAAAGAGGTGATTTGATAAAAATTATTCCAAAAAAAATTTCTTACATGGTCTGTAATCTAAAGAAGAGTTCAAAAATATGTTATTTGGATTAACGGTAAATTTTTATTTTAATCAATTTTCAGTTAAATTATTATTGAAAAAATTTCACGTTCGAAATGTCACGTATCGACCCAGATTTTGGCTTAAAAAAAAGAAAATACAAAAGATTTTGGAATCAAACCAAGACATTTTAATGTTACATTGCTACGTAAAATTCTGAAACTAGTTTGACTAAAAAATTGTGGCAGGTTTCGCTGAATTACGCTTTTTTATACATGGCCACAAAAACTTTTTCTGTTTTTTTTTCATGTTCGAACCGCTACTTCTTTTGCCATTATCTTTGACCTAGAATCGCGCCCTCCAAAAACTTAAGCATAGATAACAGCGCTTTCTTAGTGTTTTAATTTAAGGGTTAATACATGCAGAGAAAAAATATGGTTGGGCATGGTTACGGCAACAACACTATGTTTATTGTAACACTATATTGTTGTCGTACACAAATAATTGTTATTTTTTAAATATCAGCAATATTATAGTTACTGTTAACATTTACATGTTTATTGCAATTATAAATTGGAGTATTGTTGACTGAAAAATAATTATTTTTCTAACAACTAAATAATGGTGACTTTGAAAACATATTAAATTTCTTACAAACATGAAATGATAACTTTCTATACGTGTAGTCAAAGTATGCTTAAGAAGCAAACAAAATATGTTTACCCTAATAATATTATGTTAGCGCCATTTGTAAAATAATTTTGAAATTGTTGTGTCGTTTGTTTTAAAAATCGAATTATTTGTTAGTGAACAACAATTAAAAAAACCAAGCCCCATTAAGAAAACAAGTGAAATTAAAAGAATTACAAAAATAAAAAAAATTGTATTTATCTATGAACATTAAAATAAATTGTGCCACAAAATAAAAAATTGATGTAAAAAATTTTAATTTATTTTTAATTGTTGTGACAGCACCACTTTATTATAATTATGATTAACATGACAATAATATGATTGCTTCTCATCTTATTATGATTAGCAAGACAATAATGTAATAAATTCTTCACTTATTATGATTAACATGACAATAATATGATTACTTCTAAACTTATTATGATTAACAGGATAATAGAATGATTAAGGAAAAAATAGTATGGTCTAATATTACGAATAATATTAATATTAATATGGTGACTACAATCATGGATCTTATCATAATATGTTGCTCTTTGAATATGTTTACCACAACCATGTTTTTTCTTTGCGTGTAGAACGCAAAACTATTTTTTGTTAAAAATGTTATTGCATTTTTGATGCGTACGACTGTCACGTTCAACACTTTGGAATTACCCATATGTTAGATTAATGATTGTATGAGAATGTTTGCTGAGAGTTTGTGGGTGTTTTGTATTTGATGCGGATTAGAATTGTTGATAATTATCGATGCGTCAAAAATATTGTTAATGAACAGTGATTGTAGACTATATCTGCAATATTGTGTTTGATAAGTTTCCTGTTAGAATTTTGTTTTTGCTTAAACCACAATGTTCAACTATATTTCTGCCCTTATTAATGAAAGTGATTTTAGCCATATACTTTTGTTTCGAATTAATTAATGTTTAGCATTTTCTAAACAATATTTAAATTTTTAATTTAATTAATCTAAGCTTAGAACAACTTTTTAATAATGTGTAATTTGTGTGTAATGTAAAACTTGGCTGTCAAAAATGAATGAAAAAATAGAGCTCAAAGTAAAATTTCACACAGATTACACATGGGCTACACATAGGGTTGCCAGATGACCTGGATTGTCCAGTTTTTTTGGTGTTGTCCAGGTTCCAGTTAAAATACAATTTCTCCATTTAAAAAGTTTATTTAATTTTTAAAAATAATTTTTTATTAATTACATTTTTTATTGTTAAATTATTTTGTATAGAACAAAATCTAATACTAAGAAAAAATTGTAAGGAAAATATTTCTTATTTGCCGACAGATATTCCAATTAATAAGATACGTAACAAATTTATATAAATTGATGTCGTTTACTAGTCATGCCAACTAGCAACACTTTTTGTGCAATATACTCACAAGAATCCATCCCTATGACCGAATAAAGGCTACAATTTTAAGAAGACTAAATTTTGATGAAAGTTTCAAAATGTTTTAAATATGTTTGCTTACAGGGCGATTCTATTCTAGACAACTTTTAACATCAATTTTCAAATCACACTATTTTACACTTTTTGATGCCAATTTAAAGTAAAATATCTATATTTTATAATAATATAATTTTTTTAGACGTAAGCTTAAATATAAATTTGTTGTGCACTTCGAATCATTAAGATTCATAGATTTGGCGCGAACAGAAAATTCATTAAATGTTGCACCCGTCATGGCTTAAAGAGAATATTTCTTATTATTGGATTATATTTCTCTACGATGTTTGATTTGATAATCATCGTCTGATATCTCTTCTTTTACAATAAAAAAGAAAAATACAATAAAAGTTTAAAAATTAACAGAGTTGTGTGTTTTTGTGGTATGATCTTATGAAAGTGGGCCGATTTGGTTGCACCCGTCATGCACTTTAAAGCTCTCTCGTGGCTATTTGATCGTTTCATATAAATTCTTGTAAATAGATAACAATAGTATATAAAAAAATGTTACCCCTTCTAGAAATAACTTAATTGCAAATGTGTTTCTTTCTATTAGTAAAAGACGTTTAAAGCGTCTAAATGTTGCACCCGTCAGAATAGAATCGCCCTACAACTAAAGTAATAGTGTTATTAAGTTCTTCAAATAACAATACAAAAAATATATAAGTATGTGGCTAAACAAATAGTTATCAGCCATGTTGTGGAAATCGAATTCGAGTGAAATCAAAATCAAACTAACTTTGAAAACGATCCAGTGTTTAAAGTTCGTTATATAATTTTGTTATATACAGGCATACTTCATACTATGAGGACAGCTTATCTTCATTAGAACTTATCTTAAATTAAAATAACGACGGTAATTTAAACAAAAATTGAAAATCCCCATTGATTTAAATTTCAATTTCAATTAAATAGTGTTAATTTGAAGTTTTATTAGTGTTTACGGCTCGAAATGTCAACTTTTTTGAAATAAAATATTATGAAACCAAAACAAATTGTCAGCAGGCTTTTCGTTGCCACTTAATAATACTTTTGTAATATTATATAAGACTGATTTTTAAGTGTTACGTTTTCTTGCTCTGTACTGCCTGTTCAACGAGTTCGTATTGAATTTCACATGGAAAATATTTCTAAAACTGAGTGTTTTTCATATAAATTTTCTATGCGAACGGTAACGTTTGAAATCGTTGAACAGGCAGAATTTTCTTTTTTTTTTTTTTGTTTGCAAAATAAAATCTGCGGTAAAATTTTGATTTTTCTTATAGTAAAGTGCATTTTCAAATTATCCAGTTATTTTTTCATAATCCAGGTGAATTTTTTCTATTGTCCAGTGATTTGACTTTTGGTATCTGGCAATCGTAGCTAAACATGCAAGTAGAAATTACACACAATATGTTACTTTGTTCTACTTCTGTTGCTTTATCATGTTTCAATTCATGATTCGCAGAGGACAATATGGAGGGAGGGCTCAAAGTTGAACCGATCCAAGTCATAAAATAAAATACATTCCAAAACTGCTGCGAAATTATCGGCAATCAGGAGGAAAATTATGGCAGTCGTGATCATATACTTTTTCGATTCGAAAGCTATTTTGTTTCTAGTTCTTTCTGTCCATACTGAACGGATCGAAATAATTTTTTTAGTGTTGTAAAGCATTCTTTTGAGTTTTCACAACACTGAAAATATAATTACGATTCACTCAGTTTCGACAGAAATAAAATTGCTTTCGAATCGAAAAAGTATTCGATCACGACTGCCATAATTTGCCTCCAGCTCTGAGCCCTCCATAAATCCTTGTAAAAACGAAGCTTGTGGTTTTTCACGAAAAACCGAACTTAATGAAATGTTCTCATCTTTATGTTAAATTGGATTAGTACGGTATTTAATAGGAATGCCAAACGGGAAATCCCGAATAATATTTAATAATCCCGGGATTTTTAATTTATCAACTTTTGTGTACAAAAATGTTCTTTTTTATTGAATTTTTATACTCCATACAAAAAAAATATTAAAAATTATATTTCAGTTGTATTTATTATTTTTATAATTCTTATTTTTCTTTGTGAAAATTCATAAATAAATAAAAAAAAGTGTAGTTTATTAAAAAATAAACCCGAAAAATCCCGGGAAATCCCAAAAATTCCAAAGTCAATCCCGATTGGCATCCCTAGTATCTAAACTGTGTACGAAGATCACAAGCAGAGAAAAGTTTTTTGTTTAAGGTGGTTACTACACAAACACTATTAACATTTGCGTTTTTCATATTTCTACTGTACCGAACACTAGGGTACAGTACATTATGCTTATTTTTGAAAACTGCAAGGAAGATGCATAAGAAAATAAGTTCTCAATTTTAAAACCCATTTAAAACTAAAACAAGCGTTAAAAATCAAATAAATTTTTTTACTTTTAAAAAAGTTTTTTAATTAAAAAATTGTGCAACACTAAATTTTAACCAATACTTATTATACTATGATTGCAAGCAAGGAAATCTTTCTTAAATATGTATAATAATGACAGTGTTGTCAACTGAAATGTCTATATTTAAAACATATAATTGTTTAAACTAAATTCAAACAAAAACACAAATTAATTTTTTTTTTAAATGGTTTTATTTGCAATCTATTTTACAATCAAAATAATAAGCAAATTTCATGACTTTTAAATAACATACATTGAGTTTTCCTTAAAACTCAAAAAAAAAAAAATCAAATTTTTCTTTTGTAATTAAAAATTTAAGACTTTCTATTTTCGGAAGGGAAGGTCAAGAACGTGATGCCTTTTAAGTCTCTGGTTTTCATTGCTATCATCTAACAGGTTTATTGCTAACACATTGGAATGATTACTTAGTCTATTAAGGTATCTTTCACTGAAGTTATTGATCTCATATTTTACCATTAAAATTCGAAGATCTCTGTGTATGTTATTGTTGCTTACAAACCATGGCACATTTGTTAAAAGTCTGAGTGTTTTTGCCTGGTATCTCTGTAATATCTCAACGTTTGAATTACTTGCAGTTCCCCAAAGTTTGATGCCGTATATCCATATAGGTTTTAGTATTGTTTTGTATAACAGAACCTTATTTTCCAAGCTTAAGCTTGATCTTGGGCCCAATAACCAAAACATTTTTCTTGTTTTTAATTTAAGTTGCTCACGTTTATTTTTGACATGCTCTTTCCAAGTAAGTCTTTGATCAAGATGACGAATTAATTTTAATCAATATAATAGAAAATTAATTTTCCAAAAAGTAGAAATTAAATATTTATATGAGATGATTTGAAATTTTTATAAAAAGCCCCCTTATTTTGTAAAACACTTCTCTTCAAATAAAAATATTTTCTTACAAATTTTTGAAAACTTCCAAAAACTTTATATGAAAAATTTCTTAACGCGAGGTGAAATAATTAAAAGTGACAGCCTATTGTCATTTGTTTTATAATAAAATAAAACTCAAATAATCATTAATTTTCAAATGTACTTCCAAATGAATATCGTTTGAATTATGAATTATGGTTTATTAATTAAGAAAAATTAATCAAAGTACTTTGTACAAGATGAAAAAACGACTAAATCTAGCTACAAAATGGGTAAATTGGCAATACTGGTTTAGGATTACATGAAACATAAAACAGCTTTTTGCTTTACTTACCATCAACATGCATTTTCTGTAGATAATTCCCCAAAGCCTGGCAGAGAATTTCAATTCACAAATATATTCTAGAACAAAAAAAAAAACCAGACAATGAATTATCAACTTTTCCAAAAACTTCTGCTTTGTTGGCATAAAGTATGAATGTATAGACAGGATTTGTCTTACACATAAACCTACTGTGACTTGTAATGAACATAAAATACGAACGAGTGGTATTGTTGTCTACCTTTTGGACTGTGGCAAGATATACTTACGGCACAGTTGAATTAATGTAGCATTTAGTATTCTTTTGTCTGGACTAATTGTGATATGTCTTAAATTTGTAATTAACTTGTAAATTTGTTACAATTTGTAAGCCATAGCTAAGAGAAAAAGTTCACTTGTATAAAATTATCTTTTCTAAAAATCTGATAAAATGATTCATGTTCATAAGACTAAAAATAGAATTCTCTTAGTTAAAGTAATCGATTATGAACAATTTGGTACTTTTTCCAACAATTACAACAATTACAACAATTGTATCAATGAATTCGTATATGTGTGGCTGTGTGCTTCAAGGGAAAATTGCCTACGTAATTTATGCTTTTAAGTAAAATTGTTAAATGTGTCTGAGCTTATCACATTATATTTAATGCAATTGAAAATTTTATAAAGTACTCCATGCCGTAAGATTACAATGTACATACATTTTGCATTATTGTCGTGTACAACGTCCTACATGTGTATGATAAATATTTACAATTAATTAATATTACTTATACGTATACAAATTCATATACGCATTCATTTATATTTTTAAGGATGTACAATTTTTGTATGTATTTCTTGTTACGAATTTATTTTCGGTTTAAATGGCGTCACAGTTTGTGTTTACTGCATTATTTATTAATTTTATAATTAAGAGTTTTTATTATAACCTTCAGCTAACGAAATGAGAGAAAATGTTTAAAATTTAATTTTCAACTCGGAAGTCGAATGACCGTATATTTAAATTGCATTTGAATTTAAATTTTAATTAATTAATTTAATTTTATTTATTAAGAATTTAATCAATGTTTTGACTTTGGACAACCTATTATTCCCTTAACCGCCACTACACGCAATAAAAAAAGAATTTTCTATATGGTTGTCTCCAACAAAACTATTTATAAAAAAAACATTTTTTTAAACACATTATTGTTATTTTAGCCATGCTATTGGCACTGGTCGTCATTTTATGGTTAAATAAGCCATCTTTCAAGAATCCATAACCATATTGTGGTGTAAAAGATGAAATAGCCCACTTTTTGGCCTTCAGATTAGGGATGAAACGATACCTCTAAGGTATCGATACTTTTACTCGATGTGGTATCGCTCGTAAAGTATCGATACCTACTTAGTATCGAAAACAAAGTATCGATACTTACTTGTATCGGTACTTGTATCGGTTTGTATCATAAAATAATAGAAAGCAGCATTTAAAAACGTTCTTATTAGGGCCATTATTACAACTTGAAGTTAGCTAAAGTAAAGAATAAATTGACAGATAATAATGTGTTATCTGTCAAAAAGCGTCTGTTAACTGTCGGATAACAGCTAACGCCAAGTTATAATAATTGCCCTTACCCCGGGTCTCCACGTAGCAATATTTATTGCGGCAAACGTCAAATTTGATTGCTCCATAAAATTTGCGACGTATAGACCGCATATTGCCATGAGTGGCAATCCATTGCGCAATGATTGCTCTTCTTATTGCTTGAGCAATTATTGCTTAGCAATCTGCTGCCAAATCAGTTGTAATTTATCTGACATTTCATTTCTCTGTACGGTTGGTTATTTATTAGTGTGTTTATTTATTAAAAAAGCAAGTGAAAAAATACTTCAACAAAATACAGAAAAAGTTTTTATATATTACATTTTTAAATAAACGTCAATATCAACAAAAGCAAACGAAGAATTTGTTTTTTTTTTTTTTGTATATTTTTATTTTTTCAATAGAACAATACAAGTTTTAGGTTTTTTTCATACGCAAATAAACAAAAAAGCAATACAAAACACAGCTACGAAAATTGCAAATTTATGGCAAAGCAATAACAAGTGTTCTCCAGCAATATAATCAGCAATCATTGCCCCATTGTTCTGTCATTGTTCTGCCGACGTTATTGCTTGTACTTAGCAATAAAATTGCTACGTGGAGACCCAGCGTTAGTGTTTTAGTGCTTTACAATACAATAAGAACTACGACTTGTGTTGCCAGATATCAAAAGTCAAATAACTGGACAATAGAAACAATTCACCTGGATTTAAAAAAAATAACTGGACAATTTGAAAAAGTACTTAACTATAAGAAAATATAAAATTTTACTTCAGATTTTATTTTGCAATAAAAAAAAAATTTTAAAAAGCAAAGAAACGTAACACTTTAAATTCATTCTTATATCATATTACAAAGTTATAATCTGGGCGAATTTGCTACAAGTGGCAGCGAAAAGTCTGCAGACTTTGACAGTTCGAACCAATTTGTTTTGGTTTCATAATATATTATTTATAAATAGTTGACATTTCGAGACGTTAACATAAGCTGTATCTGTGGTTTTTGTTTTGTTGTAGTATTGCTGCCATCGTTTATATAAATCCAACTTGGTATATATTAAATTAAACCAAATAAAAAAGTACATAAACAGCCATGTTACGAATCGAGTGAAATTGAAATCAATAGAGATTTCCAGTTACATTTTTGTTCAAATTACCGTCGTTTTTTTATTTTGAGGTAAGTTCTAATAAAGATAAGCTGTAATCATAGTATGAAGTATATACAACAAAATTATTTAATGAACTTTAAACACTGGATCGTTTTCAAAGTTTGTTCGATTTTGATTTCACTCGAATTCGATTTTTTTTTTTTTTTTTGTATTGTTATTTGAAGAATTTAATAACTCTTTTACTTTAGTTGTCAGCAAAAATTGTTGAAACATTTTGCAACTTTCATCAAAATTTTGTACTATTAAAATTGTAGGCTTTATTCGGTCATATGAATGGATTCTTGTGAATAAAGATTATCAGAAATACCTCAAGTGCATGCACAAAAAGTATTGCTAGATGGCATGACTAACAAACGAGATCAATTTATATAAGTTTGTACGTTATTTTTATCGCATTTTTGAAAAACTGGACCTCTATCTCATTAATTGGAATGTTTGTCGACAACATAGAAATTGTTTCCTTACAATTTTTTCTTAGTATATGATTTTGTTCTAAACAATAATAAAAATATATAAAATAGTTATTTTTCAAAATTAAATAAAGTTTTTTAACTGGACAAATGGTCAATCCAGGCCCTAACTACGACCCATTAGAATTTTTGTGCAAAACACAAAGTGTAAAGTTTGAGACGACTTTAATTTGCCACCAAGTATCAATTTCCTTTCGAAAAATCTTTTTTATCTTAGGAAACAAAATTTTATAGAACGTTCAGGATAACAACCTTTTATTTACCTTTTATTCCAGAAATGAACAATGTTACTATGAATTTATTTTCAATGTAAATATGAATTTTATTTTTAAATTGATAAATATATAATAAAGGGTGGTTAAACCATAATCCACGATAATTGTGAGTCACATCGTGATTTGTTTGGTCAGTATAATCGACCAAATGTTTCCACAATCAGGAGAATTGTGTGAATACATATGTGCATGCTCGCCCAGCTAGTTCTGCAGCTGGCAGTGTTATCGGGCCGTACTTCTTCAAAAATGAGGTCAGCCAAGCAATTACCGTAAATGGTGTTCGCTACCGCGACATGATAACGGACTTCCTAGAGCCAGAAATTGAGGTAATGGACCTAGACGATATGTGGTTTATAGGTGTTTACTGGTCAAACGGTTTCTTGATACCGTTACTGGTGCTCCAGATTTGGAAAATAATCAAAAAATAAATATTAATGCCAATACCAAAGTTAAACGATTACTTTTGACCGATACCGAGTATTTTTTTACCGATACTACTTGGTATCGATTACAAAAATACTTGATACTTATATAAAACTATCGAATATGTACTTGTATTTACTCGTATCGTTTCATCCCTACTTCAGATCAATAAAAGACTCCTAATTTAATAGATTTTGCAATCAATAAGAACATCAAACGAAATTAGCTTTATACAGCATATTTGTTCGACTTGCCTGCTGATTACACTCCCACTATTATATCAATGCTTAATGGCCAAAACATCACAAAACCATTTTGTTTCCTTAATATGCATACTCACTTGCTCAAATCTAGAAAGTATGTAAGCTCCAACTTATCTCAAAATTTTTCAAAGAAATCCGATGATGAAATACAAGATGCTTTAAACGTGTTCTCGGAACAATATAAATTGTAACAACGCCTTTTAAACGCTACGGTGGTGCTAAAAAAAATAATAAACTTTCAACAATCATTGAAAATCTTATAAGGAAAAAGAGAAACCTTAGAAGGCAATGGCAACTTTATCTTTCTTCTACTTTAAAAAGTCAATTAAGGTGTAGAACCTACAAAAGCCACGGAATAGAGTGTTTGGAAAATTGTCAAAAAAAACATAAAAGCCCAAACAGCTACGAACCTGCTATTCGTTGTAGCGATGTAATTAAACTAGGTCTCATAAGCAGCAAGCCGAAAGATGCTGTAGAAAGCTGATTGCGTCTGATGTTCTTATTGATTGCAAAATCTTTTTAATAAGGAGTCTTTTATTGATCTGAAGGCCAAAAAGTGGGTTATTTCATCTTTTAAACCATAATATGGTTGTGGATTCTTGAAAGATGGCCAATTTAACCAGAAAATGGCGACCAGTGATAATAGCATGGCTAAAGTAACATTAATATGTTTAAGTTTTATCTTATCACCTCGAAAGAGTATTGATGGCTTATATTTCTAGCTCAGATATAACATTACCAACTATTGTTGCTTCCCCAATGAAAATTAAATTTTCTTCGTTAAGTTCAACAATAAATCTCCTGGCATAGACAAACTTTCAGGAAAAATGTTTTGCGGGATACCTTATTCAATTAAATTCCATATTGCCAACTGGTTTCTACACTAAATTCATGGCAAATAGCAAAAATAATTATTATACCGAAGACAGGTAAGGACTTTATCTAAGACTTATCTTGTCGCCCGATAAGCTTACTGCCAATTTAATCAAAATACACAAATTACTGCGAATTTATTTATTGGACCTCTCATTTTATGTAAAGTGTAGAGGTCACATCGTAGACTCAAGAAAAATCACAGCTGCTGTTCCCTATGGTAGTATTCTTAGTCATCTCATACCTCAGAAATGCAAACAAAAAACCTGATCAACACGTTAACTTTTTTAAAACGAGACAGTGTCAACACTAGAGTTGTCAGCCAATTAATTGATCAAAAAAAACCAAACTCTTGTTCGAATAATTTTCAAATGGCGAATAACGAATAAATCGATTAATTAATGTCGATTAATCGAACAATTTTTTTTATGAAAAAATAAATAAAATAAAAGCTTAGAATTTGTTTTATTCTGATACGTTTTTAGTGATGTTATAAAGGGTGGTGGTCCAACTAAAATGCACGATGTTAATTGTAATAAAAACATAAAGTTTTCAGAGAAGTATATTAATATTTTTTATTGTTATAAAAGGATCTATGACAACTATGTTTGACACAAAATAGCGGCCAAATGCTTGCCACGGCTACGGTGGCATACCTCTTTCCAATGGTCCATATTTTTAATGATTCTGAGACAAAATAAAGGTTCAATATCGTTAATGTACCGAATTATCTTACCCTTTAGCTCTGGAAGTGTTCTTCGCTTATTGACGTACAATTTTTCTTTTAACACGACCATTGAATTTCTCGCGCAAAAGAGCCAAGTGAACGCAAAAGAGTTGGAACCACATATCTTCCATGCTCATATCCTAGATTTCTGGCTACAAGAAGTCCGTTATCATGTCATGATAGCGAACACCATTGTCGAAGAAATGAGGCCCGATGACGCCACCAGCCCATAAACGAACTGCACGAGCATGCACAGGTGTTTTCACATTTCCTACAGACCCGGTTTGCTGAAATTTAAGCACAATTCTACCGATTGTGGACACATTTGGTCGATTATGCTGACAAATAAAAAAAAAAAAGTTTGGCAAAAAAATTTACATTAAGGCGCGACTTACAATAAACATCGTGCATTATGGTTGGACCACCCTTTACAGAAAAGTTAAAAAATATTGTAGCCATAGCCCTAATTGTAATTAATCTCAATGTTTAGTAAACAAAAACCGTGTTAAGTAGATACCCATATGGGGGATTCACAAGGTGTCATAAAGTCATATGTCTTAAAATAATAACATGAAAAATACGACTGTTGTGAACAACCCCTCACAATTTAGTGTGCTATTTTGAATTTAAATCAGCTGATTTAAAACAAATATAAAAAAAAACAACAAAATAATTAATTCTTTTCCATGAATTAATAAATTAAATTGGATCTTACCTGACTATTTTCCATTTTGCAGACGCAAATAATAAATAATTTTTATTTTGTTTGTTTACCAAACAGCAGAGTCATAAGCCGATCTTATTTGACGCCGCAAGTGATTTCTTGCAAAAATTGCTAGCCGCAGGTAAAATTTTGATGTTAACCGGATAAAAATATACCATCAACGGGGACGGCTACAAGAACTAACGCGATATGGCTCAGACGCTCAGCTCTGGTCTCTTCTGATTAATTACGACAGCACAATAAACATAGCAAGCAACGTTCTATTAATTTAAGACACTTTTTGTTTACAAAGCAACACCAATATTTTTAAACCATTGTAAAATGTTAGAACATAATGACAATATAACATGATAGCACACCTTGCGAATACCCCAATAGTATTTAAAAAATTTATTTTATGATCTTATTAAAGGCCGTTACACACTATCCAACAAAGTCTTTCTTCGTATTTTATGAAAATGCTGATCTAATTATTGTTTATAAATTTTCAAAAAACAATAACAAATTATCATGACAGGGTTGCATTTTTATAAAATACGTATGACTTTGTGGGATAGTGTGTAACGGCCTTAAACAAATATTTGACAAGTAATTATAAAAATAAAGAATTGTAGATGAATGGAATGGAATGGTAGGTATTTAAAAAACGTATTTTTTTTGTAAAAATATAATTTTTTATTTGTTATTCGCATGGATTTATCGAATAATTTTTTAGATTTAATCGTTTGATCAAACGAACAAAAACCATTATTTGATTTATTCGAACAAAGTCGAAAGATGAATAATTGACAACTCTAGTCAACACTCATAAAATTATCACAGTAACTGATAGTGATTTATTAAATTCGTTTTCCGTACTGTTAAAATTTAATAAAAATATAGGTATTTTACGAATAACTTTATTTTTAACATTTACGTTTGTTATTCAAAAAACAAACTACCAAAAAATCATGTTTTTCCGTACTTATTTTTTTGTGTAGTTTAATTTTTTTCGGTTAAATTTTTCAGAATATGATGTTTAATAAATAACAAATTTAAGAAATAATGTAAAATTAATTTTTTTCAAATGAAATGTAAATGATCCGTTTTTTAAATGAAATTTTAGTTGTTTTAAATTGATTTTCGCTTAAATTTAACTACATAATATTTTGAGTAGAATAAAAGTATTAAAGTCTTAGGGGAATATAGTTTTTTGAAGGGCGAATATGAGCTGAAAGTTCAACATAACGAAGTAGGAAGTCTGAAAAAAATTCACCGTTTAACAAATTGTGCATGAAGGAGAAATTTAATTTACCAATTTAATAAATCATTTTTTTTCTTAAATAAATTTACTGCTTTATTCCCTTAATCCTCAGTGGTGCACGAAGGTATACTAAGTTTGTCATTCTATGTGAAACTTTTTAAAATATTCATATAAATCCAACAAATTTATAAAGTATATATATGTATATTCTGAGCCCTTCAGTAATTCCAAGACGGTTTTGCCATTTAAGTGTCAGAATGTTTCTAGTATTTCTAGGCTGTTTGGGATTAGCATTCTAGTGGACGAATTTTTATTTATTTATTTCCAATTCTATACAGAAGACTTAACACCTCTTATTGCAGAATAGAACATTGTTTTTAGCAGAAACATTTAAAATTATAATTTGTAAATGATTCAATTTTAAAACAAAAAAAAAAAAACAAAATTTAAAAAAGAAAATAAAAATTATTAGAATAATGAATTAAATTGAAAATTAACAAAATGATAGTATTAGAAATCATAAAACTTTGTTTTTAAATTTAACATGCGAAAAATTTGGAAATGCTTTTTGTAAAGCACAGAGCGTTACTAATTATTTGTATATTATGCGGAAGTAAATTTCAATGACGGATTGCATAAAGGATAAATGTGGGGTGCTTTAAAACCATGTGAGATAAGGCCATGATGGCTTTATTGCTCAATTGAATGGGAGGTAAAGCCATAATGGCCTTATTGCCCAATCATTGAGAGGTAAGGTCATATTTAAAATGTTGCGAAATGAGAGATATAGCCATATTTGTTTCACAAATGAGAGATAAAGCCATATTTTTCAGAATATTGTTATGCATGGTGTAAACATTCTGTAAAAGGGAAAATCCTTAAAAATCATTGAAATAACTTTTTTATTCTTGTAACGCACGCAGGAAAACTTTATTCAGCGAAGCCACCTGCCGCGGCCTACTGGAAGAAAAAACCCCTAAGCACGGCCGCAGGCCGGCATGCAGAAAAACTTTAGTATGCGAAGCCAGATTTCAATACTTAGCTTTAGTGTCTCCGGAACTGAAATGAGAGATAAAGCCATTTTCTAATATTGCTAATGTGAGCTAAGGCCATGAAAAGGCTTTATCTCCCTATTGAATGAGAGATAAAGCCATCATGGCCTTATCTCACATTAGCAATATTAGAAAATGGCTTTATCTCTCATTTCAGTTCCGGAGACACTAAAGCTAAGTATTGAAATCTGGCTTCGCATACTAAAGTTTTTCTGCATGCCGGCCTGCGGCCGTGCTTAGGGGTTTTTTCTTCCAGTAGGCCGCGGCAGGTGGCTTCGCTACTGTGTACACTACTGCGTTTGCCAGAGAATTCTAAGCACGGCCACATGCATAATTAATATGGTTGCACAATGCCACGTTCTTATTAAAAATAATAACAAGATTTTTTGCTGAATTTACCCTTTCAATACGTTCATTACTAAGAAAAATATCAGGTATATGATCGGTTATAGTAGTTCGTTTTTGGATAGCAATATATTTAAATTTTTTGGGTTGATACTAAGACCATTAGCAGTAGCCAATTCATATATATGTTTTAAGTCAGTATTCAGAGTTAAGACACATTTTTCAATTGCAAATCAATCACAGCTGACTTCTGACTTTGCAGTGTGTAAGTTGACTCGGAAGGTTATCAGCATAAAGCGAAAATAGTAGGGACCCAATAATTTACCCCTGCAGTACACCCCTCATCACATGTAGAAGTTTTGATTTATTGTTACCAGTTTGTAAGATATGTTGATAGCAGACGTGTAGCAGCTGTAGAAAACATAAGCATGTAGTTTATGACATATAACGTTTTGATCGACTGTATCAACGGCTTTTGAAAGATCTAAAAGTACTAAGATATTTGTTTTTCGTTCATCTATACCACTTCTTATATCTTCCGCAACGTCTACAAGTGCAGGTATACAACTGTGTTTTTTCCGAAACCCATATTGTTTATCATTAAGCAGATTATGATCATTAACGTTGAGCGATATCGGATTGTGAATTATTCTCTCAAATATTTTCGATATAAAGGGTAAAATGGCAATTGGCCTATATTCTGATTTAGTTTTGGGTATTGGTATTATTTCAGATCTTTTCCAATTTAAGGGAAAATAAGTGGTGGTAATTATGGTCTTTAATACATGTGTTACAATGGGCAATATTCTTGGGAGAGTTAATTCAAAAAAACTTGGGTAAATTTCGTCCACGCCAACTGCATTTGATTTAATTGACATACAGCTTCTAACAACGTCAAACTGGAATCGCTTCAGTAAAAAAGACTTGTGCATCCAAATGTGGAACTACCTCCCTTAAAATGTAACAAAAACTAACATAAATTTGTGGTGGAATGCACTGATTGTCATTTAATTTTAACAAATGCATATTTTATGTCATCAAATTTCGCGAAGGTGGGTCCACGTACCTACGGTCTTATTTTAAGACCTTTCTCGGAAATGATGTAAGTACGGCTAAAGATTAACGAATAATGTGGTGCAATTTGACATAATCTACTTTCATAAGAATTGTAGATTCGCTCGAAATGCCACACATAAAACACAATCTCGGAAAACACTTTACTACGCCCTTAATCGAAAACTTTTTAATATTGTTGCAAAATTTAGTACACTACAGTTTGCTAAGACAAGAAGTAAAAGTTCGTCAAGATAAATCAGTACTTTACCATAGGCTCTATATAAAGCCTTTTCGCAAAACATCAATGCCTTAAACTGTAGTTAATTTAAATATTTTGATGAAATTTTTTTTGATTAAACCAGCGTTTAAAAAACTGCAGTCAAAGTACAAAAACTGGCATTTCTTGCAGTTCTTCATTTGACATTGGCCAGAAAAAAACTTTTGCTTTTACTTCTGATTCATTAAATGAAAACAGTTGCTGTCAAACCAACTGAAAAAACGTTGTACACAAATTTGGTTTTTTGTTCGACAGTTTTTGGTTTCGACTGCAGTTTTCTAAACCCTGAATAAAACAATTAAAGACACGAGTCCGACATAGATTTACTAAAGATTTAAAACAAGTTTGTTCTTCAAAATTTTCCCTGAATCCCGCAATTAGTTCCCGGGAGATGGGGAATTGAAAACATTTGAAAGTCACGGGAAATCTCGGAATGATCCCCACTTAAATCTACGTTTGGTCTACTCGTGCATGAGCAATTGTAAGAGACAGTCTCCAAAGAAAATTGTTGTTAAACAATTTTGCACCAATTAGTTTAGAAGTCTTGACATCAATTAAAGTAAAATTTTTCAAAGCTCCATCTATAATTGATCAAACGAGTAGCTTTAATAAACTTAACAAATTTGTTCTCTTATTAAAACTTACTGTTCGCTTGAACAATAATTTTGATTGAGTCCCCAATATTTCAATTAAAACTTTCGATGACATTTTGTCACATTGTCAACATGTGTAGAATGAACAATTTTAAAATAACTCTCATGATAGCACCAGTTGCACACACATATTGCATACTGCAATACAAACACACACACCTGCATAGATTTATCTTAAGCAAGAAATAAAAACATAATGAAAATGCAAACGTGTTAGAAATTAAAAATTTTGACAGCACTAAATATAAATTAATTATTAAAAACATTTCGAATTTTTTACTGTTTATTTTCCAATTTTGTTAATACATATTTAATTTATGCAAAAATCGGTATTTGTAAATTCGTTTATTTTATAAAAATACATTTATTAATAATATTCAATATTTTAGCAAATTCTCTAAACTATTAAATTCTTTATGCTGACATATAAAAGTTTATAAAAATATCACAGAATGAAAATGATTATGTTGAAATCAATTGTGTAAAATATCTAAAAGGTTTTCCAAAAGAAAATTCTGCCAATTATAAATGTTTGAAAACTTTTTTATTAATTTATGTTACATTTTGTGAAACATTTTAATATTAAAATTTTTGAAAGCAAAAGTTTAGTAATTCAATTACTTTTTTGTGTTTAATGTTATGGAGATCTTTGATATTTTAACTGGAACAGTCTTAAATGTTTCAAAAAATTGTTTTTCTTATCCTGCTTAACTAATCCCAAAATCCTTTTAAAGTTATTAAATGAACATTTTCGCATCCTTGTTCTCAAAAGTACCTCAAATACTTTCATTCTTAAAAGTTTATGCAGCTAAGCAACTGCTAATTTCTGTTAGCCTTGTTTCATAGAATCCTAAAATACTTAAACGAGTTGCATGAAAAAGTTGTTTCTTAAAAATTTAATGGAATTTAAAACTCTTGCCACCCTTAAGAGTCTTTGTTAAAACTGTTAAAATTTTCTGAAATTTAATTTAAGAATTTCTTTTAACAACAACATGTAGTTAAACATTGTTTTTAACTTGTGGTTCAGTGGCACATGCTTCCATGTAAAATTTATTGTTACTGAAAAGTACACTTAAAATATTATGTTGCTAAATTCAAAGGAAAATATGAACATTAAAATCAGCTGAAAGTTTATTCAAAAAACGGATGAGTTAAATTTTTAATGAATTTTTCAATGGGTTTTGAAAGTCGATTTTTTTTAACTTGCATGTTCTTTAAAAACTATTATTTTTTCATTTCTTTTAACTAACATTAAAAAAAATCTACATAACAGCAGAAATAAATATTTAATCAGTTATTTTAGCTAGAAATTTTTAGCTATCAAATTATATCAAACAACCGATTTTTCTATTAACCCTTAAACAACTGACAGTTTACAATTGTAAACTTTACGACTTTGGGACGTTTTTTAATTTTATTTAGAACTGTCCGAATTTCTTAAAACTTCATAAGAGAACAACAAATTCACTTCTAAATCAAATACAAGAATATAGAAGTGGTGAAATATTGTTTTGTTCCTCGTTTTAGCAGTTTTTCCAAGGCGGCATGAAATAATACCCCAAAATATAACCCCCCCAAAAAATAATAAAATAACCCCCCAAAGCGTGGGGCCTTATTTATATGCAATAAAGGCCCAATTTTGAAACTGAAATTAGCCCCCAACGAAATGAAATAACGCCCCAAACATATATGAAACGATTCCCTAATTTTTGGGGGCTTATTTCATATGAAATAAAACCCAAATTTCTAAAATGAAATAAGAGCCCAATATTTGTAATACAATTAATTACACAGTTTTGCTATTAAGAATCACGCGATAGATATGATATACCAAACACAAGCTTCGCCAACTAAGGCTTTTCTGCATAGCCGGTCTTTGGCCGGGCGCAATGACTTTTTCCTCTATGGTATACCGAACACCGGCTCCGCTAACTAACGCTTCTCTGCATAGCGCCAAGATTTTTTCCTCTAAAGTATAAAAATACCGACTCGAACCGCCTACGAAGGGAAGCTTTAGTTAGCGAAGCCGGTGTTTGGTATACCAAAGATTAAAAAGTCATTGCGCCCGGCCGAAGGCGGGTTATGCAGGGTAGCTTTATTTATCGAAGCCGGTGTTCTGTAAACCAAAGTGGATAAATCCTTGCGCCTAAAAACTTTTCATTATAAATTTGAAAATGAAAAAATCCCCCAAAAATATATGGGGCTTTATTTCATAATGATTTTTTGGGGAATATTTTCATATGAAATAATACCCCAATTAAAAAAATGAAATAACACCCCAAACAAAATGAAATAACACCCCAAAAATCGTTTTTGTTGTTCTCTGTACAAACTTTTGGGGGGTTATTTCATTATTTTTTTGGGGGGTTATATTTTGGGGGGTTATTTCCTGCAACCTTTTTCAAAAATCTTGCTGAACGACTGACTGGCTTCCACTTGTAAGTCAGTATAATTCGAAATATAAAAAATAAAATAGTAAGAGCACCTGTGTTTTTTTTTAAGAAGATTCAAGTTTTATTCAAAATTGATTTTGAAAGATATCAAACTTATGCATAATTAGATAAAAAATAGAAATAATTATTGACAATCCTGCGTATCACATACCTTCTTACCGCAAAGAGAGCATCACTTTCGGGTGACGCGTTGCCATTTCGCCATTGCGCAGAATACGTACTTTCCTTTGATGCCCGATGTTCCTGGATTCGCTTGCAATTGTGACTGTGGCTGATCCGATGGAAGGCTCCTGATGTGCAGCATGTCCAGCATCGCATTTAAAACATGAGGGCAACGATTGACATGGCTAATATGTATTCGACGTCTGATGTTCGGAGTGGCCATATCGTTCGCCAATGCAATAAGGAAGCTGCAACGGGAATTTCTGGTCACATGCGTTTCAGAATACAGCACGTATGCAGATAACCTCGACAAATCCACCATGTGATGAGTCAAATCCAATCCGGTAAAAAATGTACCCATAGTGATGTTTTAACCAGAGCCCTAATATGTTTTGGCGCGTTCTTGCACTACATTAGCGCCAATATTAGAGGCCATCGTTTGACTAGGCTGTCACCTCTGAGTGGGTAATGAATGGCAGCAACGGCGGCCCACCAAACCTTGATGCCACCAATGCTCTCGCTTGCTAGAAGTTTCTCTAAATCCGCTTCGGTCAATCTGAAGCATATTGTATATTAAGTATTGCCACAAGGCAATACTTCATACCGGCGTTGTTTAATATTGCTGGGCCCACCCTCAGACTCAGGTAAAATTACTTGCACAACGACTGGAAGAACTCCTCGGTGAAGTTCAAAAACTGGTGGCTCCAAAACATTCCGTGCACGTTTTAAAATTGTTCTTATTATTATTTTTACTTTAAGAACAATGCACGTGTTTTCTCTGAGCTTTAAAACACAACTTTTACATTCCGTTATTGCATCTTTACACGCATATTTGTACATTACATATGATTTTACAAATGTAAACCAGTCCGCCGAAATAGGAAAAACTAAACAGTGAGCTTTTTGAGGGTTAATCATATTTGTGTTTTGCTTGCAATAATTTTCGAGTATATGTCTGGGTTTACACAATGAAAGTTTTCTTTCAGAAAATCTGACTTTATAGATGAGAGGGGAAAATAACAGGCTATTCTTCTCTCCCCTCTCACCCATAAACTCAAAATTTCTGAAAGAAAACTTTCATAGTGTGAACCCAGACTAAAGAAAATCAAAAAACCAGGACATGAATTCAATTAATGATATGTGCTGAATGGAATGGCATTAACTTTGAATCGATTGGAGAAAATTGCTGGATAAAAATTTTATTTTCATGTCTATAAAATTACCCTCTTGATCTGTCCAAGGACAAAATAATAAAACAACAGCAACGTTGATTCTATAATAGATCTGTTTTGAATCAAGTTTAAATCTAAATTACAGATCATTTGGCGTTGAGTTTAATTTAACTAAAAGAACAAAACGCAAATCGGTTTCAGCTGTGGTAGATGCAACAAAAAAAAGAGGGAGAAAACACAGTCGCTCAAGTACGTCCATATTATTCCCTACACCACAGTATTTTGTGGTTACATATTTTAAGACTTTCTTAGTTACAAGATTTAAAAGCGATTTATAATGATTTATTTACAAGCAATTTTGACTATTTAATTTTTGTGTTTGACATATGTGATCTAGCCTTAAGGCAAATAATATTAACATCTTTATATGGCTTAAAAAAAATACATTTTGCTAAGTATACAATTGGCGCGAAAGAAGAATTTTTGGTGCGAATTTGCGTCGCCAAAAAAAAAAAACATTTCGCGAATGTGGCAATACACAATGATCGCGTAAGTCGAAACCGGACATACTCCGCAAACACTGAAAAAGATTTATTGTATATTTCCAACTTTTTGTTAACGAAACTTTAGTTATTTCTCTTAGCTGTTATGCAAAAAAGCACTGAAAATTATGTTGTTTTGTTCAGAAAAACTCAAATAAATAAAAAGTATCGTCTTATCGACATTGAAATATCGCCGATACTGATATAGTATCACCAATATATCGGTATTGGTTTGATCCCTAGTTACAAACAACAAAGATTTTTTTTTTCTAACCATCATTCCAATAAGTTTTTTCTCTTCTCTACCAATTTTATTTTTTTTTTTTTTCATTTTACTACAAAATATTTCTCGTCTAAAGGCAACTTTCACTACGAAAAAAAATTAAACGCTTAAAGTACCACAAAATAAAATATTGCCAGCAGAAAAAAATGGAATATTTTTATTCCCTTCGTAAAAAAAGAAAAATTTAAACAAAATAAAACTCCAAACTTTAATGCATCAAAAAAATATATGTGCTGATAAAATTTGCAAAATGCGCAACTCAATTTTTTTTTTAAATTGTTTTCTACACGCAGAGAAAAACATGGTTGAAATGTGGCTAAAAAAACATATAATGGTCCCTGCAAGGCAACAAAAAAAACTTTTGTTGTTCTTAACATTAATTTTTTTTATTGATTATGTTTTTTGCTATTTAACCATTATATGTTTACCTACCTTGAAACTTCAAATATGGTTGAATTTAACAATACATATAATGTTTCAATAAACTAAAGCTACAACCATACACTTAAAAATATCATTGTGTCTCTAACAATATTATTGTCACGGTAACCATATTATGGTTAAAGTCATCCATTCATCCATTATAACAATAATATGCTTGAAATTATAAATGTTCAAACATTATATGTTAAAATTAATATTTAAAATAATATGTTTTAAAAGCAACAAAATTATTTTCGTTTGCTCTCTACAATAGTTGAATCCTTTTCAATTAAAATTCTCATTCATTTTACTTTAATCATTGATTAAAATGTAAAACAGAAGGAGTGCTTATGAAGATCTTCAAAGGCTATAATTTTAAATAAGTAAACAAATTGAAAAAATAGAAGAAACAAATAACCATTTACATTGAGCATATAATTGTAATTTTCTGACCATAATATGGTTTTTTTTGTCCAAATTTTGACCATATTATGGTAAATTTGAAACATAATATGGTTAATTTTGATCATTAATATGGCTTATATTGACCAACATATGATTCATTTTGGCCATGTTATGGTTAATATCGGGAAATTTTTTGTTGATTTTAACCTACAAACATTAACATTGTTAGAATTCAACCATTGTATATTGCTCTTAGAAAAGGGCTTTTTTCTGCATATAGTAGACATGTCGTACTGGCGATGTTATCTTAACGTACACAGATAAAAATAAGTTTCATATTTGAATACGAAAATATGCGATTAACAAAAATGTTTTAATTTTATGCGATGACATTTTTTGCGGTATTGATAAAAAAAAATTTGTAGGTAAAGGTATCGAATTTCAAGTCAACAACCAAGTTTATTGAGTCCAAAAAAAAGTTGTTGCCCAAATTTATTTTTTCAACAAAATGTTTACGTGATTTGTTAAAATAAATTATTGAAAATTTTGAAACAATCAAACAAAATGTTTATCGAATCTTTATTTATTCATTAATTCTGATGTTCTTAATTCTTAATTTGTATTTTTTGTCAATTTATTGTTGGCGAATAAGTTAGTTCCTCTGCGCATTTCGCTGGTTGCTAAGCCCAGATAATTAGAAAAGCTTTTTCCAAAGACTTTGAAAAAATTAAATAAAACTGAATTACAAACACTCAAGTCTTAAGGCCCAACCATAATGTGCTTAAGTTGGCTTAGGCGAATGAGCGAAGGCATGTAAAGTATATGAGGCAAACCATATTGATCTTATGGAAAAAAACTGTCATTTGCTTAAGCAAGGTGCGAATATAATCGCACATTCCGTACGGAATCAAATTTTTTTTTTATTTTGTTTTTGTTTTCTTAAATAATAGAGACTTTTTGTTAATTTTTAACAGTAGGTTAAGTAAGGCTATGCATATTTTGGTTGAGCGTTTACTTGCAACGATATCAGGGCTATTAAAAAATTAAGAAGAGTTGTAAAAATACTGTGATCCAAATATTTTTTATTGAATATGAAGAAATATTTTATTATTTCAGTATTTAATATATTTTACTGAGCGCCATCTTGCAAAGCTCCAATTTGATAAATTTATTATCGAATCAAATAAAAAGGTTGTTGACCTAAAATTTTATTTTTAACAAATTGTGTGGCTAAAAATTTTCTTGAGATATCTTTTTCTGTGTACATCACAAAAATTCTTTTTTGGGAATTTAAATATTTACAATATAAAGCTTCTGCAAGGGAAGACGAACTTAAAACATAATCTTTGAGAAAACAACACAAGAGGGGAGTTTCATAAAAGAAAGAGACCTGGGGATTGCGCAGGTCGACAAATATATTAAATTAACCACAGGAAACGATTTCACCTTATTTAGATTTTTATACCCTTCACCACAGGTGGAAAAGGGTATATATAAGTTTGTCATTCCGTTTGTAATTTCTACAATATTGATCATAGACCCTATAAAGTATATATATTCTGGGTCCTAATGAGGAGAGAAGTTGATTTAACGATGTCCGTTTGTCCGTCTTATGTTTGATATGTGTTTTCCGGAGACTCCAGACATGATAGCGGCTAGGTTGTTTTACATTTAAGTCACATATAGTCCACCATTTATTGCTATTGAAATTCAGCCAGATCACTCCAACAATGGCTGAGATATGACCAAAAAACCACGACTGCCTCTAATTTTTCCAAAAAATACCTTGTGGTTGTTGTATTTTTATTACTTTTTTCTGTATATCTGCAGAACGGCAAGATACAAAGTTTTCAAATTAGGTAAAAATATTGAGGTTATAAATACACACCATCCCACAAAATGTGGGAGGGATTGGAAAAGTGGGCGTGGTACCTCCCATACAAAAAATATTAAAAATTGTATAAAAACCTGAATTTTTTGACAGTAATATGACCTATGGTTACGCCTTATATATCAAAAGATCGGAAATTTTTAATAGAAAATATTTTCTAAAAAAAAACGGGGAAATCGGTTCAAATACGAAAAAGTTATGACCAAAATATTATTTTTTTTTTTTTTTGAAAAATACCCATTTTCGGGAACCATAGATCTTCCCGAGAATCTGTCAAATCAGTTAAGAAATAGCAGAGTTATGACCAAAATACTGAAATCCCAAAAATTACTCTTTTATATTTATAATTAAGTTTGTTTTTTTTACCCTTCACCGAAGGTCCTGCACCCTATAAAGTATATATATTTTGGGTCCTTATGAAAAGCGAAGTTCAAATCCGGTTGTCGTGTCTTGTTCGCCAAAAAGAGATAAATCTACGGTATGACAACAGTGCCTTTACAAAAAGAAAGCAAACAAAAAAATGTGTTGAGTTGTAAACAGTAAACGGTCCATATTTTATTTTAATGATATTTAAACAGCGTTCCTTCATGGTTCAGTTATCTAGGGTGTGTGTTAAGCTAGAAACTGTGAATTCCCTGGTTCCAATCTTGGTTTTTTAAAAAGAATATTTTTTTAAATATTTTTATGTTCTAAAAACAAAAAAATATTTACCAGTTTTCGCTTTTTAAATTTCATTTATAATGAAGTTTTGAGTATTGTAAATATGTAGGTATATGTAAAAATTATTTCGTTGCTCTGTTTTCTGCTCGCACATATTCGGCACAGCCGAATATAGCACTACTTGTTTTCCTATATAGATGAAGATAACTTCGGCACGATAAAATGCTAAATGCAGTTGACTTTAAAGTTTCAGCAGGCTTTGGTATATTGTTGCATCCTTTTATTAAAAATTGCATTGTAGTGGGGAATGTAAGATGAGATAAACCCACTGTTTATTGTTGATGTGTTTTGTTTAAACTTTGATATTATTACAAGTAGAACTGTTGCTATAAGTCTTATACGTTTAACAGTTTTATTTGGTTTAATATCTTTAGTTTTTCTAAAATCTTTATGGATGCAGGTTCCTGATGATCTGGCCTAAGCAACCAGTGAAATGCGCATAGGAATAGCTTATCCCATCAACAATAAATTTCAAGTGTTTTTATCAATAATAAAAACTGGGAATTAAGCACGAATAACAAAATCTTTTGAAATTGCATATAAACTTTTTTAGATCTACAATTTTACGAATTTTATTAAATTAATTTTTATTTCCCTGTAAGTCCCCGTCCATACTATGAAACATGTGCTTCGAAACACTTGAGATCGTGGTGAAAGGCGAAATACAAACGGCAAAGTGTATATTGTCTTATTTACAAGCCATTTTGGTGAATTTGTTATAAAGACTAAGACAAAAAGAGTGATGACATACAAAATGCTGAAATGCTGCAAAAAAAAAATGTTGCAAGAAAGTTTCTGCAGCAAATGTTTCATAAAACGGCTGAGAACTAATCATACAAAAAGTTGAGTTAAACCTTTTTTATATTTAGCCATCGATGTACGTTTAAATAGATTGATAAAATGAAAAGAAACCTTGTTTTTTGATTAACATTTTTTTCATTTTCTTTTTTTCTTTTCTTGGTCAAAAATAATAAGTAGTATTAATATAAATGGACTTGCAAGCTGGAAATGAGTATACTGCTTATACATTTATTATGTACGAGCAGTTTTTCCAGTTTTTTTATTTATATCAAATGGGATAAATGAATTTACTTAATATTTTCTGCATGAGGAATTTGTGTTTCTGATTTAATAATTTAATATTCAACGAAAGAACGTTGTTGCAATTAATAATAATTATTTGATTTAAAAATATTTCTGCATTTATTTTTTTATTCTTAATTTAATTATTAATAAAAAAAATTGTTTATATCTCACACTTTTTTGTATATGTGAAAACGGAAAAAGTAGCAAGAATTAATAATTAAGCATTTAAAATAATTAATAGCATAAAAATTTCCAAAAATCCATCGCTTAGAATTTTACATAAAATCTTTTAAAGAAATACAAATAATGATATTTTACATCAAAAATTAATAAGCCTCAAAACGTTATTATACCCACATCACAGTAGTTGTGAGGGTATCGCGGTGGCGTTATTTGACGACATCCTTAGTATGACATGTTTATCGATGAATAATCGTCACAGAAATAGTATAAAATCGGAATTGGTCCAAATTATCGTAAACGAAAATTGTATTGCTGAATCCACGCAGCAATGGCACAAACAAGGGGAGCTATGCATTATATTGTCATTGTACTGTTATCGTTGTAAAGAAAATTACAACTAAGAAACATTATCTGTTTTGAGCCAATAACGAGCTGAACGCTGCATGATTTTATCTACTATATGTCTCCGTCAACGAATGAAGCATAACATAAAAATTCACTAATAAATATTGATGATATTGTCTGTTAAGATTGAATAATGCGTGGACGATAACTATACAAAATCTTTTAACATGTATAAAGGACACCAGAGAAAATTCAGCATCGGTCATCGTCAGCATTTGTCTCGAGGTATCATTATGATGTCCACCGCCAAAAAATATTAGTCCAAGACTCACCTTTTAGTATATCGATCGACTCGGAAACACTGTCTGGATGCCTAGCGGGCTGGTTGTCAGTCCATCTAAATTCTGTGTGTAAAGTACAGTTCGTAATTTAAAAGATAATTTGAAAAATTCGCAACGTACGTTTGGATTATTGCAAGCGCCGTAATGCTTATTAGTGCTATCAAAAAGTTCGTTTATAACAGTTATTTGGTGAATTAAAAACAAACAAAAATCGTCTAAAAAATATATTTTCCATTGAAAAAATAAAAGATAAAATAAAACTCATAAAAATACAGTTTTATTTAGCCCACATAAAAACACTCATATAAGGACTTTTATTTTTTCAGTCTTAAAATAAAACGCAGTTGAGAAATAAACGGTCGAATAAAACTTTAAAAATGAGAGTTTTATTTGGTCGTCAAAAAATAAAACTCATTAGAGGAGTTTGATTTTTTCCGTCATTTACCATAACTCATTTTAAGTAAATTGACACCCAAAGCATGCCGCTGGTCATATCATTATATTTTATAAAGCAGTGTTATCTCATCAGCTTACATTGCAATTAAACAAATCGTCATTAAAAAAAGAAATAAACAAAATGAATTTATATTGTTTGCGGGATCTCCCGGAAATTACTAAGAAATAATTTGCGTTTCCGGGCAGAGTTGCCAATTTAGCGCCTTTGGCACTAGATATAGCGCTTTTAAACTGTCAAAAAAACGCATATTTTTTTTAAAAAAGAGCGCTAAATTAGCGCTTTCCTGTTAAAATTTTTTGAAATTACATATACTCAACATTATTATACTTTTATTTGCATACATTAAAATCAAGACAAATTAAGCCAAAATTGGTTTTCGTTTTTTTTTTTTTAATATTTTTGATATATAGTACTCAGAAATGCATACTATACACGAAAGAAAACAAGAAAATCCAAACATAATTTCCTGATTTTAACTTGTTAACTTCAAACGAACAAAAGTTTCTTTAAGCAAGAAACACAAAAGTATCTTATTTTTATTAAAAACAACAAAGTTATTTCTGAAATTAAGCAGCATTTATTTAATATTAGTCTGATTTCCTTGATTTTTATTTAAAATCGAATTTATGTATCAAGAAACAAATGCTAGGGATTTCTTTAAATTTTTCAAAAAATGTTCAAGAAAACTTATTTTGATTCAGTTAATTTTTATTTGGATCGTCATGTTTTGCAAATCAATCAAAAAATTCTAATTTTTATATTAAGTTTTCTTCAACTAACTAGTGCTGCACGTTTTCATGAAAAAAATTCAGGCTTTTCTTCTGATTTTGTAAAATAAGAAGCAATTAAAACTTGTTTTATGTAACCATAGAATTAAAATAAATTTTTGTTTAGCTGTAGTTCAGTAAATTTTAGTTTGCTTTGAGTCAGAACTTTTTGCTTAAGCCAAGCCAAACATATGTTTACGATAAGACATTTTTGGCTTAGGCGAGAATGGTGCAGAAATTTCTTGGTGCAAGCCATATATTGTGGTAATTTAGTTAATAGTTTTTTCCGCGTATATTTGAAATTATATGACTACTTTTCCTTAAAAATCAGAAAAGACTTTTCAAAAATGTTAATGTTTTATTAACACTGCTCGGCAAAAAACAAAAAAAGTCGGTGTAGAGAACTTGATTATGTAATTTCAATTGACCTTAGCGCGCTGAACACAAATAGTTTATTCATTCATTCTTCATGATTTCAGGTCTTATTTTATTCATAATATATGAACCTGGATTACTGATGAATGATAAAAATGTGTATATACTAATTTGCATGAAAAAATTGTCGCCACTAATTATGAAATTATTTTGAAAATAATCATTTGTACAAAATCAAAATTGCACAAATCATCCTCGAGCTATTATAAAATGTATGTAGCATAGCCGCCTTATTTCGGTCGAAATATTAGTCTAGCCTAGACTAGACATGATAGAAAAAACTGAAAAGGATTTGAATTTAATGCTGTATTTCATATATTTTTATTAAAAACTATTTTTTTTCTTTGTTTCTTAAACATTCATTAAGTTTTTGATTTAAATCTTATTAAGCGCTTTTTAGCGCTTTTTGATTGGGGACACGGCGCTTTTTGATTATAAATAGTTCACAACCCTGTTTCCGGGTATGAATGAATTCAAAACAATACATTTTTACAGAAATTCAAAACCATATTTTCAAAAGATTAATTTGATATCAGGCTTAAAGTAATAACAGTTTTTTGTGCCGCACATTATCTAAAAGTAAGTACCTTTATGAAATTTCGTTTTAAAGGAAGCAGGGTATACTCGTATACTAGCTATTATTAGAGTTCTCGTCGCCAAATTTAATACTAATAATAAAATTTATAGTATGACATTAAATTTTTGATAATTGGTATTTGAAATAGACCGATGTTCATAAAACTTAATAGTATGACTTTTGGGGCCGAATTTTATCTCTCTAAGAATTTTAAATTTCAGCTAAAACTACACTGTGTGTATTCATTTAATTGAGATTTTGCTTTAATCGGCTATTGATCGGCTAACCGAATAATAAAGTTTTTTTTTATAAAATTAACTTATTATGATTATCATGGTAATAATATGACTAAGGGAAAAAATTATGACGTAATATTACGAATATATTTGATCATAATATGATTAAATTATAATCGTAATATGGTGACTACAATGACGATCTGACCTAAGAAACCAGTGAAATGCGCATAGGCATAGCTCTTCAACAATTAATTTCAGTGTTTTAATCAAGAATAAATATTGGGAATTAAGCACGACAAACAAAATCTTGTAAATTGAAATTTTGTATTCCCACGAAAATTCCTTTGACAATCATGCATCTTATAATAAATAATATATTGCTTTTAGACTAGGTTTACCACCACCACGTTTTTTCTTTGCGTGTATCTAAACATAATATCAGGCATGTTCTGACAATCGCAAAACGCTTAACATTTGCGATTCTAAATTAAAATCGCATAATAGGTGATCTAGAAATCGCCATCGCAAAAAGTCTGGCGACTTTAAATTGCAAAAATATGCTTAAGGGATCTAGAAGAAAATGTGGCAGATCGCAAGAAAAACATACGAGTTTCAGAACACCATAAAATAAAACTGGCCTTTTGCGATTTCAAACCGCGCGATTATCAGAACATGGCCGTATGTATTAATTAAAAAATAAGCCGTGAGATGATGTTATTAGTTATTTCAATAGTTTCAGAAGATCTTATTAAATAATCTTTTAGAAAAATAATTTAGTTTAAATGTTAAGGATTTAAGCGATTCTTGTCTTTAGTTTTGATCAAACTTGACTTGGAAAACATTCTTTCACTAATCACAAATGTTGGGTATATCAAAAGCAACCCATAATTACATTTAAAATAAAAACAAATTATAAAACATTGTTTTTGTTTCATTCATTCGCTATCGACGAACAGGCCATGAATATCTAATTTCTGAGCACAGACAAAATTATTAGTAGTTTTCTATCAATTAAAAAAATTATTTTAAAAGCTTCCCATTTTCACTTAAAGTGATAATTAAAGCCCAGCTGCGGATAGCGTTGTAAATGCCACATTTTGCAGAAATTGTTTTTTTTAGCAGATAACCGTTAACCTTACTCTCTTACACAGTTTAAACATCAAATCAACCAAAACTATGCACCTTAACGCCTTCAAAATGGCATACAAAGTGTCAGCCAGTGGAAGAACATTGCAAGTTACTAACAAAATAATGAAACCGAAATGGTTTTGCAGTGCGGAGTAATATTTTAAAAACCTTTTGCATAAAATTTTTTTATATAATTTTTTTTATTAATAGAAAAAAAAACTTTTTAAAACAAATAATGCTGCCTGTTAAAAAAAAAGTTTTTTTGCTCTCCTGAAAAATTATTATTTGGTAACTTAAAACGTTATTCGCGGCTGTGCTTCAATTGAATCAGTTATTTTTTTGTTGAAAGAAAATTAAAAACATAATTTTGATTTAATTAACATTTAAGTTGTTTTGAAATAAATTTTGAATTAAAAAAATAGTAAAATAACAAAACAAATTTCGTTTAAAATAAAATAATTTAAACTTGTGAAATTGTTGTTGGAATTTGTCAAAATCAATCAACACATTGTTTGAAATGGCAAAGTTTTTTTAATTATTTTTTTTATTAAAATTAAAAATAGAATTTATTGAAAAAAAAAAAATGTTCAAAATATTAAATTTTTACAATTTTTAGTAATCAATATAATCATTTTGGTTATAGGTGCAAAATCAACAAAGGCTACTTGATTCTATTAATTTAGTACAAATTTATGGATTAAAGACAATTTTTAATTTTTTTCGGTGAGTCCTTTTCCAGGATTTCTCTGCATTCTGTTAAAATAAGGAAATTTGTTTTTTCTTTACCCACTTACAACTACATTTAGAGTTGACAAAAAATAAACCAATTGTGGTCGGGATTGTAAGAAAAGATAAACTCACTGTTTATCGTTGTTGTTTTTGTTTAAGCTTTGATATTGTTACAAGTAAAACTGGGGCTTATAATTCCTATTCGCTTAACAGTTTTATTTGTTTTAATATCTTTAGTTTTTCTAAAATCTTTGGATGAAGTTTCCTGACGATCTGGCCTAAGCAACCAGTGAAATGCGCATAGGAATAGCTTATCCCATCAACAATAAACTTCAGTTTGTCAATAGTATGAAATTTGAATTAAGCACATTAATTTTTGAATCCCAAGAAAAACTTTGATGACTGTTAAAAGATTGTTTGTGTTGCTGTCGAGAGTTTCTGCTGTTAGCTGGTCATCTTCTCACTCATCCTGGCAAAGCTCAGCACCGAACATTCTGCAAAGAAGTTTATTTCCGAATATCTGAGTTTCTGTTTTCGTACTGTAATTTAAGAAGGTATTTCCAGAAAGAAATTGTATGAAAAAATATTTTCGAAACACATAACTTTTGTTAAAAATTATGTAATAATCCCAAAAAGCACTCAAAAATTTAAATTGCCAGTGCTTAAAATTTAATTGCAAATAATCTTGAGTTGAAACGTATTATAAAATGCTTTTCAAGTTTCAAAATATTTTACTAATATTCACTTGATTTCAAAGTCCAATCTTACTGTACACTGAAAGAATTTTCTTCGCAATACCAATGAATATTGACATTAATCCCATTCAAAAGGAACCTATGCAGCGCTTCGTTGGACAAATGAAACCTGTTTCATTAAAAGGATTTAATGAAACATAACGTTAGATCTATGAATATTATTCATTGGATGAATACTTTCAATTAAGTAAAATTTTTTTTATTTTTTTTAATTATTTTTTATTTTTTTTTTTTTTTTTCTTATCTTATAAATATGAGATTAAATTGTCCATAATAACAATAACAACGTTGATTGAAAGTGAATTAAAAGTTTTTGTTTCATTACTGTAATGAAATTTTTATTGTCATAATGAAAATTTAAATTTATTAAGGCAATTATTGATATATGTTGCTTTTATAAAAAATTTTTTTGATTTCATAAATTTAATGGCATACATGTAACATTACATGTACGAAATTATTAAATCTTACATTTTTTAATTAACAATTAAACATTTTTTTAAGGAAACTATAATTTTGTATTAGTTTATGAATATAGTTATGTTTATATATTGTTTTGTTATGTTCCCAATTAAAATTTTTTGTTTAACTTGTACAAACTTAAGTTTTCATATATCCAATGAAAATTTTTAACGTAATTACGAAATCCAATGAAGCGATTTTAACGAAAATACTTCATTATAACTATGAAATTCCATTTAAACAATGAAAATTTTCATTTACCCAAGGAAATTTTTTTCATGAAAATGATTCATTAAATATATGAAGCATTTTTCTTTCAGTGTAGAATGCTATTGAAATAAAGTGGAACCATTATATCTTAACTCTTGAAACTTGAAACTCGAACTTGAATACTAATTGTTTTGCACTTGATTTCCACCAAAATTGCTTATCGACTAAAATTAACCGGCTTATGCCAGTAATTTCTACAAAAAGAAATCTAGCTATGTATAGAAATCTATGGTGTAAAAGCTGTCATATTTTAAAAGCTGTCATATTTTAAAAGAAAACTGAAGGTAAAAACACGTAGACTAAATAAATAAACGTTCAAATAGACCAGCTTTCTTTTTGTAGAGATTACGGCCACTAATCGCTAACCCAGTCAATTTGTAATTAACCGATCACTTAATCGGGTTGTAAATAGCCGGTTAACCGATTAAAGTTAACCAAATGAATACGTACATAAATAGATAATACATCATATAGATCTATAAAATCACCAAAATTTTTGGTTATTCATTGCGTAAACGTCTAAGTTTGCTTCTTTTCTTTTGTAAACCAATATTACTCATACGTATCAATATTTTATTATCATATCCAAACATAACCTATTACATTTTCTATTAATAAAAATCATGACAAAACTTTCAAAATTTTTAACAATAAAATTCTGAAAACACAAAAATTTAAAAAAAGGGAAAAAATTTTGTACGTATTTCATAACTTTAAAAATCAAAAGAGCAAAAAAAAACAAAAATTTTATGCCAGACAATAAAAATGAAACGAATTTTAAAGAACCAACAAACCTTTAAATTACAACGTGAGAAAAATAAGTCAATATATTTATTTATAGGCCACACATGTCTGGTTGATCCTTCAAATAAGAATAATGTTAAATTGAAAGGAAGAAAGAATATTTTCAGTCATACAAATTGCTTCTTAGATATTTTTATTATTTAATACTCATGTTTACTTATGAGAATTATAATGCCTTAGCATGGCAACAATTTTATTACAAAAACCTATTGAGATTTTCTTTTCACATTTTTATTGCTTTGTTTAAAATTTTTAAAGGTATTTTCTTAACCCATATCCTGTTTAAAAAAAAAATATATGCATGTAGTATTTGTGGGTCATTGTTGCCCAAAATAGAGAGGTTAAGCATTTGTCGCTTTTGTTTATTATTTTATATTCAAAACAAATATAATGCAAGTTTCGGAATGATTTTAACATAAATTTATCAAATTAATTTTTTTATTTTGTATTAATTTAATGGTGTTTGGAAATTTTGACCCATGTGTAACAAATGCGCAACATTTTTGGTACAGATTAGAGTTTTCAATCGATTAAGAATAATTGGATGATTCGATCAAATAGAACCAAACTCTTGTTCCAATAATTTTACAATGGCGATTTTCGAATAATTTATGTCGATTAATCGAATATTTTTTTTTTTTTATTTATTCTTATTCTTTAATAGTGATTTTATACAAAATGTAGCAAAGTTAAAAATTTTTGTAGTCATGGCCCTGACTGTAAATTATCTCAATGTTTATTAAGCAAGAACCCTGTTAAGTACTCATAGTATTTCAAAAATGTATATTATGTTCTTTTTGAACAAATCTTTGACAAACAGTTGTATCAACTGTTTTCTTTTTAAATCAAACTTTAAAAAAATTTCAAGAAAGGTGGTTTTTCAATTTCGGGTTAAAAACTTAGAAATAAACAAAAAGCTTAGAAAAATAAAGAATACAGGAAACTATATAAACTATTTACAAAATGTTGTTATTGTACTAATTAAACTTTTTTTAAATTATATATCTCTTTACCATTTGTGTCAGAATCTTACCATGAAAAACGATGTAGTGGAAGATAATTCAACGACATCAAAATATGCCGAGCTTGGTCCAAAGGAAAAACACGTAAAGTGTGACAGCGATTGCTCTATAGAAGAAATTGTATGCGGAAGTTTAGCTGAAGATGGTAGGTCTGTCAACGCCAAAGTAATATCGGATTATTAAGAAATTAAGTGTTTTCCGATGACTTAAAGTAATACAACTATAGGGAGTTTTATCTTAACTTTAACGTTTAAAAAAAAGAAGAGTTCATAGCAAATTTGAGAAAAAATAAAAAAGAAAATGGAAGATTTTCTATAGTTGTAGACGAATGGACGAATGTAACTTACTGCCTGTTTAACGATTTCGAACGTCAACGTTCGCATAGAAAATCATATTTTAAACAAAAACAAAATTCGAAAATTTGTTTTTGTTTTACATGTAAATTTCTATGCGAATGTTAACTTTCGAAATCAATGAACCATCTGTTATTTAAAATACGTAATTTTAATTTGTAAAATAAATTTTTTTTATTCGGAATTCCCATCGATTATTTGATTAATTTTATAGATTTAATCGTTTGATTGAACGAACAAAAACAATTATTTGAATTATTGGAACAAAGTTGAAATGCGAATAATTGACAACTCTAGTACAGATATTATTAACAAGTCTTAAACTCTTTTTTAATTCCCTTAGCTAATCCCGCGAAGCTCTACGCTTGTCTGCAGGAACGAAACCGTAGTCTCTTTCGGGAATCGAACCAGCAATCCCAGCGCTGATAGTCTAGCTCACTACCAGATAGCCTATCGGGGCACTCATTAAATTTTTTATAAATGCCTGTATGTATATATCTATATATATAAAAAGAAGTGTACACTTTGATGTCACCACTAACTGCGGAAACGGTTCGACCGATTTCAACCAAAATTTCAGGGTTTGCACGAAAACCGCTTAGGGGTTCCGCAGATATGACATTTAGATTTTCCTATATATTCCCATACAAATATCAACGAAATGCCCTCCATTTTGAACTCCTCCGAAACAGCTTGACTGATTTTTATGAAATTTCGTATGTGTATTTGTTAGGTATGAGAATAGGTCGTGGGGTATATTTTATGTCGCTGGAGGGCGCAAAATAGGGCATTGGTTCCCCCTCCCTATATCTTCTTCGCTAATCAACCTGTTTTCTTAAAATTTAGCATGCAGGCGCTGTAACATCTGAAAGTAAGTAGGAACTAATTGACCGAATCTCATGATATTTCGCAGGCAACCAGTGTTAAAACTGGAAAGTACTATAGTCTATAGTTTTTATTATTTAAGGCGTGAAGTAGGGCAAGAGGGGTAAAAGCTCCCCCTCCCAACATCTTCTTAGCTAATTGACCGATTTTCTTGAAATTTTGCAGGAAAATAGTGCAACATCCGGAAAGAACTCTGTGGCTTGGTCTAAAAGGGCCAATGTTAATATTTTGCCGTTTTGAGTTAATCGTTTCATTATGTGTTCTATTTTACTTCTCTTTTATTTTTCTGTATCTGCCAATGTCTATGTTAAGCCAGAACAGTTTAATGAGGTTTTTTAAACATTGGCTGATGCAGAAAAATAAAAGAGAGGAAAATAATACACATAATGAAACGAGTAACACAAAACAGCAAAGTATTGATATTGGGCCTTTCAGCACCAAGCCACAGAACTAAAGCCTAATATTTTTATTATTTAGGGCGTGAAAAATGGCAATAGTGGTAAAAGCTCCCCCTGCCTAATCTTTTAAGCTAATCAACCGGGTTTTTTAAATTTGGCATGCAGACAATGTAACATCTAAAGGAAATAGGGCGTGAGATAGGGCAAGACAAGTAAAAGCTCCCCCTCCCTATATCTTCTTAAATGTGTAACATCTGGAAAGAACTAAAGCCTATAATTTGTATTATCTTCTTAACTAATCAATCTGTTTTCCTGAAATTTGGCATGCAGACACTGTAATATCTGAAAGAAATAAGTTATATGGCAAAACAACGTTTGCCTGGTCAGCTAGTATATATATATATATATATATATATATATATATATATATATATATATATATATATATATATATATATATATCTGTGGCAAACAATAATAATGGCTTAAGTTCACATAAGTGTTTTTTAATTTTATAACATATTCTTATTATCTTCTTCAAGATCTATCACTTAGCTAAATTTCAAGTATTAAATGTCATTATTAGTAAAACTATACGCATTTACATTTTAACCTACACAACAAAACACACAATTTATTTTAGACAAACCCTTATTATCTCAAAACACGAAATTTCGAATTAAGCCATTATTATTTTATGCCACAGATATGCACCTTAACATATCACACACTAAATCAGAAACAGGCACAACTCAAAATTTATCAAAATCGTTATTTTTTTGTCTTCTTTAAAATTTTTGCAACGCAATTTGATTTAAAAATTGCAACGATGTTCTTGAAGTCAGTTTTCTGTCTCTCCAAAAAAACATTTTTGAATTTTGAGTTGTGCCCGTTTATCATTTAGCGTGCGATAAATAATTTCAAAAATTTCATAAATTTCATAAAAATTTAAAAAAAAAAAATGCGCTAACTAGTTTTTAATATAATAAGCAATAAAAAGTGTTTGGGCAATTTTGACCCATGAATTCACGATAAGGGTTAAAGGTTTATTATTTCATATTTTATTTAATAAGAATTTTTTGTTTGATTTCTATAGCTGGAGATATTTTCATCCTTTTGAACACGTGTGTATATACAAATGAAAAAATTTAATGTTATTTATGTTTATTTTTGCAAATATGTATGCATGTTATGACATATCAGTAAAACGTTATTTTAACTTCTTAATTTTATTTATATATCAGGTTTTATGCTCAGCCTTTTCATGCCTAATTTTAGGACATTTAAAGTTATTGGAGCTCAAAATTGTGTTTCTTATGTAGTGAAACAAAACAGGATTACCTAACAGACTTATTATATGTATGTAGTATTGGCAGCAAAATGATGATAAAACAAGAAAATGTTTTGTATTCAGCTGAACCAAATCTTTTATACCCTTCACCGGGAGTAAGAATTTTTCATTATATTTTTTTTTTAAATTGGATCTATAAATTGTGAAACAAACTTTATTAAACCTGACCTTACAGTTAATTTACGGTTGTAGGTTTATTAGAGTATATTTTTAAGAGTGGACTGTATATGATGCATTTGGTAAATTATGGACCGATAATAACAATGACAGCATTTTTGTAACGGTTTTGCACGCAAATGATTTTCCATTTTTGGGTTAAATATGTAGCCTTTATGAAATTTAGCAATGCTATTTCTAGTATCATGGAACTAAACCATACCAAATTTTACCACAGATCCATTTAATATTGCGGTTTTAGGCGAATTAAAGTGTTTTCCAAGAGTAAGGACCGTTTTCACAAATTACCGATAGCTAACCTGGCGCAATACATGCAAACCTATTCACTAATACATGCACACTTTTCCAACTGTCTTGTCTACTGTCTAGCAAATTTTGCAGACAGTAAAATTGGACAGTGATTTGACATTTGATAACAGTAATCTAAAGTTTGGTTAGCAAAAGGGGAAAAAATCAAAATGTAAAAAAAAATTAAACATATTTTGCTTTGATTTTTTATATTTTAGTTAAGTTTTATGTTTGTAAACACATTTAAGTTATTTTTAGCTGTTTTTAAGTTTGTTTAGTTCATAAAAAACACTTTTAGATGGACTTGCGCTGCAACATTTACGTTTGACATATTTTAAAAAGTGAACTGTCTTAACTTCTGTCTGGACGCCTACCCCAGTAAAAAAAATTTGGGTTTTTTGAAGCACTTCAGAGAAAAAGCGCATAATCGAGCGCTTCAATAAAAGAGCTTTTATAAAGCAGTAAATGATATAGAATAAAATATACAAAAAAGCTGCTATTTTAGTGCTGACAACGAAGAAGGTTGCAAAACGAAAAAAAATAAAAATATGCGAAAATAGCTGGAAAAGGCATTTAAACAAAAGTAAAAGCAAAACATTAATGAATATGTTTATATAGTAAGCCCCTAAAAAGCCCTTTAGGAGTGCTTTGTTTGCATGTTAAAATAAGCGCTTATTGTCAGCAGAAAATAGCCCTCCAAACCGGGAACACCCCATACAAAAATCAGGCATCCCATCAGCAGGTTTGAAGCGATTTGTTGTATGAATTCATACACAAAACCTGCTCCTTTTGGAGCACATTTTTTACTGGGACGCCACGAAGACTGTAAGTAGTGTTGTTGGCAACTTATATGTATTTTCTTACTGTCTTGCCAGTACTGTCATATGTAAACGCTGTGTAAAGATAGGACTTTATCGGCTGTATAAAAAGTGTTCCAATATTACAATTTTACTTTAACCTACCAGTACTGAAATTCTGTAACTTTTTAACGACAAAAAATTGTCGTTAAGTAGTCAAAATTCGTTAGCTAACGAAAGTTGTCGTAAAGAGCTATTCTGTAATGAAATTTTAACAATTTTTATCGGCAAAAAATGTCGGGAGCTAACGACACAAAAAAAGTTCTTGTTAAATAAAAACGACAATAAATGAACTGTTAACAGATTAAAAATATAGAGAAAGTAGCCAATTTTTAACACAAAAAAAGTAAGAAAGTATAGTCGATCAAGTCCGACTCTACATTTCAGTATTTGGGTGATCATGTTTCCGCCAAAAAGAGCATGTTGTGAGGTTAATATTCACATAAGACATTTTTGTGCCAAATATTATCTAAGTATCTACTACCATTATTAGTGTATTCGTATGGGAGCTGTGGTCTAATATGGACCGATTCTAAAAACATTTGTTCTGGTGATTTATGTAGGTTACGACAAATTATTTTTGGATCTTATTCAACTCAAATGTCTATAAAACAAGATGGCTATTAATAGGCACAAAACCCTATTCCGGAAAGAAGTTTTCATGTGGGCTAAAAATTAAATAAATGCTTCTCACCATTGTAAAAAGGCTTCGAACTTGTGACAATAAACGCATATGTGCCAAATTTTATAAAATTATTTTTAAAATTGCGACCTGTAATTTGCGCACAAGATTATATTGTACAGACAACCAGCCATCCTGATAGAAGGACGGGCTTCGTTAAATGGATTCTGACATTGATTCTGAGTTAATCGATATACTAAAAGGCAGGCCCAGAACCTTTATTTAAGTGTGTTACACACATTCGTACAAACACATAATATCCTCTTCACATACAGTAGTGTAGGTATAAAAAGTAAGAGCAGAATGTTGTGCTACAGTGGCTCAGTCACCTGGAAATTTTTCCCTATGTATAAAAAGATTTAACACCAACATATTTGTTTAGAAATATAATCAATATCAAAATTCAAGTTTTGTTAAAATAAATGCAATAAAGCAAGTTTATTTTGTATTTTATATTAATATTAAAAAATTTTTACTTTGACGTTGTTATATTTTTACCGATATTTGTCGTCAATATTTCTAAACAAAAATATTTGTTTATTTAAAATACAGAATAACAAATTCGTTAAATTAACCGAGATTTCTAGTTAATTAACGATATCGGTAGTTAAATTCAAAAAGTTACAGAATTGAGGTACAGGTAGGATAAACATTAATTTACTTTGTCGCTCACTTTAGGCTAAAGTTAAGTTTCAATAAAGTCTACTTTTAGCTATCGACTATTGTGAAAACGCGCCTAAGATGTATATAAGGCCTATTGCTAACTATGAACCGATCTTGTCGAATTTTGGCAGGGTTATTTCTAGTCTTATGACCAAATTAAGGTCCAATAGCGTTATTCGTTATTGAAGGCTTACCGATTTCACAAAATTAAGGTTGAAGGCATGTAAAACTGTTTTCCGTGACTGCGGCTCGTTTATAGTTTTCAGAAAAAGTGAAAATGTGTAAATTTTGATTTGACTCTCTTTGAGGAACCAGTGCGATATTTAAGTTTTTCCTACTAAATCGGTTGCGATGTATTTCAAACGCAAACAGCCAAAGAGAACTAAAAACATGCAAACACCATAATTATTCTTTTTTGTTGAGTCTTTCGAAAGTGTTCGTATTAAAGTCACGGATAGTCAGACGGACAGACAGACGGACACGGCTTAATAAAGAACTCAGAATATAAATGTATATACTTTATACGGTCTAAGATGAAAATAACGGTCTCAGATGAATATAAAAAAACGAACTTAGTACGCCCGTTTTGCTACTGCTGGTTGAGGGAGGGTATAATTAGTCCTCTATATGGGTACCAAACCATATTAAGGTATTTTATTTATTTATTTATTTATTTATTTATTGAATTGCTCCATGCACAAGACTAAGAGTCTTATTTTGCAGTATGGAACTCAGATTATGTTAAATTAAAAATCATTGATTAATTAATAATTTAATAACTATTTTTATATAAAGCCCAGTACTCTGTTCAAATTTGTGGAAAATTTTGAGCAACATATTTTATTTCACACGAAAATTTTGACATGTATCAGTGTTACCTATCTTGAGAGTTTGTACAATTTGGCGTTTTTATTCATGTAAAGTATGCGACATTTTTTTGCGTATGTAAACAAGCCCCACATGTATTTTACTAAAAAAATTTTTTTTTTTTAATAAAAAATTTTATTAAAAAGAAAGTAAATATGGATTAAAAACTGTTATCGGTTGTGTTATATTAATTTTTTATTTCTTTTTAAATAATCAGTTCATATTTTTTGTTTTTGCTTCAAAATTCCACGTGAAATAAATGCAGCTTATATTATTTCGCAGTTGTAAAAAAATGTTGCAAGAAACATTTCGGAACTTTTTCACAAAATGAACAGAGTACAACTCTATCAACATTATTTCATAGATATTCCGCACAAGTTTTTTTCATATGCGTTTTGACAGCATTTCACGTGAAATGTTGAACAGAGTACCAGGGTTAAGTAAGCAAAAAACCATTAAATTTATACAATAAAAAAATATAGATAATGTAATTTAAACATTTTAAAAACCATTAAAAAATATATTTTAATAATCAAAAATTTTAATTATATTATATATTTAAATCTCAAGTAAATCAAATAAATAGTTTTAAAAATATTTGAAGGCTATAGGGTTTAGAATTCCAGAGAGATACTGCGAATATGAAGAAATGCCACTCAGAAATTAAACTTTTATATCCGAACGATCTAATTCTTTACCCCCTGCATATGCCAGAAATGCAAAGTTGACCATACAGGTGCTCAGGTTTGTGGGTATATATTATCTTATGTAAAAAAAACTAAAACTCTCATGTTCAGCAGATTTTCTAAAGAAGGGCCATAAAGCCGAGATGAAAACAAAGAAACACTAGAACGCCTTTTAAGTCAATACAAGAACCGCAATGTTGTTAAACGCAACGTTCAATTTTGTCTTACTTATTGCATCTGATTTAGCAAATAGCTCAAAGCCATACAGTAAAACTGGCATCAGATAAGTTTTAGCAAGAAGCCTTCTTATTCTTAAGGGTGTACAATGCTGCGTCCGCCAAAGAGTCCTAATCATTGAACATAACACTCTGTTATGTTAGATATAGTAAGTTGTATATGGCTACAGATAACGCACTTAGCATTGTTAAAAAAATTATGATCACTTTAATCATATTTATTAGTACGACAACTAAATTTCTTAATCAACCACTCTTTTACATGTCTACTACAATCCGTAACTGTGTAATGCATATTTAAGCAACCATAAATTATTTGTGGTACGTAGCTGGTTATAATATGATACGTGGACTAGGTCGAAACCTGGACCGAGTTTTACTGGTTTCAATAAGCTCCGCCTTAAACCCAAAAACAGTTTATGTACCACCCAAAACGAATTTTCAGCAGGTGTCAGCGAAATCCCTGCTGACTTTCACAGTTTTAATTTTAGAATATTTTGTTTAGAAATGTTTGACATTTCGAGCCGTAAGCACTTAGAATGCAATGCAAAATATCTTCTGTTGTTTCGATTTATTTTATATTGGGGAAGAATTGCTCATACCGAGTACATAAATTCGACTTGATACCCACAAGTATACTGGTAAAGTGTAAAAAGAGCTATCCCAAGGAGAAAATATTTTATCAAGTTTTCTCTTAAAGTAAAGTTAATACCCATGGACGAATTTGTCGATTACAGAAGCGATGATGTGATAGACACGAGTAAGATAGTAATGCACACCATCTGAATTACAACCTAGTACACTTTTTGGAATGCATTGCCGCATTTGTGGAGTGAACGCCTACCACTTGCACACAAAGTAAGCGGGATAGTGAAGTGTTCATTCAATAAATATAAGCTCAGCACTGCTTCACACACATTGTAAGCAGGCAGTAGACTGTCTATACACAGTCTCGCTTACTTCGTGGGCAAGTGGAAGGCGTCTTGCACACTACTTCACACACATTGTAAGCAGGTAGACTTTTTGGATTTTCGCGTTATTTCAGAAAGTTAGATTTTCAGGACATTCAGACCAGACTTTCGTTATAAATTAAAAAAATATATGTTAAACTCGCGATAAATTTTTAGTTTGTTCCTTATTAAAAATAAACTACATAACAAAGTAGCAAAAGAAAAATAACGGGACCCATACAGAATTTATCAGAGCATTATAAAAGATGAACGAAATTCATTTTTGTAAATTCCATACACTTCCGTCATACACTTTGTAAGCTAGAATTCATTTAACACGAAGTGATACATACTTCATTGAAGAGATGTGAGGTGGTATGCAAAGTTCGCCCCTGGGTAGGCAATATATCGTTACGTGAAACGCTAAAGACCCAATCTTACATTTTGAAAATTTTAAAGGAGAAGCAAAAACTTTTTAAAATTATAAATTGCCTTAAATGTCAATGGCTGTGAGTGGAAAATGGAGAAGTCTTCTGGAGAGATTGATTGGTTGCAATTGAAACGTAAATGCAACCTGTCCGTGAAAACTTGGGTTCTATTCCCAGCATAGTCAAGAATGTTAAATGATCAATAAAATTTAATTCATTTAATGTTATAAAATTCCTTTCTTCATTAAAATAACTTAATGAAAATTAAACTTGATGAACTTCATTCTAATTAAAATATCAAAATTTGGATTAAAAACCATAAAGAGTTCAACAAAATAACCACAACACTAATTATTGTTAAAAGCTAGGGCACGAGCTTTATGTTTACATTTGTCCTTCAAGTTGTGCTGAAAAAGGTCAACAAGAAAAAAAAAGAAAAAAACAATTAAAAACAGAAAAATGTTTCTTTTTACTTCAAGAAAAATTCTTGGCAGAAAGAACGAAAAAACAAAAGTAAGGAAAAACATGTAAATCAATTAAAATAGATCATTCAAAGCAAATTTCTATCTACCAAGGGTTAAAAGATTGACGTTTGCTTATTTTCTGCCAGCAGTCGTCAATGGCTGTGTGTGTTAAACGGCAAAACCGTCTGGAGATATTGAGTACTTGCAATTGAAACACGGTAACCTGTCCGTGAAAGCCTGAGTTCGATTCCCGCAGCAGTCAAGAAAGGAAAATTATCAATAAATTTTAATTAATTTTATGTTGTTAAAATTCCTTTCTTCATAAGAATAATTTAATAAAAATTAACTGCCTGTTTAACGATTTCGAGCGTCAGCGTTTGCATAGAAAATTATATTTAAAACAAAAACAAATTTTAGAATTTATCTTCTATGCGAACGTTAACGTAGTAAATTAGACGAATTAGCCTAATTAAAATATCAAAATTTGGATTAAAAACCATTCAAATTTCAACAAAATAACCACAATTCTAATTATTGTTTATAATTTATTTGTCTTCTTTATTTCTAGTAAAACCTGCCAGTTGTTTTGACAATTTTGCAGTTTTACAAATTATGCAAAAAGTGTTTCTTTATACCTTCTTTGTGTGTAAAAACTTCAGAAATATATCTCAAACTGAACCGAAGTTATAGCAAAATATTTTTTGGACAAATGTATACAAAGATACATAATGAAACTTTAATTTACATTTTGACAAGTTTGATTTTTTTTGTATGACTACTCTTGGTATGACTATGTTACAATAAAGTAGCGATATAATCTTTCGTAGATAAGGTCGTTTGTTTTTTAGTGTTAAAATCGCTCATTCAATTTGCCGGAATCAATGAAAAAGTCGATTTCTAATTTTCAGTTAGTAAGGGCCTTTTGCGTTATTTGTAACGATATAAGAAATATTATTATAATACATTCATTTTGCATTTTGTTTTTTAAAGTTTTGTTTTCACAACACTAGTAATTGAAAAAGAATAAAACAAAACTCAGTGCTTTTCATATAAATTCTACTACACGTTTAATCAATTCTGTTGTGAAAACAGCACATTAATCTCAATCTTCTTTTTTAGAGTGGTATACCAGGAACCATTAAGAAACCTACAGGGTTCCATAGGTTATTGGTAAGTGCTTGAAGGTTATGTGCTGTTTTCACAACACAAGTGATTTTACTATAAGTACAATTATTTAAATCTACATATTTTATCTTCTATATATATAAAAATAAGTTGCATTGTGTTAGTAATTGATGTTCTCTGAAATGCGTAAATCGATTTTGTTTCTGCAAAGTTCATGTGGAAGGTGACGTCAATACCAAGGTTTTTATGTATCAACGGTCTTCAAATGTATATTGGTTCATGAGTTATAGCAATTCCGAAACATGTATTTGACTTGATATTTTGAAAAACTGAAATTCAATTAGTTTTTAAATTCATTGCAATTCGATTTTAGTCAAACCATTACTTTAATTTAGCTACTTATGTATTGTAAATCACATCTTCATGTATTATAGCCATTTAAGTGAGCACTGCTTTAATTTCGAAACATGCATTTTTTCGTGCTTGAAAATTTTGCAAATTTAAGTTAACATTTTGAGAAACTGAAAGGCATCTTCTGGCATTGCAGCCACTTTGTAAGATGGCGGTCGCACAGCACATTCTGCTTTTAAATTGCCATTGAATTACCAAGTTAATGAAACTCCCACATGTAACGTTTCAAAAACATCTGGAACGGCAAAATTATTGAAACGTTGCGGTATCATTATTTGGGATGAATGTACTATTCCAAGTAAGAAATCTGTTGAAGCATTGAAAAGAACAATGAAAGACTTTCGAGGTAATTCAGAGTTGTTTAATGGTGCCTTGATTTTATTGTCAGGTGATTTTAGGCAAACATTGCCCGTCATTCCTAGATCGACAGCTGCCGATGAAATTAACGCTTGCTTAAAGTCTTTATGCTTATGGAGATTTGTAAAAACAGTGAAACTCACTACTTACGTTAGTGTTCATTTGCAGAATGATCTATCTGCTGATAAGCTCTAGAAGCAAGAGAAACTGAAAGGCATCTTCTGGCATTGCAGCCACTTTGTAAGATGGTGGTCGCACAGCATATTCTGCTTTGAAATTGCCATTGAATTACCAAGTTAATGAAACTCCCACATGTAACGTTTCAAAAACATCTGGAACGGCAAAATTATTGAAACGTTGCGGTATCATTATTTGGGATAAATGTACTATGCCAAGTAAGAAATCTTTTGAAGCATTGGAAAGAACAATGAAAGACCTTCGAGGTAATTCAAAGTTGTTTAATGGTGCCTTGATTTTATTGTCAGGTGATTTTAGGCAAACATTGCCCGTCATTCCTAGATCGACAGCTGCCGATGAAATTAACGCTTGCTTAAAGTCTTTATGCTTATGGAGATTTGAAAAAACATAGAAACTCACTACGTACGTTCGTGTTGAATTGCAGAATTATCTATCTGCTGATAAGCTCTAGAAGCAATTGCTGAAAACTGGGAATAGTACAATGCTTGTTAATGACACTGGATTGATAACATTGCCAAATGATTTTTAAAATTTCGTACAGTCAAAAGGCGAATTGATTGAAAGGTTGAGTGATATAAGACTTGCTATTAAAAGGTGATGGCTTATGTAATTTAAGCAACTATTTTAACTGGAAAATTCAAAAGCGAAAATGTATTCAATCCACGCATCCCAATGATTCCGTCTGATATGCCATTTGAATTCAAACGACTTCAGTTTCCTGTTCGGCTTGGGTTTGCGGTTACTACTAATAAGGCGCATGGCCAATGATTAGGAATTTGTGGAGTGAATTTATAGTATCCAGTTTTCTTACATGGACAGTTGTATGTAGCCTGTTCGCGCGTTGGCAAACCATCGGTTTTGTATATTTACACCGAAAATGGAAAAACAATAAATGTTGTGTACCAGGGAGCATTACAATAAAAACAATTTATCACACTGATTTAAATGAAATCGAATTGATTTCTTAGTTTCTTTTTTGAACTACAAAGTGTGCAGGGGTTCACTAGTCAAAATATAAAATAGCTACTCTTATGTGCGGTTTCACTCAAAAAACTTGGTGATTTTCATATAAATGTTAATACACGTTTAATCACTCGTATTGTGGAAACCGCACATTTATCTCTTTGTCTGCCTTTGTTGAGCTTAAGATTTTTAAAAGTTGTATTTTTTTGATATAGTTCTTGAGTGATTCTAAGTCGATTAATCCATGTTTGTAGTCCGGCACTAATGAATCTCAACACTTACTTCATGGGCTTAAATATTTTATACTTTTCATAGAAATTTATTACGCTTAATTTAGTTAATTTTATTAATTTTAAGCAATAGCGCAAAAATTTCTGTTTGAAAGAAACAATAAATATAACCCTTTTTGAAACGTCAAAAAGGCGCGTAAAAACAAATTTAATATTTGTCAAAAATTGTTTTAATGTACTTGCAAGGACAAATATTCAATTAACATCCTCTTACAAAACACCCTTTCACCATGTACTTAATATATTTACAAATGTATTTGTGTTATACTTGATGACATCAATATATTTTCTATTTGATGTCTTATTATGAGTACGTTCTCAAGATAAAATTGCAAGTACGTTGTGAAGTGTATGTGATTACTTTCAGAGTGGTTGGTTAATAAATTTATATTTGCCAGGATTTATTGCATATTCTATTAAATACACACTTGCAGAAGAAATATAAGTTGTTTTTGAAGTTCTTTCATGTTTATTCAAGAAAAACACACATTTTCAATGAAATAATAAAGCACAAGGAAATCATAATTTAAATATAAAGTACATATTTAATATATTAAATAGATGATTTACAACATTTTAGATCGTTTAAGATTAACATTTTTAAAAATTAATTTATGTATTTATTTATCTATTTCTTTGGCAATTATATGCACAAGGCTTTAAGTCCTATATTGCAGTATAAAGCTTTGTTCACAATCGGAGAAACAATTTCGTTTTTTCTTCTATCTTATTTCTTCCAAAAGTATTTCATTTATTTTGCTTTCATTTTTCAAATAAAAATGTAACTTCTACTTCAGCAACAATTCGTATGAAATTGTTTAAGGCGTTTATAATAATTTTATTTGGTTTTAAATGAAAATTTTAACAAAATGTTCCAACAAATAATAATAAATATGTAAATTTGTTTTGGGCAAAATTTGAAAACGGTTTCTTTATTTGAAATGTGTGTGGTCGCGAAAAAAAATTGTTGCTCTATTATAAACACCAGTGAAAATGTTGCTGCCTTTTATGAACGAAGCTTTAAAATTATAAATTGGAATAAAATACAATAATAATTTGCAACAAAAAAAACTAAAAAAATTTTCAGAATTAAATTAACTGACTGTCTTCAAAATAAAAAAAGTTTCGATTTGGAACAAGCCAGGTAATCGTGGTAGTACTACAACAAGTACAACTCGTACAAAAGCCACACGAAATTTGTTTTTGTAAAATCATTGAACAATGTCAAAAACAGAAACAAAAGAGAAACAAAGGTAATAAACAAAATTTTGACATTCAACAATAGAGCTAAATAAAAAGTTATCCATAGTGCTTTTAAGACCACTTTTCCTTGCTTGGGAATTTATATAAGAACAACAATTATAAAACTTAAATTTGTTTTTGTTTTCAACATAAATTTCTAAACGAAAAAAATTAAATTATATTTAAAAACAGGCAGTTAGTATTAGCAAAGTGTTTCATAATGAGTGTTTTAAAACTTATTACATTTCGAATAGTTTGTGCGCTGTAAGGTTAAGAGTTCCAGAGATGAATAGTGTAGATAAATAAAGAATTGTCATTCTGATGTCAGGGTATTATATTCCAGTGTTGTAATTCTTTTACCTCTATTTGATCGTGAAAAGTAATCTTTCGAAATAGTCCTGAGTATGGGAAAAGTATGACCGCATACATATTTTATATGGTATTTCAGAATCAAATTGCTATTGAAGATAATTTCTTATTTTTAGTAGAGTCGACAACTTGGAAATGTATATTTTCCTGGTGATAATACATATTGATTTATTAGGGTTAATACTTAATCATATATATTATTTCTAAAGCACTTTTTTTTGTCGGTTGCAAATATCTCCCATACCACCGCTTCAAATTTAATGAATGATATCTCATTTTAAAGCTTATTTCTAACACTAATGACGAAAAATAATTAGAAATTGAAAAATTAATATTTTCATTGATAACAAGTAAGAAAGTATAGTCGGTCAAGCCCGATCATATGATACCCTACACCACAGTATTAAAAAACACATCATGCTTATATGTCCATATAAATATGGATTTATCTATGTTTATAAAACTTATTAAAATCGGGTTAAAAGTGTGTGAGGGGCAGAAATTGCCCCCTACCTCCCCTTGTGGTCCTATTTTTGAAAAACTGTACAGCTTATGTGTCTATATAGATATGGATCTATCTATGTTTTGAGTTTCATTAAAATCGGTTTGAGAGGCAGAAATTGGCCCTATCTTCCCTCGTGGTCTTATTTTTTAAAAAATACATCCCTTTTGTGTCCATAAAGATATGGTTCTATGTATGTTTTAAATTTCATTAAAATCGGTTTGATAGTTTCTGAGAGGAAGAAATTTCCCCCTATCTTCCCTCGTGGTCCTACGATTTGGCCCATTTTCAATAGGCTTGGTCCTTGAGTCAATAAGAACCTATGTCCCAAATTTTATCAATTTATCTCCAAAATTGCGACCTGTACTTTGCGCACAAGGTTACATGGACATCCAGCCAGCCAGCCAGCCTCCCAGCCAGCCTGCCAGCCAGCCGGACGGACATCGTTAGTTCGACTCAGAAAGTGATTCTGAGTCGATCGGTATACTTTAAGGTGGGTCTAGGACCAATATTTTAAGGCGTTACATACATCAGCACAAATGCATAATACCCTCTCCACTATTGTGGTGTGGGTATAAAAATTATATTTTAAAATGTATTCAAGTTATTAAAACTTCTATTAATTATTTTTATTTTATGTTACAAAAATGACAACTAGCGGTGCGAAATATTCGCACGGGTCATCTAGTCCATTTATAATAATAACACAGGCCAACACTCAATTTGCTTCTTTGAATTTATCAACTGATTCTAGTTAATTTGGGTGCGCTGAATTCAAAACTGTAATCAGTTTGTCTCTATCAGCTCTAGTTTTCATGATATAACTTTTTATACCCTCCACTTATGACCTCCAATTACACCAATTACCCAAATTTTTTTCCAAATTTTTTTTTTTTTTTTTTATTAAAAATTTTTTATTTATTGTTATAGTTATTGCCAAAAAAAAAAAAAATCCAAAATTTTTTAAGTATTTTTTTTTTTTGGTAATTGGTGTAATTGGAGGTCATAAGTAGAGGGTATAAAAAGTTATATCATGAAAACTAGAGCTGATAGAGACAAACTGACTACAGTTTTGAATTCAGCGCACCCAAATTAACTAGAATCAGTTGATAAATTCAAAGAAGCAAAAATCGTTTTTAATTTTGTCGGGCTGTGTAATCATTTATTGATGTAGAGCTACAGCTGACGTCATCTGTATATATTTTAAGCTTAGAAAATATGAGCAGATCATTGAGTTCAAGAAAGAGTGGTCCAATTATTGAACCTTTCGGAAAACCTCTTTTTCACTGACGAAGAAACAGACACTAAAGTAATATTATGAACACACAGAAAAAATTATTAGTAGTTTTCTATTTAATAAAAGTATTAAAGTATTTAAATTTAATTAATTTGATAATTAAATCAATTATTTTTTTGTTCAAACAAAATTAAAAATATAATTTTGATTTAATTAAAATTTTAGACGTTTTAAAATAAAATTTTAGTTAAAAAAATAATCAAATCGAACCCTAATAGCAAAAATTATGTAAGCGACATCATTTTCAATTTTAGTTTTTTTTTAATAAATGACTTTATTGGCAACACTTGCATCATCTCCTAAAATGTCGTGGTCACATAAGGCACCGTTACGATTTTAAAGCAAGAACAATTTTGAGGCAACCGACAAATTTCATACAAAATTTATATGAAATAAAATAAAAAAAAAAACACTCTCCTGTAAAATTTTATTTTTGTTGGTTACATAATTTTTGCTTTTAGGGCTCGAAATAACAAAAAATTATTTCGTTAAAAATAAAATAATTCAAACTTGTGAAATTGTTGTTAGAAATTGTCAAAATCAATATTCAAAATATTAAATTTTTACAATTTTTGGTAATCAATATCATCATTTTGGTAATAGCTGCAAAAGCAACAAACGGTTTGCTTGATACTATGAATTTGGAATGAATTAGGTAATTAGAGACAATTTTTAAATTTTTCTGTGCATATTGTGTTCTGTTTAGTAAATGGGATACCTTATTGGTATAATGGTATAATAAACTTGTCGATGTCATCGAAAAATAAAAGAAGATTTGTAAACCTGTACAGCCGTATTCATAAAAAAAAAATCATAATTCAGGTTTTAGATGAATTTTAGTTAAAAAAAAATGTTAAGCCTAAAAAAGCATTTTTTAAAATTCTTATTCATAATCAGCTTTTTAACTAATAAACGTTTTACGGTATTTCTTAATTGGATGGTGGCAACGTTATCTGTTTTTGTTGTCACTTGAATCATAATGATACAAAACAGTGGTTATTAATTCATACTCGTATCTAAAATTTTTTTTGTCGTGTGTGAGAAAAAAATTGTTTCTTATATTTAAAAAAAAATAAAAAGAGTTCAAACATTTTTTAGTAAAAGTGCAATTTAGATGATGACTTTATTGCTGATAAAAAAAAAGTATTCAAGTAACGTGTTTTATTTTATCTGTGTTGATCGTTTTCACATCACTAGTTGATAATGTACAACTAATAATTTTTTGAGCTTTAAATTGTGAAATTGAGAAATATATTAATAATATACCTTTTACACACATACATATTTTTGAATTTCATTTTATTTTTAATAAATAAATACATAATAATATATTGACTGAAAATTTCTAGCAAAAATGTTCAAAATTACCATAAACACACAGCAAAGAAGCCAAAATTTCATTTTAAAATAGGCTTAAACAAGGGTCGAACCAATTAAAGCACAGCCGCGAATAACGTTTTAAGTTACAAAATAATAATTTTTCAGGAGAGCAAAAAAAAAAGTTTTTTGACAGGCATCATTATTTGTTTTAAAAAATATTTTTCCTATTATTAAAAATAATGATAATAAAAACTCTTATACAAAAGGCTTTTAAAGCATTATTCCGCACTGCAAAACCATTTCGGTTTCATCATTTTGTCAGAAACTTGCAATGTTCTTCCACTGGCTGACACTTTGTATGATTTTGAAGGCGTTAAGGTGCATAGTTTTGGTTGATTTGATGTTTAAACTGTGTAAGAGAGTAAGATTAACGGTTATCTGCAAAAAAAAAAACAGTATTTGCAAAATGTGGCGTTTACAACGTTATTCGCTGCTGTGTTTCAATTTTAAAATTCGCTTATTTACACAAGGTTTAAAATGGGGTTTTTAAGGTAATATTTGCCTATGAATACAATTTAAACGATTTATGCCTAAACTCAAAATATTATGTAGTTAAAGCCAAACGAAAATTCATTTTAAACAAATAAAAATTCATTAGAAAACGGATCATTTACATTTCATTTAAAACAAATGATTTTTACATTCATTTTATAATTTTTTATTTATTGAACATCATATTCGTTAAAATTGAATAGTTTTTACTTTTAAAAAATATATTTTAACCGACAAAAATCAAACTACATAAAAAAATAAAAACGAAAAAACATTAGTTTTTGGTAGTTTGTTTTTTGAATAACAAACATAAATGTTAAAAAATAAAATTATTTGTAAAATAACTACATTTTTATTAAATTTTAACAGTACGGAAAACGAATTTTTTAACCCACAATCAGTTACTGTAATAATTTTATGAGTGTAAAACAGATTTGAAATGATGTCTAAAGTGTTTATGATTACGGCTGTTAATGTGATTGTGGCTTCTTAATGTAGGGCTCATAAAGTGGCCGGTGACAGTAATATTTTCAAATAAATCATAATTTGCTTAAAATTTTTTTGTCCAAAATAGTTTTGTTGTTTGTCGACAGTCGCAAAAATCTTAAATACTTTTCCAATTATACTCCACAAAAACTCGCAGAAATTCCCGAAAATTATATACAAATGTTTTACTGTGCCGAACATAAAAACCTGAATAATTAGGAACGTTACATTGGTTCAATCCTAAATTAAGTTTAATCAATTAATTTGGAAAACAAATTTATTTAAGTATAATTCAGATTTTTGTTATTCAATCCTATCAATCAAATGATGTACATACATATCGCAAACTAAATCAAAAACAGTCACAACTTAAAACTTTGCACAATCGCTTTTTATTCATAAGTTCACGAATCAAATTTCTAAATACTACGAAAATTTCAATGGTGTCACTGTTCTCTTGATTATAATATTTTAATCCTCTCATCCATAAAATATTGTGTGCCTCTTTGCGTGTTAAAATGTCAGCAGACACCGATTATTTTCACGTTTAAAACCTTTATATAGGACATAGGGTGTCATTTTCATAGATGGGAGTAGTGCACTCATTTTGCAGGTTCAACTCACACTTAGCGGTAGTGCAAAACATTGCAATTATTTTGTTGATGTTGAGTGATGAATTGAAAATTTCAGCAAACATATAGTGATTTTAAAAAATTTTGCACTCAAAAAAAAAAATTAGTTTGATTAAAAAAAAAAACAATAATCAACTTATTGCAACTTTCTTGTTCTTCACTCATTAAAGTGCAAATTCAATTTTCAGTTTAAATTGATTTGTGCACTAATTTAAATTTCACATCATAAAACATCATAAACAGTAAAAAAATAGGTACATATCGTCATATTAAATGCAAACGGACGTAACTACACAAATTTTTGATATTAAGTTTTGTATCGATTATGGTTCGTTTTATAAAAATACATGTTCGTGCAAAATTTTAGCTTCCTACGATCAAAAATGGCAATTTTATTAGCGAAATTCAAACGCCAATTACACCTTGTTGTTATTGATTTTGTAAAGTTTTTGCTTCTCCTGAAAAAAAAATAAAAAGTGTAGTTACGTCCGTTTGCATTTAATATGACGATATATGTTTTACTTTATATGACAAATTCTTTATAAGCTTTGCAAAACTAAGATCCATTGTCTGTTGTCGACAGTAAAATTTTGTGGTTTACAATTTCCGCGATTTTTTCTTAAGTGTTATTTCCAGCGGGTTGAAGTTACGTCAATGCAAAATGTTTTCTGTTTAAGAACATGATAATGCTTCAAAAATAAGTTTCATTGTATGGACACAAATGTAGTTTCAAAAAGATTTAAAGAAAGTTTAATTTTTTTCCAATTTTGGTTTCAGTATCAACTTCTAATTTTTAAAACATGATTTTTATTTCATCCGAAGATCTGGCCTAAGCAACCAGTGAAATGCGCAAAGGAATAGCTTATCCCTTCAACAATAAATTTCAGTATATTAATAGTATGAAATGGGAATTTAAACAAAATTTCAGCAAAGTCGTCACCAAGTGAATCTGACAGCTTATCTTAATGTTAAATTTTCCGCTGAGTCCGAAAGTCAAAAAACCGTCACGCCGTGTATCATAGAACATTCTTTATAGTTTTCACTCAAAGGAATACAAATAATTTAATTTAGTATCTAAAATTTTAATTATTCGTATTTGTCTTCAAAAATGTAATGATCAATAATTTTTGAAAGATTCGTGAGATTGCGTTTGTATGCAGCTTTTATGATTGCAAGCTTAAATTTTGCACTATTTGAATTTAGTCCAGATTTTTCGCATTCAATCTACGTTTAGTGATAGTGAAAAAATGTTCAATATCACAAAATTTTTTTTATCGGTAGTAAAAAAATAACAATCACCAATAAAGCTGGTAAAAAAGAGTGCAAACTTATATGTTTGCAGTTTAATTTAGTGAGATTGCAATGTTTATTTAAATCAATATTTAGTGCACTACCCCAACTTTGGTAATTTTGCGTCTCCCTCTGATTAGAGTATTGTATAGAGTTATTCGCTTGGTGAGTAGATTCTGTGCCAACGATACTGAGCTAAACAAATTGTGAGCAGCCATATGTCTTCCTTGGTTTCTGTAATTTAACTTTAAAGCCAAAACACTATCATCCAATATTTTCTTAACAAAGTCTATACAAATTCTTTCTGACTTTCACTGGCGCTCTTTCCTCTTGTTACTTTATCCATGTTTTTCACCCATTAATAATTTGTGTAAAAAAAATATATTCAAATGAAAAAAGTTTGACAGTTAAATACACTGTATAACGAAGCAAATATCTATAGTGCTGTGAAACGATTAAAAAATTTTGTTTCGCCCCCCTTCGTACGAAAAGCCATTTAAAAGATTTAAATACGTGTATCTTTGGTGTGCCATCACTAAGCGTGTTGGTATTGGTCTCATTTGAAAGCAACACATCTCATGACGTCAGGAACGGGTTGGTCAACCTTGAAAACGAGCGTAGGTCGTCCCTACCTCTTGTTTTGTGTAGTTGGTTTTTACTGTTCCCTTTACCTTACTGGTCCCTTTTTCTATGCGCTGTCACATATGCATTTATAAGGGTCGAATTACCCTGCCCATCTTTCTAGTGTTAAAAAAAGATCTGTATTCATGAAAAAATTTTAAATTTAATAAAAGTTTTAAAAACAAATTTTCTATGAACAACATCCTTAATAAACGCTTTTTATAAATTTATTAATCATTTATGATTAGGGGAAAACAATGTAACTTGAGGAGGTTTTAAGTTCTATGAAATTCAAACAAAAACAAACACTGGATTTAAGCAAATATTTGTGCTAACACAAACAGAAGGCAACACTGTATGTGGGGATTTTGTGGTTATACAAAAATCCGTGTGCATGTGAGTAAATGTGTTACTCTTTATATTTATAAGCAAGAAACTTGTTCTATGTTATTGCTGCTGTTAAAAACTTAGTATCACTACATAATACTTAGAATCACTAAATTTCGAAAACTCAAATAAATTCAAAATATACACAGAAAGAATAGCATTTGGGATAAGTGTTTAAGTACGAGTCGCACTTAAAAATTTAAGTACGAATAATAATAAAACAAATTTAAAATAATCCCAAATGGGATAACTTTCGAAATTCAATCTCGGAATTCCCTAAAATAAGTATAACAAGTAAAAACAAATATTGAACTTTTCATTGGTAGTTCCACTCTGAGAGTAAAATAACAAAGTGAGCGTTTTAATCTCAAATTACTTATTAATCTCATCTCTCAGCATTGCATTTGTAGAAAGAACAACAACAACACTCAAGTGGGTAAAACACGATTTGCTTGTTTTGTGTAGAAACAACAAATAAAAATTTTTCGGAATGTACCGACGATGCTGGATAGAAATCAAACCAATTAAAGCTGGAGTTCCATACCACGCGTTTTCGCCTTCACGCAGCGCATGCTTTTATAACCTTACTTGCGTTCTACGTTACAAGTTACATGCAACGCTTTTTATGCAGCAGCAGCACAAGTAAAAATAAAATTTAGTTTGTCAAAATCAGCTGATTTGTTCGAACGCTGCTTGTGACGCTTACAAAAGTAGAAAGTAAACCTACTTTTCGCCTCAAGGCATCTACGCTTTTGTGCATGTAACTTACTACGTATAACTACACAGATTCTACTTTTTTGACAGCTGCGTATGCTGCGAAAAAGCGAGTAACGCGTGGTGTGGACCTCCAGCTTAAGATATCACGTCAGGCACACGTACACAAGCTTGCCAGCAAGCTTTTTGTTCGAGTATAGGCCCCTTTAAAATTTGAGAAAGAAAAAATCTTAAGACTTGTGGTTTAGTATGAGAGTGTATTTATACACACAGAAAACAAATTGGTTGGGAAACGGTTGCAGTAATAAAATATTGATCAAGTAACATGATTTATTATTGCAACTATTAAAAATGTATAGTTCTAACTGATTTTTAATTCTCTTAATTATAAAAATGATGTTCCAACTGAAATATGATTCCTTCAATTCTTTTATTAGTTATGATAACTAATTTTATTTAGTTTTACAAATTAGTACAAATGGTTAGAATCACAACCGAATTTAATATAGGGCAATACTGAATATTGGTCATTGCAATCAATAATTTGCTTTCGTCAATAAATTTTGAAATATAAATGATTATTCATTTATTGCAGCTAATTATTGATTGTTGGAATAGATTCAATTCGAGTACAACAAATGAAAATATAATTATTCGGAATTCACAACCAAAAAATAGTTAAAAGCCCCAATTGCTTACTAAATTTTCTGTCAAAACATTTGATAGATTAAATTAATTTTTAATATTTTATTTAAAAAATATCTTTGCGGACAAAAATGGAAAATGTGAAAATCTTAATAAATAGGGGTAAGTAATTTACGTATTCTTCTAGGTATGAACATATACACGTACATATGTATGTATGAATGTATGTATTATTTTTTTTATACCCTGCAAATTATATTGGACTTCTTGATCCATTTGTATCCTGGACTGGTCCAATGTAGTGCAAGTATGGACCATGTCATTATTAAAAAAGAGTTTGCAGTGAAACGACATGTCTTCGTTTTTTAACGACATGTTTTCGTTTTGAAACGATTTCAAAGCTAATCCTCTGGAGTATACCTTGGAGTAGTTTTAAGACTTCCCCTTTGTAATGCAAGCTGGGTTATATGGTCCTGCCCTAGGACATTGTACTGTAAAATAACCCATTTTTTCCGTTCATTGAGATTACCTTTGGACAAGTCCTTGCCCCTTATGGGCTACATTTGACCGGTTAAAAAAAAATATATTGATAACGACAATCAAATCTCTTGTTATGAACACCAATTATGTGTTAATTCAGTTGCACCTATCATTTATTCGGGTATAAGCACAATTTTGTTTCTAATAATCATACTAACAACTAACAATATCTGTTGTTATGACTGATAGTGTACTAAAATTCAAATGTTGCTATCAAAAATATTATGCTAAGCAACGCAATTAACAGTAATTGCAACCGAATTGTGTGATAGTACATGCAACCGACAAATTGGCGATTGGCGCCAAATTCGGTTGTGATCACGAATCTGTTTTCTCTGTGTATGTATTTACTTATTTAATGATTCAATACCTCTCAATATATACACAGAGAAAACAGATTCGTGATCACAACCGAATTTGGCGCCAATCGAATTTCGTCGGTTGCATGTACTATCATACAATTCGGTTACAATTACTGAAAATTTCGTTGCTTAGCATAATATTTTTGATAGCAACATTTGAATTTTAGTACACTATCAGTCATAACAACAGATATTGTTAGTTGTTAGTATGATTATTAGAAACAAAATTGTGCTTATACCCGAATATATGATAGCTGCAACTGAATTAACACATAATTGGTGTTCATAACAAAAGATTTGATTGTCGTTATCAATATATTTTTTTTAACCGGTTGCATAAACCTTTTTCCCGATATATTAGATAAAAAATCAAAATAATTCTAATAAACGCCATTTTTTAAAGTATATTTATGTTTTAGTATTTTTATTTATAGTTTTTACATTATTTAATTTTATTCAAACACATGCATACAGCTTTCCCCATCATCCAACGGATTTTCAGGTACATATGAGCACTTAATGTACCAACAAAAACAATCTTTGGCTGCAATTTCTTTCATCAATGTCGTCTTGTTCCATTGTCTGAAGTAAAATATAATAATTAACTTGTGGTTTCACAATACGAACAGTGATTGAAATTGTAAATTATTATGAAAATCACTACAAAACTGAGCGATTTTATAATGTATGTATTGTTTGACCAATGTACATGTTTGTCTAAGATATTACCCAGCTAGCATAGGATGTTTGTTAGACGATAGTGTATAATATTCAACTCCTAAAAGAATCTTCTAATGATTATATGACGAGTAACAATAATAAAAACATTAAAACTGTTTATTTATTAGTTTGTTATACATTTAATGACACGCGACTCCTTATAAGTCATGTAACAATTACTGAGCTACCTAAATAAAAGCGTTTTTAAAACATGAAAATTCACTTGTTAATACAATTTTATTTAAACAAGCCGACGTAAGGATCTGCTAAATAAGATTTTCCAACAGGATTGTTGTTGAATTCCTGATCTAAAGGTTTGTTTCGTATAAATTGTATGAAAGTCAAAAGTTTCTTCATTAAAAAGAAGCTTGATGCTCTTGTTTACGTGGCTCAGTTATTCTAAGCATTCCGCGAGTGGTAAGGGCATTACAACATGAGCCTCATAAGATTCTTGATGTGCTTTCTAAAATCCTCATTAGATAATCTTTACACAAATCTTAAACGAATCCGTCTACGATTAATGTAAGCGTTTTTCGCTGTGTTGTAGAAGTCACTCGCAATGGAATCAGCTTGTGTAACAAATTTTCCCGTGCGAGGAATCTTCTACGATTAAAACTTGCGCTCGTCTAAGATCAAAAACGCCCTTCATGAGATTTCCAGTAGATTCCTTCGATTAAAAATGCTAGCTGGGTACATACTTATGTATGTATGTATGCATGTTTGTATTTACCCTGAAAATAATGCGACTAGTCCATACACGCATGTCCGATGTAGCCCATAAGGGGCAAGGACTAGTCCAAAGGTAATCCCAATTAATAGAAAAAACATGGCTTATTTACCATTACGATGTCCTAGGGCAGGACCATATAACCCAGCTTGCATCACAAAGGAGTAGTCTAAAAACTAATCCATGGTATACTCCAGAGGATTAGCTTTGTAATCGTTTCAAAATGAAAACATGTCGTTAAAAAACAAAGACATGTCGTTTCACTGCAAACTCTTTTTAACAATGACATGGTCCATACTTGCATTACATTGGGCCAGCCCAGGATCAAAATGGATCAAGTAGTCCAATATAATTTGCAGGGTGTAATAAAAATAATACATACATACATATGTACGTGTATACATATATACATACTTACTAATAAGAATACGTAAATTACTTACCCCTATTTATTAAGTTTTTGCACACTTTCGAATTTTGACCTCAAAGATATTTTTAAAATATAAAATTAAAAATTATTTTAGTCTATCAAATATTTTGACAGAAAATTTAGTAAGCAATTGGGGCTTTTAACTATTTTTTGGTTGTGACTTCCGAATAATTATATTTTCATTTGTTGTACTCGAATTGAAACTATTCCAACAATCAATAATTAGCTGCAATAAATGAATTAACATTTATATTACAAAATTTATTGACGAAACCAAATTATTAATTGCAATGACCAATATTCAGTATTACCCTATATTTAATTCGGTTGTGATTCTAACCATTTGTACTAATTTTTAGAACTTAATTAAATTAGTTATCATAACTAATAAAAGAATTGAAGGAATCATATTTCAGTTAGAATAACGTTTTAATAATCAAGACAATTGAAAATCAGTTAGAACTATACATTTTTAATAGTTGCAATAATAAATTATGTTTCTTGATCAATATTTTATTACTGCAACCGTTTCCCAACCAATTTGTTTTCTGTGTGTACTAATGGGGTCTTTACACGGTCAAAATTTTTCATCAAGCGCTATGGTAGTAGTTGTGAAAATGTGTTTGTATGTGTGTGACACCGACGATGCTGGATGGAAAATCAAAAAATTTAGATATTTTTTTTTTTTTTTTTTTTAATAATTTATTTTTATTATTGAATCTTTCTTATCGAAATTTACAATATGTATTCAAATCTTAATTCTACTTGTTGTTTATTAGTTGTTACCTGTGTAACCACTAACTGCTGTATTCAAATTTTTAAGACTGTCTTCTAGTAAGGCTCAAAGTATCGGTTCTTTTTAGCCTCTGGTGACCTTCGAACTGAAGCAAACCCCGAGCGAGGTAGTTAGGGTGAACCATTAGTTTATCGATGTAGCTTATTGAATATTTTTTAATTTCCTCCTGGATAGTGGGGACGTTGAGATCTCTGTGGATAATATCATTACGTATATACCATGGGGCGCAGACAATTTGTCGTAATATTCTAGACTGTCTTCTTTGAAGCTTTTGGATGTTAGATGCGCATGCAGTACCCCATAATTGGATGCCATATGTCCATATTGGTTTTATGATGGACTTGTATAGAAGAACTTTGTTGTCTAAAGACAAGTTTGAGTTTCTACCGAGAAGCCAATGTAGTTGAGCTGCTTTAAGTTTCATAGCCGTTATTTTCGCTTCGATATGACGAGACCAGGTCAAACGTCTATCTATATGAACTCCCAAGTACTTTACATGGTTTTCTACCGGAACAGTGATGTTATTTATTTTTACTGCTGGGCACGTTTGTCTTCTGAGCGTGAAAGTTAAGTGAGCACATTTAGCCGGGTTAACCTTTATTCTCCATTTTTCTAGCCATGCCTCTAGTTCATTGATGTGGGACTGCAGATTTTGCGATGCGACTTTTGGGTCATGGTTAACGCTAATAAATGCTGTGTCGTCTGCAAATGTAGAGGTATGCGTGCTCAGGTTTGTTGGCATATCCGCTGTGTATATTATATATAGAAGCGGTCCTAATATGCTGCCTTGGGGAACACCAGCAGACATTTTCTTGAGGGGGGAGTATTTATCTTGCGACCTTACTATGAATGTTCTGCCTGTTAGATAGCTCTCCAGAAGCTTGTGAGTGTTTTGAGGAAGCATTCGTGTTATTTTGATGAGTAGCCCATCATGCCAAACTTTGTCAAATGCTTGGGAAATGTCTATAAACAGGGCTGAGCAGTATTGCTTTTTCTCAAACGCCGATCTAATAAGGGTGACAATTCTATGCACTTGCTCTATTGTACCATGTTTCGCTCTGAATCCGAACTGGTGATCCGGGATGATGTCGTGTTCATTTAGATGAGGAGTTATACTTAAAATGAATATTTTTTCGAAAAGCTTTGATAGGATTGATAATAAGCTTATCGGTCTGTACGACGCAACCTGGCTAGCATCTTTTCCTGGCTTGGGAATCATAACAATTATAGACTTCTTCCATGAGGATGGGAAGTATCCGACTCTTAATATAGCGTTAAAAATGAACAGCAAGATTCTGGAAGCAGACGAAGGTAAGTTTCTTATCATTGACCCTGTGATACGGTCAAGTCCGGGAGATTTTCTAATATTCACTTTTTCTATTGCAGATTTTACTTGAGTTATGTTAAATTTTAATGGATGGTTTACCTTATCAGGAATGATTGGACGACAGGAACAAGTATGTGCATCATGTGGCGTGAAAACTTTCTCAAGGTGGACCGCGAAAGCGTTTAATTTGTCATGTGTGTTTTTGGCCCAAGTGCGGTTTTCCAGTCTTAATGGAGATTCTTGGGTTATAGGGCATTTCATATGCCGTACAGCCTTCCATAAGCTATAATTGGAGTTTTTTGTGGCATCTAGGCTGTTTAGATAGCCTTCTATTGCAGACTCGTGGTTCTGTCTCAATTTGTTGCGAAGAGTTGTCAGGCATAATTGTAGTTGGGCCTTAGTGGTTGGGGAACGACTGTTTTGCCATTGTCTTCTTAACTTCCTTTTTTCTCTGATAAGGGTCTCTATATCCGTCGATGTATTGTAAGGAGCACGTTTAATTGTCCGCTTGATTGGGGTTGCATTTCTTGCTGCAGCATCCAAGACTTCTGTAAATCGGTCGACAGCTATTTGGATGTCAGATGAATTTTTTAGGGGAATGCACTGTGATAGGTGAGAGCTCACATACATTTTATACTTTAACCAATTTGTGTTTCTGTTTGGATAGGAAAACCAGTTTGCAGCTGCGGCGTCAGAGTTACATTTTAAAATGAGGATTGAAGGTGAATGATCAGACGAAAGATCATAGGAGGAACTAACTAGTACCTGATCGCGCTTGATGTTTTTGATTACAGCAAAGTCAATAAGGTCTGGTAGCTTGTTGAAGTCGGTTGGCCAATAGGTAGGCTCACCACTCGATACCACATCAAAGTTATTTGCAGTTACGGTATTATATAGCTGATTACCTCTAGGACTAATAAGTCTGGAGCCCCAATATGTATGTTTAGCGTTGTAGTCGCCAGCAGCAATGAATTTCTGGCCCAATGTGGAGAAGAAGTTGAGAAATTTATCGTGTAGAATTTTGTGCCTCGGGGGACAATAAACGGATGTTAACGTTAGTTTGAAATCAGTCAGATTTATAGATGTGGCCTGGATACAATCTTCTTCGAACTCTGGCAATGGTAAGTGTCTGATGTGTTTGTGCACAATTATGGCTGTGCCACCACAAGCTCGTCCGCTGGGATGTTTTGTGTCATACGTAAGGTAACCATTTACCCTAAAGCAGTTTTTATGAGTAAAGTGTGTTTCAGAGACAAGAAGTACGTCGATTTCATGCCTATGAAGAAAGTTTGCAACTTCGTGTTTATGTTGGGATAACCCGTTTGCATTCCAGAAACATATTTTTAACTGGTTCATTTTTTGTTGAGTAGAACTTGCAGGAGCATGTTCTGGTTTCGCATCATTTCCTGAAACATGCTCTGCATAGTGGCCATGAAGTTATTCATAGTTTGAATTAAATTTTCAATTGAGGTAGGCATTTGTAGACCTTCCCTAGGAACATTAGCGTATGGAGGTTGCTTTGCGTTGGAAGTACTCGGGGATTTTTCGCATTAGGGTTTCCTTTTAGGACTTGGGCATATGATTGGTTTTGTTTGTTTGTGTAGTACTAGCAATAGAGCCAGCGGCTTGGCTGGGCGCATGTGATGGACCATATTGGGAGTGAGTATATTTTTTTAGATATGACGGCGAATATTACGTAGAGCACTTGTGCATGAGTGAATCGGCCGTGATGTCAAGTATTGTACCCGTGTAAAGACCTCTTAACAATTAAAAGCGACTTTCATAACCGTGCACACATCCTTTTGTATGTGCACTTGTGTTTGTCTACGTATTTAAAAGCAACTGCATAGATTTTTTTTAGATTTTTTACAATTGGAATTTTCTAATTTTTAACATCCACATATTTTTGTTTTTTATTTATCTGGCCAAGCGCTTTATTTCATTTTTATAAAACAACAAAAGAATTCCATATTTTTATTTTTGTTGTTTACCTTCATATTTCTTTCATCGTTGGTTGGTTCGGAAAAAAAAGAAATTAAATTAAATTGAAGTGCGGTATAAGTGACCGTTTGTGTGCTGAAGTCTATATAGAACGGACATACATTAGGGTTATAACTTTTTTCAATTTTTGCGAATATCAAATTCTTCATCGCATAGCCGTATAGACCATGAAAAAATATAAAGAAATGATGTATTACTTTTTAGCGATCGTTAAAAAAGTTTCCGCACCAAACGCGATGAAGTTTTGAATTTCAGTTATTGTCATAAGTATACAAAATTCAAATTTAATAACAAAATGTTAAGTATTTTCTTATAATTTAATGAATATAACCAGATCTTATAATTTGTACGGAAGAAGGACGCAAAAAATCACGATTTTATGACTCTATTTCGCGGTTTTTTGAGGAGCTTTATAAATTGTATTTGGTGCGGAAATTTTTTGGCCAAAATGGCCTAAAAACCACTTTTATTTTCAATACTAAATTCCCCATCACGTGGTGGGATGAAGAAATTGTGTCCAAAAAAAGTTATAACCCTAACAAACATACATTGGATTTTTTCAATTATTTGATACAGAGTAAATTTATTTTGAAATAACTAAAAAAAAACAAAATCTTTTGTTGTGTGGCAATTTAAAGGAGGAATTTTATAAATGACTCATGACGAAATTGTGAGAACGGTTTTTGAAAAAATATCTAATTTTGAGATTAAAAATAAGCATTGAAGATTTAATTGTTTATCTTTTAACGAATGTAAAAAACAAAGAGAAAAGTTTAATTTAAAAACAAGTTAGAGTGCTATATTCGGCTGTGGCGAATCTTTGATTCCCTCCACCGACAGTTCGAATGCTTTAGGAGTAATATCTGTAGGATGTCTATTTATTATTATCTTTATAAAAAGAGATATCTGCATTAAATTTGGTTGCGGTTTAGACCTATATAAAATTACTGACCGACAATCTGAAAGTTGTATGACTTTTTTTAGCAATTTTAAATAGCTTGAGTAAAAAATCATGATTCGTAACAGTTTAAGCTGAACTTAAATCATTTTCAGGAGAGCAATTTATATTGGAGCCATGGTAAGCTATTAACCAATCATCCCAAAATTCTGCAGAGCGATTTCTGGTATTAAAAAGCATAAATTTCAATACAGCGGTGGTATTAGTTTAAGCGTTTGCAGAAGGCTGCTAAAATGGAATCTAAGGTGAACTATGGACCGTATATCACAAAAAAGCTAAGCTGGAAGAAAGGTTACCGCAAAATCTATATCTGCTACGGTTTTAGACGTATTTAATTATTTTGCCAGAGTGGGCTTTATATGGGGCCTAGGGTAAACAATGGACCGATGTTCACGTAATTTAACAGTGACATTTCTTGTTCTAAAAAACTGTGATGTACCAAATTACTTTTTACGGTTTCATGCGTACTTAACTGTTTTCCGGAAGTATGTTTTATATGCGGCCTAGGGTAAACTATGGACCGATCTTCACGAAATTTTATAGTCTTATTTCAAGTCCTACAAAACTGTAACGCACCAAAGTTTGTTATGATAGCATTATTTTTACGGTCTTAGGAGTACTAAACTTTTTTCCGGGAGAAGGGTTTATATGGGGCCTACGGTATATTATGGACCAATATTCACGAAATTTCACAGTGTTATTTCTAGTCCTATTAAACTGTGACGTGCCAAAATGTGTCATGATAGCATTGTTAATTAGGGTTTTAGGCGTACTAAACTGTTTTCCGGGAGAAGGGCCTTTATGGGGCCTAGGGTTAATTATAGACGGATCTTCACGAAATTTTACAGCGTGATTTTCAGTCAAATAAAACGAATTCTTGCAAATCTTATATCATTCTGTGGACTTAACCACCATTTATGTTAGATTTTGTAACAAAATTATAAATTTTTTTTAGGTGGTGGTTCCATATTTTGATTCATAGTTTTGATCCTACTTAACTGATTTTGCTGAATTTCAATCCCAAACTGTTTAGGATACCTACAAGCAATTTCAGACCAAGTTTGCTTTGTTCCTTTGAATTTTTCGAAAGTGAGCGTGTTTGCAACATACGGAAAGACAGACGGACATGGCTAAATCGACTTAGAATTACTCAAGGACCCAGAATATATATACTTTATGGGGTCTGAGATGAATAATAAAAAAGTTTCACACGGAATGACAAACTTAGTATATCCTCTTCACAACTAATTGTGGTGGAGGGTATAACAACAAAGTGCGAAATACAAATTTTTTATAATTAATTTCATAATTGACTTAGTTTTTTTAGCTCACGTGGTCTTTTTATACAACAATGGTTTTTACAAAAATTCAATGTTCTGACTTCAAACAGGACTGAGAAAAATATAAATTTACGAATCTTAGGTTAAGGGACCTTTTGGTCCATAGTATATTTTCTTTGGTTTTTAGTGATTTTTTTTTACATTTATTTAAAAAAAAACAAGTATTTATTAGTAAAGTATATAATAATAGTTTTGCAAATAAACTTGCTGGAAATGGAGCATTTTATCTCAGACTTAGACTTAGACTTACAGCAACTACAAATTCCACGCTTTCGAGCCACTGAGTTAGAAGTATTATTATTCGAAGAAGCCACTGGAACTATGCATCGTGATCGTATTTCAGTCAATTACTGTGCTGAGAACTCTTGTTGAAGTAATCTAGTCCGTTTCGTCGTATACGCCTTAGCCAGGAAAAGTGCTAGGTTCCGCAAAAATTCTGGTCTCCTGCGATTCCGATCAGATGGAGCCTATGAAACGCCGATTTTAGAAAATGGTATGTATGTATCCATTTAAGCGGTCATATCAAGTATGTTTTCAAATACAATGATTGGCCATGGGTTTGTTTTGCATTTTGGGCTGTAGGAACCAACCATTTGATAAGTAAGTTTCCTTTCCTGAAGTTTTTTACCAACTCAAAAGTAGAAAAAAAGGCGCCTGTTATATTTTGCCCTTTCAAGGCTTCTGTCAAGTCCAATAAAACGTGTCGGTATTGGTTATTTTCAGGCTGAACATTTCTAGACTTACCAAGGTATGGTTGTATATTCCATTCGTAGCCTTACTTCAAATATTTGTGTTTATTGACAACAAAAATCAAAAACGTGGCATCCCACAATTGTCTTTTACATATTGCCCCGGTAGGCTAGCTGGTAGTGAGCTAGTCTATTAGCGCCGGGGTTGCGGGTTCGATTCCCGCCAGAGACTCTGGTTCCTGCAGACAAGCGTAAAGCTTCGCGGGATTAGCTTAGGGAATTAAAAAAAAAAAAAAAAAAAAAAAAAAACAAAAAAGGGATATCCCATACTTGTTTTTTCCATTAGTTTTTTATATGGACCAAATGGTCCATTAACCTAACATTCGTAAGTTTTTTCTAACCTAACAGCAGGGTTAAATACACTATGGGACAAATCAAGATTTTTGGAAAAACACATGTATTGTACAGTACAAGAGTTGTTCAGCTTTCCGTTATCTACCAATTTGATCAATATTGTAAGTGAAAAATTAAGAGTCCCTGACAGTTATTCGAAAAAAAGTGAAAAAAATTTTTAAATTTAAAAACAAAGTACACGAAAAAGGTATTTTTGGCAAAAAAAAAAGTTAACAAAATGTGTTTGGCGGACTAGAAGCCATTGCCATATATAGTTATAGTTAAAGGAAAAAGACACTGCACTCACCTTATCCGTAGAGAGTTAAACACTTTTTTGAACGGAGACCGTAATCATTGGCAGGATGTAGGAATAAGAATACGATTTAATTAGTTATTGTAAGCTAATATTGAATATATGAAAATTCAAACATAAAATATAGCTAAGCGATATCACGAAGTCTTAACTCGGGGTTGGCACGTTTTTTTTTTTTTTTTGTGGGTGTTTCAGAATTTTTGGAGGCCCATTAAAATATAGGTCACCAAATTTGCCAAACTGTGTATAGGGTCTTTATAACCATTGGTAGTACAATCCAATCTTTACAGTCTAATCCATGTGTTATTTACATTGTTGCACTGTGTTATTAAATAAGAAATATAAAAGTAATTCCTACTTGTTCAGCTACAAACTTAAATTTGTCTATAAAAAAATTTTAAGTGCTTGAATAATTCCACCAATGTCATTGTCATAAAAATTTGGCTCAAAAATATAAAAATATATAATATGAATCATTTACTGCAACTTTTTCATCTAACAAACGTTTTGGGCTTAGGCGACAGCAGCAGCAGCAGCACTACTTTCATATGTAGTAGACACCCTTCTTCTGTACGTAATTTTAAACTTACCACGTTCAATGTCGCCCCTGATAGAAGGGCTTAACCGTGATGTGTATAACACTTGTAATAATTTACTGCTTTACACAATACCTAAGCAAACATATGTTGTTATATGTATGTAATACATACATACATACTATGTATGTGTTTCTCATTCATATTACTTTAACGTGAGAACAAGTAAATCAAACACAGAAATTCAGGCCTTGCTAAATTGTGTGTTGTCAGTAGTATGTAAATCACAAATTCTTTCAAAATTAAATAGTAATTAAAAATATATGGAGTACATATGGAATATTTTTTATGTTTAACTATTCGTTACGTTCAAAAGTAGTCGTTTAATTACAACATTTATTAATGATATAATTTTGCCAACGGACCACAATTTAGTTACAATTTTACAAAAAAAGGGTAAATTAGAAGTTATACGAAGGTTTAAAAAAATGTAGGCCTTGTTACTCTTGGGTTAACGTATACGTTGCGGATGAGCTCTACCATTATCCTTGCCAAGCTTATGTATTAAAAGGTACTATTACAATAACTAGACGTTGCGATGCGGATAAACCTGTTAAAATAAAAATGTATATCCGTTTTTACGAATCAGCTGTTTAAGCATATTATGCGAACATTTCATTGACGCACACGTAGTTTTTCATATTTTTATACAAAACGCATAAATAACAAAAGCTAAAATTAATAAACTAAATAAATATTTTTTTATTCGTGCTTAATTTCCAATTTTTAATCTTGATAAAAACACTAAAATTTATTGTTGATAGGAATGCGCATTTCACTGGTTGCGTAGGCCAGATCATCAGGAAACTTCATCCATAAAGATTTTAGAAAAACTAAAGATATTAAACCAAATAAAACTGTTAAACGTATAAGAATTATAAGCAACAGTTCTACTTGTAACAATATCAAAGTTTAAACAAAAACATCAACAGTCAACAGTGAGTTTATCTCATCTTACATTCCCCACTACAATTGATTGAAATTCTTCCAAAATTAATTGTAGTTGTAAGTAGGGTAAGAAAAAACAAAATGAAAACAAAAACAACTTGCAAAAGCATGTTGCCAGCTTAAGAGTTTTTTTAAGGCCGTGCACTTGCCTGTTCATTATCAAAAATTACTTTTTGGGAATACAAAATTGTGATTTAAAAGATTTTGATATTCGTGCTTAATTCCCAATTTTTATTCTTGATAATAACACTGAAATTTATTGTTGACCTACTTACAACTACAATTAATGTTGGACGAATTGAAGTCAATTGTTTGCAGATGACAGCAACCTTTGCCACTCGTACTCATTCGAATGCAGACCCAGCGTATCCGATGTCGGTGCTATGGGGCAGAATATGAATGATACGCTTGGCCGAGACCTTGACTTAATCTCGGAATGGGGTCGTGCAAATAGGGTCGATTTTAATGCCCAAAAACCCCAATGTTGCTTGTTGACGCATAAACGCGCGACAAATCAAGGTGCCTCATCTGTATATATGGGTGGTATAATTATTGAGGAATCAGAATCTCTTGATGTTCTGGGCATGAGGATACAATGTGATGTCCGATTGATAGAACATATATTCAAGGTGTCCAAAGAAGCATTCAAGTGCCTCGATTTTCTAAGACGGTGTAAGATATACTTCACTCCATCTGATCTCCTTACTATTTATACCACCTATATCCGACCGCATATGGAATACAGCTCTCATGTGTGGATCGGTGCTTCAAAGTCTATTTTGGAGCTTCTCGTCCCCGTGCAGGAGAGGGTGACAGTAGGGTATCCAATTCTTTTGACTCCCTTGAGCACCGTCGCAATGTGGGTTGTATTTACCTGTTTTATCGTTACTACAATGGGATGTATTTTGACGAAATTAGGGATCTGGTTTCCGAAACCCGTACGTTTGTTCGTTGTTTCCTCAAGAGCCCATACTTATGTGGTCGATTGCCAGGTGAATCGTACAACGCATTACAGAGACAACCCGTTTTTTCCCGGACAGTTCGTATGTGGAATAACCTTCCTGCAGAAGTCTTCCCTCTCACTTACAACATGATTAAGTTCAAATCGAATGTTCACAAACACTACACCCTCTATCCTCCTTCCCACAACCTATTTTCCTAGTTCCAACACAATGCAATGCATAAGTAGGGGTCATCCCCTGAGTGCAATGCATTAGTAGGAGTCATCCCCTGAGTTCAATGCATTAGTAGGGGTCATCCCCTGAGTGCTGGTCCTAACAGAAAAAAAAATACAGCTCAATATGGTGCCGTGAAAAAAGTTTTTTATTTTAGTCATTGTGAAGATCGTTTTATCGATTAAACTGTGTGTTTTATGAACTGTTACAATAAGCACTGTTAAAGTGAATAAATATGCTTATTCACTAGTAAAAAACTTTTAAGTGTTCACCTATAAAGTATATAAAGGGGTTTTCAGCAAGAACTATGTTCTTTAATTGTGGCAACACCAACAACATGATAGTTTTAAAAGATGCATTGGAAATTTTTACGATGAATTCAATTTCGCTCGAAAATCGCATTAAAATAGTTAAAATCCACTATGAAAATGGTGGTTCTGTTAAATTTACATTCGCACAGCCAATGAAACGATCAATTTACTATCAACTATTAAGTGGCCAGCCAGATCGTGTGATTAAGAACAGAGCCAATCGAATCTATTGCAGCCTTAAAACTTAAAATCCTTGATGTGATTATCGAAATAAGCCCACCATTTTGCCAAAAAGTGATTAAAATCTTTGATGAAAGAATCGACAACTGTCAGCGTGCTCGTAGTGGAGATTTGTCAGATATCATTTTTCATTCATAATTGCTGAACTTTTCTCTTCGTAATACAATACAAATTTGAGTCATCTTCATCTAATTTTTTTGTTTTAGAAAACAAAGTTCTTGTTTAAAAACCCGATATTTTCTGGGTTCTTGCAACTATACGTCAATCAAACTATGTCACTATGTCTGTCCTTCTGTTAAATTAACGCTCTCTTTCGAACGACACCACAGAAAAAAGTAAGAGTGCTATATTCAGATATGCCGAATCATCGTGCTGCGATATGAACAGAAAGTTATATAAATACCGTTCTTAGATAAAAAAATAAATCAACTTTTTGCCACGCCTACCTCCCCAATCCTGCCCACATTTTTTCGGATGTTGTGAATTGATAGCCAAGGTGCTTGTTCACATCAGTGAACAATTCAAAATTCCCATCCCAGATGTCAATCTAAACTTTCACCTCAACTGCAATCGACATCCACTCTGTTATTGTTGTCATTTTTCTTAGGACATTCTAAAGTTAATCTTGAGAAGAAAACAACTGTGCGCTACAAACTACATTCAAAACCCCAAACCATTTTTAATATACAAAAGTGTTTGTAATTATAAAATTGAAATTTATTAAAAATAGCTAAAATTTGTGAAACCCTAAATGTAAAGTGAACAAATAAAAAAAAAGGAAAAAATCTAAAATTAAAATTAAACTATAAAATAAATAAATACATACACAAACTTAATGAACTTAACCTAAAAATTAGTTGTTTCTTTATTTACTTAAGAAATACATAAATACCTACTACATATATAGTGCACATAGTTCCCCTACAAAGGTTTGTTGACCCTTAATATTACATTTTTAAAACCTGCACTCTATCTTACCCTTTCAAACCCGTAAAAACATTGGTCCTCACGAACCGTCAAAGTGAAAAAGTGAATACAGTCCACAAATTAAAAAAGAATATAAAATAAATAAGTTAAAATTGAAGTTCACAAAACACACACATAAATAAATAATACCCTACAAATTAAAAACAATAATCACTCAAAGCACTAAAATAACAATATAATAAAAAAGTGCAAAGTGTAGTTTAAAAACTAATAAATAAATAAAAACATAGTGACACAAAACAAGCTTATTTTTTAAAAAATTAAATAAAACAAAAAGGAAAACAGTGCAAAAAATTCAGCATAAAGCAAACAATTTAAAAAATATAAAAAAGTGCACAAGGAGAAAAATTTGAAATCAAAATAAAAATTGTGAACAAAATATTAACAAAAACAAATTTCCATAAAAACTAAACAGAAAATATTTACGAGAAAAACAAAACAAATAACAAAATAATTTGCTTACATATTAATACAAACCACATTTAAGATTTACATACGTACACACGCATTAAGTACAAGGAGTTTACAACAACAACACAACACACGGAATCAACAAGCATCATAGCGGGAAGACGACACAAAAGAAAATAATAAAAACACAAAATATTTTTTTTGTCTTGTAAGGTTTGTACCCTACCCTCAGCAAACAAGGTAAGCGTGTAATTTTTACAACTTACAATATATACAAATTTCCATTTTTTTAATAAAGATTGTGGTATTTTTATTATTAAGCAATATATTATAAAAATATTTCTTTACCCACTTACCCATCCTACACAAAAACGTAGAGATAAATAAGAATATTTTTTATATTGCTGTTGAAGGACGAATATTGCCTTCCAAAGTGTGTAGCGTACATAAACCAATATAAAATACCCAGTTGGAAATTTGGTTTGCTAGTTAAATTTTAGAATTTTAAATTAAAAGTCGCGTTATTTTAAAAAATTAAAACCAACCCTTTTATTATATAACTGTTTTTCTTAATTAAAGTATTTTATTAATTTTTTGAATAAAACCCAAAATGTCTAACTTACAATCTTTGGCCGCTGATTTAATGAGGTATATCCAAACGGATTTAGAGTCATTTGATGAAGATTACCGCTCTTCATCGGAAAATTTCCAATCATTACCCGCTCTAAAATTCAAGAAACGTGAGCTTGATGAGTTATGGTCTAAAATTGACAGTAAATTCGTGCAGATTAGAGAATCTCCTGATTTGGAGGACCCAGTGAAGTCTCAGACTATAAGTTTATCGGAAATTGTAAAACATGTTAGATCTGCTAAAAGTTTTTATAGAAATAGTATGATCGCGATTGATGAATCAATTGAGGAAATTACCCAACTCAATGAAACCCGACACTCTTTACCCGAACCCATTAATACACAACCCCATAATACGGTAGCCTTCAATGTACCCCCTTGTGATATGCCAACATTTAGCGGTGATTTCAAATGCTGGGCTTCCTTTAGAGACCTTTTTAAGGCCATTTATGGCAATAACACTCGCTTAAGTGGAGTTGAAAAACTTTTTTACCTTAAGCAGAAGACAAGCGGCGAAGCCAAAGAAATAGTAGACAATGCACCCTTAACAAATGACGGCTTTTGTATTGCGTGGACCCAGTTAACTGCTCAATATGAAAATCGTAGAATGCAGATTAACGCGCAATTAAAAACCCTATTTAATCTACCCCTAGTAAACACTATGTGCAGTGTTTCTATAAGAAAACTGCAAAGAAAGATAAATTGCTGTATTTCGAATCTGAACTCTTTAGATATTGATACGGATCACTGGGATCCTATCTTAGTATATCTTTGCTTGACAAAATTACCCAGGGAGACGCGAAGAGAATTTGAAAAATCCCTCTCAGATTGTGCTGAAATGCCTTCATGGACAAACTTGGATTTGTTCCTAACTAACACATTCAAGGAACTTACATCTGTGAATGATGTTCAAGATAACGGCAACAACCCTACCCAACACCCAAAACCCAAACATTACCAAGAAATTAAAACACAGTATGACAGAAGAGGCAAAACATTTCATAATGTAGCCAATGATTCAAATGGGAAGCAATTACCAAAACCCACCCACAACCCACCCACCCAAAAACGCAATAATGAACGAGTTCTCTCTAACCCTACTCAACACACAACCCAAAACTACCCGAAAACCCAAAATAAACAAGATGGTTCCATTTGCAAACTTTGCAATGGAAATCATACTTTGAGAGAATGTTCGTCTTTCAATTCACTTGGAATAAATGAGAGAATTGACTTTGTAAAAAATAATGAAATATGTTACAATTGTTTAGCCATTGGTCATGTCATACAAAATTGCCGTAGCACATTTATCTGTAGGTATTGTGGTAAACGTCATAATAGCCTTTTACACAAGCCAAGTTCAAAAATAAACCCAAAAGATGATGATAACCAGGCTTCATGTTCGTCAAATACAGTTCAATCTTTCTCGACACATACCCAATCAAGCAAACCCACACTAGATGACAGAACGAAGTTATTAGGAACTGCAGTTCTGAATGTTGAGGTTCAAGGAGAATTATTTCCAGCTAGAGCGCTTATAGACCCAGCCTCAGATTTTTCGTTTATCACAGATAAACTGAGAAAAAGATTACATTTACCCACTACGCCTATAGTTGCTGAAATTTCAGGATTAAATGAGATAGTTTCTGCCCGTTCAAACAAACTATGCCAAGTTTTATTGCGCTCAAATACCCATAACAACTTCAAATTGAATATCCAAGCAATAGTAGTAAAAACTCTAACTAAAAATTTACCCACCCAAAGTTTAAACCCAACCCTCATAAAAGACTTGGAAAATATTCAATTAGCTGACCAAAAATTCTATGAAAGTCGACCTATAGACTTTATTATTGGCAGCGATTTTTACCCCCAGATTTTAAAATCTGGAGTTAGAAAAGATATATTGAATACCCTTATAGCTCAGGAGACTGAGTTTGGCTGGATTTTAACGGGACCCATTCAAAAATCACATAGTACCCAACCCTTAGTTTCATACTTCAGTTCAGTCACGCTTGATAAATTTCTGACCAAATTCTGGGAAATTGAAGATGTACCCAACCAACCCAAGGTTTCAGATGAGAGTTCTGTTTGTGAAGAAAACTACATAAACACAACCCGTCGATTACCAAATGGCCGTTATCAGGTAGATCTTCCTTTTCTGTACCCTCCTGTCGAGTTAGGAAACTCACGCCACGTAGCAATGGCTCAGTTCTTAAGAAATGAGAAAAGTCTGATGAAAAAGCCAGAACATAAATCAGAATACGATAACGTGCTACAGGAATATATCGACTTGGGTCATATGAAACCCATAAAATATAACCCTAACACTCCTTCAAATACCCAGTATTACTTACCCTATCATGCTGTTGTTAAACTTGATCGTGTGACGACAAAAGTTCGGGTGGTATTTAATGCCTCTAGCAAAACTTCGAACAACAACAGCCTTAAAGATTTAGTTGTACTTATCTTGAAATGGCGCTTTTATAAGATAGTTTATAATGCTGACATTACTAAAATGTACAGGCAAATTATTTTAAACCCGATACACACTCCATATCAAAGAATTTTATTCCGTAAAAGCGTTAACGAGCCAATTCAAGATTATGAACTGCAAACAGTCACATTTGGTGTGAATTGTGCGCCATACTTGGCTATAAGAACCCTACACGAATTAGCCAAAGACATTCAAAACACCCACCCTGTCGCATCGCAAATATTGAAAAATAATATGTATGTAGACGATGTGTTAGCCGGAGCTCACACTATTGAAGAGGCTAAAAAAGCACAAACGCAATTAATCACGGCTCTTGACTCTGCTGGTTTTCCTTTAAGAAAGTGGATTTCGAATACAAAGGAATTACTTGATGATTTACCCAAGGAACATCAACTCGATGTTGACCTGCTTACCCTACCGGAATCAAATAATGCTAAGACACTAGGTATTCGGTGGAACGCAAAAGAAGACATGTTTTTCTTTAATGTTCCTTTAATTGAGAGAAAATCAGCTTACACGAAGCGAACTGTGTTATCAGATATCGCTCGTCTTTTTGACCCAGCTGGATGGTTAGCGCCAATTTTTATATCTGCTAAGATTATAATGCAACAGATTTGGCAAGATAACACAGCTTGGGATGAATGTCTTACCCCACTTACCCTCATAAAATGGCAAAAGTTTTTGCAGTTTTACGATAATATTAATACAATTCGAATTCCAAGATGGATTAACTTTTTACCTTCAGCGAAAATTGAGTTTCATGGATTTTCAGACGCTTCTGAAAAGGCCTACTCTGCAGTTTTATATGCACGAGTTACACCCGTTGACGGACCTAATTCCGTAACCCTACTCTTTGCGAAGACAAGAGTTGCGCCAATCAAAGTAATCTCGTTACCAAAGCTAGAACTTTGTGGTGCTGTGTTGTTGGCAAATATGACACACAATTTACTTACCCAACTCAGCCTACCCTTACATCAGACGTATTTCTGGACAGACTCATCTATTGTCTTGGCATGGCTTAGCAAGCAACCCAATTCATGGAACACGTTTGTAGCAAACCGAGTTTCTACAATTATGCAGACAGTCGGTGTTAAGAATTGGAACCATGTGGCGTCACACGATAACCCTGCCGATGTTGCTAGCCGAGGATGCAATCCCGATGAGTTGAAAGATGACAATTTATGGTGGAATGGACCAGCTTGGTTGAAACAATCTGCTTCACAGTGGCCAACAACGAATAAACACTTTATAACTCAAGCTGAAGCTAAAGTTAGTCAGTCGTTTTGCACGACGGTTGATACCCACCCTCCCTTGGAAAATATGAATATTACACACCCAGATATATTATCAAGATTTTCAAAACTGTCAAATGCTCTTAGAGTTATGACATATGTCTATCGATTTTGTGATCGCACATTATGTACCCGAAGCAATACAATTCGAAATGATAGAGTTATTCTTGATCGAAACAACCCACATGAAGTCAAAGAAAGACTGCACATGTTGATAACACACCCAAGTATTGAACTTAGTGCGTCTGAAATAAAATCTACCCGTGATAGACTTATTATTCTTTGTCAGACTGAATATTTTAAACACGAATACAACTGTCTAAAGAAAAGAAACCCTATACCCAGTAAAAGTAGCCTGCTCACCCTAACGCCATTTTTAGATTCATCTAATGTAATGCGTGCAAATGGTCGACTAGCAAATTCCAGTGCTTTGTCATATTCCGAAAGACATCCGATTTTATTACCCTACGGAAGTTCTTTTGCTAAATTATTAACCCAACACGTACATCTGGTAACCCTGCATGGCGGAAATCAACTTATGTTGAGAATTATAAGATCAGGATATTGGATTCCGAAACTTAAGAATCTTATTAGTTCCGTTATTAATAAATGTTCACCTTGTACCAGATATAGGAATAGACAAACGACCCAATTTATGGCGGCGTTGCCACCAGAAAGAACCCAAATAGATAAACCCTTTACAAATGTTGGAGTTGATTTTGCTGGACCATTTGATATAAAAGTTTATAATGCCAGAGCTTGTAGAATTACAAAAGGTTACGTGTGTGTTTTTGTTTGCTTTGCAACAAAAGCTATTCATTTGGAGCCTACATCTGATTTGTCTACCCAAGCCTTTATGGCAGCCTTTGCTCGATTTTTTTCGAGGCGGGGATGCCCTGTCGCAATTTTTTCCGATAATGGAACTAATTTCATTGGAGCTAGTCAGTTACTAAAAAAAGAGCGACAGGAATTTATTAAACAATTAAAAAGTTCGGTGGTATCTGCTAGCAGTTTTCAAAATTTGACGTGGCATTTCATACCACCGGGAGCACCTCACATGGGTGGTTTATGGGAAGCCGGAGTGAAAAGCTTTAAATCCCATCTAAAGAAAATGAATACCCTTAAATATACATTTGAAGAGCTAGCTACACTCCTTGCTAGAATAGAAGGATGCCTAAACTCAAGACCCTTGAGCCCGTCAAGTGAAACCTCGCAGGATCTTAACCCTTTAACTCCCGGACACTTTTTAATTGGTTCACCCATATTAACCCCTGCAGAACCCGATTTTAGCAGTGATAATATTACCCTAGCAAACAGATGGCAAAAGTTAAGAATTCAACATCATAACTTTTGTAGAAGATGGAAAGATGAATACCTTAAAGAGCTCCATAAAAGATACAAGTGGAAAAACCCTCAACGTCAAATTGAAGTTGATGACATTGTGATTATTAGACAGGATAATTTACCCCCTAACGAGTGGTTGCTCGGTCGAGTAATAAAGACGTACACTGGCTCTGATAGACGAAACAGAGTAGTAGACTTACGTACAGCAACTGGAACTTTGACTCGACCAATAACGAAAGTTGTGGTTTTACCCACTAGATAGTTTAACCCAAGTAACACTTGGTTCCTTATTTACACCTTTTAACCCATATAATCCAATTACCCACTTGTTACACTTACCCATGACTTACTCTTCACCCTAACTTTCTAGTATACTAACCCATCCATTCACTGATTCTTAATTTCATTCACATGACTTATTTCATATAGAATATGGCACCCAACAATAACCACCATAAGAAACGTTCCAGTCGTTCCGGTAGTCGAACCGCAAAATCGAAGAAAGGCAATAGCTCTCGTCCCACACCTAACCGCAATAGTGCTGATCGTCAACAAAAACGACATTTTGGTTGCGGCATTTGTCAGGCGGATCACAGCTTGGCAAGCTGTAGGAAGTTCAGCAAGTTGAACCTGGCAGAAAAATATAAAACTGCAATAAGACTGCACTACTGCATCAACTGTTTGGCCAGGAATCACCTTATTGAGAAATGCCCCAGCAACTCTCGGTGTCAAACATGCAAGGGCAAACACCATACCACTCTACATGGCCCCGAGAGAATCATACGAGATTTGGCAAAGGGACAGTTTCAAACAACTGTCTCTAAAAAGGACCACACCGTTCCGATTCCTGCGCTATCCTGAACTATTGTGACGACAATCAAGGCGACAGGCTTACCCACGGCAAAAACCCAAACCTTTGTGCCCACAGTTGTCGTTCAGGTTATGACACAGAAGTCAACTCAGCTCGTCAGAGCCCTTTTAAACCCTTGTCTGACAACATCAACGATCAGCATGGCATTCGTGCGAGAATCAAAGCTGACCACCTTTAAGGTTGATGATCAGATGTATGTCAAGGTTATAATCGCACCAAATATGGCATCAACCATCAGATACGAGGTCTGTATGCGTGTTTCCGACGATTTGCCAAGAAACCCTTACCCTAGCGCAATGGATCCGGAGATTAAAAAGAAGTTGTGTAGAATTTCACTAGCCGACCCAGAATTCTATAGCAACTCACCCGTCGCCATGGAAATCGGTGGTGATTTATATACCACCGTTTTACAACCCAACACAATCCATATAGATGGTGGATCACTAATCGCACAGGATTCGCACCTTGGTTGGCTAGTCATGGGATCCCTTACCAATTGAACACTTAATAAAGTATTTTACCCTACCCTCTTACTCTTACCTACCCTAACACAATATTGAGCGTATAAAAATAATTGTCCATTTTCTTCACAGGTTGCCAGGCCCGGGAGGATGTTCACATCAGTGAACAATTCAAAATTCCCATCCCAGATGTCAATCTAAACTTTCACCTCAACTGCAATCGACATCCACTCTGTTATTGTTGTCATTTTTCTTAGGACATTCTAAAGTTAATCTTGAGAAGAAAACAACTGTGCGCTACAAACTACATTCAAAACCCCAAACCATTTTTAATATACAAAAGTGTTTGTAATTATAAAATTGAAATTTATTAAAAATAGTTAAAATTTGTGAAACCCTAAATGTAAAGTGAACAAATAAAAAAAAAGGAAAAAATCTAAAATTAAAATTAAACTATAAAATAAATAAATACATACACAAACTTAATGAACTTAACCTAAAAATTAGTTGTTTCTTTATTTACTTAAGAAATACATAAATACCTACTACATATATAGTGCACATAGTTCCCCTACAAAGGTTTGTTGACCCTTAATATAACATTTTTAAAACCTGCACTCTATCTTACCCTTTCAAACCCGTAAAAACAGTGCTTGTACCTAACTTGGAAACTTTGACTCTTGCCGTTCTGCAGATATACAGAAATCTATAACATCTTTGTATGGAAAGTATCCCACCCTCCTTTTTTTGCATGTTGTGTTGTGGTGGCCAAGATGCTTGTACCTAATTTGGAAGCCTTGAGTCCTGATGTGCTCCAGATAAACATAAATTGATAAATTGATTGATGAATTGATTGCCAAGGTTCTTGTACCTAACTTGGAAACTTTGGCTCTTGCCGTTCTGCAGATATACAGAAATCTATAACATCTTTGTATGGAAAGTATCCCACCCACCTTTTTTTGCATGTTGTGTTGTGGTGGCCAAGATGCTTGTACCTAATTTGGAAGCCTTGACTCCTGATGTGCTCCAGATAAACATAAAAATTAAACAAAAAACCAACAAGGGATTTTTGGGTAAAATAAGAGGCAGTCGTCTCCCACTGGGGACTGCGGAAATCCCAATTCAACGAACACACGAAGAGACGGCCATCGTAAAATCAACTTCCATCCATATAAGGACTAGGGTATTCATTTAATCGACCTTTTGCTTTAATCGGTCAATCGCTCGATTAATTAACCGAGGTTTTGGTTTAACCGGTTAATAATCGGTTAATTTAGTTTTTGATCGGTTAACCGATTAATAAAGTTTTTTTTTTATAAATTAAGTAATTTCAATATATAAAAATGCATTAATTGCTTATTATTTGGAGTTTATAAGTAAAAAAAAAAAACAATTCATAAATATGTAATATGCATTTTCCAATTAATGCACAAGGTGTGGTATCAAGTCATATCGTCATAATATCCTAAATAAAATTTAAAATTGTTTAAAGTAAATATTTCAAACAAAATGAAAATTGTAATGCTCTGTTCATTGATTCGTCACAACTGTATATGGGCATTTCCATAGAATGGTCTACCAGGATGAAAAAATAAAATGTTGAATTTCAAAAGTCTATGTTCTTATAAAATAATGGTTTCCTAGCATATCTGAGCTGTTTAACTTGAGACAATTAGGCTGGAAACTGGACAATTTTACAATTTCCTGTATTTTCTACTTCTAAAGACAGTTTTATATACTGATTTTACATGCAAAAAATATGTTATGTTTACACTCTTTCTGCATAATCTCTCCATTTAAATCAATTGTAAAAGGAGTATTAAGTTTTTTTGTTAAGGAAGTTTGAAGACATTTATGGGAAAATACCTGGTGATAATAACAAAAAAACATATGGAAAAATCGTACGTTCGCGACCGGTAAATAAGCCAATTAAATAAAAACCAAGAGAGATATTTTATTTTGTAAATACTGGATGGAGACCTACATTAATACACTTTTAAAATAAATTAATCACTTTTGAAAATTCCGTTTTATTACGCAGATTTTTACATTTCACTACTGTCAGCCGAAGTTGACTTCTATTTTGCGTACGTTCGTGACCACACGTTTATAACTCTAATTAAGAAAACTTAAACTCAATGAAATCCATCTTTTGTACTAAACATAGAGCTACCCAAATGCTATCGAATCGCAAAAAAAATGCTAGGAAAAGTTTTGTTTTCTATATTATTTCTACATCAAAAGCGTACGAACGTACGTTCGTGACCCCAGGAAATGACCATATTTTAATTCAAAATATAAGCAGTAGCTTACAGCAGTCATATCGTTGGCTTAATATGCAAACCTGCTAACTCACTTTCATCACATTTTACAGGAGAGAAAAAAAAACTTTTTATTTTTCCTATTTGAAGCTTGATAGAAAATTAAAATTACAGTCAGTTTTACACACTTCAAGACTTAAATAGAAGAAAAACTACATGCTGGTCGACAAGGCGTATCTTTCTCTACCACACGCCATCAAAATCTCAATTAACATAAAAAGTGGATTTAGAAGGTTTGCATATTAATCCGACGATATATATTTCCTGTAATTATTTATGACTACCTTGTGAATCCCCCAAATATATACATATTTATACCAAAATAAACTGAGATAATTTTATTAGTTATTTCAATAGTTAAAGGAGATCTTATAAAATAATCTTTAAAAAAAGTTATTTATTTTAAATGTTTAGGATTAAAGCGAATCTTTTCTTTCGTTTAACAAAATTTGACTTGGAAAATATTATTTCACTTATCGTAGATGAATGTCTAATTTCTCAGTCCTTTTCCAGGATTTTTCTAAACATATAAAATACTCCATTATGCCATTAAAGTTGTTTTAAATTTTAAACACTTCTAATTGTTTTGGTTAATTCTGTTAAAAGACTGATATGAGAAGAAACAAATATCTAAACACATCCACATAAAAAGTACGTAAAACAAAAAAAGGTGTTTATTTAACCCATTTTTCGCCACATTCATGTCGATCGATGATGAAGATAAAAAAACATTGAAAAATATTGTAATTTTAGTCATCGGTCGGCGGAAAATAGGTTAAAATGAAGATAACTGAACACCTTCTTTGTTTGTATTTCTAAACAAATACATTTTGTATATGAGACGAAACAAATAATTAAAAACACAAAAAAAGTAAGTTATAATACTACAAAATATTGAAAAATTTGTTACTTCAGTTAATCGATTAATCGACTGAAATTAACCGGTTTAATTGTTAATCGAAAAAAACCAATTTGAAATTAACCGATCAGTTAATCGGGTAGTAATTAATCGGTTAACCGGTTGACGGTTAAGATGTTAGTCATATTTAAATTATTTCCCAGAGTGAGCTTTAAATGCGGCCTTTGGTAAATTATGAACTTAAATACCCACTAAAGTGATGTTCTATAGTGGGCTTAATAACATTATAATTCTTATGGTAAATAATAGACCAATCTGTATTTTTAGTTAACATTTTTCTGGGGTAGCTTTTCATTCAGCATCGAATGCTTAGAGAAATTCCTTAAAATATTGGTCCTTGACCCACCTTAACTTTGTGCGCAAAGTCCAGGCCGCAATTTTGGAGATAATGTGATAAAATTCGGGACATAGATTCCTATTTACACGAGGACCAAGCCTTTTAAGAATAGGGGAATTTCTGACTTTCAGAAACTATTAAAGCCATTTTAATAAAATGTAAATCATAGATAAAAACATATTTATATGGACACATAAGCAATGCAGTTTTTCCAAAGTAGGACCACAAGGGAAGGTAGGGGGCAATTTCTGCCTCTCACAACTCTCAAATCGATTTTAATGAAGTTTATAAACATATATAAATTCATATTTATATGAACACATAAGCATGATGTGTTTTTAAATACTGTGGTGTAGGGTATCATATGGTCGGGCTTGACCGTCTATACTTTCTTACTTGTTTCATTTAGAGTGACATTTCCAGGAAACCCCCATCGTTCTTAGAAAAATAGGCCAAGTTATACTTAGATTCGGTAGACTTAAATCTATAATCTATAATCAAATTAAGTTAATTTAATTTTAATACTCATTCCTCATAATTCTCATAAAATCTTTTCTTTTTTACATTTTCAGACAAATTTTGGTCCAGAACTTCTAACAAATATGAATCAAGAGGTATGTATCATTTAATGTTTACAATTTCCACTGGTTGGACATCATGAATTCAAAATAACGATTATAAAAATATCAACTTTTTATCAGCCTCAAACTTCTTTTGTAATACAACTTAAAAAAATTTTCTTGTATAACCAAAACAAAACCACCAATTTCTATAGAAATTTCAAACGCTTGTAAATACTTTAAATAATATTTAAGCGTTATAATTATAAGGAAATTTATAAAAATCAGTTTGCAATTGATGAGTTAAAACCCACTCATGCAAACAAACAAAAAAAACTGCTTTTATACATTCGTTGTATCCATGCTCTTCACCTGCCACAATAGTAGTTATTCATCATAATTTTGACTCGTGTTCTATTTTTCTCCATTTCATAATAATTTCACTTTTTTCTCTACACGATTCTAATACACAACGAAGGGGCTTAGAAGTGGGGTTAAGTGGTGAACTGAAAAGCGATAAAAAAATAACAGATGTTGGCTAATTTAAGTGGCGCCATATTGTTCGCAGTTATAGTATTGTTCAACAAACGCGAAGAAGAAGAAAAAAAGTAAAATTACACAACAACAAAACAAGCAACGACATCAACTGATGACAGTGCACTTAGATGACGCCAAGCATTGCTGCTGGTAATGCAGCCACTACGGTGTTGTTGCAGTGAATTGCATGCGAGTGCTTGGTAGACACTGAAGGAAAAATATTATGAATGTTAAAGGATGCCAAACAGTTTGGCTGAAACCGGCTAACCAAAAAACCATCAAGCAAGCTTAACATGCAACCGCACACATTGTCAAAGCAGTCACGTACACAGTAGATGTAAAAAGTATTTAAGAAATTATTTTTCCCGGTATTGTATTTAATATTGTTTAAAATTCAAAAAACCTTAGTAAAGCTTAGAAAGCCTTTAAAAATTTTTTTTGAATAAATTAAGTGTTCAAATTTAAGTTCTTTAAGAAAATCATGCTTCTATGTCAAATAAATTTTTTAACAGATGGATTATTCAATTTATAAAATGTGAGAGTTTTCTATATTTTAACTTAAAAATAAAGTTCTGAAAAGAAGCTACCAGTACCGGGCTCAAAACAGACAAATGATGATAGTCTGGTTGCCATCATGGATCCAGGTTTACCAAGACGATTAACTATGGGTAAATAGCCAACGACTTTCGAGGCGGAAATTTACGCTGTCCTCATATGTACAGTGAGTCTCATAAATATTTTGCATATTTTTTTACCCACAAAGATTTAATACATTCCTCAAAATTAAGTACAAGTGTTTAGTTTTTGAGAAAAAAGTCCATTTATTACGTAGATGATATGTGTTACAACGTAAACATGATAATAAAATTACAAAAACTAAGAATTTCATGGCCTTTTTTGACATTTAAACTATTTTGACCCAAAATTAATACTCACAAAAGTATTTTGATTTTTAAAAAAAATCATCTTATCCTTGCAAATGCTTAGGAGGTGTAGTCAAACAATAGAAAATATAGTTAAGCGTGCAAAAGAACGTGGAAATATTGAAAATTTGGCACGACATGGCCGTCTAAATTTGTAATCAGCCAGAAATGAAAGGAAAATACTTAAAGAAATTCGTGAAAACCCGCATGTATCTGCTCCAAAACTGAATGATAAACTGAGAGGAGCTCTATGCAACAATGTTAGCAACGAAACACTTCGTAGAGTACTATGATCAAACAACTTTAATGCTCGAGTAGCAAGAAAAAAAACCGCTCATTTCTGAAACAAATAGAAACATGCGATAATGCTTCGCTAATCAACATTTAAACAGAGGTTTTGACTTTTGGAAATCCGTAATATTAAGCGATGAAAGCAAATATATAATTTTTGGATCTGATGGAGGACGCATGGGTTTGAGAAAGCCAAATGAGTCCCTTCATATAATATAAAGCCGACAGTAAAACATGGATGAGGTTCTGTTATGGTTTGGGGCTGTATGTCAGCCTCTGGAGTTGGAAATCGAATCTTTAAAGATGGAATTATGGACAGACATGTGTATCTGTCAATTCTTAAAGAAACCCTTAACGCTAGTGTGGATTAAATGGGAACTCGAGCAAGAGGTTTTTATTTGCAACAGGACAACGATCCCAAACAAGCAGCCTTAGATGTTGAACTGTGGATTCTTAATACCACCAAACATTTGCCAACGCCTCCTCAAAGCCCGGCCTTGAACCCAATACAAATTTTATGGGCGTATTTGGAGGAAAAGGTTCGATAACACCACATATCTTCGAAAACTACGTTGAAACAAGTATTGCTACAAGAATGTGGAAAAATATCTCAATATCTATACCACGCCGATCAGCTGCAGTTTCTAAAAACAACGGATATGCCACAAAGTATTAACTGTGCAATATCCATTGTTATACGGTAAAAATACGTGATACTTTTTAAAAGCAAAATACTTTTGTAACCTTAAAAAGTCACTTTATTCTTCTAAAATCTTGTATAAAGAGTATAATAATTAAGATGTTCTAAATTTTTTTTTTTTAAATTTAACTCTTTGTCTTTCTCCTAACACGTTAATAAATAGAAATTCCCATTAAAAATAATAAATAAATGGATGTCAATCAAGTTTCTTCTAAAAAGTTTGTTTTTCTTATATGCAAAATAATTATGAGACTCACTGTTTGTGCTTGAGTGTAACCAGGCCTCTCGTAGAGCACAATAATTCTAATCTGTGTTGGTTTTCTATTCACGAAGGCTATGCAGGCAATGAAAGGATAGACTAGTCGGCGAACAGAGGAGTCCGTCATCTATTTATGGGTCCTAAGCCTTTCTTTGGCATCCCTGACGGTCTAAGCAATCATGGCCCTTAAGTAAATTTATTCATATACAAACGTCCATATTTCCGGGCTAAGGCAGTTTAAAAGATTTGTGACCCTGTCTCGAGGTAAATCTACTGCTTGAAAAGGAAGAACTCAAGCTACTCATGGGCCTATTTGCTAGACACTGTCTGCTCTACTACTGTCCCTTCTTGGGCACTGCCAGGGGAAATTTTTGGCTGGCATCTGATGAGCCCAGCAAGAGATTAGATGGCTTTATACTTTGCGTTAACGAATTTGGCGATTAAAGTCATATTTCTTTTACAGCTACACAAAAATAATATTCAAAGGGTTTGCTTGTTAGAAAATATAAAAAAAAGTTTGTGAGTAAAAAATTAACTACTATAAAAATATGTAAAAATGCGAATACGAAAGAGATAAAAAATGGGAAAGTAATGAAATTAAAAGTATGTTGTATAATCGAGATGATACGGAGAGCCAAGCTTTTTCGCCTTTCAGCAGCATTGATGGTGCCGAATGTTTCGAATTGGTGAACAATGTTATCTTTAAGCCGTGCTGACATTGGTTTTAAATTAACCCAGTAGTAGCAGATATAAAATTTCATAAAAAATAAAACTGCAACAAGTTTTAATAATAATAATTTAGTTAAAAATACTTCGAATGAAATGAGTTTTATTTCATTGTAATCGGTGCACAATTTTGATTTTATTCACTATTTACTGTGAAAACTGAATTGATAAAAGCGCGTTTTCCATACAAAAATCAAATTTTTTTAATATGTGTGTGTTTGCTGCTTTTATATTTATGGACATTTTTTTCCTTTATTTAAAAATGAGGTACGTACACATAATTGTTAATTAAAGCGAAACACGTTCATAGATTTTTATGATCTTTGTCTTATAATGTTTTTCATAGTTTATGTGACTTTACGTGAAAGTAATAAGACTTGAACTTTTTCCTGTTTCGGATTTTTATGATTTTTAAATATACAAAATTTTTAATTTTTCTTTTACGTAAATAACCATTAATCAGCCATTTGTTTTGGTGATTATCCAAAATGTAATTGTTTTTTTCAAGCTCACAATTACAGTTTTAAATCAAAATCAAAAATGAAAAAAAGTTAAAAATTCGATTAGTACAGGTACTTCAAATACTCCTTAGCAATACGAAAGCGATTCTGCTAGATGATAAACTAGCAATATTGCCAGATTACCACTTAAAAGATAACAGGAAGATATCGCAAAAATATCATTACAATGATAAAAAAAAAAGATTTAGCATTTAAAAAAAAAATATTTTTTTTTAACACATTAACATACATTGTTATTTTAAATCAAATTGTTTATTATATAAATTATAAATACAAATAATATAATTCATAATTACAATAAAGAATTATAATATAAATAACAAAAATAGATATTTAATGATATGGGTAATTCCATGTCAAAACGACCAAGAGTGGGACACGACCCCTTCCGATTTTAATAAAATTTGGTGAGAAGGTTCCTTTTATCTTATTAGGAACATATATGAACGAAAAAAATTTTTAAAATTTGTTTTTCGAAAGTTATGTCATATTCAAAATGTCATAATTTCGGAGAATTAGCCGAATGTGTTGAGCTTATTTCTTCAATATCTCGAAAACTAATTGACATACGAAGATGCTTTTGATGTCATTTTAAAGAGAATACTTGGGGCTACAAACCATAAATTGAAAAAAAAAAATTTTTTTTAAAAATGTAATATCTGCAAAATGTTAAATTTTAAAAACGGACTAACTCAAAAACCTATTTTTTTTATTTGGCTGATTTTTTTTTTGTATAATACCTCAAACTGTTCCTTAAAAATCCTGAAACTTTGAAGGAGGTGTTTTTTTTTCTTTTTTAAGATATGATTTTTTTCCTTTCGCAACCCTTAAAAAAATAATATTAAAATAGAATTTTAATATTGTAATTTTGAGCAATAAGTAGTTTTTTTCAATTTATGGTTTGTAGCCCCAAGTATTCTCTTTAAAATGACATCAAAATCATCTTCGTATGTCAATTGGTTTTCGAGATATTGAAGAAATAAGCTCAACACATTCGGCTAATTCGGCGAAATTATGACATTTTGAATATGACATAACTTTCGAAAAACCAATTTTAAAATTTGTTTTCGTTCATATATGTTCCTAATAAGATAAAAGGAACCTTCTCACCAAATTTCATTAAAATCGGAAGGGGTCGTGTCCCACTCTTGGTCGTTTTGACATGGAATTACCCATATAGGTTTTATACAAGTGTCGCATTTAACGGTCGTTATTTGAAAATAAAATATTTTAGGGCTTAAGTATAGGTCATTGATGACGAATTTTATTCTTATTAAACAACTGTGACGACCAAAAGTCGGAGCCCTCGTTTTTGAGTCACATGCCCTAGACTACACCACCACACCAGACCAACCCGGCCCACGATGAATCATAATTATTCGAATTTATTATTATTTTTCGTATTATACCGTATCGCATAGGTTACACTATCCTTTGGTTTTAATTTTACTTCCATTTATTATTGTTTGTATTAAATAAAAAAGAATTTATTTACATGTCATTGTATATTACTGCCACAGGACTAGTGATAGATTTGAAATTAACGGATCAATAACTTCCGCCATCTGGTGGCGAGTAGGAAAGATTGGGACACGACAACATACACTTATGAGCAACCCTGATAAATGATTATTTTAGTATGTGTGTGTAAATGTACGCCGGCAAACAGTATAAAAGCGAAGTACGCACCATTAAGCGAGTGAGTCAGTCGGCAGCTGGCAAACGGGTAAGATCTTACTTAGCTGGGAGAGGTTACACCGCTACAGCTAACTAATATCTAGTGTTCGTTGACGAGAGGTTACACTAAGAGGAGAGGTGTAGACTAAATTCTCTTGGTTTGTTTTCCGACCTTTTTCTGACTATCGTGAGACCGCGCTAGAGAGTAGGGTGATGCTGCACCTCGAGAGAACAGCGGTGTAGACTAAATTCTCTCGATGTCTAGTAGCATGCACGGTAACGATTGCAAAGCACTAGAACAGCGACGTAGACTAAATTCTCTTGGTTTGTCGTCTGCCTTCTGTGTGTTGTTGGTTCCGTCCCGAGAGTGTCGTGTTCGTCATTTGTGTTCTACGTTATATTTAATTTGTCAACTATTGAAGTAAAATTGTGAAATTAAGAGAAATAAATAAACTGAGCGTACGGTTTATAACGTTTGATATAGCGAGTCCGGTGTTTCATTTCTCTGGTCATTAAATAAATTTTTGTAACGAACCCTGGGAGCCGCGAGCTCTACCCCAGCAAAAGATGGAAAAACACGTCGGTGCACAACATTAAACGAACTTTTTTTTTGCTGTTTAAATTATTTTCGGATAAAAATCTCTTTAGCACTTATGGTTAATTTAGAACCTATCAGCACAAAATTTCGGTTTATTGATGCTGCCGGTAAATCGAATTAGGGATAATTAAGGCCATACTGCAAGCAAAAAAAGACATGCAAACAAAAATCATCATATGAACGCAAAGGGATTTTGGAAGTTGTTTCAAAAGAGAATGAAGAAAAAACGACGTCGTAAAAGCCCTCATGCGACTTGAGTGTTGAACATCGTAATGAAATTCATTAATGAAAAACAAAAGCAATTTTTTTGCATTGATTTAAGGTTTGCGTTCTATTATCTGCCATTACCTCTGTTATCCGAAATTAAAAACAAATAATTATTTTTTCCTTTACTTTTGAACAATCAAAAAAAAATTATTAAACAAAGAAAGAGAATTTCCCAACGTACTGGAAGCATGTTCTGTCAAGTTTACTTTTTTTCATATTTTAATACAAAATTAAATTTTGTATTCCCAAAAATTTCTTTGATAATAAACAGGCAAGTGCACGGCTTAAAAAAACTTAAACTGCCAATTTGCTTTTGCAAGTTGTTTTTGTTTTCATTTTGTTTTTTCTTAAACTACTTACAACTACAATTAATGTTGGAAGAATTCCAATCAATTGTAGTGGGGAATGTAAGAAGAGATAAACTCACTGTTTATTGTTGATATTTTCGTTCAAAATTTGATATTGTTACAAGTAGAACTGTTGCTTATAATTCTTATACCTTTAACAGTTTTATTTGGTTTAATATCTTTAGTTTTTCTAAAATCTTTATGGATGAAGTTTCCTGACGATCTGGCCTAAGCAACCAGTGAAATGCGCATAGGAATAGCTTATCCTATCAACAATAAATTTCAAGTGTTTTTGTCAAGAATAAAAACTGGGAATTAAGCACGAATAACAAAATCTTTTAAATTAATACAAAATCTTTTACCATTTTTTACTGAACTTGACTAAAGTGAGTTCGCGTACACTTAATGCAGTAATTGAGAACACAAATTGAGCGAGAAAGGCGACAGCTCTTGACTGAGTATTTACAAATTTTTACTGCAGCGTTTTTTACAGTAAAATTTAGTAAAACAAAAACACATATGTTTAAAAAGGTAAACAAAAGTATACAAATTTTAAAACAATTGCTTAGTAAAAGAAAAATTAAAATAAAAATTAAACCAAAACAAAACGATATTAATTAATTAAATTGGTTTGTGAAGCATTTATTTAGCTAAATACCAAAATTTTAGACTTTTTTTGTTATGTTAATTTTTTAGAGTTGTAAAAGTGTGAAGTACTTGGGTACTTATGTAAGTTATCAATAGCAATAAATTATTCATTTTCTTTTGAATAAATTAACCCGCTACAAATTATTAAAATCAAATAAAATAAAAAACAAACAAATATAAAAGATTACATAAAATAATGTCTACTGGTTGCGTATAACTACATAATAATTGGCTTGACTGTAAATACTTATACGCTCCATAGTACTGTAGTTTTTATATTAAACACTTATAAGAAACGTTGCATACTTTTGCGCTGTTTTTTAATTAACTCATATTCCACATACGCCATATAGTTGGTTATTTGTAATCAAATTTAATAATTCAAAATTATCATTTTCGTTAAATATTTTGAAAGGAATATTTAGAGTTTTTTTTTTTTTGAGTCACGCTGTTGTCTTGCAAGGTTTTTAAGCATGTCCTTCTGTCCGTCGGTAGCAAAAAGTAATATAAATCGGTATAGAAACATATTATTTAATTTTAATGATTACAGTTAAGGCTTATTCATAAGGTAAATGGTTTTTAAACGCTTCAATTATTTGCCATCAGCTGTTGCTTTTATTTTACGAATTCTAAAAAGTTTTGCGTTTGCTTCCTCTTTTTGGAGCAAATTGCACAATTTTCTAATTTACTGCATAAAGTCATAAGTCTTAAAATAATAACATGAAAAAATACGACTGTTGTGAACAACCCCTCATAATTTAGTGTGCTTTTTTGAATTTAAATCAGCTGATTTAAAACTAATATAAAAAATAAATATTTACGGTCTAATTCATAAATGTTTCAGATTTAATGAATACAATAGTTATCAAACACTTTTTGTTTTATAAACCATTAATAAAAAATCTAATTTATAAACGCTTAATAGGAGTGGATTAACAATTAAACGTTTATATTACTTTTGTATTATTATGTTGGCAACATCATGTTGTTTTAATTGTAATTTTTGTAATAGTGATGCATACAACTAGGGATGAAACGATACGATTAAATAAAAATATCATGCAACGAACGAATTTTAAGTGAATTTCTGTTTTGTTTTCAATTTAAAATAAATTTCTGTTTTTTAAAACGTTATGTTTGAAGTAATTTTATGTTTCTTTGTTAATAAAATACATACTATTGAAATGGAAGCGAAATATGTAAATCATATTTTAATATCAAATTTTTACTGCGTTAACTCTGTATGTTCCAAAAGAGATTATACAGCTTTATGTTTAATGAATAATTTAACCAATTTTAACCAGATGTTTTGAAAATAAGACCTCCTAGGTTTTAACAAAAAATTCTTAGCCACATAGAACTGCCAAAATATTTTAAGTTCAAATGTTTTCATTTACCTGATCATTCTGTTTATATGTATAATATTGAGCAAAATTTGCGCCGGTTTTTTTTTTTTTATATGTATGTGCGTACTAATAAAGTTTGGGAAATTTTTAAATGTCTTAAATTCTGTCATTAGGATTGCTTCCTCTATAAGAGATGAAGGCATTTTAATTTTTCTATTGCCCCAGCGAGCTAAGGCACGAGCCACTCTGGCTGAAATACTACACACTGTTGCTTGAGAGAACCCATGAAGATCGGCTGCATCATCTTAAATCTACGAATTGTTTTTTTTTTTTTTTTGACTTCAATTTAATTTATTATTATCGCTTTTTTGGTAATTGCTAAAATTAGTTTTTAAATTTCTGGCAGGCACATTTTTGCAAAAATTTAGTTTTAAATTAATTCTATATAATAATAATGACACCCTTTTTTAACGGCGCTGCGAAATATGGCCCCAGGAAATATGGCCCCAAAAAATAAATGAAAATTGACCCCAAATTTGGGGCTATTTTTCATAATGCAATATGGCCCCATTTCTTTAATGAAAAATTACCCCAAAAAAATGAAAAATACCCCTAAAAATGAAATGAAATATGACCCTAAATTTGGGGTTATTCTTCATTATGAAAAATCACCTCAAAATTTATAATGAATTTTAACCCCAAAAAAGAACACAAAGAAAGTGACATTAAACATTTTCGGTGGAGTTCATATGCCCAAGACTAAAAATCCCAAATTTAGAATCCCGATTTCAAAATCCGGATAATTATACAGTTATGGTTTTAAAAACCGTACGATTGATAGCACGGTTGGGCTTTCGGTCATGTACAAGGATTTTTTCTCTATGGTATAACGAACACTGGCTTTGCTTACTAAAGCTCTACGTTATAGCCGGCCTTCGGCCCGGCGCAAGGATTTTTTTCTCTATGGTATAACGAACACTGGCTTCGCTAACTAAAGCTTCTCTGTATAGACGGCCTTCGGCCGGGTGAAATGATTTTCTTCTCTTAGGTATAACGAACACTGGCTTCGCTCACTAAAGCTTCACTACATAGCCAGCCTTCGGCCGGACGCAAGGATTTTCTTTTCTATGGTATAACGAACTCTTCTCGTAATAGCCGGCCTTTGGCCGGGCTCAAGGATTTTTTCCTCTATGGTATAACAAACACCGGCTTCGCTAACTAAAGCATCTCTGCATAAACGGCAAGGATTTTCTCTACTTTATTATAGGATTCTGGTTTTTTATGTTATCCTTAGAAACTTTTACATAGAATTTTATAAAATTTGTGTAAAAATGTTTGGGGTGATTTTTCATTTCTTTAAACTTGCATTTTTATTAGTAGATGAAAAATAGCCCCAAAGTAAAAATTGTGATTTTATTTGGGGCCATTTTTCATTCCTTGATATTGGGGTAATTTTTCATTCCACTTAAAATGCAAAAACACCCTAACGAAAAAATGAAAAATAACCCCAAAAAAAACAAAAAAATTGCGCCAAAATTGCGTGTTGTTGTGTCTCATGTAAAATTTTGGGGCCGTTTTTCATTTTCCTTTTGGGGCCATATTTCCTGGGCTCATTTTGCGCACCGCCTTTTTTAACATTTAATACTTTTTTTGATGTCTCGAATATATTTAGAGATATCTTGCTCAAGCATTTCCTGATATCCTTAATTTTATAGTTCTCATTGTTTTGCTTCTTTTGTCACTTTGTGTGCTATGAATCAAATTTTCGATGCAAAAGTTAAAATATTCAAAGCATGTGGGACAAAACATTTTTGTACCGTGCGGCAAACCAGTAACCAACAGACGATATACTATGTGGTTTCTACTTTGTGTTTACTTTAACAAATACTATCTATACCTATTTGAAAGACATTTTAAAATATAAGTGTAATGAATGGTAAAAAAGAGGTTTACATTATTTGAAATAAATCTTAATAGCTTTTTATATATTATGCAAAAACTTTAACGACTTTAAGTTTTAACAGAGAACATACATAAGTATCTCGCGACCCACGTTATTTTTTACAAAAAAATCCATCAAGCTGCTTATATTTAAAATTTATTCAAACATAAGTTATCGTTTTTCTAGAAAAAAAAAATTTTATGCGTTTTCAACTTTTTTATTAAAATAAATAAGAAGACAAAAATGTTTAATTTTTCATGCAATTATTAAAATTTTATTTTAACAAACATTAAAATATCAGTTTATTAAACGCTTAAAGTAGGGATAAGGCTACAATAAATATTTCAAATTTATGAAACGTTTATTAAACGTTTAATAGGCTATTAAACATTTATAAATACTCTTTTTTCGACTTTTGCTTATTAAAGACTTATAAAGCTGCAATGAAGTGTTTATGAATTAGACTGTTACCCAACATCAAAACATTTTTTAATTCTAATCCATGAATTAATAAATTAAAGAAGATCTTACCTGACTATCTTCCATTTTTTAGACGCAAATCACAAATTTATTTTATTTTGTTTGTTTACCAAACGTCGCAGGACTCTGTCGATATAAGTTGGCGCAGCAAAAATTGGGATATAAGCCGGATAAAACTATACCATCAACGGCGACGGCTACAAATGCTAATGCGGATCAGCGCAGGTCTCTTCTGATTAATTACGACAGCACAATAAACATTGCAAGCAAAGTTCTATTAATTTAAGACCAGGGACATAACAGTTATAACCAATATTTGAAAAAATCCTGAAATAATTATTTATCACGAATTTTTAAAACTTGCTCTCTGAATAATTATTACAAAAAACCAATATTTTTTTGGTCTTTGATAACCGTTATAGTTTGTTTTTGTTTTTTTTTTTTGGGCTTCCATAACCATTACAAAAGATTTTAATTTTTTTTTGGTCTTCCGTAACCATTACAAAAGTTTTTATTTTTTCGGTCTTCCATATAGTTTTATGAAAATATTATTTGGAGTTCAGCCAATGACACTCCTAATAAAATCTATGAAACAGGTTTCGCTACAGTGAATGTTTATGAAAAGCTTCATAGAATTAATGAAACTGTTTACAGAAATAGTCAGTCTTGGGTTCGAATTGGGTTCGAAATAGTCGAACAAGCCTACTTAATGGTATTTTCGGCTAGGTAGAGGTGGCAGCCGACTTTATTCGCCAGCTCACATAGACACTGAATGTCCGTTGCGATACAACTGCGCTTCCACTCATGCTTAATTAGTTGTGTTATATTCTTAGAATGCATGACGAGACCTACAGTTCAATGCTGAGTCCGACCGGCAAGGTTTGAAGTGCTTTAGAACAGAAATTACTTTCATTGGTTCGCTCAAGCCAACCAAAAGTTGAGGGTGTTAAGAAATAATTATTTCTTTTTGAAAAATGTTTTTTTTTTTTGGTCGCTCGAGCCAGGAAACGAATCCGGGTCCTATCGGTTTCAGAGTCCACATCTTAGCTACTACAAACAGCACTGACTACTCAATGGTATATAAATACAATTTTAGTGCGAAATTTCTTGTATTTAAAAAAAATCGGAAAAATATGCCTAAAACTGGAGCGACTTTATTTAAACTCAGCACCATGATTGTGTGGCATAATTGGTTTCTATTTACCAAATATGAGAAAGATATCAAACAATTTGCGGATCCTTACCAAAATCATTAAAAATTTGTCCTTGTGCAAATATGAGTCAGTGTACGAAATTTTATAAAAATATCTTAAGATTTGCGAACTGTAGCGTGGTTATAGAAGACAGCAAAATTAAAAATCTTTTATAATAGTTATAGAAGAATATTTATAGAGGTCTCGCTCTATTTTCGACCTAGCACTTCAAAGTAAGAAAAAAATAAAACGTAAGAAGAAGAAGTTAAAAAAGAATTATAAAAAAATGGCACGAATAACATAAACCGAGGCTTTTCGTTTACCCCTCTTTCGTCTGTGCACCGTTCGCCAGAAAACAAAAAGAGACGTCGATTAAGCGACGTCGTAAAAGCCCCCGTGTGAATTCAGTGTAAGTAATCTCTTTAGCAGTATTTGTGAAAAAGATGATTTTTGGAATTGGTCTCTGCGTGGGAGCTGTGGGAGCTGTGGTCAAAAATTGACTGACTCCATCAAAATTTGCTGAAATATTTTAAGTCGGGATTGTAAGAAAAAATAAGCTCACTGTTTGTTGTTGCTGTTTCTTTTAAGCTTTGAAATTATTACGGGTAAGACTTTTTGTGTTTATAATTCTTATATACTTCGGAAAGAACCCAATCAGTTGTAGGGAAATGTAAGAAAAAATCAACTCACTGTTTATTGTTGGTGTTTTGCTTAAGCTTTGATATTGTAACAAGTAAGAGTAAGTTGAGTGTTTAAAATTCTTATTCGCTTTAGGCTTTTATTTGTATAATATTTTTAGCTTTTCTAAAATCTTTGGATGAAGTTTCCTGATGATCTGGCCTAAGCAACCACTGAAATGCGCATCGGAATAGCTTATCCCACCAATATTAAATTTCAGTTTATCAATAGTAAGAATTTCAAATTTACAATTTTAACAGACACGCCAAATATGTTCGTGCAGTGTATACAATGACTCTTCCACCCAACTAATAAGCAAAAATATTACACAAGTAAATTTTTGGTTAAAATTCCCAAATTTGTTCAATAATTTATAACACAAACTTGTTGTTTTACTACAAATGTATCTAATTTCAGTATGCATTCTTTTACTACAAACTATGGCCATTTGTCAGGTTTTTAATGCAATTTCTTTTTTTATGCTTAAATACTTTTTGTAACTCTAGTAATAAATTACATTTATAGATTTGCAATTTGTTCTTCTAACGTTATATTGTTGCTTACTTCTATTGGGGATTTGAAAAGGTAACAGAAAATGTATAATTTTTTAAATCCAAATAAAACCAAATAAATCCCCATATAAATAATAAAACAAAACTATTTTACAAGTTTATCCCAACAGACTTTGGCAATCTGTTACAAAGTCTCAGTAACACATACTGGCAATATTAGCAGTGGTAATGCTACAAGTTTGCTATAGAGAAGAAAAAGAAAAAATTGGCTAAAACTCATAAATTCTTTGGCAGCTTTAAGTTTTCAGTTTTAGAAATACAAGGAATTCTTGTGCACATATAGATAAAAGGACACACCGTACTCATACTTAATGGAAAAATAAAATACTTTGCAAGGAATTTAGTTAAGTAATAAAGTGAATGTCCATGCACTTTAGGATATTTGAAATATGTACTGCAATAAAAAAAGATTCCATTGTAAGATGCACTTATACCTAGAGGAGTATTTTAACTAATGCAGTTTGATATATAGAATTATTTTATCTATAATCGCATTACATAAATAGTTTATAATTTTAGTTTGCCTAGATTTTTTATACATGTACTGAGTTTATTAAAAAAAAAAAAACTTGTTCTGCTGAGAAATTCTGGTTTTGGTCAAACGTGTGTCATTAATTATTTGCCTAATGTGACTTTTTCTTTTTTTGTATTGTGAACTACAGGCCATTGATTTCTGATGTCATTAAAATTCGTACAGCGCCACCACACAATATCAGAAAATAGTCAAGAGTCATTAAGTTGTTTGATGGCATGACAAATTGTTTAAGATGAGTTTTCATTATTCTGGGAAAGTTTTTTTCTTACATTAATCATTTGTAAAAATCAAGCGACAAGTTGTATTGTTTATTTCATTTGCGTCACAGGAGGGGATTCTTATTTTTATTTTATAAATTCTGATATAATCTATATTGCTCTGTATAAAAATTTTTTTATGTGAAAAAAATAGAAAAATAATATGTATTAAATGTGAAGTAGAATAACGAACAGATTTGTTCCTTAGCAACAGGCATTATCTTAAGTTAATAATTAACGATGTATGAAAATATTGCATTGACGAGGTATTATAGAAATTTACGAAAATTATTGTTAAAATCAATTAAATTGTTTCTTGATTCTATGAATTTAATTGTCGTCAAGCTTTTACCCCAGACATCGCGCACGGGAAAACAGAACAAGGTTTAAAGAAAAGGGTTACAGAAATTTTATTTAGTTTCCTACATCTAGTACATATTTTATGTTATATCGGGTGATTTTTTAGCTATTATCTTTTTGGCCACACTGGTTTAAACAGCTGACGCACGTTTCGTATTTTGTTTCACTGGCAAACATCTTCAGTTTGGTCTATAATTTAACCATCAATCGTCTTACAAATGAACTATGCTTGCAAATTATTGAATTTTATTATCAAAATGCGTGCTCTGTTAAGAAAGTTCATCGCGCGCTTCTTGTGTTCAGCGACGAAGTTCATTTTTGGCTCAATGGGTACGTTAATAAGCACAATTGCCGATTTGGAGTGAAGATCAGCCAGAAGCATTGCAAGAGCTACCAATGCATCCAGAAAAGTCACAGTTTGGTACGGTTTATGGGCTGGTGGCATCATTGGACCGTACTTCTTCAAAGATGATGCGAATCGTAACGTAACTGAATGGTGAGCGTTACCGTGAGATGATATTCAACTTTTTTTGCCCAAAATGCAAGAACTGGGGTCTAATCACCTCATTCGATACTATCGTATCGAATAAACTATCGAATTTTATTGCAAACGATAGACACTGACGTATCGAATGAAAACTCGATAAATGTAATGTCGAATTACTAGATATCGAATGCTATTATTTCAAATTCAATACATTTCATTCGATATCGAGTTTCATGATACCAAAATAAATAATTTCGAACAATTTTGCTCGATATCGTATGCGGTGATTAGATACCTGGACTTGCATGACATGTGGTTACAACAAGACGGTGCCACATGCCACACATCACGCTTAACAATGGACTTATTGAGAGGCGAGTTCGGTGAACATTTTATATCACGTTCGGGACCGGTCAATTGGCCGCAATTTAACGCCTTTAGACTATTCTTTGTGGGGCTATGTTAAAGCTCATGTCTATACACACATGCCCGCTTCAATTGATGCATTGAAAGACAACATTGAAGCATTTATTCATGATATACCGGTCGAAATGTTGGAAAGAGTATGCCAAAATTGGACTAAGCGGATGGACCATTAAAGGCGCAGTCACGGTCAATATTTGCATGAAATAATCTTCAAACATTGAATTATATGGACCGTACTATCGATTCAAATAAAGATTTCATGAATTTTTCTGGATTTTATGTGTTTTTTTTTTTTACTTTCCTATAACTCTTAAAAAATCACCCGACACAAATAAATGTTTACCACTCGATACCTTTGATCAACCGAAATTCATTTGTCCATATGAAAAACAAGGGTGTCTTAATATGTATAATCCGGCTTCTGGATCATATACAATCTGTATACCAAATTTATCAAAAAAAAAAAAAAAAAAAGGAACCAAGGGTACCAAATTTATCCATTTTACCCTATATTTTAATCTGGACTATTTAATATCTGTATAACAAATTTTTTGAAAGGAGAAAAAGTAAAAAAGATAAAAGATTTTCAAAAGTACCAGCTTTTCCTCACTTAGTTTTTATGGAAAGTACACTTTACATATGTTAATGTAGGCTTTAATCAGGGTTGGACAGAATTTGAAATACATGTATTTGAAATACGTATTTTAAATACAATTAGGTATTTTGTATTTGAATTTGGTATGTTGCTTCATTTTTTATTTCAATGTGGCCACATCTCTCTACAATACAAACCACGGAGCGCATTTCAATTGTTTGATTTAACAAATAAGCAAGTAAAGAAGAATTGCCGATAACAGGAAAAAATCAATCCTAAGTCATGAGGAAAAATCATCGTTTGAATCTGTTCTGTTTTTGGAAACAACTTTTAAAAGGAATTTTAAAAAACGTGATTTTTTTTAATCACTGTCTTAGTCTGGTGTTACATTTAAACCAAATTATAAACTATTGTTTTTGTTTTACAGGAAACTTAAGCGAACGAAATCTTTGTTCGATATCAAAATCATTAGGCATTACAGACATAAATAAAACAAAAATTTAATGAAAATTAAATTTGATGAACTTTAATCTGATTAAAATATCAAAATTTGGATCAAAAACCATAAACAGTTCAACAGAAACAACCACAATACTAAATTTTAGACATAAATAATTTCTCAAAATATTCTTGTATTAGAAAGAGGCGCTTTTAAGTATTTTCCCAGTGTCCTTTTTTAAAGGAATAGTTTCAAAAGTCCCAAATCGGAGGACGTTTTAATAGATTATCTTGAGCACAGGTTTTTATGGTCAAGTCCCACAAGGTTTAACTCTATTTATGACACTTTATTAACGCTTATAAAGCAGACATGCAAATTAAATAAATTTGATAAGTTTGGTTAGAATAACACTTTCTCGGCTAATGAGCTAGAACATCTAGAGAAATTCATAGTAGTTGTAAAACCATTAACTACATCTTAAGATTATATTTAGGAAAATGTTTGTTATTATGAAAAACCTTTGTTTACCAAAGTGTCCGTAAAAACCAGATTCGATCGGCTAAAGTGTAACAATTTGAGATAGTTAATCATCCCAGTTGCGAAATGCGCATGTTCTCAGAGAGCATTACGACATATGAGAGGCAAAAGAAATCAAAATCTTACAATGTTTGCCTTAAAGGAATATTTAAAAAAGTGCTTAAAGTTGTTTTTATAGCCATAAAAAACTAGGAAAAGTAAATAAAACAAATAATCAAATAACTATTTAAAAAAATAAGCACATTTTGGATCGCCGTTTAACGTGGAAAATCCATATAGAGGCAAAATCAACTGAAATGAAACTAAAAGCCATCCGAATTCATTGGCTTATTGGAAGAAACTCTATCATTAGTCTCGACTGCAAACTTCTACTTTACATTTCCATCTTCAACCCAATCAGGTGCTATGGCGTTAAGTTATGGCGCACTGCCTCTGCCTCTAATACCGAATAAATTCAAAGGCGCCAAAATAAACTTCTTCGAATAAACACAGCTTCCCCTTGGTATGTTAAAAACTCAAATATTCACAAGAATCTCAATGTTCCATTAGTTAAAACTATGATTACGAAATATGCAGTAAAATACTTAAAAAGGCTCGAATATCAACCGAACACACTTGCAAGAAATATATTAAATGATAGCGGACACACTCGCTTAAGGAGAAAAGACACTGCAGCACTTACCCAATAAGATGAGCGATAAACACCTACATATATAAGTGAACAGAACCCGTGATGAAGAAAATTTTTGTCTGGCACTGGCAGGACATAAAATACAGTATAAGGATAATATTTGATTAATTATCGTTAGTTCATCTATCTTCTTCTATATATATATAAGTATATAAAAGAGTTGCGTGCGTTACTGACTGACTCATTCATCATCGCCCAGCCCAAACCGCTGAATATAGAAACTTGAAATCGATCCACTAAGACGGGATTTTTGGAAATTCGAATGTTTAGGCGGTAACAAAGGGTAAAAACGGGAAAATTCGGTAACCTTATATCTTCAAAACTAAAAGAGATACAAAATAAAATGAATACTTGTTGTTCTTTAGAAAAATAAGAGGACAGGTGTCTGGTACTTTTTTGAAATTCGGCCCTTTTAGGGAGTAAACGGGTAAAGCCTGCATTTTTAAACTTTTTTGACACCTAATTTATCTTTTGAACTAATAAACATAAAAACAAAGTTTATATCACATTCGATACTTATCAAAAAAATACGAAAACGAATTTGGTACTTTTTCAAAATTCGAACATTAAAGGGGTAAAAATTGTAACTATTTTTGGTACTTTTTTACAAAACATTTTCCTCCATTCATTGACATATTCGTACTAAATTATGGGCTGCCACTACAATACTGAAATTTTTGATACTTTAATGGGGGGAAAAATATAGTACCCAAAAAAGGAAATACGGGAAATTTGATAGTTTTCTTTAGCTTTTTTGGTAATACTTAAGTAGCGGGTTAAATGCTAGAATTTAAACAAGTTTAAACCTAGAAAAATAAACTTTGGCATAAAAATATGTCCATGAATAAAAAGGAGACGCTAACGAAGTAGCGGGTATATGCTAGTATTTAATATATAAAGATTTAATATAAAAATAATGAAAAAAAAAATTTTGGAATTTAAAGTTTCTTTATTTTCAAAGAAGCTAAACATGATCCGTGCATCATTAAAATCTCCCATTTTTAATGCTTTTAGTCCTTACTACAATTAAAACACTTATACAAAATTCGGCTTGGACTTGGCGCAGCTAGCCTGCCGGTAAGCCGGTGGGACGGTAAGTGATTCTGAATCAATCGGTATTCAAAAGGTGCTACACACACGAGCACAAACCCCAAAATATTTAGAGGCAAATGTGCTATTTTGTTTGAATTCCACAATGCTGGTGGGGTTTTTTTTTTATTTAAATTTGCTAAGTTTTTCCGAGAAAATATATAAGAGAGTATAGTCTGGCAAGCTCGACTATACCACTACAGTATTTTCACACCAACGCCAAAAAATAATATGTTATGAGGTCCTTCGTGCGAAATATTATGTAGATATGTACACTTTCATGAATTTGTTTTTTGTCTTAAAGACATTTAAGGAAAAGATTTTTTAATGGACTTACGATCAATTCTGAATCTGCAAGCACAATTTTTTTCCATAACGTAGGAAAAAGCACACTTAAATTTATCGCTTTATGTTTTTGTTGCTTTTAACAAAATTTGTTGTTAAAATTAAGCTTGCGTATTAGGTTGAAAAAAAATACGCACTAAATTAAGTTTTTTATTGAAGGTCTGACTTTTACTTTTTTGCGTTTAAAATTTATTTAAGTTAAAATTAACTTATTTTGTTGTTCCTTTTTCAAACTTCCTAATCGTTTTTTAGAAGTAATTAATTGACACCACGACCAACCATATCCCATTTAACGTTTTTTTCTTTCTTTTAGCATAAATTCTTTCTAAATTTAGAAGCAACTCTTGTTGCCGTTACAATTGTTTTAATTATCTTTATTATATTTAACAAGAAAATTACCCATCTACATTCAGTCCCATATAATCCTTTTGCAGCTAATTTGCTTTAATTATTAAGCTCATAAGGATTGCAGCATCACAACAAGCAACAAAAACATCAGCAACAACAATGTCTATGCTGCTTCGTCTTTTTCTTTACATTTTTGTTCACATCTTGTTAGTGTTATTAGTATGAATACGAGCGGGTAACAACAACAATAACTACGACAATTATTTATTGTTATTAAATTATGTTCCCTGCTCCAGCTTCAGCTCCAGCTGTAGCTAAATAATGATAAAGCAACGTTAATGGATTGTGTGTTTGTTGTGTTATGTTGCTCTCTTTCTATGAGTATATTGCAGCAATTTGCCAAAAATTATTGCAGATATTTTTTAAAGTTTCTTTTTCGTTCCAGTTTTATTTATTTTCTTTGTATTTTTCTTTTATTTAAAGTTTGTTTATTTATAGTTTTTATTGCTTAAAGAGTTTTTTATTAATGATATTTCATAAATATAAAGTTTTATTTTTATATGAATCTTTTTTTATGTCGTTCTTAGAAGCTGTAATTATAATAAAAAAATTTAAAAACTTAAAAAGTTGCTTAAGTTAAATATTTTTCTTTGGAAATAAATCGTTAAACAGCAAATTGTGTGTGGAAAGGTTTGATACCCCTTATACGTTAATTTAATTAAGTTTGCCAATTTTAGAAATTTAATTATTATTGCATATTCATCCATTACTCCCTTATAAGATTCGTTTTTGAAATTTGTTAAAATATTTATAAATTTATTAAAAATGTTAGCAGGAAAGCACTCAGCACAAATAACTAACTAATCAAAGATTAAAAATTGACTTTATGATAAGTTCTGATATATTGCAACAACACAAATGTCCACAAAATATTTTAGAATCTTTCGAACGATATTACCGATTCTATGCCCCGTTTCACACTCGGCAAGTTACTTGCGCAAGTTACTTGCCGACAACAACAAAGTCTGTACAAATTTTTTTGAAATTAGTTTTTTCCTTACAGACTTTGTTGTTGGCGGCAAGTAACTTGCGCAAGTAACTTGCCGAGTGTGAAACGGGGCATAGAATCGGTAATAGGGTGATTTTTTAAGAGCTATAGGAAAGTTTAAAAAAAACACATAAAATTCAGAAAAATACATGAATTCTTTATTTGAATCGATAGCACGGTCCATATAATTTAATGTTTGAAGATAATTTCATGCGCCTCAAATGGTCAATCCGCTTAGTCCAATTTTGGCATACTCTTTCCAACATTTCGGCCAGTATCTCATAAATAAATGCTTTAATGTTGTCTTCCAATGCGTCAATTGAAGCGGGCATGTGTGTATAGACATGGGCTTTAACATAGCCCCACAAAAAATAGTCTAAAGGCGTTAAATCGCACGATCCCGAACGTGAAATTAAATGTTCACCGAACTCGCCTCTCAATAAGTCCATTGCTAAGCGTGCTGTGTGGCATGTGGCATCGTCTTGTTGAAACCACATGTCATGCAAGTCAAGCTCTTGCATTTTGGGCAAAAAAAAGTTGGATATCCTCTCACGTTGTTGGGTAACAGAGGCCCAATTGCTGCGAACGGCGACGAATCGATAATTGATGGTCATCATTAAAACTGGCCGATACAGCTGCGATATTTTCTTCATTTCGCACTCTACGTAAGCGTGTTGGTAGTTTAATGTCCAACAATGTAAATTTGGTGCGAAATTTCGTCACAATAGCCCGAATAGCCGCTTCAGTGGGTCGATTAAACCATAAAGTGAAAGAAGCGCGCCATGAACTTTTTTAACAAAGCACGCATTTTGATAATAAAATTCAATAATTTGCAAGCGTTGTTCGTTTGTAAGACGATTCATGGTTAAATTATAGACCAAACAAAAGATGTTTGACAGTGAAACAAAACACGAAACGTGCGTCAGCTGTTTAAACCAGTGTTGCCAAAAAGATAATAGCTTAAAAATCACCCATTATTAGCAAAAAACAAACACCGCTATCTACAAAGGATTATATAATAAACGCTTAAATACCTAAAAACAGTTTGCATAATATGCAACATTATCAATTGTCAAAACATCTGACATCACTTACCATACAAAAGCAATTTTAATTACCTTACGTCTGAAGAACGGTTACAGCATAGGTTTTAAAATTTCCACCAATAACTTGGTTATCAATATTCATCTGCGGCTACCAGCAAAATCTCCTAAAGAAAAACCGCCCAAAGTAATATATGGGCACTTCCAAGATTGTAAACGGGACATTCGCACACGTTTATATTGACAAAACTGTAAAAAACAACCTGATTTTCATTTTTTAAATTAATGATTCTTTTAACTCTCGATTAGCTCTTTAAATTTCGCTTACTGTCCTGGTTTCCGAGATAATTGCAAAAAACCAGTGATTGTAATCGGGTCAAAAAACGGAAGTGGGTTTTAAGGGGTAACCGTTTAAACAGTGATTTCTGCGAAACCTGACACAATATTTTATTGGGATTAATTTTAAAATGTTGCGTACTAAAGTGCCCTAAAAATGGTTTCGATTTCAAAATAAAATATGAATTACATTTTTTTAAATAAAGTGTTAAAGAAATTGTAAACGGGACATTGTAAACGGGACAATTTTTCCACCATGATTTAAAATTTTTTATGTTGCTATTTATAATCCTGTATATAAGAAACTTAATATAAAATGTTTTTCAGATCATAAATATGCTTTAGATTAGAGTATTGTTGTTCCAAATGCATATTTTCTAATATACATACACAAGTATGTGCTAAAAGTTGTAGTACTTCGTTTAAAATTTATCATTCTTTTCAAATCAATTAATTTACACGCATATATTAAAAAAATATAAGCAATTCTCTAAATAGATCTTGAAAAGAAAAAAATTTTTTTTTCCATATTTTGTGGTTGACGTTTTTTTGGAAATAGCCATATATAAAATCGCCTTAACGAAAAATGCCCTTATGTAAACGAAAAAACCCAAAAAATGTATATATATTATCCAGAAATGGTGAAAAAATTATCGAAAAATGAAAAATCCTCTAATTTTTCTTTTAAATTATAACTTAATATATAATTCTAGCAAAGTAGCTTTAAAACTACATACTTATTTGGGTTGGATTCATATGCCTGAATCTGAAAATCTCGAACCCAAAAGCCCAAATCTCGACTAGCTAACTAAAGCTTTTCTGCATAGCCGAACTTCGGCCGTACGCAAGACCGAATTTTAAATCTTTAGTCAGCGAATCCTAACTTTATTATACCATAGAGGAAAAAATCCTTGCGATTTTTCTTTGGGCGATTTTACTTGCGGCCCAAATATGCAAACTGGGCTTCATTGAAAAAGTGGCCATGACACATACCATACAAAGACGATATAAATTGTTGTACTCCATGGGAATGGAAACAAATTTTTTTTAATGCAGTACAAACAGCTCGGTAATCAACATAAAATATCTTTCAAGAAGTAAGGTAGATTGGTAAAAGTGGAAGATTGGTACAGTGGACCATTTCTCTAAAAGTGTGTCAAAAACCTTTAACTTTTGGTTGGATTGGGACTTTGCTACGCGGTTGTTTGGTTTTGAAGCAGGCACTTTGGCCTTTAATTTTTACTTTTAAACGCACTAATCCATTGATAAGAAAAAAGTAGGGCTTAAAATATTTAAGTTGAATTTTAGTATGACAGTAAAGTGTTAAAACTGGTAAAATCAACGTTTTGTTTTTTATATAGTGTATTTTTTAGCAGATGCTTTTAAAAGTAATACATACTTATTAACAACTTTCTAATTTAAATCTTATCAGAAAATGAAGAAATGGAAAAAAGTTAAAAAAAAAAGCTCCATAACTGCCACAGAGTCACTCCTAGAGGGGTACAATACACACTAGAAATATATTGAAGAAAACAGAACAAGTAAAATGTATCACCGGCCTCCATTAGTTTTTTGGGCTTAAAACTAGTTTACCGACGCAGCTCCAAATAAAAAAGTACTTAGGGTGATAGAAAATTTAAAAATTAGAAGAAAAAATTAAACAAAAAAATGGTGCAAACGCTTAGTTTTCGAGCTATGGACGTTTTTAGTTTTCATAGAAATATGTAATTTGTTCTTAGTGATATTGTGATATTGTATGTAAGTGATAACTATCACTATCATTTGGAGCTACGTCGGTAAACTAGATTTGTTCCGTTTTATGTCCTTAACATGTATTTAAACAAACATACCCCTTATCTTTACCACTAAAGAAGATATCCCATACAAATATGCCGGTTTAATGAAATTCCTATACCGTTTCCTTAAGGACGCTTCCATACAAAATGTTCAAAAATTAAATTGAAGAAAAAGTCCTATAACTGCCCCACCCCCTATAATTGAGTCCCCCCTTGTGGGTTAAACTGTATAACCGACCTCCTATAAGTTTTTTGTCTTAAACATTTTCTCAAACAAACTTTGTCCATATCACCACAAATTGGAGGGCTTCACTACATATATGGGTGTTTAATATAATACCAAAATTTGGCTCCTGCAGTGGCTAGAATGTCCCTAGATGGATCAAGTGTAACACCGACCCCACTTTTTCATCCCTCATATTTGCTTCTTACTTTTTTATGCCCACATATTCTGATGCACATTGTGCTGAAAATGTCAATTATCCAAACTATTTCATTTTTACCAATAACCACACTTAATATTATCAATTGCTTTAAATCTTTTAAATATTCAAACTCAATAGGTCCTGATGATATACCAAGCAGTATTTTAATCAAATGTATGGAAGCTTTAGCAATGCCATTGTCAATTAGTTTTAATATTTCTATGAAAAATGGTTATTTTCCAAAAATATGGAAAGAGTCATATTCAATTCCTTTGTTCAAATCTGGAAATAAATCAAATATGATTTATTACAGAGGTATAGCCAAACTTAGCGCAATTCCAAAACTTTTTGAAAAATGCATTTTAGATTCATTGGTTCATCAAGTTTCTACGTTATTAACACATTTTCAACACGGATTTCGTAAAGAATCATAAACTATGACAAATATTTTTGAACTGACAACTTTGGCAAATGAAGGATTCGTCAACAACCAACATACCGACGTTATATATACCGACTTCAGTAAGGCATTTGATGAGGTAAATCACAACCTTCTTCTGAAAAAAAATTGATATTATGGGTTTCGACAAAACTTATGTAAGCTGGCTAAAGTCATATCTTCTCGGCAGAATAAAATGCGTAAAATTTTGGTTTTCAACTTCTTAACCTATATTGGTAAAATCCGGTATTCCGCAAGGTTCTGCTCTTTATCAACGACGTGCCTAATATTATTAAACATTCACATATACTAATGTTTGCAGACAATGTAAAAATATTTTTACGCTTCACGAACTCTTTAGACCATATTTATCTTCAAGAAGACTTTTATAATTGGTGTTAACATAACCTAATGGAATTAAACCTAATGAAATGTAAACATATGCGCTTTTCTAGAAAATGTAGTATTTTAAATAACTATAAACTCGGTGACTATAAAATCGAGATAGTTGACACAATTATGGATCTTAGCATCTTACTGGATGTAAAATTGGATTTTATTCAACACATAACAATGGCTGTCAACAAGGCTCTGGCTTTTATTAAACGTTTGGCGAAAGAATTTAATGATCCTTTCGTCACTAAACAACTTTACACATCTCTCGTTAGACCAATCCTGGAATACGGTTCGATTGAATAGGATCCACATTATATGGTTCATAGTGATCATATTGAATCCATTCAAAAACAATTCTTGCTTTTTTGCCTGAGAGATACATATCGAGGATATGATAATCTCCCCTCATATTCTACAAGATTGTCCTTAATACGTTTGCCAACACTGTAAAGTCGCAGAGTTATGCAAAATGTCTCATTTGTAATTAACTTCACAAATGGAAAAGTATGCTCCAATTTTTTATAAAGCAGATTATCATTTAACATTCCACGACGTACGGTACGGTACTATAATCCCTTATTTATAAAAACTTTCCGAACTAACTATGCTATGGCAGACCGATTTAGAAAAATGTGTTGTTGCTTTAATGAAATGTTTGAATTTATTGATTTTTCTCTAGATTTAAATATTGTTAAACCTTATATTATACTTAAGTTAAATACTCATTTGTATTAGGCTATAAGGATTTATCCATAGACCTAAATATATATTAAATCAACATACCTAACCGGGATCTACATTCCTTAAAGGGGCTTCTTTTTTTGGATAACTTTTGTATTCATACATTTCGAAGAAAATATCTAGCCTTGGGTCAGAAAAATTTTTCTGGTTCACACGTGCGGAACCTGGCTGTTATTCAATGGGATATACATATATGGTTGCAGAAAAGGATTCAGGCTAAAAAATGGTGCCAAATTTATTTAACTGCTTTTCACTGGCAGTAGTTATACTCTAAAAAATAGGAGATTTTTGAGAAACTTTTGCCTTTATAAAAAGCAATTTTTAAACATTTCTAGGAGACGCAACCCCTTTATTTCTATCAGTATTAACTTATAAGTTATATAATTAGCAGGCCTTTTCTGAAAATCACCTGAACTCAAATCACGTGATTTCAAATCGCATGTGCCTTTTTAAATCACACGTGTGATATTTTGGTGTTCCGTTTTTGTGTATATCGGTGTGATTTTCAATTGTTGAAAGCACAACGAAAAGTAGAAAACTTGATTTTAAAAGCACGTGATTTAAAATCCCTTGATATGTATATAAAAACACCAAACAATAGGCCGTTTCCATGTAACTGTAATTTCGCCATAACTCTTACTTCAGAAACTTTGGCATTCTACGTGTTATAATGGAATGATTTTCATTTCCAATATTAATTAAAACACAAAGTATCGCTTTACCGGCGGAGAACTGCATATGCATTAAATAAAAAAAATCGAGCGCCTTTTTACATAGAACGAACTTTATAACATACACTGAAAAGAAAAATCAATCCATCCGTACTTAAATCAAGCCAAAGTGTTGTTAATAGTACGGTAAGTACGACTTTCTTTAAATCAAGTACAGAATGCTTGATTCGAGTACGGATTTTTCAAGTGCGCCGTACTTTAAATAATTCGAAAACAGGATTGACTTAAATAAAAGTGAGATAAAATTAATCTCAAACTCTGCTTGATTCAAGAATTTCTAGGATGGTTTAATCTCGATTCGTACTTGAAATAATCCGAAAGTGATGTAAGAACCAGTGTTCGAAAATAAACGCTAAATATCGTTTTTTAATGTTCGGTTCGGTAGATTTGTGGAAAACACAAACGCTTATAGTGTTTGTGTAGAAAATCATTAAAAAAAAAATAACGTTTCCCTGTTAGTCATCTTTCGAACACAAAAATATTACTGTTTTTGTCAAACTCAACAAAAGATATGAACATTTAATTCCGATCGTTTTTTTTTTTTTTTTTTTGAAAATCCACAAACTTCAATGTGTTCGGTTTGGCTCGTTAATGTTCGTCCCTTTTGGCTGGTAAAAAAAAAAACATTTTTTACAAAAACAAAATACACACACGAAAAAAACATTATAGAACATTAAAATAGAATGTTTGTCTACAGTATCACTACAATTGTTCTGTTTCTTGAAAATAGTTACGAACGGTATTAAGGGTTGTGTATGTCTACACAATCACTAAAAAAATAGATATCGTTCCTGGGTGTGTGAGCCGAACGTTAAATAATGTACTGTTTTTTTTCGAACACTGGTAAGAACAAACGTTTATAATTTATTCAAATCTTCTAATATTAACACAAATTCGTGAAATTATTTAACTACACTTAACCTTCATACTTCATAATTAATCAAGGCCCAATAGCTTAAAACAGTTTTTCCTCTATCCTTGAATCGCATTTAATATCAAACAGGATTTTTATTTATATTGTTTTTTTTTTAAATTTCCATTTAAATAACATTTGTGTTTGTAATTTTTTTTAATTGTGTTTTTTTTTTGTGCAACATTTTCACAACAATAAAATCGATTAAACCACAATTAAAACATGATAAAAGTGCCACTGAAAAAAGTACATACTAACACAATATATGTGTGTGTGTGTGCGTGTGTGTCAGTATCAGTGCCCAATGCATGGGTACCCTGCAAATAATAGGACCAGTCCAAACACGCGTGTAAAGAGTAGTCCACAAGGGACCAGGACTAGTCCAAAACTAACCCAAACGTATGGAAAAAACCTGGTCTATTTAACATTACGATGTCCTAGGATAGGACCATATAACCCACCTTTGGACCACTAAGGAGTAGTTTTAAAACTACTCCATGGTATACTCAAGAGGATTAGTTTTGAAGTCGTTTAAAAACGAAAGCATGTCGTTAAAAAACGAAGACATGTCGTAAAACTACTCCATGGTATACTCAAGAGGATTAGTTTTGAAGTCGTTTAAAAACGAAAGCATGTCGTTAAAAAACGAAGACATGTCGTCGTGTCCATGCTTGCATTACATCGGACTAGTCCATGGAGTAGTTCACTTTATCAAAATGGATTAGGTGGTCCAATTTTATTTGCAGGGTATGTATGTGTTTTGCAATGGTGTAATGACATTTTTGACCCCAAGGATATTTTCGTTTTTCAAATGTGTGTTTCCATATAAAAATAAGAAATATTTTATTTTGTTTAAAAATACTGTTAGTGTAACTTTTCAATAGAATTAATCAATTTATATTTTGTCTATCGTTCTAATTGTTTGTCATCATCTGTTTTCCCTTAGGAGTGTAAGTGAAAAAATACCATAAAATGTTGCATCTCCAATGAAACCTCTTTTGGTTTAAATCACATAAGAAGCTTTTTTCGGCTGATTCGAATTTGTTATACCTTACAGAAATGGTCAGAACTGAAGTATTTTTTGAAATGAACTTAATATGGGTTCTGATGGATAATTTCTTTTATACCCACATTTCGACAATCAGTAAATTGCGCATTCAAGAATACAAATTGGGAATAAAGCACGACAAACAAAATCTTATTAATCTACAATTTTTTTAAAATTTTTTTTATTTTGTCACTGAAATACATGAAATCAAGGGTTTTAGGATCTAGCTTCCACCTAAGGAGGCGTGTCAAATATTTTTCTACTGTAACAGTAATAAGGATTGGTTCTTAATAGTAAATACTGTGCAAGCAAAATAGAAAGTTATTTCTTTTGGAAGGTTAATCCACTCTTGTCCTAGTAACTCATTTGTACAAAATTTCAGTACAAAGAAAAACTAGAAATAATTTAACACCAAAAACAAAGTTTTTCGATAAGTCGTTTGCAAGTGAGCGGTTCTAAAATGATTGATGGACTTTCGGGCATCGCTTAATTTCATGAACCAAAAGTATACATTCTATTTGGTATCTTAGATGCAGACTTTTTGGATCCTGTGGGAAATTTGTATCAGTTGTTATTTAAGCACATATCCTGGTCTCGGGACACAATATTATAATAAAAAGGAACGAATTGTGATAGGTGAAAACTAGTTGATACCGTGTTCAAAGCGTAAGTAATCCAAAGCAAAGGTTATTGACATAAAACTAGTCATGTGATTAGATTTTGAATAGGTAGTGCGGATAAGAAAGGGATCTATCATATAAACATGGTTCACTCGGGAAAATATCTGCGAAAGGCATTATATTACCCGAAATTAACTGTGCCCACTTAGGTTATTGTAGTGACATATTACAAAGTATCAAAAAGTTGCCAATTAATCCACACTAAGGGCATCGCCATGTTAAAGTGACAAGTCCCTTCATATCAAGTGTTTGAACTAGACTTGGTTCCTACCAGTTTAGAGCTGTCACGCGATAAATTTGGTGCTTGTTCCCTTTCCCCTTAAGGAGTTACAATCGAAGCGCAGGACCCAAACTATGAATTCATTTTAATAGATAAATATTTCTTGGTGTTACACTCGAAATGCAAACTTTATATACCCACACTTGTGGTAGTGGATGGTATAACAAATTGCACAATTATTTTACAATTTACCAACACATTTCTAAATAATTTTTTTTTTTCATTTCTTCTGGAGCACAACAGTAACGATTGTGATGGTGGTATTAATGTGAAGGACAGTAATTCAATTAAAGGACACTTTACTAAGAGAAAATGTGTTGCATATGAAATGAAAAAAAGAAACTTTTTCGAAATTTACAAAAAAAAAATGACAATTTAACTTAAATCCTGTATTTTTTTTTTGTGACTTGTAAAGCTATTAAACATTTAAAGGTAGTTCGTGTTGCAAAGGGTTGGGGTCAATTTCAGCATTTTTTAATCGAAAAATTGAAGATTAACGGGTTATATGCAAGACGAGATAACCATATTGGAAGTACAAATAGGTTTTCGCAATTTCTATGCCCGTCATTACTAGTGGGTAGTAAGCGTACACTAAATTTGCCATTTCAATTGAAACTATTTTAATATTCGACCCCATAGAGTAAATATGTTTACTCCGGGTCCTTGAGTAGCATAGAGTCCATTACGCCATGTATATCTGTCCGTCCGTCTTTTGATATAAAACGCAGTTTCGAAACTATAAAGTTTGGGATTGAAATCCAGCATAATCAATTCAGTGGGGAAAAACTTATAGGTCCAAATGTGAAAAAGCTCTGTAAGCAACTGTTTTTTTTTTTCACACTGTCGGAAAACACTTACATTTACCTAAAACCTTAATAAATAATAATTTTGCAGTGACCTTTGCTATAATTAAGCAATATATTATAAAGATCGGTCTGTAATTTAACATAGGCCTTCTTATAAGCCCACTCTCGTAAGCCACTTTTATACGCCTAAAACCACAATAAAAATGATATTGTAGTGAAATTTGTATCACTTCAGCTTCATATGGCCAGAAAAGATATCACACAATTTTATGATAAATTACCGTGGGTCCCAACTAAAACCCACTCTCAGAAAACACTTAAATACGCCTAAAACTGTTAAACAAATAATTATGTTTTGGAGAAATTTGGTACAGTTCCGTTTAGTAAGACCAAAAATCTGACTTTTAAAATTTGGTAATGATCGGTCTAGAACTTACTTTGTGTCTCATAAAAAGCCGACTTCCAAAACGCACTAAAAAACAACTTTATTGTATGACTGTATAGAATTTTGTTCCAAATTGGCTTACTTTAATGCTACAAAACATTATGGTTGGTCTATAATTTACCATAGGTGTATTATTAAACTCCCTCCGAAGATAAAGCTTAATCTCGGAGCAGAATTTAATACGACAAGAATCGCAACGACTTATAATAGCCTGAGGTCAAGCTTAATGAAAGTAAATTAATCATAGATCAAAAAACCTCTTACTCTCGTAGGAGGGTACCAAAAAATCGGCACAACCGACATATACACTTTTACCTTCGGTGAAGGGTATAATTAGTGTTTCCCAAAAAAATTGTTTTTTTGGATTTTCATGGGTGCTCAAGCATAATTCTAGAGTTTTTGGGGTAAAGTATTTTTGAAAATTTTGGGTAGAGGTCGCTCAATTCGAATTTTTGCCAAAAATCGGATCTGCCGGCCTTTTGTAAGTTTTCTTCATAACTTTGTCAAAAGAAAACGATTTTCTTCACTTTTTAGAAAATAATTTAAAAGATAAATTTCCAAGCTTTATTTTAATGTACAAGTTTTTGCTCATTTATGCACCCCACATTAAAATTTTTTTCTATACATTTTCGATAAATTTAATTTTAATAACTTTGAAAATTTTTATGAAAATGAAATAAACCAAAAATGCAGTTTGAAAGATCAATTTATTCTAAATAACTTAGCAGCAAATATTTTTGAATTCGCTCTTACCGTTCTTAAAATTCTTTAAAATTGCTATCTATCGGTCTGTACATTTTTATGTACAATATAAGACACAGCACTGTGCGGCGCACAATGGTTGAAGAGCGGCATTAAATAATTTGTTTCATGGCCGCCGATTTGGATAATTTTTTGGTATTTTGTTTTCAGACATCTGAATATTACGATTCCGTAATATAAGCCTGATATCATATATGTTCATATATGTTCGCTTGTTTAAAATGGCATGCAAATTTTTGGTACAATCACAGTAAACTTTTCATTTACCTTTTTTTGGATATTAAATAACAATTGTCAAATATAAGATTTGCATTAAAAAAGTTGGAAAAAGTGCCATATAAAAAATTTCGTAGAACAAAATATAAACAACAGCAACATTTCAATGTTCATAAACTTCAGTGGACTGCATCTTTTTAGCGCTGCGGAGCGCTGTTTAACGAAAGTTGTCAAATTACAGCTTGAAGCGTCAGCAAAAAGTCAAAAAAAAATTAACTGTTTAAAATTATTACATAATACAATACACATACTAGTCAATAGTATTAATTGTTATATATGGCCATTTCCCCAGAATGGTCTACCAGGATGAAAAAATAAAATGTTGATAATCATCGTCTTTTATTGTTTATTATTAGAAAAATGTATATTTTCTTATAAAAGAATGGTTCCCTAGCATATCTGAGCTGTTTTACTTGAGGAAATTGGACTGGAACCTGGAAAATTTTATAATTTCCTGTATTTTCTACTTCTAAAGACATTTTTATATTCTTATTTTAATCTCTACATTACAATCAATTGTAAAAGGAGTAATAAGTTTTTTTGTTAAGGAAATTTTAAGACATTAATGGTAAAATGCAACGTTGCGATGCGTACGTTCGCGACCGGTACATAAGCCAATTAAATAAAAACCAAGAGAGATATTTTATTTTGTAAATACTGGATGGAGACCTACATTAATACAATTTTAAAACAAATTAATCACTTTTGAAAATTCCGTTTCATTACGCAGATTTTTGCATTCCACTACTGTCAGCCAAAGTTGGCTTATATTATGCGTACGTTCGTGACCACACGTTTATAACTCTTATTATGTAAACTTTAACTCGATGAAATCCATCTTTTGTATTAAACATAGAGCTACAAAAATGCTATCGAATGGCAAAAAAAAATGTTTTGTTTTCTATATTCTTTGTACATCAAAAGCGTACGAGCGGCTCTTGACTGAAAAAAGGAGAGTTCGAAGAGAGTGGCAACTTTACAGATCCCCGCAACTTAAGATTTTATTAAAAGAATGCACAAAAAGGCTAAGAAAATTACTAAAGAATCAGAAAACGGCTTCTCTAGAAAAATATCTTAAGGAACTTGATGCAACTCCACAATCTGACTACTCATTATGGCGTGCAGCTAGTTTTATCTAAGCCACCATTAAGAAATTTGAATGGTAGTTGGGCAAGAAACGATATTGAAAAAGGAAATCTGTTTGTTAGTCACTTGAAAAACGTATTTACACCAAACATATTTCACAATATTGAGGTCGAGTTACCACCTGTTGCTGCTAGAGCAGCTATTCCCCTCAGATTTGAGTTAAGAGAAATCGAAAAGGCTATTTGTGACTTAAACACTAAGAAGGCACCTGGTATTGATAAAATCCGTAATAAAATGCTTTTGGAGCTACCTCGTATAGCAAAGAAAATTATTCTTTTTATTTGTAATGCTATTTTACGCCTTGAATACTATCCTGAAAAATGGAAGGTTTCCTTAGTTACCATGATACCAAAGCCAGGTAAAGATCATACAAAAGTTGAGTCTTATAGACCTATTAGCTTATTATCAAATATGTCAAAGCTGTTTGAGAAATTATAAGTTTCAAAATAAACACCAATTTTAAGTGAAAATAGATGTATTCCAAACCATCAGTTCGGATTTAGAAGAAAACACAGCACAATCGAGCAGACTCATCGAATAGTAAATGTCATAAGAAAAGCATTTGAAGAAAAGAAATATTGCTCAGCACTCTTCATCGATGTTTCGCAAGCTTTTGACAAAGTCTGGCATGAAGGCTTATTACACAAATTGAAGCAAAATTTACCAGCAAACACACACAAGCTGCTAGAAAGCTACTTCGTCGGTCGTCAATTTATTATTAAAGAAGGAAATTTCTTAAGTTCACCTCAGCCCATTGCCGCTGAAGTCCCACAAGGCAGCATCCTGGGCCCCCTATTATACTTAATTTATACTTCGGACATGCCAACAAGCAACTACACACAAACTTCAACATTTGCAGACGATACAGCTTTACTAAGCGTCCACGAAAATCGTTATGAAGCATCGCGTTACTTACAGCATCATATATTTCAACTAGAAATATGGTTAAGACAATGGAGGATAATGGTCAATGAGCAAAAATGCGTACATATAACATTCACTTTGCGCCGGGAATCTTGCCCCCCAATTACAATCAATAATCAAATAATTCCTCAACATTCGCATGTTAAATATCTTGGTATACATCTGGATCGGCGATTAACGTGGAAATGCCATATAGAGGCAAAATTAACTCAAATGAAACTAAAAGCCATTCAAATTCATTGGCTTATTAGAAGAAATTCTGTCCTTAGTCTCGATTGCAAGCTTCTACTTTACAACTCTATCTTAAAGCCTATCTGGTGCTACGGTTTCAACTATGGGGCACTGCCTCGGCCTCTAATATCGACAAAATTCAAAGGCGCCAAAATAAACTTCTTCGAATAATCACAGCCGCTCCCTGGTACGTTAAAAACTCAAACATTCATAAGGATCTCAAGGTGCCATTAGTGAAATCTATGATTACAAAATATGCAATAAAATATTTAAAAAGGCTTGAACAACACCCAAATCCACTAGCTCGAAATATTTTAAATCATGGCGGCCACACTCGCTTAAGAAGAAGAGACACTGCAGCACTTACCCAATTAGATGAGCGATAAACACCTATAAAAGTGAACATAGCCCGTGATGAAGAAAATTTTGTCTGGCACTGGCAGGACATAAAATAACGTATTAGGTTAGGATTTGATTAATTATTGTTAGTTCATATTTAATATATGAAGATTCAATAAAAAAATAATGACAAAAAAAAAAAGCGTACGAACGAACGTTCGTGACCTTTTTGACGTATTTGTATCAGTTATGCTGTGCGAGGAAGCTCAGGAAGCGAGTAATAAAGACTATAGAGCCTATAGATTCCATAATTCGCGAAGAATTGGACGTGTTTCCACTAATGAAGACGTAATCCATAATATTTTTTTGTCAAATCAAATAATTATTGTTAGAAAATTGATAAAAGACTATGCTTAAAATACGAATTCATGTTTTTTCTATTTGTTTTTTTATGGGAGGTTGATGCATTAAAAATCAAGACAGTTATGCTACTTTTTCAATACAAGTTGTATGGGAAGTGGGCGGATATTTATCCAATTTCACACAAATAATTATGAGTGTTTATAAATGCTATGTGCCAAAAAACAATGCCGTAGGTCAAAATTTAATTTTCACTTTGTTTGGGAGGTGGGCGAATCATTTTGATTTTTCCATTTTTTTCTTGATTCAAACAAAAAATGGCTACACTTATAAAATTATTACAGTAACTGATTGTGGGTTATTAAATTCGTTTTCTGTTCTGTTAAAATTGAATAAAAATATATGTAGTTATTTTTCGAATAATTTTATGTTTTAACATTTATGTTTGTTGTTCAAAAAACAAACTACCAAAAAATAATGTTTTATCGTATTTATTTTGTTATGTAGTTTGATTTTTATCGTTCAAAATATATTTTTTAATAGTAAAAATCATTCAATTTTAAGGAATATGCTGTTCAAAAAATGAAAAATTTAAAAATGAATGTAAAAATCATTTGTTTTAAATGAAATGTAAATGATCCGTTTTTTAAGTGAATTTTAAGTTGTTTAAAATGAATTTTCGTTTGAATTTAACTACATAATATTTTGAGTGTATGTGCCAAGTTTCATTATCCTTCGACAACTTCTTCTATTTTTGCCGCTCGTTCTATGAACTTCAACCAATGTGCGAAGTGGTAGTGGTAGATTTAATTATATCTAAAGAGCTGTAAAAGAATAATTGTTCAAATTCGGTATTCATAGGCGTGGCACCTCTAATACAAAAAATTCAAGCTTGTTGTATATTTGGAGAAGCTTTAAAATTAGGAACAATAAAATTAGTTATTTATACACAACGTCTTACAAAACTTGGGTGGGATTGCAGAACTGGGCGTGGCTCAAAATAAATGAATTTTTATCTAAATAACGGTATTAATATAACTTTCTCTTCTTATCGCACCATATTAAAGGGTATTAAGAATTTAGCGTTTAACAACAAGTTATTAGCAACAATCAAAATATTATGCAGTTAAATTCGAACGAAAATTCATTTTAAACATATTAAAATTCAGTTAGAAAACGGATCACTTACATTTCATTTAAAACAAATGATTTTTACATTCATTTTTAAATTTTTTATTTATTGAACGGCATATTCGTTAAAATTGAATAGTTTTTACTTTTGAAAATTATATTTTAACCGACAAAAATCAAACTACATAACAAAATAAATACGGAAAAACATTATTTTTTGTAGTTTGTTTTTGAATAACAAACATAAATGTTAAAAAATAAAAATATTCGTAAAATAACTATATATTTAATTAATTTTAACAGTACGGAAAACGAATTTAATAACCAACAATCAGTTACTGTAATAATTTTATGAGTGTACAACCAGAAAAGGGAGGGACTGATTCTTACTTTCTTTTAGAAGGACTTCTTAGGTATTAGGCTCCAATAACACGTCGGCTAAATTGTAAATTAAAAATGCTTCTGGTAGGTGTGTGCAAGAAATGCCTTTAAGAGGACTTCTTTACTACATTTGTTTCCCGCTTGGTAGTTCTTACTCAAAATACTTTTAAAGACAGTCCTACTTATACAATAATAGATCCTAGTTTTTTTTTACTAAGTAAGATTTTTTTTTTTTTTGTCCTTCGATTCTAGTCATTCTTCTATGCTCTGCCACTACATTCACTTTTCACATTTAAAATTCAAAAAAAAAAAAAACAATTTGTAATATTTTATTAACAACTCAGTTGGAATTGAAGTTTATTTCGTTTTAGCATAGCAAATTTCCTTTGTTTTTTTTTTTTTTTTTTTTGTTACAAGCAGCAAACAAAATATGCATAACAATTTTATGCACCTGTGAATTTAGATTTATTTAATATTCAAAAGTTTTTCTCATGCATTCAATATTTAAAAATTCTAAACTCTAAAAAATGTACAAGAGTACAAAACTCATAAAGTACTAAACGGTTATTTACAAATAACTTTTTGAATAGTAGTAAATTGTGCAACATACTATTTTACTCTTAATGATATTTGAAGTTAATATTTAAAAACAACCCTCGCATATTTATCTTCAATGTTTGCAAAACTTTGAAAAAGCTAAAAATACCTTACGTTTTTGAAAATTTCCTTTATTTATTTAGTTTTTACTTATTTTTACATATTGCACGGCCTAGTGGCATGAAGTATAAAATTTTTTTTAACAAATAGATAAAAAAAAACAAATACAACAGCAATTTTAACAAGAGCAGCGACAATAGTAACAACAAAATTCGTACAATATGTTACAAGGACAATAGATTATAGAGCCTTTTTCTATATATTTTATTTGCAAAACTTTAACACATCAAAAATTTTAAGCAAACATTTTACTTAACCCTTTCATGCACCAAATGTCTTTGGCACAGCTTAATTTTTTTATTTGCCAAGTTAAAAACGAAAACGAAACACAAAAGTCATTTGCTTAAATGAAGAAGAAGAATGCAAGCCGGAATCAATAGACTACAAAACTTTTTTATTTATTTGTTTGCAAAAGTTTACCGTTCGAAATTACAAATTTGCTTTAAAAAGTATTGTTTTATGCGGAATATTTTGAAAAAATATGGGAAATTTTTAAATAAAACTTATTTTATATTTGATAAATGGTTTAATTGGAAAAAATGGTGGAAGTTTTTGCTGTAAAGGGTTGCCAAGCTTCCCGAGGTAGGGTACCTTGGGTATTGCAAATTCTTAATTTTCCATTCGGACTTACCGTTAACAAAATCCCGAATTATTTCCGGAATCTCACAGTGAGCGGCATTTTTCTGTTTTGATACAAAAACCGTAAACGGTGAGCACTTCAAGGCATGAATTTGAATATTTTATAAGACCCACTCTTCGCAATAAGCTAGAGCGATATGTGTTTTTGAAACAACGGGTCGGGACGGCCCAAAGAAAAGCCAGAGACAAAGTATTTTTCTCTGGTAAAATATCACTTTATTTTGTGAAGTAAACTTGCTTATAATTATAAAAAAAGGCAATTCTAGCGAAAAGTCTACTTTTTGTAACGTAACGCCAGAAATGATTTAAATTATTTCTCAAAAAACTGTATATGTATAGTTTACTTTTTTATATTGTGGTGTAAAGCGCAACTAGCTCTAAATTTAGTAACAAAAGGGATAACGGTTGAACAACATGGTCCTAAAATACAACCTTATTTGCATTCTGGCGTTACATTAAAAAAAAAGTAGACTTTTCGCTCAAAATGCCCATATGGGCATTTCCGCCAAAAGGTCCACCGTGACCGAAAATTTAAAAGTTATTAAAAGCTGATTATTTTACGATATTGTTATAGAGAAATATCTGGATTTTACTAATTTTATAAATTTACTCATAAATTTGTTCACTTGGATGAACAATCCGACTGCAAAGTTGAGCAAACGTAATTTCTTATATGTGAGAATGTTTTATTGTATGTTTTCTTTAATATTTATCTTTCTTAAAAGAGGTGATATTTGATAAAAATTATTCCAAAATAATTTTTTTACATGGTCTGTAATCTAAGGAAGAGTTCGAAGAGAAATATGTTATTCGGATTAACGGTAAATTTTTATTTTATTTTGATCATTTTTCAGTTAAATTATTACGGAAAAAATTTCACGTTCGAAATGTCACGTATCGACCCAGATTTTGGCTTAAAAAAAAGAATACACAGAAGATTTTGGAATCAAACCAAGACATTTTAATGTAACATTGCTACGTAAAATTCTGAAAGTAGTTTTACTAAAAAATTGTGGCAGGTTTCGCTGAATTACGCCTTTTTATACATGGCCAAAAAAACTACTTTTGTTTTTTTCACGTTCGAACCGCTACTTCTTTTGCCATTATCTTCGACCTAGAATCTTGCCCTCCATAAACTTTAGCATAGATAACAGTGCTTTCTTAGTGCTATAATTTAAGGGTTAAGAAAACGTAAAAATATTTTTTGCTTAAAATGTTATTGCATTTTTGATGCGTACGACTGTCACGTTCAACACTTTGGAATTACCCATATGTGCCTTTAAACGAGCAAATATTTTTAATTCTAATAGCTTGAAAAATAAATCTATATAAGTCCAAAGCTTACTAAAAAGATTTTATTTAAAACGTCTTGGCCAATTCGCAGTCTTATTAAGTTTTATAATGCAAGTCAAAATCCACTTCCGTTTTTTTATGGTCGCGCCAGCGCATATTTTTGCTTATATCTGCAAATCCTTACCGTCGATTGCTGTAATTTTTTTCTGAATATAGTGCTACTTCATAACTTTATATATGTATAAACCCTTTTTACAAATTTGACTTCTTCATTTAATTTTTTTACATTTTGTGATACATATATCACGACACGTCAAAATGGAAATGCCCATATACTTATTTGAAAAACAAAATCTAATAAATTTATTTCCGGGAATTTTAAAAATAATTTTACCGGAATTCCTATGATTTTTTTTTTTTTGCGCAGAAACCCATTTTCACCTGTGTACAGCAGAGATCTGCAATGAGCATTGCAAATGTTAGTAAACTTGAATCATGATTCAAAATTTCTTGTTCTTATACATAAACAAAAATTTTTGCGCCAGTGAAAGAATTAATCAAAAATAAAATCAGTAATTCAATATTTAATCAGGTTAATTAAACATTTAATCAAGTGATTTAAACGTTTAATTGAAATATTGTCAATTAAACATTTAATGCACTTTATTTAATTAAAACTGATTTTATTTTTGATTAATTCTTTTACTGGCGCAAACATTTTTTAAATGATGTAAACAACATTTAACATCTTTAAAGAAAAAACAAAATAAACATCTGGCTTTTGCGCAGACCTAATGCATGGACCTTTGTTTTTGTTGTTTTATTGTTGGCAAAAATGTCAAAACACTTTGTTAAGTGAGTTGGGTTTTACTCACCAAACACACTTGTGACAGTGCACTGAATTGTTGCATTTTAATTTTACTTAATATTTATAACAATTTCGTATTAATTGAGCAATAACTAAATTGCAATTTGGTATAGATAATTAAGCTCAATAATTGCACTTATTGCGTTAAACTCAATTAAGGTGCATATCTGAACACGGTTTAATGGGGAGAAAAAATTATCAAAAAAGGGAAATAAATACTGGTAATTTAATTTTGTTCTTTTACTTGTCCGTGCTGCATGTGTTATTTTCGACGTTGAACTTGGAAACATATACATAATTATAGGTGCAGAGTCCAAAGAAAAATATTGGCACTATCTTGTTCTTCAACTGGCACTCTTTTATTAACATTTGACCTACACAGAAAGAATTGTTTACTTAATGTTGCATGATGCTCGTCCAAGCCAAAAATTGCTCGATTTTAACTTATTTAGTAAAATTTTTTTAAATAAAGAGACATTTTGCTTATAGCAAGCCTTACATATATTAAGAATAAGTAATTTTTGGCTTGGTTAGTAAATAATTCTTTTCGTGTAGAAACATAAAATTAACCATGGATGATTCTGAGTGAATAAGAATCGGTAATGGGGAGTTTTTTGATATTTTTTCGCTTTATAACTTGTAGTTTTTTTCGTCATGATTGGACCCAGGAACATAAAACTAAACATGCAATCTCTAATGAGAAGATGAGAATCTATTAAAATATACTTTTGGCTACTTTTTTGTTCTTCAATTAGTACTTTTTTAATTTTCTTTAATATTGGACCTACAAACATAAAATTAAACATGCATGGTTCTGAGTGAGTAATGGTGTTTTCTTTTCTGACAATACTTTCCATATATGTATGCTAACATTCGTGCGGGTTTTTGTTCCATTCTAAAAATATATGCAAAAATGTGAGAAGTTGTTGTTTTCCTTTCTAAACATGTTGCAACAATAAATGGCAAATTTGATCCATTTCTTACCCGCAGTTATAACTGAGTGTGAGATAGTACCCTTTTTTGCATCTGCGTAAAGTACTGTTCTATGCAAGCAAGTCTTTTTTTTTCTTGTGTTTGCGGACATTAGTTATATTTTTTTTTTAGTTATATTGCGATGGATATAAAAACTTTTTGTTTTTCGTTTGTTTTACTTTTATTACATTTTTTTTTTTTGTCGCAAAATTTTTAACAGCAGCTGACATTAATTATTGAAAATCAGTGCTGTTAACGCTTATTGGAATTGTAAGAAAATTTAATAATAAAATTGCTACAAGCGTGGTGAATATCGCTTTTAGTACAAACTTTGCATTCAATATTTAACACGCTAAATACACATTAATGTTGAGTGTAAAACGTAGCTATTATTTTGTTCCATTGTAATTTAGAAAAGTGTAACACTTTGTAAGGGTTCGTGTAACCTAATAAATATATTACACAACTATAATGCATCATTACTTTTTAGAAAAGAAAACACCATAAGAGCTGTAAGGGGGAGCCTTTTGGTACTTTTTGTTTTAAAACTGGTACTTGTTTGTCATTTTTGACATCTAGAAAAATAAAATTAAACATGCAATGTCCTATGTGGATAAGAATCTATAAGAGGGAACTTTTTGATACTTTTTTGTTTTTTAATTTGGTACTTTCTTATTTTTTAGGTTATTGATCTTACAAAACTTAATTAAACATTAAAGGATTTAAGTGAAAGAGAACATATTAACCGGAGTTATATCCCACGCCAAATCGACGAAAAAACAAATGTTCGAAAGTTGCTAATTCATATGTACTTATATGTAATTTATCTTCATATATGCATAAATAATTCTGTGGTTTTCATGGGCAACCGCGTATGTCTTAAAATAAATTTTTTCAGGAGAGCCGAAAAAACCATTCTTTATCAAACTATGGGTTAGATATTACACCTTTTGAACTCTGTAATTGAGTTAAAACATCGGAATGGGTCTATCTGTTTTTAACAATTTTTTTAAAAAATGTAAAGAGCGCTTAAAATTTAGCAATATAGCATCAACATTTCAAAATCGAAAAAATAGACATACGCGGTTGCCCATGAAAACCACAGAATTATGGTCAAATTTCGACCACTTGGAAAACACTAGTTCTTTTAAATAAATGTTGTTGTGAGTATGAGTACATCAGAGATGTTAAATCTTAATGATGTCTACTCACTAAGTGTTAAAAATTCATGAGTGACTATTAGTTCTACAAAAATATTATATTTCATTACTTAAATCATCTCAACGTATTTAATATTATCTATAGCAAGTTTTACTGAGTTTAATGGCGAAATATTTTTTACGAAATATTGTATTTCCTAAAGCATATCAAATCTTAATTGTTTAATTATAATCTCTAAAAAAATGGGATGTGAAATAAAGACACATAAAAATAATTCCTATGTTAGTGATAATTTAATTATCTGGCTGATGGCATCCACATTGTAAAAATACTGTCATCATTAGTGTCTTTATTTTATCAGACAATTAATGTTGCGTCGCGTCTAATTTTGCAATGAATTTATGCGTCAAACAAACAATAGACTTGTGTGTTTTAAACGTTAAGAATAAGATTAAATGGGAGAATTTGTTTTTTTTTTTTAAGTTTATTTAAGGTACAAGAGTGCTATTTTTTAGCAACTTTATAGCATTTTTTATTTTCATAATTAACCAATAAACTATAACGTTTTTATATCTAACTAGCTTTACCCGGTGCGCTTCGCTACACTGATTTAACCACTTTTGAAGACTCTACCTTTAATAGTTTTTCAGTTGAGATATATTTAATAGATGCATCCTATTGTAGGTATTTTCCTCCTGTGCCTACCCGCTTTATTTTTATTTTAAAAAGTGAAGTATACCATAAGAGTGACTTCCACAAAGTTCGAACATTCTCACTATAACAGTTCTTTAGATATGCGATATTAAAAATTGGCGTCCTATAGTGGGTACCACTTCCCCCGCTGCTATTTTATTTCAATTTTGGGGCTCAGAAGATCCTACTACCAAAAGTTCAACGAAATGCGTGCAGTTGCTCTTAATTATATTTATATCTATGAGGGGTTCTGCCCCTCCTCTGTCAACCCCGCCCATTTTTATATTGAAATTTATATTTTACCATAATGGTAGCTTTATCCACGTTTGAAGACTCTTCCTTTAATAGTTCTTCAGTTGAGCGATATTTAATATATGCATCCTATGGGAGGTATTCCCACCCTGCGCCTTCCCGCTTTATTTTTATTTTCAATACTGTAGTATACCATAAGAGTGACTTCTACAAAGTTTGAACATTCTGACTATAATAGTTCTTAAGATATGCGATATTAAACATTGGCGTCCTATGGGTGAACCACTTCCCCCGCTGCTATTTTATTTAAATTTTGGGGATCAGAAGATCCTACTTCCAAAACTTCAACAAAATGCGTGCAGCGGCTCTTAAGATATGCGATATGGCTATTTCCAAAAAAACGGCAACCACAAAAAATGGAAAAAAAAATTTTTCTTTTCAAGATTTATTTAGAGAATTGCTTATATTTTTTTAATATATGCGTATAAATTAATTGATTCGAAAAAAAAAGATAAATGGTAAACGAAGTACTACAACTTTTAGCACATACTTGTGTATATTAGAAAATATGCATTTGGAACAACAATACTCTAATCTAAGGCATATTTATGATCTGAAAAACCTTTTTTATTAAGTTTCTTATATAAAGGATTATAAATAGCAACATAAAAAAATTTTAAATCATGGTGGAAAAATTGTCCCGTTTACAATGTCCCGTTTACAATTTCTTTAACAATTTATTTAAAAAAATGTAATTCATATTTTATTTTGAAATCGAAACCATTTTTAGGGCACATTAGTACGCAACATTTTAAAATTAATCCCAATAAAATATTGTGTCAGGTTTCGCAGAAATCACTGTTTAAACGGTTACCCCTTAAAACCCACTTCCGTTTTTTGTCCCGTTTACAATCACTGGTTTTTTGCAATTATCTCGGAAACCACGACAGTAAGCGAAAAATTTCATTTGCGGAAATTAAAGAGCTAATTGAGAGTTAAAAGAATCATTAATTTCAAAAATGAAAATCAGGTTGTTTTTTACAGTTTTGTCAATATAAACGTGTGCGAATGTCCCGTTTACAATCTTGGAAGTGCCCATATTTAATATTGGCATCCAATGGGGGGTACCAATTCCCCTACCCCTATCGAAAAAATAAGTAGCCTATTTTATTTTTACGGCTCACGTGATGTTACTGTTAAAATTTCAGGAAAATCGGTTCAGTAGTTAAGGAGTCTATAAGCCATCATAAAAACAAACAAACAAACAAACAAACAAACATACAAACATTTTTCATTTTTATATACATATATAGATTAAGAGAATTATTCGAGAGATACAAATGTTAATTAGACAGATTAACTTTTACAAAAAAAGGGCTTAAAATTATTGTACTATAGTTGTCATTACGTGTAAGAATTTTTATAAAATAAATTTGAGATCTCATAAAGTATATACATTAGGGTGGGTGACTGATGTATGAGTAATAGCAATATTTTTTTGTCTTACGTTAAAACAAATCAAAATTGCTATAAAAAAAAAAAAATTAAAAAAAATCACATGTTGAGCCTTCGCTCAATCGTTATTATTTATTAAAACTGAAAACATTTTTAAATAATCTTAAAAAAAATAAAATTTTGGTTCTTATACCACATAAAACAATAAAATCACGAAACTCTATTAGTCATTTTTTGGCCACAAAATCTTGTTTACTCTCAAATCTGTACACCTCTCGTCGTGATTCAAGTTTCATCTGTATAAAACCTTCCCTTGATTTTTTTGAAAAAAAGTCATAAATGGTTCTGACACTTTTTTTAAAAACTTAATAGTCGTTAAAATACAGTAGTAGGCTTTCCTACAACAAAATGATATTATTGTTATATTCAAAATTTCACAAAATTGAAGATCAAAGTGCGGGCTATTCCACTAAAAATAGATAAATAATATTTAACATAAGTCGAATGCAGACTAAAAAACAACATATTTACGCTATTAGAAGTCGATACGAAAAAAAAAATTTTGACTCACCCTAATATACACCAGACAAATTCTAAATTACACATGAGATGAAGCAAAAGTATCCGATTTATATTAGATTACACCTTAAATTAAATAAACGTTTTATTTTCTGAAACACGTTTACAAAAAAGAAAAAAAACACTTAAAATTCATTTATGTATATGAGATCAATAATAACCAGGAATGCGATTTCCATGCAAATAATTGTTTTTTTCGATGGTCCAAGACTATGTCGACCGGTTATCTTTTCGAATCATTAAATTTGCGTTTAATTGGCATCAATTTGTTTTGCCAAAAACAATATGCAACAATATGCATATTTTGGCGAAAATGCATATTTAGGTTTTTAATGCATATTTTGACATATTTTGAGTGGTTTTCTTTTTAAGTTCCATATTATAAAAAAATGCACAAATGCCTCTTACATGATTAGGGCTTTAATTGGGTTGCAAATATTTTATATAAAACTGTTACAAGTTACTTGCTTGAAAATGGGTTACACCGCGTTGCAGAGGAAATTAGAAGCCAATTCGAGAAACCAGAAAAATTAAAAAAAAAATCCAAAATGTTTTGCAAAAAAAAAAAAATAAGGATTTCAAAACATAAAATAAATATAAAAAACTTTTGATCTGTTCTGGTATCAAAGTGGGACCATAAAAAAAAATTTTTTTTAAGGCATTGGCATTCTTCAAGTACAAGACACAGTTTTAATTTTACTTTTTTTATCGCATTTAGACTATGCAATTAAAGCAGAGTTTTTTTCTATTTTCTTTTAAAGTAGTTACTGTGAAACACTTTTCACATTTACATTTACATTTTTTTCAAGCATTTTTGGATTCTTTTAGTGCATATTTTTGGATTTTTAGTGCATATTTTAAGCTTATATTTTAGATTTTTTAGTCCTTGGAAATCTCATCCCTAATGATAACCATACTTTTAAGATTCTTATTTTAATTTAAAACAAGTTATCAAAAATAATATAAAAGATTAGAAATAAATTAATAAAACATACAAGAAAATTCTTAAAGAATTAATAAGTTCAACGTATAGGAGCGGTATTAAGGGTTAGCTGTCAAACGAACTGTCATGCTGCTCTCTCATTTATGATTGGTATGATCTGACAAATCATAATGAATATATTCATGATTAAACAACGCTACCAAATTACGCCACCCAATCAAATAATAAGTGTGATGAGCTTTTCAATATTTTACATGATATGAGTCTTTTTCAAATTAATGGTATACTTAATAATAATTTTAAATTATTAGATTTAATATTTGCCAACAAAACTGAGGAGTGTTACATAAACCGAACAAACCCAATTTCTACTCCTGAAGACCGATATCATCCTACCATTGAAATTAATATATCCGTTCCATCTGGACTTGTAAATAAATCTCATAAAAATAATGATAAATGTTATTGTTTCACGCAATCAAACTTCTTAATGTTAAATGAACTTCTAAATAGTACGAACTGGGATAACATATTAACTTGCCCCTCAAACACAACTGCTGCTATTGATCATATGACTGATGCATTCTACAACACGATGTATTCAATTATGGACTTATGTATTCCGAAGCGAATTACCTTCGAACACCAAGCAACTGGCTAAAGTTAAAAATAAAAAAAATAAAGATTTCAAAAAGTACAAACAATCTGGTTCTCTTCTTGATCATAGGAAATACTGTATTAGTCGCGCTGAATATATTACTCTGAATAAATCATGTTACTCAAATTATTTAATCAAAATGAAAAATAGCTTTAAACATAATCCAACATCATTTTACAAATTTGTTAAATCTAAGAGGAAAACAACTGGCTTTCCGGCTATAATGAAATTTCAGCATAATGAATCCAGTGATGATGCTGTTATAAGTAATTTGTTTTTCTCAACTACATATTCGGATGAAATTTTGGATGATTCAAACAGTTATCCATATACACTTACCGCTAATCAAACAATTAATATTCCATTGCTGGATGTTTCTACAGTTGCTCATGGATTAAGAAAGCTTAAATTTTCCTACAAAAGTGGACCTGATAAAATTCCTAGTTTTATCTTAATTAAATATGCAGACGTTTTAGCTATTCCATTAACACTTATGTTTAATACATCAATAAAATATGGGTATTTTCCAAATAAATGGAAAGATATCTTCATTATTCCGCTATTTAAATCTGGAAACAAGTCCGACATTACAAATTATCGAGGTATTGCCAAATTAAGTATTACACCAAAATTTTTTTAAAAACTTATAACGGATCACCTATGTCATCAAGTCAACACTTTAATTTCTCCCTTCCAACACGGTTTTCAAAAAAGATGTTCAACTTCAACAAATTTATTACAACTTACTACAATAGTCAATCGCGGGTTTCTTGAAAGAAAACAAACAGATGTAGTTTATACAGACTTCAGCAAAGCTTTTGATAAAGTCAATCACAAACTTCTTATAAAGAAATTACACTTGATGGGATTTGCTAATGTTAGCTTAATGTGGATTAACTCATATTTAACAAATAGAAAGCAAAGCGTACTTTTCAACAATGAATCTTCGAAAAATATAAACGTATCATCCGGGGTACCACAGGGCAGCCACCTTGGACCGCTTTTATTTTCCTTGTTTATAAACGATTTACCACAAGTTATTCAGTTTTCAAGTATTTTAATGTATGCTGATGATGTGAAAATTTTCTTGAGTATTAGTGAATACTCCAACCATGTTTTACTTCAAAATGACTTGGATTCGTTTTACAAATGGTGTAATTCAAATTTAATGGAGCTGAATCTAAAAAAGTGCAAATATATGCGTTTTGTCCGAAAGCGACCGATATCTGTAAATTATATGCTGGGCAATTATCAACTAGAAAAAATGGATAGCTTTTTAGATCTTGGTGTTTTATTGGATACTAAACTAAGTTTCATTAATCATATAACAATTATGGTAAACAAAGCCAGAGGAGTACTTGGTTTTATAAAACGGTGGGCTAAAGAGTTCAATGACCCTTATGTAACTAAAACCTTATACACATCACTTGTGAGACCTATTTTGGAGTATGCTTCCATAATTTAGGACCCTATGTACCAAACTTATATCGACAGGATAGAATCTGTTCAAAAACAATTCCTGTTGTTCTGTCTTCGAAGTTTAAATTTCAACCCATTAAGTCTTCCATCATATACCAGCAGGCTCGCCCTTGTTAAGCTGCCAACCTTAAAAAGCCGACGATCTATGTAAAATGTCTCGTTTCTATTGAATATTATTAACGGTGATGTTTGCTCTGGTTTTCTGATCAACAATATTTCGTTCAACATTCCTCAACGACCAACACGTTACTTCTCACCATTATCCGTTCAGTTTTTTAGAGCTAATTATGCAAACGCTGACCCTCTCAGGAGAATGTGTATTCAATTTAATGAACTGTTTAGATTCATAGATTTTTCTTTAAATACTAATATAACTAAAAGTAAAATAATAATTTTTTTAAATTCATAATTAATTATTTTTTGTGAGTTATTAACATTTGTGTTGTATAAATAGTCTGTAAGGAGTAATTCCATAGACGAATAAATTAAATAAATAAAAAAAAATTTTAAACGAAAAAATCCATTAAGTTTTTTTTGTTAATTGATTAATATTTTAATTAAAAAGTTATTTCAAAACAACTGAAATGTTAATAAACTCAAAACTATAATTTTAATTTTGGGAGATGTAAGAAAAGATAAACTCACTGTTTATTGTTGATGTTGTGTTTAAGATTTGATATTGCTACAAGTAAGACTTAGAGCGTTTATAATTCTTATTCGCTTTAGGGGTTTATTTGTTTAATACTTTTGGCTTTTCTAAAATCTTTGGAAAAGGTTTCCGGATAAGCTGGCCTAAGCAACCAGTGAAATGCGTATAGAAGCTAGCTTTCCCTCAACAACAAATTTCAGTGTATTTATCAAATATGAAAAATTGGGAATTTAGCACGTCATACGGAAATCGTATTAATAATAAATTTTAGTTTTCTTTTAACACAAAAAAATTTATTCAATTATCATATTAATTAGATTGAATTACTTTTTAAAAAATTTTTTTAATTGATAAAAAAAACTACTCATAATTTTTTTCTGTTTAGGAAGTTAAAAAAAATTAAAACTTTATTGGAAAAAATAAGGCAATCGTAGCTGTTTGCTTATGTCTAAGCCGTTTATAGACCGTTTTAGCTGAATTGAGATATTTGAGTTGAAATATGTATGTATATGAGCCTAAAGAGAAAACAAAGAAAGTTTTAAAATCGCCAAAGCTTGTTTTTAAAATAGCTAAACAGACATTATTTTACAAAATTGTAGCTTTAAGCTATTTTGAAGGTTTATTTTACCCCCGAAATACGTAAATACTTATATAAAAAGGCTGCTTCTATAATACATAATTAAAACAAGTTAGAGTGCTATATTCGGCTATGCCGAATCTTTGATACCCTCCACCGACAGTTCGAATGTTTTTGGAGTAATATCTGTATGATGTCTTGTAATTATTATAATCTTTATAAAAACAGAAATCTGCATAAAAATTGGTTGCGGCTTAAACCTATATTAAATTATTAGCCGACAATCATAAAGTTTAATGCCCTTTGAGCAATTTAAACTAGCTTGAGTAAAATATCATGATTCGTTTCGATTTAAGCCGAACCTAAATAATTTTCAGGAGGGCAATTTATATTGAAGCCATGGTAAGATATGAACCAATCATCCCAACTTCTGCAGAGTGATTTGTGGTATTAAAAATCATAAATTTCAATACAGCGGTTCAATTAGTTTAAGCGTTTGCAGTAAATTTCAGAAGGCAGCTAAAATTGGATCTAGGGTAAATTATGGACCGTATATCCTAAAATTGCATAACATTTTTTCTGGCCATATGAAGCTAAGCTTGAAAAAAGTTTAACGCAATATCTATATCTGCTACCGTTTCAGACGTATTTAATTATTTTACCAGAGTGGGCTTTTTATGGCGCCTATGGTAAATTATGGACTTACACAGTGTCATTTCTAGTTCTATAAAACTGTGATGTACCAAATTTTGTTATGCTGGCATTATTTTATACGGTTTTAGGCGTACTAAACTGTTTTCCGGGAGTAGGATTTATATGGGGCCAAGGGTAAATAATAGACCGATCTTCACGAAACTTCACAGTGTCATTTCTAGTCCTATCATAATTTGACGAGCCAAATTTTGTTATGATAGCATTATGGACGGATCTTTTACAGCGTGAATTCCAGTCGAATAAAACTAATTTGTGCCAAATCTTATATAATTCTGTGCGTAATTCCATCATTTATGGTAGTTTTTGTAACAAAATTATCAATTTTTTTTAGGTGGTGGTTCCACATTTTGATTCATAGCTCTGATCCTTCTAAACCGATTTTGCTAGATTTCAATCCCAAGCTGCTTAGGATAACTGCAAGCAATTTAACACCAAGTTTGTTTATTTCTATTGAGTTTTTCGAAACTGAAGGTTTTTCAACAGACGGACAGACGAACAGACAGACGAACATGGCTAAATCGACTTAGAATTACTCAAAGATCCAGAATATATATACTTTCTGGGGTATGAGATGAATAATAAAAAAGTTTCACCCGGAATGACAAACTTAGTATACCCTCTTCACAACTAATTGTGGTGGAGGGTATAATGATTTTGAGCAAGTTTTACCCAAATCGATTCCGCGGCTTAGCAGTAAGGCCAATAACGAACTAGTAAGGAACTCAAGCCAGATTATTGAATACTAGCCGTCTCCACTATCCATCAACTTGGTAAGAACAGCATGTCGCACATGAATTCTACTCGTGTAGACTGTTCATGTTCATGTTTCGTCCATGTGCTGCCATCGTTGCTTAAACATTCGTCTTAGCATCCATGTGCGCCATGATGTTGGCCATACAATGTATTTTGTGTATACAAAAAAACGCCACAACAACAAAAATTGTGGTCAATCAGAACATGAACATCAACACGTATTCGCCACATACAAGAACATGAACAAATTAATACCGTTGGTCATGTCATGTTGAAATCGAAAGCGCATGGAGACGTGGAGATAATATACACAACCATGTCCAAAGACAAATTTTCGAGAGTGTACCAGAGCTGGGATCCATGAGCAATCATGGATCCGGCAAAACCAAAATTAGGTTATGAGGTTAAAATTTATGTAAAAGTTCTTTGTGCCGAATATTATCTAATTATTTACATCTAAATGAGTTTTTCTTTTTCAACCCTGATCGAAAAACACCAAGAACTTAAGTTCTTGCCCTGCCAACTTATTTTTTTTGAACAATTCTTATCTATTATCTGTATTTGGTGGTATTTAATATTATATTTAATTTTTTTTTTATTTATTTTATAACCTTTTTAACTTTTTTCCAATAAAAAATGATGTATGCAACAAAAAAGTTTTGCAAGGCTTTCATGTAAAAACCCAAATCTCGATAGAAAATTTTTTTGGTCTTTTCTATTTTTAATACTAAAAGGCGTTATTTTTATCCCTTTTTACTAACATTATATTTAGCCACAATTGCAACTGAAAATAGTTTGGTTTGTGAGTTTTCTAGTTAGTAAATTACCATTTTAAATAAACTGCTAAAACTAGACTTAACTATTCGTCCGCTAAAATACTTGCTGTGATAAAATAATGAAATTCTTTTATCAAAAAGCACTTTGTTTCAATTGTTTTCTCTGTTTTTTTTTTTTTTTTTTTTGCTAATAAATTGCGTTACTGCCTTTGCAAACACGGATAGGAGAGTGCTGCCGCATTGAATTGTTTGAATTTTTTTTTGCAACTGCAAGGGATTTTCATTTTTAGTTGGCTCGAGCTGTGGTAATTTGATTATCTGCATTCATAACGTCAAAGTGTTTGATGTAAACTGGAATAAAAATGTATGCCCATTTAAGGCTTTGGAACAGTATTTAATGCGGCATGGTATATGTATAAATGTATGTATGTATGTATATTAGGCAATTTTTTTTTTAATAACCACAAAATAGTTTTGTTTGACTAAATAACATTTGGTCGACTATTGCGATAGATTAGTGGCAAAGTTTTGACAATTTTTTTTTTATTATTGAATTTAAATGTGTAATGCAGAAGGTCCGGGGCATTTTATTCAACCTTTTAACCAAAAGTGTAATTCTGCACCTGTCAACAGGCTTCTGTAAGTTGACTCCTGGCAAAATTTTAGTCCCAATATTTTTTGATAGTAGACAACAAAAAAATTCTTGCCAATTTTTTTTAATTAAACCATTAATTAAAATTAAGCTCAGTTTTTATTTAAAATCTAATCATGTGAAATAGAAGTTTACTTATATCACAATCAACATTTCAGAAAATATTGTTAATATCAATTGAAAATATTAATTTGTTTACTGGTGCAAATTTAATTAATTTTTTAATAAATATCACCAATCGTTTTATTGAAATAAATTTTTATTTGTTTCTGTGTACCGCGTGATTTGAAAGAGAAAATGAAAAAATTAATCCCATCACCTAAACCGAAGTTAAGCTTGATAAATCGAATGGAAACTCTGCACCATAAATTGCAATGGTAAAAAAGTGGTTTACTAAATTTTGTTGTGGCCGTCCAAGCCAGGAATATGATGAACGTTATTTTTGATTTAAAAAAATTTACGATATGGATCGAAAGTGCGAGAGATAGTAGAAGCCATAGGCATCCCTTGGCTCAGTGGTTTCAATTTCAAATGATCATTTGAGGAAGAAAAATCTTCCCGCAAGATGAGTACTCCTTTTGCTCACAATTGACCACTAATGCAATCGTGTTATAACTACACAGGAGTGTTTGGCATTGTTCAACCACAATATGAAAGAGTTTTTGCTCCATTTTGGACTGTAACCAAGACGTTACAGCTCAAAGCTACAAGTTACAATAAAAAAGAATTTCTCAAAACTACTCTCTTTTAACACTCAAGATTCATTTAAGAACTTTAAAATTTTAATAGAAGTAAATAACATTTTCAACGTCAACTTTTTATTATACAGGAACAATAAGAACATTTCGGTAAATTTGTATCTGTTTATTAAGCTTATAAATTTAAAAACACGTACATTCCTGGAACAAAAACAAAAATATTTTATCAAGATAATCAGGGGGGGTGCTTGGAAACCATGCAAGATAAGGCCATGATTATTGCTCAATTGAATGGGAGATAAAGCCATAATGGCCTTATTGCCCAATCATTAAGAGGTAAGGTCATATTTAAAATTTTGCGAAATGAGAGATATAGCCATATTTTTTTCGCAAATGATAAAGCCATATTTTTTCAGAATATTTTTATGCATAGTGTAAACATTCTGTAAAAGGGAAAATCCTTAGTTATCATTTAAAAACATTTTTTTATTCTTGTGACGCACGCAGGAAAATTTTATTAACCGAAGCCACCTGGAGGAAAAAAATCCCTGAGCGCGGCCATAGGCCGCCACGCAGAAACACTTTAGTATGCGAAGCCAGATTTCAATACTTAACTTTAGAGTCTCCGGAACTGAAATGAGAGATAAAGCCATTTTCTAATATTGCTAATGTGAGCTAAGGCCATGATGGCTTTGTCTCAAATTCAAATAAAAAAAGGCTTTATCTCCCTATTGAATGAGAGATAAAGCCATCATGGCCTTAGCTTACATGGTATTTTATCGGACCCTAAAGTTTTTGAATTTTTTAAAAGGTCGTTTGGTATAAGTCAAAAAAAATATACTAAATGTACCTCTGAGCTAAAATACTTTTTCGGATATTTTCAGTAGAATTGTCTGGCGATTCTTTTCATAGAATATATTAACCCTCTAACACTCATTTTAAGGGGACATTTTTGCCCTTTTTATTAACTTCCACACAAAAATATACTAAAACGGCACTTTGTAGGGTTAGAATCAGTGTTCGAAAATAAACACTAAATATCGTTTTTTAATGTTCGGTTCGGTAGATTTGTGGAAAACACAAAAGCTAATAGTGTTTGTGTAGAAAATCATTAAAAAAAATTACGTTTCCCTGTAAGTCATCTTTCGAACACAAAAATATTACTGCTTTTATCAAACCTAACAAATGATGTGAACATTTAATTCCGTTCGGTTTTTTTTTTGAAAATCCACAAACTTCAATATGTTCGATTCGGCTCGTTAATGTTCGTCCCTTTTGGCTGGTAAAAAAAAAAACATTTTTACAAAAACAAAATACACTATTGAAAAAAAGCTTATAGAACATTAAAATATAATGTTTGCCTACAGTATCACTACAACTGTTCTGTTTTCTTTCTTGAAAATAGTTACGAACGGTATTAAGGGTTGTGTATCTCTACACAATCACTAAAAAAATAAATATCGTTCCTGGGTGTGTGAGCCGAACGTTAAATAATGTACTGTTTTTTTTTCGAACACTGGTTAGAATGTTCGAAGAATATTTTTTGCATTAAATTTTACCAGGGGTCTTCTAAGACAAAAAAAAAAAAACGTGCAATGTATGTAAAACAAGTTTTTAAAAAATTTCCTTAAATGAGTGTTAGAGGGCTAATATATTGTAAGAAAAGAATCGCCATACAAATCTATTGAAGGCATCTGAAAAAGTATTTAAGCTCAGAAGTACATTGAGTAAATTTTTTTTTTTTTTTTTTCAAAAAATTCAAAAACTGTAGGGGCTGATATTTTGGGAACCCGAGCTAGCTTTACAAACCCGTTTGGCAGATTTTCTCTACCAATAGTCCAGTTTCATTTTGCGTTGCAAGTTTTGAGGCCGTTGTTTTTTTTTTTTTTTTTTTTTTTTTTTTTTTTTTTTTGTTGCACCGTGTGTAATTTATAGATCCAATATAAGACCCACTCTTGAAATATTCGAACTACCCACGCATTTTATTTAAGATTCGGCACAGACAAATATATATCACACTTTGTTGTTATTGTTTACGTTGTTATTATTACTGAAAAACTTCAAATAATTTTAAAATGCTTAACAATGTATGGTATCAAAAAAGTTATATCAATCATTTGATTTATTTCTTATTATTAAATATCTAATAAATAAACGTTTTTTCGAGACATCAAATGCCAAACTGTTATCCACACATTTCTGCCTGTTCCTGCATTTTTGACAATACACAAACCTAATTTATTATTATTCATTTATTTGTTCGTTATAAATACTTAAACATCTTTTCGTTATTCAAAATAACATGACCGTTGACCTTTCTTTGCTGAAACAAAATTTGTTGATTGTGCTGGAATTAATGTTGATATTCATCCCAAAAATCCGAACAAATGTAAAAACAAAAATACTTTTGCGTGAAATATTAAAAAAGGTTTTCTGCATTTTTTTCGTTACTTATTTTGTTGCTGTATCTGATGACTTTCGCCCACCTGTGTAAAGGAAAAAAAAACTAAATATTCATTATTTTCTTATTGTTTTAAGGAAGATCAACCTGTCATTTTGTTTGTTAATAAAAAATTGTATACACTTTTTTGCTTTTTGTGATTACCAAGGTGATCCATGTCAAATAACTGCCAATTTAAAAAATTATTTAAAAAAAATTATATTTTTTTTAATTTGCAATTTAAATGTCTTCAGTTGGAATTAATACAGAGATTGTTTTTTTTTTTTTTTTAATTTCGACTTTGAAAAGGGTTTGACGGGTTTCTTTAGGAATTAATATTGTGTATTTCCAATAATTTTTTATACACGCAAAGAAAAAATATAATGCCTGTTCAACGATTTAGAACTTAAACGTTTGCATAGAATTTAATATTGAAAATAATCCAAGTAATTTTTTGAGAATAAAAAGTTTTAGTTTAAAAGATTTTGTTATTCTTGCTTAATTCCCAATTTTTATCCTTGATAAAAACACTAAAATTTATTGTTGATGGGATAAGCTATTCCTATGTGCATTTCACTGGTTGAATCTTTTTTGAAAAGATTTTAGAAAAACTAAAGATATTAAACCAAATAAAACTGTTAAGCGTATAAGAATTATAAGCAACAGTTCTACTTGTAACAATATTAAAGTTTAAATAAAAACATCAACAATAAACAGTGAGTTTATTTCTTGTTACATGCCCCACTACAATTGATTGGAATTCTTCCAACATTAATTGTAGTTGTAAGTAGGTTAAGAAAAAACAAAATGAAAGCATGTTGCCAGTTTAAGTTTTTTTTAAGCCGTGCACTTGCCAGTTTATTATCAAAATATTTTTTTTGGGAATACAAAATTTAAATTTAAAAGATTTTTTAATTCGTGCTTTATTCCCAATAATTAAATAGTTAAAAAGGGAGATATTTAAAAAAGTTGCCGGATAACTTAAACATTTATATAAGTACAATTAAAACAATATTATTATGTTGCTTATGGTTCCGGCCAGAAATATTTTGTTTAAAGAGACCATAATATTTTTCATTTTTATGTTACCATACTGAATGAATTATTTGTGATCATATCGTGCCAATATTTTTCTCTGGTTGTATACTGTTAACTTCGACATTGAAAAGATGATTTAGTCTTGTCTCAAACGAAAATGTTGTGTTTAATTCGCTTAACCTTAACGTTTATTACACTGCATTTGGCAAAAACTTATTTAGTGCCAAGTTCTTTACCGATTCTTAAATAACTTTGAAGAAACGGTTACTACCTGCAACAGTTCATTATCACTACTAGAAAAGTGGGCACTGCCATGCTCGTTCAAAGTAAATATTATTTTTTAAGTACTTATACTTAACCGAATCTTATAAAACTTTGGCACATTAACATCGGCTATGAATTCAGTACAACCCAGCAAACAAATTATCAAGATTTCCTAACTAAATTGCAAATTTCAGGATACGAAAGAAAGGGAATGATTAAATAATTGTTTAAAAATTATAGGCAACAGACGGAAACTACTGATTCTAAACGGATCACCTTTAACAACAATCATGCCTTAAAGATGCGCATTGATAAGTTATTCCGTAAGAAGTATTTTTTAATCAACATGACTAGAAAATTGGGCACTTCCACAGTGGAAAATCGTAAAATAAGAGCACCTCATAATTGGTTTTAACCAAGAAGCAGAGCTAATTTTTTGTTATCAAACTAAATCGGTTTTTATTAAAAATCATATTTAAAAAAAAAAAACATGCTCTATCAGAAATTTATAGCAGATGCGGTTTTCGATACTTGAAACATTATGATTTTAATGCTCTAATCTATGTATGAGAAGACGTTCTTGAAGAATAACAGCTAGAATTAGAAGAAAATGCCATAAATCAAGAAAGGGGAGAATCATTTTGAGTAACACAATCATTTTTTGGGCTAATTAGAAAGCCTTGTTATAGAAAGCCGAATTTTCAAACTACAATGTTTCTTTAAATCAACAAAAAGTGGGAGTTCTTGCGTTGGATTACAAGCCGTGATAAAAAAGGATCAATACTAAAATAAAAACTAGTGTGTATGTAATCGGAACATTTAAACGTTACCAATAAGCAAAATCATGACCAACAGAAAATATTCACAACAGATGCCATTAAAATATATGTAAGCGTATGAGTAATATTAGCATATTAAAATATCTGAAACGTTCATTTTGACCTTAACGTGGGAACAGATGGGTCGATTACGGATGGCAACTGAACTTAAGTTGAATTGCCAGCAGCGAAATTAGGCAATGCCGCTCATGTTAAAATATAAAAATTTTTTTCTGAAGTTTAGTTGCCATCCGTAATCGCTACATAAGTGAATTGACGGACTGAATTAAACAATTTTAATACGAAAAAAAACTATGAATACAAAATGTACACGCAGAGAAAAAACATGTTTAAATATGGTCACCTCCAACAATACTATGTTTAAAGAAAATTTAAACCATATTATGCTAAATTAAACCATATTTTTGTCACCGACAACCATATTTTGGTTAAATTAATCCCTTATCAAGAAACCACGACCATATTATGGCTGCCTCTAAACATGTTATGGTTAAATATGACAATAATTTGTTTTTAAATTCACTATAGTATTTTCCTCTTTTTCAAGGGCAACATGATATGGTTAAAACCCAATCATGCTATTTTAAGTGTTAAACATGTTTTAGTTATTATTAACCATAATGTGTTCGGAGGCAACCATATTATGGCTGTGGCTTCTTGATGGAGGACTATTTTTACCATTATATGGTTGTCGTTGACAATTATACAGTTAAATTAAACAAAGTATGGTTAAAATTTTCTTTAAACATAGTATTGTTGGAGGTGACCATATTTAAACATGTTTTTTCTCTGGGTGTATTTAGGCCACATTTCATCGAACCAAACTAATTCAGTGTGGTAACTTTCGTTTAACAACACTTATCCTGAAAGATCGTTTTTATGGCGTTATGCTTTTTTTTCTAAAAAAGATTTGAATGTGAAGTTATCCACATCTTATTTTATCTTTATATTGTTGGTATCCTAGTGTAAAACCTGCAGCAACTATTACAGTGAATTCATTTAGCTTGAAAATTGCACTCAAATACTTCAAATTTACTATGAAAATGGTGGATTTCTAAAAGCTACATTTCATAAAATGTGTGATATTATTAGTTAACCTTCTGCGCGTTCTATTAAAAATTAAGTCGATAAATATGAGCAAACTAAGAAATTTGTCACTACTAACCAGTGTTCATCTGGGTATTTACAGAGGATCCGAATTTGTCAATTACGAAACTTACTGTGTTCACACGATTTGTATCCACAGGGCAGTGCCACATGTAACACAATCAATAAATCAATGAGTTTGTTTCAATTTAAAGCCTTTTTTTGAATTTTGAAACATCAACCCGCTTATTCGTCACCTTGGTCATACACTTTAACATCACTGGCTTATTTTTTTCTAAATTGTTGTTGTTCGACTGGCTGATTGTCCGCTGTAATGCTTACCCAGACGGCCTGGAATGGTCTGGATAAAATCAAAAGTTGTGCACCGACAAAATTTGTTTTTTTCATTATTTTCCTTTTTTTCAAAAATTTAACGATAACTCTGAAACTACAGGGCAAATTAAAAAACAATGTAAGCACGGCTTAAAGATAATATTGTTGCTGAGGTTCGGATTTTTTTTAACTGAATTAAGTTATCCCAATATATGTTATGAAAGTGCCTTAAGTTTGCACATAACAGTATATTGCGAAAACTAGAGCTGATAGAGAAAAATGGAGATTATATTTGAAATGAGCGACATCAAATTAATAGAAACTCGCAATCAAATTCCGGGTAAAAAAAGTTCAAATTTGTTGTGCAGTGTAATTTGTCCAGTTAAAAAAATAGGATGCAAAGCTTTTGTATTAGACAAGAAGCCAGGAAAATCTAAATATATACTAATTGGTTACTCAATAGATGCAAAAGCATATCGTTTATGGAATCCAAAAACTCGTGAGATAGTCAAAAGTCGTGATGTAAAATTTATAGAAAATAATTTTAATATTGACATAGATGAGATAGCAGATGAAAAAGTGGGATTTTATGAATTTAATTTCAATCCAATTAAACGTAACCAGAATAACTTTCTGAATTCAAATCATACTGACTTAGAAGTTGTTGACTCTATCAATCAATGTCCAGTCCAAGATAAATCTAATCCTGTAGATTCATCTAGTAATAATCCAGTAGTAGGAATAGATTCCAATCCAGTTTCGACAGAAGATGAAGATAAACATCTCTGCATAACCGGCAAGGATTTCCTCCACTTTGGTATAAGAATTCGGTTTTTTATACTATCCCTAGAAACTTTTACTTAGAATTTTATAAAATTTGTTTTAAAATGTTTGGATTGATTTTTCATTTCTTAAAATTTGCATTTTTTATTAGTAAACGAAAAATAGCCCCAAAGTAAAAATTTTGATTTTATTTTGTCCAATTTTCATTCCTGGATATTGGGGTAATTTTTCATTCCACATGAAATGCAAAAACACCCTAACGAAAATATGAAAAATACCCCCAAAAAACCAAAAAGTTTGCCCCAAAATTGCGTGTTGTTGTGTCTCATGTAAAATTTTGGGGCCCTTTTTCATTTTCTTTTTGGGGCCATATTTCCTGGGGTCATTTTGCGCACCACCACTCTACTTTGGTATAAGATGTAGGGTTTTTTACACTATTGCTAGAAACTTTTACATAGAATTTTATAAAATTTGTGTAAAATTTTTGGGGGGATTTTTATTTTTTAAAATTTGCATTTTTTTATTAGTAGACGAAAAATAGCCCCAAAGTAAAAATTTTTCCTTGATATTGGGGTCATTTTTCATTCCACTTAAAATGCAAAAACACCCTTACGAAAAAATAATCCCAAAAAAAACAAAAAAAAATTGCCGCAAAATTGCGTGTTGTTGTGTCTCATGTAAAATTTTGGGGCCGTTTTTCATTATCCTTTTGGGCCCATATTTCCTGAGGTAATTTTGTGCACCGCCGTTAAATAACAGCTTGAAGTCTCAGCTAAAAGTTAAAAAAAAATTCAGCTACTCCTACCTGCTCCTTTCCAAAAAAAAACAGTAAAAACTATAAAATGATAAAGTAACAAAACATGAATTTTCGTTCATGACTGGTACATGTCTGTAACGGCGGCATGAAATAACCCCCCCAAATATAACCCCCCAAAAAAATAATGAAATAACCCCCCAAAAGTTTGTACAGAGAACAACAAAAACGATTTTTGGGGGATTAATTCATTTTGTTTGGGGTGTTATTTAATTTTTTTAATTGGTGTCTTGTTTCATATGAAATTGTCCCCCAAAAAATCATTATGAAATAAAGCCCCAATATATTTTTTGGGGGATTATTTCATTTTCAAATTTATAATGAACACGTTTTTTGGCGCAAGAATTTATCCACTTTGGTATACAGAACACCGGCTTCGATAAATAAAGCTGCTCTGCATAGCCGGCCTTCGGCCGGGCGCAATGGTTTTCTTCTACATGGTAAACCAAACACCGGCTTCGCTTACTAAAGCTTCTCTGCGTAACCGGGTCGATTCGGTATTTTTGTACTATAGAGGAGAAAATCGTGGAGCTATGCAGCGAAGCTTTAGTTAGCGAAGCTGGTGTTTGGTATACCATAGAGGAAAAAGTCAATGCGCCCGGCCGAAGGCCGGCTATGCAGAAAAGCCTTAGTTAGCGAAGCTTGTGTTTGGTATATCATACCATGATATCTATTGTGTGATTCTTTAAAGCAAAAGTGTATAATTGATTGTATTAAATATACTGGGCTCTTATTTCGTTTCGGAAATTGGGGTTTTATTTCATATGAAATAAGCCCCCAAAAATTAGGGAATTATTTCATTTATGTTTGGGGCGTTATTTCATTTCGTTGGGGGCTAATTTCATTTTCAAAATTGGGGCTTTATTGCATATGAAATATGGCCCCACGCTTTGGGGGGTTAATTCATTATTTTTTGGGGGGTTATATTTTGGGGGGTAATTTCATGCCGTCATCTGTAACTGCGCATAAGATTCTGGTGCATTGTAGCAAAATTATAGCAGAAGCTATTCTACCAACAGGTATGCCCTTATTCACTGATTTTATTTTTATTTTTTACATTTTAATTGATTATTTGTATCAGGTATGCTGTCCGAGGAAGCTCAGGAAGCGCGGAATAAAGACTATAGGGCCTATAGATTACATTATTTGCGAAGAATTGGGCGTGTACCCACTAATGAAGACATAGTCTATAATCTTTTTTTGTCTTCGGACCTTTTTATAAATAGATTTCGCTCAAAGCTGCAAATCAAAAAATTGGAGTACGATAATGTTGTTAAAAAAATATAAAAAGACTACGCTTAAAATACGTATTCATGTTTTTCTATTGGAGGTGGGCGTAAAAGTGGGCGGATCAGGTTTATATTTTTAGGAGCCCATTCTACAATAATAATATTTATTTTTTGTGAAAATTGAGTTGATGCATTAAAAATCAAGCCAGTTATGCTACTTTTTCAATACAAACTGTATGGGAAGTAGGCGCGAAAGTGGGCGGATTTTTTAAAATTTCACACAAATGATTCTGAGTATTTAGAAATGCTATGTGCCAAAAAACAATGCCGTAGGTCAAAATTTAATTTTCACTTTGTATGGGAGGTGGGCATAAAAGTAGGCGGATAATTTTGATTTTTCTATTTTTTTTTCTTGATTCAAACAAAAAATGCCTATGTGCCAAGTTTCATTACCCTTCTAAAACTCCCTCTATTTTTTGCCGCTCGTTCTATGAACTTCAAGCAATGAGCGCCGCAGCAACGTTCCTTAGATTCCCAATTCGACATGTAGATTAAAATAGATTCGTGTGAACACTTTCCCGTGCAGCATTCAGAGTTTCTCAAGTGAAAAGAGGTCTAGCAACAGTTCTCTGTCGTTCAATATATACTGAGCCCTCTGGTTATAATAACGGATAGTGAAGCTTCATATCAGGTGCAGGTGCAGAATTTAAATAAATGTAGGCGGTATTTTCTTGGTGTGTCAAAAAAAAAATCCCTATAAATTTTATAGGCGTTCCGATGACAATTTGTGTGTGAGTTAATACGGGAATAGAAACATCAATATGCTAGAGGTTGTAAAAAATTCATGAAATTTTCTATATTATTTTTGTTGTTTGGCCAATGTAATTGTTCATTAAATTAGATTATATTTTAGCTAATACGGCCTTAAGTTCTATATGTAATTAAAAATGCATTTAATCCATATTTTCCCAACGTTTTCGTGAATGTTATGTTCACTTTATCAAGGGATTCGTCTATTTAAATTAAAGAAAATATATTTAACAATATTATTACAACAAAAAATTTTCAACAATTAATTATTACTTACAAAAAGAGAAATTAATTTTGTATTACATTGAACAATAATTTTTTGATAGACAAACATAAAAACATTAAACATGAAAAATTTAATTAAACACAAACTTAAAAATTATATCACAGTTTAGATATTGCAACACTGGCAATTGGCATTAATGTGTTGTGTGTCTTTTAAGTTCGTTGTCTTTTTTCATGAAATTTTAATTTTTTCACTTTTTCGAAAGATCGACACGTTATATTCATATCTATTCGCTGCAAAAATATCGTGCTATTTTTTCCATTTTTTGGTAATGGAAAGATTGGTTAAAAAATTATTTTTTATACGCCTTCAATGTTAAATTTTTTAAATTTACCATCTTTATGATCAAATGCGATGTATATTAAAAAATTATTAGTATCGATATAAAAAATTTATATGAAATTTATTTAATTTTCTTTTCGGATTTATTTATTTGAAGCACTTAGATATTTAACAAAACAAGTAAAAACAAGTGAGAAAGTATACTCGGTCAAGCCCGACCATATAATACCCTACACCACAGTACCCTACAGTACATCATGCTTATGTGTCCATTTAAATATGGATTTATCTATGTTTATAAACTTCATTAAAATCGGGTTGAAAGTTTATGAGATGCAGAAATTGCCCCCTACCTCTCCTTGTGGACCTATTTTTGAAAAACTGAATAGCTTATATGTCCATACACATAGATATGGATCTATCTACGTATGTTTTAAATTTCATTAAAATAGGTTTGAGAGGCAGAAATTGCCCCTATCTCCCCTCGTGGTCCTATTTTTTAAAAAGTGCATACCTTTTGTGTTCATATAGATATGGTTATATGTATGTTTTAAATTTCATTAAAATCGGTTTGATAGTTTCTGAGAGGAAGAAATTTCCCCCTATCTTCCCTCATAGTCCATTTTCAATAGGCTTGGTCCTTGTACCCATAAGAACCAATGTCCCAACTTTTATCAAATTATCTTCAAAATTGCGACCTGTACTTTGCGCACAAGGTTACATGGACAGCCAGCCAGCCAGCCAGCCGGACCGACATTGTTAGTTCGACTCAGAAAGTGATTCTGAGTCGATCGGTATAAGTCCAATATTTTAAGGCGTTACACACATCAGCATAAATGCATAATACCCTCTCCACTATTGTGGTGTGGGTATAAAAATTTTATTTGTATTCAAACTATTCTTCTTCATGACAATTTAAAATAACAGCAAAGTGCAAATAACGCACAAAAATTTATTTTCTTTATTAAATATGCCTAAATCATTTCACACTTAACAACTCTATTAAATTAAGAAATACATTGTCTTGTTAACAATGTTGACACAAACATTTTAAACGTGATTTTCATCTCTTATAAAAAACAAAACAGCAAATAGATGCCACGATTAATAACAGTTATACGTGAAATCATTTATAAAATGATCTCACTACACAAACAAGAAAAAAAAAACAAGTCAAATCTATGTGTCAAGTAAAAAAATATTTTCTTTTTTTAAATTTTCATCATGCAAACAAAAAAGAGCATTTATCTTGGTAATAATTTTTTCTTTTTACATTTCTACTTTAAGTTTAATATCCTGCACACAGGAAACGTTTTTGTGTCTACTTTTGGGAGTCGCCTAAAGACATATAAAATTTTATGATTATGAGTTCATATTATAAAGTAAGACCATGTAATCAGTCATAATAAAAAAGTTTTTCTTTTTCAAGAAAAAACTTTAAAACAATTTTTGAGGGAGTTTAAGATATTAAGCATGAACTAGTAGAAGAGTATGACTATTTTAAAGTCATCTTAAAAGGACATGTAATAAAAGATAAGAAAAACTAACAATACGCACAGAGATTTGATCAAACACATTCTGACTAAAGTATTTTTTAAAAGATATATGAATATTAATCATTCGACACCATATACTTTATAATTTAGTGCTGCAAAATGTTTTTTATATCGAATGGGGATAGAAAATTAATCTACAGGGTAGCCCAAAGCAAACAAAGCAGTTTAAGTAATCTTTAATTTTATTACATTAATCTGAGATTTTTTATTGCTGCAGATTGTTGTTAGAAAATTAGTAATAGATATAACAACAAATTAAGTGAAATAAGTTAAGAAAATTTTTCAGGCACAATCTCATAGTAAGTGGCGAAGTTAATTTTCAATTTAATGTCTTTTGAAGAATATAGGCAACTGAAAATCCTTGAGTAATTCACCAGCGGCAATTACACCCTTTTAAGTGTAAATACCGTTTAGGGTAGAATGTCAGCTTAAAGCAATAATTTTTTTCATTTTTTTTTGGACACCCACCGGATGTGGGGTATTAACAAGATGGAGCCACCGCATATACAAATGGGGAAACAGGTTTGCATGTGTACATGCCAAATGGCCTTACTAATGGTGGATCTTAGCCACTGGCTAATTAATTTATACGTTTACCAAATGTCTCCATATGTGCCAGGATACTTCACACACAAGTAAAAATTTTAGCAAAATTAATTATACACTAGCCATTTGTTTAGGCGCTGGAGATAACTAACCTCCACTGCTATATTCTCAACCAATAGCACTGCTACCTGCTCACTGGGGGCAACTGACTTCGAACTAAGGAAATCCTAAGACCGCATAAAACCTCTTATTTCGTTGTTTGTCGCATCCCCGGTTGCACGCTCCAGTTATTTTCCCCTGTGAATAAATTTCCAAGAAGTTCCTAATCATCAGGGAGGACCGCCGCTTTTACAGTATGGCAAATATAAGAAATCTGTTGATCCCGTCATGTTTTCAGTTAATACATTATTTGAAGATGCAGCCAATTAAATTGGCCACAGCCTTTGTCAAAGTTAATACCCTTTGGATACTTGCATACATTTCGGAGAAACGCATGAAAGATATTGAAAATGTGAAACTTGCATTCACTCTTGAAACATCTAAATTCTCAATCAAAAATGTCACCATTTCTGAAAAAAAAACTTCTTTCTAAATACCAAAATCTGAATATAAAACACCAAAATGTTAGGCTTGCAAAAAACGAAAAACCTGAGAAATTGTAACGCTGCTTTCTAAGCAAATGCCATTTTGTCAGGGATGCCATAACAGTAATAAAATTTATTGACACTTTTCTAGTGATGACACTAAATTTAATAGGAGGGTGTATAATGGAATATAATGAGATAATAACATCTTGTAACAGCCTATTTACACTTGATCACATGTTAGAGGAATGTGTGGAAGATGTTAAAAATGAAAAAAACTTGTTACATTTGTAACATCTTTCACCATAAAAATATTTATTTTCACGTGTAAAAGCGAAGAAAACCTAAATAAATGATAATACCTCTCGTGCTCTTTCTTTTTTTTCTAGTGATGTTATATACTTTTTAACAATTCATTTGTTTTTTCTAGTGATGACACTTAAATAATCGAAATTTGTTGAATGAAACAACATGAGATAAAAACATAATTTAAAGATGAAGAGAGATGTTGATTTTTAGCTCTGTACAATTCTTATGGGCAGATGTTATCATCTTTACGAAAAGATGTAAGATGTGAGCAAGTGTAAAAAGCCTATATGGAAAAATTGCAACATCTTCTCAAATTTATGGCAGATGTTAGATGTTGAAATAAGTCCCCAACAAAATTATGAACTAATTCCCCAATTTTTGGGGTCTTATTTCATATGAAATAAACCCTCCATTTTAAAATGAAATGAAACCCCAACGAAATGAAATATTTTTCCAAATCAAAATGAAATAAATTACCAAAAATTGGGGAGTTATTTCATTGGAAATAAGTCCCCATTTCCTGAAATGAAATGAAATACCGGGCGCTGATCTTCAATATATTGAAAGCATTTTTTCTGTTGTCAATATTTCAAGTTTTCTGGGATACTGTACTTAGTTTAGAACTTATTAAAAGAGAAAGTAACGGTACTGACTATTGTATGAAGACATGTTAGACTATTGTATGAAGTTAGATAGTTTATATCAGCACGTTTTTTATTAAAACATGCCATTATCAATTCAATATACTATACGCATGTTACAAGCAAACATCATCAAAAAATTAAATCAAATAATAAAATGGAAGAGGACCAAATACAGTGAAATCTCCCGTAGGCGGACACCGACCGTCACAGCAAATTTGGCCGTTAACGGGAAGTGTCCGTCTTCGGGATAGTTCATTTAAAAAGCTCAGGATATATCTGCTCTTATAAGTAAAACAAATTTTAAAGCATTTCTACTTTAATATGTATGTTTATTTATTCTTTAAATTCATGTTAGTTTTAAGATTCATACATACACATAAAACAAATAACAAAATGAAATCGATCTTTAAAAAAAATTTACTTCAATAAACTTTAAATTTATGTAGAAATGGAAAAGAACTTGCGGATTATAGCATGCTTTAAGTTTGCTTGTTTCCATTTTTGGTGCATTTCTTCAAAACGGGTTTCCAAATTGTATAATTTTTTATATAAAATCGTGCAATCTGTGTGAGGGCTTCTTCGAACGATTTTATTTTATCAATTTCTTGCTCTACAACATCATCTTCTAAATCACTTGATATTATTTCTGGAGGCAAATTCTTGCTTCTGGCAATTGCAAACCAATCAAAACACAACTTGTCAACTTCCAAAACTTCTGTCGAAAGACAATTCTTTTTATAATTAATGTCAAATCCAGATTGCCATCTGGATCTAAGATGTTTCTTATCTTTTAGAATGCTCTCAGATTGAGTTTTCCCAATACTCAATCTTAAAAAATAAATTTGTTGCGTAATTAAGCATGTTTTTTTAAAGGTTTTGTTTTGTTTTGTTACAATACCTTTTTGCAATTTCACGCACTGAAAGTTTTTCTTGTTCTTGCACGTTATAATTTTAATTTTTTTCATTTAATGTAAGAGAATTTAGCCCAGCCATTTGACAATAAAAATTCATCAATAAATTGTTATTAGCACCTTACTCAATCAACAATTACTCTTAAATGAACTCGCTAAAAAACCATCAAAGAAAACCACACAAGAAACTGCCAATGATTGCAAAAATGGGGAATCACACAGCTTAAAATGTGTGTCTAGTGCTGCTTTGGCTTAAGGGCAAACAGTATGGTAATTTTTATACATGAATGTACATATTTTGTATTTTTTCTCGTATTTGCAAAATGTTTTTTCCGTCTATTGGAGGTGTTTTATAGAAAAAAGGTGTCCGCGTCCGGCCATGGGAGTGTCCGTCTAACAGAGTGTAATTTGTTCTGACAACACTTTGAAAACAAAGGGACTTGGAAAGTTGTCCGTTTTATAGGGGTGATCGCCTTCGGGAGGTGTCCGTTAGTGGAGTTTTCACTGTATACGAATATGAATTAATACCTGGATTTATTGCATCCAGCAACAAATAAATTAAATGAGCAATAACACCATTATGGCTTTATTTCATTCCTTACCACAAAATTATTTCTCAAACTAACTAACTTGTAACAAGTTAAGTTTACATATTAAAACGGGACATAATCTGCATTTTTGACGATTTTGGAATAAATTTTAAAATGAAAAAAGTCCCCGAAAATATTTTTAGGGACTTATTTCATTTCAGACTTTTGTGGACTTATTTCATATGAAATAACTCCCCAATATGAAATAAGTCCCAAAAAAATATGAAATAAATTCCCAAAAAACTTTGTTGTTGCCTCTCATATATTTTTTTGGGGAGTTATTTCATTTCCGTTTTGGGGACTTATTTCGCTTTCGATCTTGAAAGGCCTCAGGCCACAGAACATACAAAAACTATACTAAAAATTATTTAAAACAATATTTGCGAAATTTTTCCGAAAATCTTGAAATATAGAAATCGTCTTAGTAAAGGCGCGACTATGATATACATATAAGAATTTTAGAGTCAACCCATGCAGCTTTATTTAAATTCAAACTCATTAGATATTTTTTTCCTACTCTTTTTATGGATTATTAACAACAACCAAATAAAAAGCCAAATAAAATTTTTATTTATTTCTTCAAAGAATCAGACATCAATAGGTCAGACATCAATAAAATTGAAGGTTAAATCGAAAAAAACATTCACTTAAGTATCGTTAAATTTTTCACAAGCTGCAACATTGTATGTACGTCTTTTTTCTTATTAGGAAATCTTTTTTTTTTTTTTTTTTTGTTTGAAATGTTTTATAGGAAAATTGACTAATAGAAATAATAAAAAAAAACTATAAAAAATAAAAATTTTTACTCTTTTCGCTTAATTGCCACAGCACTTAAGATTAAGAACTGTTAAATCTAATTAAGCAGAAAACATTTGAAAATATTTTCCCAAATTACATTGGTTTTTTTTTTTAAATTTCATACCCCTACTAAGTGGGCGGTGGAGCAAAGAAATGTTTTTCCCATGTTTTACTAATTTTTTATATTTAATTTTTATTTGTTCATTTTAGTTAGAGAAAAACACAACAACTAAAAGTAATGAAACTAATGAAGTGTTGCTTGAATCAAGGACAATGTGAACATTTTGTTATTTTAACCGAAATGATTTTTTTACTTTTCTAAGTGGGCAGATAGAAATAAATAATAATTTTATGAGCAAAAGAAATTGAATTGTAAAAAACTTAAAACAGAAATGTTGGAGGACAAAATTATATAATCAAGGTTAAATGACAAACGAGTAAGAATCAATTTATTACTTGCTATTAACTTTGTAATTTGTCCCAGGGTTAAGTTAAAATAAGTTTAAAATCAGAACATACAGTTTGATTTATTGTACAAGCCATCTTAAGGATAATGGTGCCACGTAAAGAAAAATCATCTCAAATTAGTGTAAAATGGAACACAAAAATCGCTCTCTTTTAAAATTATATATTCACCGAAAACATAAGAGCTTCACGTTTTAGTGGTTTTTAGCTTTTGAACAAGCTATATATATATTTATAGTCCTTGAATTGGAGGTCCCGCGCTCACTTTTCAATTAAATTTTTTTTTTTTTTTTTTTTTTTTGACAAATGTTTTTTTGTATTGATTAATCTGACATGTCAAATTTTCAAGTCACATGTAATTGTTCATGTCTGTCAAAATTGCTGTTTTACATAAGGTTTATAATATTCGGTCACAAACGTACATGTAATTTGCTTCTGACATTGTCTCAGTTTTTTTCGCATTGTAATTGCAGAAACCAAAGTAGTTCTCGGTTTCAAAATAACTTGCTGCCGCCACGAAAATATTTATTTGCGCCGTAAAATAATTTAGCCATCTTAAAATTTTTTCTTTTATTTTAAAGATAATAATTTAGAATTTTATAATCAAACGGTTTTTATGTATATATTTACATAAATTCTATTCAATGGTGAGATGAGCATACATATCTTGGTATTGTAAAATATTAACTTCAGCCGGCTAATGATTCCGTCAATAGTTGACGCCGCTGCCAGTTTCTTCCCGGCATAGATTTCTGATGTCAGATGGTTTGTCAGAAGAAAATAGAGCACGCTCTAATTGAAATTTTGTCAGATGACTTTGCGTCTGACTTTTACAGAAGCAAAGTTAAAAAGGTAACACACGACATGTATGTGTTTTGCAGTGGGAAATTTGACATGTCAGATGACAAAAACATGTCGTCTATACGCTCCTTTACCAAACTATTACACGCAAAGAAAAAAACATGGTTGTGGTAAACATATTCTAAGAGCAACATATTAAACAAGGCCGGCTATACATAGAAGCTTTAGTTAGCGAAGCCGGTCTTTATTATACTATATAGGATAAAATCCTTGCGCCCTGCCGAAGGCCGTCTATGCTTTGGAGTTTGTAAACTTATTGTGACGGTTCCGCCAGACGCACTCCCCCCCCCCCCTCCCTACCACCTACTGTACCATATATTTTCAACACTTGACAATGGCAACTCATTCTTTTGCCAATTTGTAACCATAACAGTTACACTGTTATGGCGTGATTTCCACTTTGGTTACTAAACGATTATGGCGTTATTGCACTTGGATGGTGGTAATAAAGCCATATGGCTTTATTGCACAAGACCTTTAAACCAACGACCCAATTGATTCAAAATTATTTCACAAATGGCGCTAACATAATATTATTAGAGTAAACATATTTTGTTTGCTTCTTAAGCATACTATGACTACACGTATAGAAAGTAATCATGTTAGGGTTGTAAGAAATTTAATATGTTTTGAAAGTTATCAGTATTAAGTTGTTATAAAAATATTTATTTTTCAGTCAACAATACTCAAATTTATAATTGCGTTAAACATTGATTTGTTTACAGTAACTATAATATTGCTGATATTTACTAAAAATAACAATTTTTAATGTACAACAACAATATATTGTTACAATAACATAGTGTAGTTGCCGTAACATCGCCCAACCATATTTTTTCTTTGCGTGTATTTACACCAATGTTGTCCGAATAATCAACGCCTTCTTGTAAACGTTTTTTTAAAAAACTCTTTCGAATGTCAAAGATTTTCTTCATTAAGAGCCGTTTGTCAGAGACAGAGACAGCACCTTAAAAACGTCAAATTAGCCGATCTATCATTTCCTCTAATTGAATAGTACTTACTAAAGAACCGTCGAACTTTAAAATAAAATACAAAGTTTTAGAACAATTAAGCCCCACTGTTTCTGTGAGACCACAAATTAATTAATGCAAATTAATGCCAAACAAAAATTTTATTTCTCAACTTTTCACGTATTAAATAAGTAAAACAAACCAAAAAACAACTTTAATATACAGACCTTTAATTTGATAACCAAAAAATGTTTAATCTTTTTAATAAGTTTTCAAAACATTAATCTTTTAATTTACGCAGTTTTAATTAATTTTTATCTTTTCTCCTTTTTTCTATCAATTTCAGATTAGCCAAAAGAAAATAATATTTGAATGGAGAACAAAACCAACTTTAGCATAAAGGGGAAAAAATCGAGAATTAAATTATGACAACAACAATAGAGATAAAAAGAGTAATGCATACACCTACAACAAAAACAGCAAAAGAGGCCGGAACAGTAAACCAAAACATTAAAGAACAATAGCAAAATCCAAAAAATTGCTAAATAGACCACAACAACAACAACATCTTAAAGAAAAATTTTTAAATGAAAATCAACTTTAATTTACAATAACAAAAACACAAGCAACAGCGTTTACACACAAACTGAGATAAATAGTTGGAGCTTAAAAAGAAGCAACAAATATCTTTTCTACCGAAAATATTCTTTTTAATTTTTAAACTTACGATTTAATACCTCTTCCTTTAACCCGCAAAAGAAGGTCTATGGAAATCCAATTAAAATCTATACAACTACCACCATTACCGCCACCTTTAGCACTACCACCATCACTACCACCACCACCTACAGCAGTCACTTGGCCAGCAGTACCGACAAAAACAGCTAGAAGGCAAACTGGGCTAGCAGCATTAATAGTAGATCCTCTCGTAGTTAAAAGATCTCATTATCGGTATCAATATTCGTTTAACATAACAACACACACAAACTGCAGTTGTTATAGTGATAATGAGGAAATTAGTCGTTTGCCTTTTAGTTTTTGGGCTCTACGCAATACAAACTGTTGTGGGACATATGAACAGTGACCCAGCGCCAGGACGTTCTCCAGGACCACCTGTAGAATATACAATAAACCCAGCAGTAACCAACGAAAAAGATATTTTAGACAATAACACGAACAACAGCAACAATGACAAGCAAATAAATTTACATGTAAATAATAAAAATGTTGCTGCAACTAATAATACAAAGGCAACAACTTATAGCAACCAACAAGAACAACAAACTTATATAAACCACAAAAACAATTTACAACAAAACCACAATAACAACGAACCGGAAGTAGTATACAGTGATAGAGAATCACTTAATGACTCTTACGAACATTTAATAGCATCCACAAAAATTAATGCTCATAATGAGGCCAACGATGGTCATCTGAATACAAATGGAAAAAATAATGGTAAAATTACCTCTTTTTCAGTGACAACATCATCAACATCATCTCGTTTAGAAGATGCAATTAATTTTCAATTAGAAAATAAAAACAATTACAATAGTCCTTTCGATAAAAACCAGCATAATGATGAAACCGCATATAACTACCCAACAAACAGTGGAGAAGCAACTCTTAATCTTAGGGATGAGCAGGAGCAGGAGCAGAAGCAGATGACACGACATGAAAGTATTGATTTACTCGCCAGCACACATGAGAAGCTACGTCAACATTCGAAAACAATACCCGCCATATCAATGACATACAATGAAAACAAAAATGGCAATATGGAAACAACTTCAACATCATTGTTGTCCGCCTCGCCCTTCTTTGGCTCCAGTTCGTCATCGACAACAGCATCATCCCACTCACACTTATCATGTCATTCAGATCTCAATGATTTTCTCAACGATGTTACTGTGATTGAAGTTGATGATAAAAATGACAGTTATTCCAATGCATCCAACAGTTCCACATCTTCATTGCCATCGCCGCCAACACTATTGCAGGGCTTTAAAATCCAATTGCAACTTTATCATGACGTCTTTGATGCCTCAACCACATTTGGCATCAACTGCGGTTTGTTGTATAAAGGTAAGTAGTAAGCACATCCATTAGAATCTCAAACAGGAGTAAAATGTTACAGAAATGTGAAATGAAAATCGTAAACAGGTGAAAGCAATCACATATAATGGACCTTAATTCTCTTAATTTCCTACTTGTGGTATTTACTGACTCAACATCGAGTGTTTAGGTGTCACTAGTTTCGCACATAATTGGGAAGCGCAAAAATTTAAAAAAAGCAAGATAAATTTACAACCAAAAATTATTTGGTAGTAAAATGTTTGTCAAATTTTAACTCAGAATCACAGAACTGAACATTGAAGGCTTATATTGAAAAAAATTTGTATGGATATTTTGTTAATTTAAGAATATACAGTTAGGGACAAAATTGTTCACGAAATTATAAAAATGTATGTATATATAAACTTATTTCCAAAAGTACCGTTAGTTTTTATATTTATACTCAGTTAACATCTAAACCAGTGTTCGAAAATAAACAGTACATTATTTAACGTTCGGCTCACACACCCAGGAACGATATCTATTTTTTTAGTGATTGTGTAGACATACACAACCCTTAATACCGTTCGTAACTTTTTTCAAGAAAGAACCGAATATTATATAATGTTCGGTTCTTCGTTAAAAAACAGAACAATTGTAGTGATACTGTAGACAAACATTATATTTTAATGTTCTATAATCTTTTTTTTGTGTGTGTATTTTGTTTTTTTAAAAATGTTTTTTATTACCAGCCAAAAGTTTGTGGATTTAAAAAAAAAACCGAACGGAATTTAATGTTCACATCTTTTGTTGAGTATGATAAAAACAGTAATTTTTTTGTGTTCGAAAGATGACTAACATGGAAACGTTATTTTTTTAATGATTTTCTACACAAACACTATTAGCGTTTGTGTTTTCCACAAATCTACCGAACCGAACATTAAAAAACGATATTTAGTGTTTATTTTCGAACACTGATCTAAACCATATGTGTGAACAATATTGACCCTGTGTGAATCTTTCATAACAATTCCAAAAAAATTTCAAGTTTTATCTGTGGGATTTGCTTTCAAAGTGAGTAAATTAATTCTTTATATTTCTTTTTAAAATTTGGAAATAAATTTGAGCAATTAAATTTTGCCTTGTTTCTTCAAGAACGGTAAGTCAAAAGCGGCACTTTTAAAACAGAGCATTGTGAAAAATTTAAAAAAAAGGAGTCTACCATCGCAAGATCACAAAAAATAAAACATTTCAGTGAGATTGTAAAGTAAAATAAAAAAAAGTGTAATTTGGATACCAAAAGCAACAAAGCTGGCCGCCCAAAAAAATCTTCGCCAAAAGATTTTCGCGACTCAAAGCGACTTATTGTTACTGGTGTAGTCAATATAGCTATTAAGGTCCGGCAAATACTGAGCATTGAGTACAATTTAGACGTAAGCACAAAATCGTACGAAGTTGCTTAAGTTCAAGAAGAGTAGTAGCTAGAATAAAGAGTGACAACCCACCTTTTAAAAATAAAAGCTGAAAACGGCTGAAGTTTGCAAAAGAGTAAGAAAAATTCAGTTTTAAAGATTCAATGCATGTAACATGCTTAGATCGGACAAAAATTATGAGATTGGAGCCAGTCGGACGGCAGTGAACATGGCTGGCGTAAAAGTGTTAGCGTAAAAGGGCGGAATAATTCCAAATTTTAAAATTTTGATGATCTCATAAATGACTTGAGATTGTTTTCGCGGGAACCAGCCTCGAGCACTCCGCCAATTTAGAAGAAAAATGTGTGCCAAGTACTACATAACCATAATTGAAGATCCGTAGATTCCAAGATTAGCCATATTCGGCTAAGAAACACGACAGGGTGATATCATTATGCAGGACAACGATCTTAAGCATACTTCAGAAATAGCTAAAACTTAGTTTGAAGACAATAAAAATTCGAAAATAAATTTACCTAATTAGTCGCCAGAGTTGTACCCAATTGAGTACCTTTGGTCCGTTCCAAAACGCCAAATTTTTTGCTCAGAGGAACCCGCCTAACACTGAATATAAGCTTTGGGAGCTTGCCGTTAAAGCTTGGAAATATAAAGCCGAAAATGCTTAAAACTTTTTTATAAGTATGTTAAAAAGGATTAAGGCAGTTTAAAAGAGCAAAGGGACAACACACCAAACGCTAGGACCCAAATACAACAATAATCTCTAACAGCGGTCATAATTGTTCACACTCAGAACTAAATACTTATACCGTGTAAAATATTATGAACGCATACTTTTTGGAAAAGTTTTTATTTTTAAGTTCTTTAAATGTTCTTCATTTCATATAGTTAAAAAAAATTAAATAATTATAAATAAAAGAAAAATGTAATAACACTAATTTTGTTTTTAAACTTTTTAAACTTTAATTTAAAACTGGTTTATGGTTTAGTTGCAAAAGTTTTTGCAAAAATTGTTTCTGTGAATATTTCTTACTGGCTACTACGCTTCAACCAATTAAAGCAAACGTATTTAGTAGGGTTTTTACTAATCGATGTTTTCTACTTATCGATTAATCGCGCGAATAATTATTCGAGTTAAAAATTTAAACGAATAATAATCAAAAAATTTAATATTATTCGGTTAAACGAATAATATTTATTTTTTTTTAGTTTAGAAGTTTAACAAGTTAGAGTGCTATATTCGGCTGTGCCGAATCTTTGATACCCTCCACCAACAGTTCGAATGTTTAAGGAGTAATATCTGTATGATGTTATTAGTATCTTAAACTGTGACGATTTGTTATTAATTATGGTTTTAGGCCACTAAACTGTTTTCCGGTAATAGGGTTTATATGGGGCCTAAGGTAAATTATAGACTGATCGTCACGAAATTTCACAGTGTTATTTCTAGTCCTAAAAAACTGTGACATACCAATTTCTATTATGATTGCATTCTTTTTAACGGTTTTAGGCGTACTAAACTGTTTTCCGGTAGTAGGGTTTATATGGGGCCTAAGGTAAATTAAAGACTGATCGTCACGAAATTTCACAGTGTTATTTCTAGTCCTAAAAAACTGTGACGTACCAAATTTTGTTACGCAAACGTTATTTTTTACGGTTTTAGGCATACTAAACTGTTTTCCGGGAGCAGTGTTTATATGGGGCTTAGGGTAAGTTATAGACGGATCTTCACGAAATTTAACAGTGAGATTTCCAGTCAAATAAAACAAATTTTTGCAAAATCTTATCTCATTCCGTGCCTTGTTCCAGCATTTATGTTATTTTTTGTAACAAAATTATCAATTTTTTTAGGTGGTGGTTCCACATTTTGATTCATAGCTCTGGTCCTATTAAACCGATTTTGCTGGATTTCAATCCCAAACTGCTTAGGATAACTACAACCAATTTGGCACCAAGTTCATTTGTTCATTTCTTTTCAGTTGCTCGAAAGTGAGCGTGTTTTAAACAGACGGACATGGCTCGACTTGGAATTACTCAAGGACCCAGAATATATATACTTTCTGGGGTATGAGATGAATAATAAAAAAGCTTCACACGGAATGACAAACTTAATATACCCTCTTCACAACTTATTGTGGTGGAAGGTATACAAATAAGACCAAGAATTATATTTTTTAATATAAAAATTGTATTAATAAAGTAACAACAATAAAACAATAATGTAATAAAAGAGGAAAACTTTCTAAATAAAAATATCATCAAAATTAAAGCTAATCTTCTAAAATAATCCTTAGAAAAGTGTTTAAATGTACATGTTTTAAACGAATGTTTTCATTCACCTCAAAAAATCAGCTGCTTCTTCTGAATCATTGCGGTAAAAGTTTTTACTTAACATTATTAAAAATAAATTATAATTTTTTACACGAAGAAAATGTTGCTGAGTTAAGAAACCATACAAGGGTTTTTAAAACATACCGGCTTGTTTTTTTACATAAAAAAAAAACTTATACTGCAAAATAAAACAAATTTTCGATAAATCGATTAATCGACATAAATTATTCGTTAATCGATAACAGATAAAAGATAATAAATTCAGAGCTCATTTTGGCTGACAAGATTTGATTTGCATAATTAGACCGAAAGCATTGAAATCTAGGAGGTAAATAATTTCTGGAAGGGCGAATAGAAACTAAAAACTCTACATTACTAGGTAGGAATTCTAAGACAATTTCACCTATTAAATGTTCATATGTGTTCTAAGACTTTTTAGGATTGGAAGATTAATAAGTTTTAAATGGTTTTTACATGTTAAATTAAGTTCATGTTTGAGTTCCAATAAAGTCTTCGAAGACAAAATAAAAGAAATTACGTCTGTTTATTTTGCATATTCACATTCTGCGTTATCTGCACCCTGAACAAAATATTTCGAAGTGCCTTCCGAGAAGTATAGCAACCGACACCGAATTTAAAAGTTTCAAGACAGATCCTAATTATCCCATAGTGCGTTCTTCTTAAAATACACCAGAGCGTACTCTGCATCCACATTTTCTAAACATCTGTATCAACTTTAATATCAAGCCCGATCAGCATGTTGCCACTTTTTAATTGTCGTCGGTATGGAATATCAGTTTAAACTTTTTTTAGATTCCAATTAAGCAAATGCTCATAACAATATTTTGGATCCTTGTACAATTCCAAGATGATAAGTGATGGTTAAATTTATTTATTATGTTAAACAACTCTAACACTCAAAAGAAAAATCGGTATAAATAGTACGGTGCGTACGGACTTCAATCAAGTATTGATTTAAGTACGGATTTTCAATCGCGAAAGACTTAACTTATTCATATTCAATCCCGAGTTCGTACTTGAAATAGTCCGGTAATGTGATTGATTTAAGTAAAACTAAGATCAAATCAATCTGAATATGCACTTGCTTTAAAAATTTTAAAGTTGATTTAATCTCAAATCCGTACTTAAAATAACCTTAAAATGAGATTGATTTAAATAAATGTGAGATCGAACTAATCTCAAAATGCGCTTGATTCAAGATTTGTAAAGCTCATTCAATCCCGAATTCGTACTTGAAATAAACTTAAAGTGAAATCAGAAGGAGAATTTTATTATGATTGATTTATTACCCGTTTTACATCTTACAGAAATATAAAAAGTTATTAAACACCAGCATTATTCCCGATTTAGTTTTTCCTTAAACAACTTAATGTACATATATTACTGAAAGTATAAACTAAACGAGAAGCAAGAGTTCTTCATATTGCTTTTTAAACATGAAAGCAATGTGTTTTCGTCTTGTTCTGTTGTTTTTGTTGTTTCTACACACAACAGGCGGATCGTTTTTTGACTACTTATGTGGTTCTGTTGTAGTGTCTTAAACAAACTATTGTAAGTTACATAAGATTAAAACGCTAATTTTCTAATTTTACTCTCAGAGTGGCACCAACAACGAAAAACAATCTTTTTTTACTTGGTTTATGGATTTTGTACTTCTTTTAAGAAATTCCGAGAATAATTTCCGCAAGTGGACGTGGAAACAAAATTGCTATTAAATACCAAATTGACATCGAAGTGACGTTGACATCGACTTGATAATCTAAAATTGATGTCGACATCGGCAACGACTTACATAATAAAGGTGATTATTTCGCAATTTTCGATCTTGATTGATCAAACGGTGCGTATGTGTAATATTTAAATATGCAAATATTACTCATACTTAAGACAATTTTTTATAGACGCATCTGTTTATAAAAATCTTAATCTATTTGGATACATTTTTGTTTAATTTAAATTTATGCACGTACAGAGGTATAGTTTGGCAAAAACCTAACCAACTGTTTTTTTTTTTTTTGTAGTTTAAAAAAAATATTGTTGCAATATTATAGCCAACACTTCAAAACATGTACACAATTACAAATGTCTATCACAATGTAGACCGTAGTTGACTGTAGTACTGTCGGAAAGTGAGCATATTTCGTTATTAGTTTTTGATACAACTATTTGGCTTTTTGAAAAAGAAATCGAGGCAGGGTTAGTTCTTAATATTTGTCATATAAATCGAATTTTTTCTTCGGTTTTCGAAAACTAAAACTTTTTTTAATTCAACCACATATTTTTTATAATTTTTATTGCATTGTTTATAATATAACAACAATAAAAAAAACTAGAAAGTTTGATAAGCAGCGGATTTTAAAGAGGCTAAGGAGCCTTTCCGCAGGAATGTGCAAAGACCTACTTGTAGTCCTATGATTTTCACAGCCAAGTTTGGCCAAGCTTTTTAGTTATTTCAATTTTAGTGATACCAATTACCACACATTTTAAACTTTTCAATGTGTGGAAACACAAGAAAAAAATAAAACGTGACATATTAACAGTTATTATTAAAAACATCGAGCAAGTCTTAAAATAAATTAATAGTAAAACTATAATGAAAAACACTTAAAAACTAAGGGCTTTTGATATAAATTTTACTACAAAGTCAATTGACTGTTATTTGGAAATAACACTTAAAAAATATTGAGTTTTTTGTGTTACATTATTATTTTTATGTATTTCTTATTCGCGAATTTAGTTAGTACCCATATTTAACTATTGCTTAGGCAAATTAAAATATTCATGTCGCTCTTCACCTTTGTACTCTTTTTATTATCCTTTGTGCACTAGCATTAAAATATAAACATTGCTAACAAAACTCTTGAAAAACAACTACCAAACAGAAAGGTTCGTACTTCAAAAGAAAAAATTTAACACAAACCTTCTCTTGCCCTACGTTTTATTTATTTTCAAAATCAAAAGACATATTGCGACAAGTTTTAGAATCAGTAATCTGAGAAATATAGCTATCACAAGGCCATTAACAATGATATATATATTTTGAATATTGCATAACAAATGGTGGCGTAATGAACCCAACAGTACTAGAGCCGTTATTTGTGGGCATGGCAACCATTTTAGAATGGCAATACAAGGGCTTTCAGCTACCTCAGTAAAGTACAAAGTTGTATTGCTCTACGAAAAGCAATAACAAAGTTATAGAGTTTTGCCGAAGTCTCAATAAAAGGTCTACCAACATCGCGCCGTCCTTGTGGGATATATTCCAAGGCAGAATGTGTTATTTTATCAATTCCTTTTCTGAGAGTGTGCCCCAGCCAACCATATTTACGTTTCTGTATTTCGTTTTTCATTGGTAGTTGTTTGGTTCTATTAAGTAAATCCCCGTTTGCCATAGTTTGCGGCCACCAAATTCTTAGGATATTGCGTAAACATCTATTGATGAACGTTTGCAACTTCCTGCTGAGTGCTTTGGTTAGGAACCAGGTTTCGCAACCGAACAGCAGTGTAGATTTAACACATGAGTCAAATATACGAATTTTCGTTGAATTGGTGATTGTGTTGGATCTCCATACCTTGCTTAACATTGCAAAACTGCCCTTGGCTTTTTTTAATCTGTTCTGTACATCTAGCAATGTCCCGCCATCTATGCTAATCATGCTGCCAAGATATTCAAAATTGGTAACATCATCGGTTTCTTGAGCGTTAACTGTGAATTTATCGGAATTTGTTGCGTTAACTCTCATTGCCATCGTCTTTGATATGTTTGCCTTCAGACCTACTTTCATTGATTCAGTTGTAAGAGATGTTATAAGGGTTTGCATATCGGTCTGTTTGTTGCTTAACAGAACCACATCATCTGCGTATTCAAGATGACCTAATCTTTGGTACATTCTCCAATTCAAACCCACAGGCACTTCGTCTATAGCATCAAATACGATATCCATTACGGTGATTAATAGTAGTGGTGATAACGCACATCCTTGTCTTACGTTTGTCTAAAGTTTATTGACCTAAAATTTTATTTTAAGCAAACTGTGTTGTTAAAAATTTTCTTGAAATATTTTTTCAATGTATCCCATCCGGTAGACTACTGAAGAGTGAGAAAATAACATATTTCTAAGCTTGTTAAAGGCAACGACGCGTTTTCACTATTTTCAACAACGTGCGTTGTTAAAATTTTAGCAAAATATTGTTAAAATTGTAATCGACTACAACTTTTTAATTGTCACCTCAAACTGCATTCCAATCGGACCAACCGTTTATAAAATAAAGAATTATTTCCATTTATTTCCAAATTTCCCACACTGTTCAGCGATCATTTTAAAAGAAGCGAAACCCTTACAATCTGGCCCACGTTCTTTTAACTAAGCAAACGGATGCATTTCCAAAGCATTGAAGTCTGCTATTTCGCAAGAATATCATTATTTTTATGATTTAAAATATGTGGATAAAGTTAAATTATTTATTGCTTTTCAATAAACGTTAGTGTAAAATTTTAACTTAATTTCGAGTTCTGTTAACATGATTACTCGTTTCTTGAAATTTTACTAATTATTTTAATAAAAATTCGTGTAACTTAAGCTAAAGTTTCAAATAATTTTCATTGCAGCTCATTTTCATTTTTTGTGCAAATAGTGATATCTGCTTATTTCAATGTTCAAATCGATAAAATTTTAATTTGTAAATAGTGGTATCAGACATATAAACGCGAATATCTATATATATATATGATTTAGACGTTGTTTTTAAATAACATTGTAAAATAAAGTTTTGTAAATACTCTTAGAGTTATCGAAAAAATCAGTTTTTTCGCTCTCCTGTAAAATTGTGATTTTGCTGATAGCACTATTTGAAAAATAACCATCGATATATTAATAAATGAACAATAGTACAGCTTTTTTATATTGGTTGAGTTCACACTTGGTAATTTATTTTCAGAACGAGAATAGAACGTTCTGCATGCGACAACAGCAATATAACAACTGTGCTTTTTGAAAACAAAAACAGAATGTTTTCGAAAAGAGAAATAGAAATGTCAGCACATAATATAATGTTATATTGGCAAAACAAGAACAATTTTGCGCAAAATAACTACAAGGTATTTTTAAAATTTTTACATCAACACTTTTTAAATTGAACACGAACGTGGTTAATTAACTTCTAACAACGGATAGCATTTTTGCATTTTTCTACCTGATTTTTCCGATCTGGCAACGCTGTCAGCTGTTAAATATCCAATATCTAAAATTTCATTTATTTAATGAAAGGTTTACCATTGAAGAATATGGATCGCTTAACAACCGAAGAACGCGTAAAAATAGTTAAAACTTACTACAAATGTGGTGGTTCAAACGTGGGCACTTCTTGGGGTGATTACGATACGATATGTGGTTTCAATAAGAAGGTGTCACTAGCCATTTAACACGACCGATTTTGGCTTTATTTGACTGTGTTTCCAGAATGCGTTATTTCACATTTTGGCGACATCAATTAGCCTCCAACATCATGCAACATGACGCCGTTACATTTTTTTGTGGGAAAAATTGGTCCAAAGCTACATCAAAAGGATGGACTGGTGCAACTAGGGTTGCCAGACGGCCTGGAATGGCCTGGATTGTCCAGTTTTTTTATTTTTTTTTTTTTTTGAGTCTTCAAACATCAGTCAGTTCAAACACAATTTGTCCACTTAAAATAAATTTCTTTAATATAAAAAAAATAATTTTTTTTATTAATAACATACTTAATATAAAGGAACAATTTATTATAAAGGAGCAATTCATATCTTGCCCAAAGATAATCCAATTTATATCCAAAAAATGCGATAAAAGTAACGTTCAAAATCTGTATACATAAATGGATCTCGTTTGTATTTTCCATACCAATTTGCAAGGCTTTTAAGAAAGTACTTCAAGTATTTGAAATAATCTATACTCACAAGAAAGTCCTTTTGTCCTTTTGAAATTTTAATAAGACTAAATTTTGATAAAAATTTGAAAAATGTTCAAATATATTTGCAAACAACTAAAACAAGAGTCAAAAAATTCTGTAAATCGTAAGCGACACACAGTTAAAGATTTAAGAACAAAAAAGTGAATTTTTCTGGACTTTGTAAACGGTTAGTCCGATTGAAATCAAATTCCAGATGATAATTAAGGACTTGTATTCCCGTTTAAGCAAAGAATCAGGGATAGACATATTAGGAGGGCCACCAGAGGTTCCCCAATTAGGGCACCTGAAGTATTACAAAAATTAAAAACAATCCAGAATTCTTAAGTTTAGCCCGATTTTTGAAATCTTATCAGTAAAATGCAACATTCCATTTCTACACGTGTTGCTCAAAAATCTTAAATCGTGCACAAATAATTTTGGATTTTTGGATAGACATTAAGATAATTAGAAAAAATCTTCTCCAGTCAAATTCGTGTTTTCACGCTAATGATTATTTCGAAAAAAAAGTAGATTTTGAACTTTTTTGTTACTTATGCCCTTTTTGATTTTAGGCGACGATATGTAATATGACGTAAAATAATTTTTATTTTTGAATTTTAATTGTTACGGTTCCTCGTTTTTTTATGTTATGGTAAACAAAAATTATATCAACATTTATCTTTTTTTGTACTTTTTAGATTGTCCAGTTATTTTTACAAAATCCTCTTGAAACCGAAAAATGGATAACCCTTTACTAAAATTTTAAATTTTATTGACAAAGAAATTCACACATGTTTTCCGTTTTTAAAGTAAAACAATTTACACACATTCATTTTCAAACTGTATGCCTTTTGGCTAATTTCCAAACTACAGCCAACAGCATTTATTTATGCTGTCATTAAACTCTACTTTAGGGTACCAAAATAATGACAGACATGTACATTCCTTTTTATCAGATTAAAAACAAGGAAGACATAAACAATTTTTTTCTCATACAATAAAGGCACTATTACAAATACACTTTAATGTAGTGCAAGTTTTAAATGCAACTCAGTTTTTCTCTTTTTTTCGCAGTTTTACAAGAGTAAAAAATAATTCACTATTAGTACGTAGAGAAGTGTTAATTTACTGACATTTTATGTAAAAGATTCTTGAAAGGAGAAAACAAAAATTCAATAATAAAAGAAAAGCATTCATAAATGAATTGTTAATAGCAAGTGAAAGCAATTGTCTTGATGTTGCCATTGTGTCTGTTGAAAAAGACAGTGGAAAAAAATAAAAGACAAGTTAAACGTGTAACAGTTTATTGATCGAAAGGAAGAGGGGTTGACTTTATAATTTTTAGTGTATGGTTTATGTGCCAAAAACAAGTGTGAAATATTTAGTAGGTTGGCCCTAACCATTTAATACCCTACACCACAGTAGTAACAGATAAATTTTCGAGAAACATTGGCATGAATGGACTCGGCTAAATAAAATTAGGTTAGATTTAAAAAAGAATTCTTTGAACCGAATATTATAATGGGTGATTTTTTAAGAGCTATGGGAAAGTTTAAAAAAAAACACACATAAAATTCAGAAAAATGCATGAAATCTTTCTTTGAATCGATAATACGGTCAATATAATTTAATGTTTGAAGATTATTTCATGCGCCTCAAATGGACCATCCGCTTAGTCCAATTTTGGCAAACTCTTTCCAACATTTCGGACGGTATCTCATGAATAAACGCTTCAATGTTGTCTTCCTATGCGTCAATTGAAGCGGGCATGTGTGTATAGACATGAGCTTTAACATAGCCCCACAAAAAATAGTCTAAAGGCGTTAAATTGCGGCCAATTGACCGGTCCCGAACGTGATATAAAATGTTCACCGAACTCGCCTCTCAATAAGTCCATTGTTAAGAGTGCTGTGTGGCATGTGGCACCGTCTTGTTGAAACCACATGTCATGCAAGTCAAGCTCTTGCATTTTGGGCAAAAAAAAGTTGGATATCATGTCACGGTAGCGCTCACCATTCACAGTTATGTTATGATTCGCAACATCTTTGCAGAAGTACGGTACAGTGATGCCACCAGCCCATAAACCTCACCAAACTGTCACTTTTTCTGGATGCATTGGTAGCTCTGGCAATGCTTCTGGCTGATATTCACTCCAAAATCGACAATGCTGCTTATTAACGTACCGAATAGCCGCTTCTGTGGGTCGATTAAACTGACCATAAAATGGAAGAAACGCGCGATGAACTTTCTTAACAGAGCACGCATTTTGATAATAAAATTCAATAATTTGCAAGCGTTTTTCGTTTGTAAGACGATTCATGGTTCAATTATAGACCAAACTGAAAATGTTTGACAGTGAAACAAAACACGAAACGTGCGTCAGCTGTTTAAACCAGTGATGCCAAAAAGATAAAAGCTAAAAAATAACCCGATATAAAGATATATTGACGCCATAGACTTTAAGTACTTACGCGATTTAAGTCTTTATAATGCACAGTTGGTTGTATAATAAAATGGAAATAAATCTGCCTAATCTTATTGATAAATTTTTGTCGAATTTCATATATCTCTAGCAGATACCCAGCGGAGCTTAAGTTTTAAACTTGGGTTCGGTGCCGGTGCATCCAGGAGACTACCGAAGCAACGCATTTTTGTATATACAACTTCTTTATGCTTAATCCGATTTTAATGGTGCATTAAAAAAATCTACATACTAACAACTAAAAAAAAACGATTGGGTATAGATCATTTGTAATTCTTTCGAAGACTGAAAAACTGGGGATTTTAACCGACCTTGTTCCTATTTTTGCTTAAAGTGCACAAAAACTTTGGTTTCTTTTTTATCAAATCTTAAAAGCACATGAATTTAAAAATGTAACAAATAGATGTTTGGTTACTTTTTTGTTGGGTTTCGTGGAGAGGTGAGGAGAAGTACTTTAATTTTTTATTATTTATAATTTACAAATAGTTTTTAAAACTTTTCTAAAAAACCAACATCTTTTATAGAAAATTTAAGTAAAAAGTTTGTTTCAACTTCTTTGTTTCTGGGACATCATCCGCAGCATTTCAAAAAAAATATATACACATAAATTTTGACTTTTAAGACCAATTTTTGATAAAACAAAGCTGAAATAAAAATTACCACAGCCCTTTTTTATGTCTGCAATGGAAATGTCTACGGATATTTGGTAAGCAAAATACAAAATAAAAAATATTTAACTCTGGCCTTTTTCTTTTTTATAAAAAAGTTAAAACTCTTAGAAAAATTTTTATCGTAAGGACTTCTCTATCAACTAATTTGGCTTCAACCGTGCCAACATCTTCATTCTGGTAGTTATATCCTCCGGAAAATCAGGTACAGTCAATACCAGAAAGTCAGCAGAGTTCAAAACTAACAGATCTCTTGAGATTTCGGCTAACCGAAGATTCTATCTGGTACCATAGGAGCAAGCAGCCCCTTGTATTTCGCCCTCGGCCTGTTTATTGGTTGCGGTACCTTCGAAGATCACGCATTAGTTATAGTTGAAACCCAATGTCGCGGTTAGGAAGATTTCGCCACAGTTTAATTCCCAAAACAAGGTGCGAGTGCATAATTTATTTTTAATTTTTAGGACCAGCTTGTATTGTACTAGAGAAGAGGTTATGGGAAGGTGATGGAGGGAGTAGTGCTTGTGGACATTTTCACACACGAACAGTCCGGACAAAGAACTAATTTCCCCTGTGATGCGTTGTACGATGCCCCGGCAAATCGAGCAAAAAAGGATTGGCTCTTATGGAAAAAAGCGTATTAAGAACAAACGTACGTGTTTCGGGAAGCAGACCCCTAATTTCCTCAGAACATATCCCATTGTTGTAACAATTAAACAGGGGATAACAATCCACGTTGCAACGGTGCTCAAAGGAGTCAATAGAATTGGATATTTTTCCATCACCAATGAAAACCTTTGTCCTCTCCTGTACGCGGTAAAGAAGCTCCAAAACAGACTTTGAAGCCCCGGCCCACAAATGAGTGCTGTACTCAATTCTCGGCTGGATATTTTCTGCCTTGATATACTCTCATTTTGCTATATTTGTATGCTGGTAAACACATTGTTTGACACACGGTGCTGAGACCACCGGGCAGGCAGGCATTTATTGCAGGTTCTACCGTTAACCTTTCCCATCATTGTCCCCAGCACATACCATGTTGTGCCTAAACTTTAAACCCACTTAGACCATTTTCAATACCGAAAAAATCCTTGCGAAACTTATCTCTCTGGGTCATATATGTCGTTCCAACAACAACAAGGACAATGAATTTCACAAAGATCCAGATTATACAAACACCAAACTCAATGTAATTACAACTTTCAAAACTTTTACTAACTTATTCAAAATTTACATCAATGAAACAGTCATTGTGTTAATCTCATGGATGATTAAGAGTGAAACCTAATGTTTTTAGACAAAATATATAGAGGTAACCGTTGCTTTATAAGATCTTAGATTAATATTTAGATGAGTTGCAAAGCTTATAACTCTCCATGGTATAAAAACTGTTTTCATTTTATTACCAAGAAGCAATTATTACATACGTAAAAATTATTAAATGAGTGCTCTAAGAAAAATTTGAACAATAAAACCTTCTCCTGGGGAAATTTAGTTGCATGAAGTGCATTTAAATTTTTAAATGCATCATCGTCATCCACAATGTGTTAATGAGGGTGGATGTATGGATGGCCATTAAAAAAAACACAACTATTAAGTTTGTCGAATATTCATCACTCTGTAACACAGAAAACTAACAGCGTATTGGCAGGCGTTTGGAAAATGTTTCACTACCACCACCACCACCAAAAAACTCATTAGTATGCAGTGTGATTTTTTTTTTTTTTAATAAAAACTTTTAGTTTTTCGCTTTGTAACTTTCACGTTTCATGAAAGTGTAAATTGCAATTGAGAGTAAAGGATTCGTAATTTTTTTCTGTATTTTTTAGGGAAAAGAAAATGATGAAAGTTTGGCACTTGTTTGCTATTTCTTGGGTCTTATATTCAGACTTATTAGTAAATGTAGGAAAAACAGTCAAGGGCCTTTTAATACAGAAATAATTGTACTTGGAAAGGGCTAAGCCGATTTGTACACTGAAGTTAACAGCCGCACCTAAATAGAAGTGGAAAGTTTTTTCTAGCTGCCATAAATTCTCATGCCCATACAATTTTATTGAAGCATCCCTTGTAATTGTAATTGGAAACACCAATTTCGACAGCGCGTTTAATAGTGAAGTTGGATGCTATTGTTAGTAAATATTAACAATTAACACATTTTCAATCTAGCGGTTTTACCGTCATGTTTTATTACTATTATGAAGTTTTAACAAACATGATAGGTAACACTACTGTTTGTGACACAACGTTGACGCACTTGTTTAGGGTATGGCTTATTAGCGTTAAAGCTTAAAGAACACGTTCCCCTTTCTTGTAGATCTTTGCTGCTTTGATTATTGGAATTTTAGACACGGTAGTCATGTTGAGTGCCCCGGTAGACTAGCTGGTAGTGAGCTAGTCTATCAGCGCCGGGGTTGTGGGTTCGATTCCCGCCAGAGACTCTGGTTTCTTTCCTGCAGACAAGCGAAAAGCTTCGCGGGATAAGTTTAGGAAATTAAAAAAAAAAGAGTATCAGAAAATATAGCATCACTTTAAAAAATCTATGAATAATTCCGAAACTGTATTTTTATTTGAAATATCAACACATGGCAGTAACATTTGAAATTAATTTCGGGCATATGGGCACCGCTGCTGTACTTAACGAAGCGAATGCTGGTCATTCAATTTAGGGAAACTTTTTCGAGCACTACTGGCCATATATTACAAGCAAAGCGATCGATTATAATCGCGAGGTGTCAAATTGAACGACCTTAAAGGATAGTTGACATGTCCGTTTTTCGAAATCTACTAATTGACAAATTTTGGATTCAACAGTCGATAGTTGCGGTCGTTGTATGGCATGTAGCGCCATCTGTTTGAAACCGCACCTCGCCCGGATCAGTGTCATCCATATTTAAAAAAAGAAATCATGCAGTCGTTGACCAGAACTAAATTATGATTTCTCAAAGGTTAAATACAATTTGGTTTAAGGATTGATGTTTGACTAATGACGTTAGCAGTCGTCGATGGCTGCGAGTGTTAAACGGCAAGCCCTCTGAGGAGATTGAGTGGTTGCAATCGAAACATGTCAAGGTAACCTGTCCGTAAAAACGCCTGCGTTCGAGCCCAGATTGAGTCAAGAATGAAAAATTATCAGTAAATTTTAATTAATTTTCATGTTGTAAAATTCCTTTCTTCATAAAAATAATTTAATGAAAATTAAATTTAATGAACTTAAGCCTAATTAAAATATTAAAAATTTGGATTAAAAACCATAAATAGTTCAACAAAATAACCACAACACTAATTTTTTTGTTATATTAGTGGGATACCAGTTTTAAAAAAATTGGTGGTGACATCAGTGTATCATTTATACCTGATGTGTTATTAAAAGTTTTCACAGGTTCTATATTTAAGCTAAATCTTTATTTCAGACGAATAGAGAAAGAGATTTTGGTACGATCGGAAAGCTGAAAATGTTACTCGCAACATTTTTTGCTCTTTTCACGGGTCCTTCCATGTATATATGTATTTATGGATTGCAACAAATTAGACTTAAGCTGACTTACAAAAAATATCCTTAAAGGTTACGTTATCCTTTGCCTTTTAAGATATTCGGATTTTTTGGGATGATTTTTTAACGAATTTTCTGGTGGGTGATATTTATTATCAATAGTGGGTTAAACATTTTTTATATTGGTAGGAAAGCAAGTAAAAAAATTGTAATTTCAAGTTTTGACATTCAATTAATCTGACATGAAGAAAGATACCATTATGAAAATTGGCAGTAATGTAGATTAATAAGTATTTAAAACAGTGCACTTAAAAACATACCCCTTTTTGATTAAAAAAATGCCATAATTTTTTTAATTAATGCTAAAAACATCAATAGTTCAACTTTGACCTTAAAATTCTCAATAATTGCTAAACCGATTTTAAAAAATAATTAAACTGCAGGAAAGTTCAAGAAGTCTTCTCTCCAGCAAAATTATCTCTATCAGTTCAAAAGATACAGATTTTTGGCCGATGAAAAATGATTTTCAGCCACTGTGGGCCATACATTTTCGAGAATGTAATGGAGTCCTAAGGATATGTTGTGGAGTAGTAAACAAGAAAACCCAGCATTAAGCCTCTGATTTTAAAAGTAAATTTAGATAATTTGGTAGTATTGTTCAAGCTTCAATTTTCTTATGATGCTTTGCCATGGTTTAATAATCATTAATGTCAAAAAGTGAACGCAGTATGATAGTAAATTTGACTGCTTACCTTTTTGTAAATTCTATCAGACTGAGAACCATTGTATCTTTAAAATACTTCTATTTTATTCAAATTAGCCAAATAGTTTAAAAATTCTATGTTAATCGCTACTTTTTTTAGTTTCATGGCAGTGTGTTTTGACAGAAACTTATGCAAAATGTAACATATTGAATATCATTTCCTGTCAATAATTTCCAAGCTCAAGGTCCGTTTTACATAAAGAATATTTATTAAAAATTTATCCAATATTTTGCTATCACAATGGATAGCTTCTTCAGGGATTTTTTGGGTTTTTTATATTTCAAACAAATAAATATTCTTTATATAAAACGGTCCTTGAGCTTGAGAAATTATTGAAAGGAAATAATATTAAGAAAGTCGATGAAATTAAGCTAAATAATATATTGAATATCTTCAATATTTTTAATTTTTCGAATTTATTTTATGAGCTAAATTTCAGTTATGTATTTTATAAAGCTTTTTGTAATAGTTCTATTTCTTCAATTTTTCAGAAATGACTTTATACAATATAATAGTCTGGTTGTGTATAAAGTTATTTCTGAAAAATTGAAGGAATAGAACTATTACAAAAAGCTTTATAAAATACATAACTGAAATTTAGCTCATAGAATAAATTCGAAAAATTAAAAATGTTGAATATAATTTAAAGTAACCTTCGGAAGGAAATAATTCCCAGTTTCTATATTGAATATCTTTAAAAATTTGAATTAATAGTTTTGTCAAACAAAAATAAAATTTATAGTTTTCTAATAAAACTCGTATTTTGAGTGTAAATTTCAGGCCACAAGTTTTTAATTTAACTTAATTTTCCTTAACAGCTGAGGTTTCATTTCCTTTCAACTTAAGCAGTTTTCATCATTCTCTTTTTTCATTTTCTTTGCTCTTCATGCTATTTTCTAATTTTGATAATTGCTCAAGGATTTTGTGACAAAAAAAAATGTAAGTCAAACTTTTTTCATTAGGCTTATAATACTTTTAAGAAGATTTTGGCAAATTTTGTACATCTGCAAACACACACTATAAAAACTTTAAACTTAAGTTAAAAGTTAAAATATATTTTATGTAGATGATATTTTCAAATCCATTAAAGACTGTCTGTCTGTAGAAATTTATTTAAGTTAGAAATATTTGTATACCCTTCACCAAAGGTAACATAAGTTTGTCATTCCGTTTGTAACTTCCACAATATTAATCCTACATCCGATAAAGTACCTATACTCTGGATCCTAATTACAAGAGAAGGTTGACCATCTATCCGTCCGTGTACCCGTTAAAGTGGGTTTTCTGAAGTCCCCAGATATGATGGGGAGTCGGTTGGGCTGAAATCTAGTTTACCAACGCAGCTTAAAATGAAAAAAAAATACCTATGGTGATAGAAAATGGAAAAATAAGTAGAAAAAATATGACACCCGATTCAGAATACAAAAAACTTATGTGTGGTTTTACATTTAAAACAAAAACAAAATTTCGAAATTTGTTTTTGTTTTAAGTGTAATTTGAACGGATGAGTAAGTCGTTCATGTTCTATAAACTACACATTAGTGATATGTGTGGGTACTCACATATCACTAACGATTGCAAATATGTATCTTGTTTTTGTATTCGCATATTATTTTCCTCTTTACGTTAATTTAAGTATTTTTTTTTTTTTTTTTTTTGTGCAGAAAATTTTAAGTTAGCGAAGCCGGTGTTTGTTATACCATAGAGGAGAAAATCCTTGCGCCCGTCCCAAGGCCGGCTATGCAGAGAAGCTTTAGTTAGCGAAGCCGGTATTCGTTATACCATAGAGGAGAAAATCTTTGCGACCGGCCGAAGGCCGGCTATGTAGAGAAGCTTTAGTTAGCGAAGCCGGTGTTTGTACACCATAGAGAAGAAAATCCTTGTGACCGGCCGAAGGCCGGCTAGACAGAGAAGCTTTAGTTAGCGAAGCCGGTATTTGTTATACCATAGTGGGGGCCGGCTAAGCATGAGGTTTTTGTTTGCAACATTGGTGTTTGTTATTTTATAAAATTTGTATTACACTTTTATTTAAATAAATTATACACTTAGTACACAAAAACTGTAATGTGAGCTGTAATAAATTCTATACATCCAGAAAGATCTAGGCAAAACCTTCAAAATGAAACCAATATTGGCCATATACCTTTAGAAATGTAGTGGAAAAATTACATATGGGTAATTCCATGTCAAAACGACCAAGAGTGGGACACGACCCATTCCGATTTTAATGAAATTTGGTGAGAAGGTTCCTGTTCACACGGTGAACAAAAAGGTACCGCTGTGCCATCACTTGCAGCATTAACGCCCCCATCAACAGCTGATGAGAAGAAATGCAGCCAACCTTATTAATAACATAAAAGGGACACAGTAAAAATAAGAAAGCGATCGTGAAGACGTTAACCACCGAAGTGAAGCTCTAAAAAACCCCCCAAACAAAGTGATTTAAAAGAATTAATAAAAACCCGAAAAGTGCTTTAAGTTAAAGTAAAGCCAAAATTGTTCAAAAAAAAAAAAAAAAAAAAGTAAAAAGTAAATAAGTTTTATTACTAACATTTAAAATAATTTAAAAACACGGAAGTAACAATACATAACATAACCTACAATTGAATGTACATAAAATTACCCCTTAAATACCTACTTAATAAATAAATAAATTATTATAACGTTTTCCAAATAAACTGTTTTTATTTACCAACGTTTGCGATCAAGATCTTTCTCGCTTCAACCCTCAAACCCGTGTGAACAGTTCCTTTTATCTTATAAGGTACATATATGATCGAATAAAAATTAAAAAATTTTTTTTTCAAAAGTTATGTCATATTCAAAATGTCATAATTTCGCCGAATTAGCCGAATGTGTTGAGCTTATTTCTTCAATATCTCGAAAACTACTTGACATACGAAGATGATTTCGATGTCATTTTAAAGAGAATACTTGGGGCTACAAACAATATATTGAAAAAAAAATTTTATTTGACAAATGTAATATCTGCAAAATGTTAAATTTTAAAAACGGACTAAGTCAAAAACCTATTTTTTTATTTGGCTGATTTTTTTTTTTTTTTTGTATAATACCTCAAACTGTTCTTTAAAAATTCTGAAACTTTGAAGGAGGTGTTTTTTTTTTTTTTTTTTCTTTAAAAAAATAATATTAAAATTGAGTTTTAATATTGTAATTTTGAGCAATAAGTACACTGTGCAAGTTGCAAAAAACAGACCAGCCGCGCACCTGGAATTTTACCATAATTTGGTACGCTGAATGCAGTGGTGCTAAGCGTTTTTTTTAGGTTAGCTCGTGTTTTCAAGATATACCGTTATTTCGAAAATGTATGAGGATGCACAGCATATATTCGCGTAACTCAAAAACGGTTAAGTTTATTGAAATAACTAAAAAACCGAAATTCGCCAATAAATAATAAAGTGGGGTTGGTCATACATTTGACCCATCTATGAGCATCCTACGCGCTGCAGGGGCCAAATAAAAGAATTTTATTAAGCCGCAATATTTGTATGGTACAGCGAGTAGGATGCTCCTTAAAATGTAGTTGATTGCAACATTTGTTGCATATTCCCAATTGACACTTATTTCGGTATGAACCAAAACAAATTTTCAACAACAAAAACAACAACAAAAGCACCAGCAAAATGATTAGCTTGATGCATAACAAGTGTAATTAAACTTTCGCCTCTCCCTTCTCATTCAGTTCTCTCGTGCATTTTTGTACAATTTTTACTTGATGACTTTTTAAAGGCTTTTTTATGATAAACTGACAGATGTTGTTGATTGACGGCAATTGACATCAATTGTTGCATATTTGTGTGAGTGTGGGTGAAAATTTTTCTATGTGTGAATGCACAGTGTTTGTTTACGTGTTTAAAACGGCATATAAAATGAATACTCGTTTTTTATATCAATTTATGTCAAACTGCAAAAGTGTCAATTCCCAATAATTCATACTTTTTGATGTTGCTATAGCAACTGATACTTATTGCACCTAAAAAAAACATTCAGGCGATGTGTAATTTGTTCTGTGGGCAGAGATTCTCAAATATTAGTTCAAATCAGTAGTGCGCATATCACGTGCAATACCAAGACGAACATTTAGAAATGCAAAATCTTACTATTTCTCTTAATATACGAATATTCGTTTAGTGGTTTCTGTCAAGGCTGACAGCTGTTAAATATCTGTCATATGACGTGTCATTTATTGAGTCAAAGTTATAGATTTGGTAAGGTCTGCTCACCATTGCAATGTGCGCACTGCCGAAAATATCGCTTCTGTTAGTGAGAGTGTGGCGGGTAATCCGAACTTGTCGATTCCACGGCTCAGAGCGCTATCGCTGTATTATAACCGACTTTTTTGGCTTGCATTTGAAGATAATGTAATGAATGGTATGTGGTTTCAAAAAGACGGAACGACAAGCCATACAACCGACCGATTTTGGGTTTTTTTCATGGGTAGTTTCTAGAACGCGTAATTTGACGTGTTGGTGATATCATGCGATTTGACGCCGGTAGCCTTTTTTGTGGGGCTACGTTAATGACTACGTCTATACAGATTATCCCCTAACGTTGGAGCATTTGAAAATCAACATTCGTCAAGGTATCACTGAGATGCCGCCCGAAGAATAATTAAGGCAAAGGGTTTAATAATTATACCCTAAACGCAAACACATTGGTCCTTTACCCTCTAGAGGTTTCTTATAAGATGTTGCTATTCGACAGATTCTGCTTATTTTATTATAGCAATTTTGTCGGATTGTACTCTCAAAATCGATACCTGTGTGTGACGTATCCATGCATACACGGAAGCATTTGTCAAATGTATAAATGCTCACCTAGTTGTTAAGATACCTCAAGAGATAAGGCCAAACGGCAGGTGATTATGTATATCTGTTAACAAATTTGTACATAAAAAGGTTTTTCAATTATCTATATATTTCACAAAAAAGGCACTAAAGCTGATCAAGATACTCATCAAGCATTGTGGTAGTATTAACATAGTGCTTTGAATTTAATGAAATCAGAAGGACATCATCAGCTATGCCCTTTTTAATAAGGTGTTTCGATTGCAGTGGCTTTGTAAATAAATAAAGCAAGAATACGCAACGGGACACTAGTCTTTAATTTTATGGAATTTATAATTTTATTTCCAAAAAAAATGTTGTTTTCTTCCAAAATATCCAAATTTTTTTACACCTTAAGGTTTTTTTTTTGACATTTTAGCTAACATTACTAAAACAATTGAATAAAAACCCTTTGTGTTGATATTTAAGAATTCCTCTCTACTGAATCCACATAAGATTCCAAGTTGAGGATGGCAAACTTGTATTTGCAAATATTGTTGCTGTATTTACTGTTGTATTTTTATAGGAACCTATAAATATATGCACTTAAGTCTACGAAAGAAACAAAGCAACAACAGCATAAGCAGTGGCAAACAGCAGTATCAACAAAAATGCCACTTAGTCTAAAGTATCAATCGTGTTTTGTGCTTGACTGTCTGTCTGGCTGCTGTCTTCCTGGTACTCGAAATACAATTGATCCTTCTCATTATATTTAAATATTTTTTTCAATTGTCTACGTATTGGTACCTTCTAAGTTAGTACTTCCACACGATACATTAGTTAATATTTATACCCTGTAAACACTTTCTATTAAATATATCATAAGTAGTTTCCATAGTTGGGGAAAAAGTTCGCAGGTAGTATTTAGCAACTGGAATCTACTCAGTGTCTATATTTTATAACGATTTAAAGCGGTTTGTTTAATATCAACTTACTTCACAGAAAAAAAATTTGTGATATTAATTAAAAGTTTATTGATACTTACAATGTTGTTGATATAAGTAAACGTTTAATTAACCTAATTAAATTTTTAGGTAAAACAGATTTATTTTTTAATTATGGTTTAGTTTAAATAAAAATTTAGAGAAAAATCTTATCATGTAAAAGCAAAATGTATTGATTAAGAGAGAATACGAATCAGTGTGGAAAAATTCAGTACTTTGGTACTTTTTTCAGTACTTTTTCATTTTTAAAATACCGCAGTACCCCCGCGCTGCTTTCAGTACTTTTTTATTCTTTGAGCTTTTTTAAGGTGATGTGATTATTTCGATAGCAGGCTTAGCTAATCATGTGTTTGTTGCAAATTTGATGTTGTTGTATGTTAAAAATAATAAACGACGTAAATATTGAAATGCAAAGCGTGGACGGCAGGATTCATATTTTGCTTTTCAGAATGGGATATTTGTTCTTACAACTAAATTTGGTTTTGAACAGTAAACCTTAAAAGTGATAATCAGCTTCAATCCAGAAAATATTGTTTCCAGAAAAACCAATAGCATAATACTGTTGTTATTAATGTTATTTATAAACGATAAAGAAAACTATAATAATTAGGGTGATCGATTATTCGACTTTTTTCAATAACCGGTTTTCGAATATTCCGAATAGTTGCTATTTAAAAAAACCGGGTTTCGGTTAAGCATTTTAAAATAACCGGTTAACCGGTTTTAACTCGAATACATAAAAATACAAAAATCAAATTAGATTTTGTAATAAAAACTTAATAAAAGTAAAAACAAAGCAATTCACGAAGGAAAGGAACCAACAAAATATTTTTTTTTATTTATTTATTTATTATTATTACTTACAAAATATAATTATTGTAACTAACATAAAAATAGACAGGAGTACTAGCTACTGTGGCTTTCAACTCCGAAATGGTATTAAAGTTATATCAGGTGTTGTAAATTGTTTTTTAAAACAAATTCCCAAATTAATTTTATATTTATATCACAAAGTTTTTTTAAGAAATCAGTAGGCCGATTTAGTCCAAATATGTATTGTCTGGATGAGCTGTATTTTGGACACTCATCTAGTACATGTAAAACGTTTAGTTGTGTGTTGCAGAGTGTACACATTGGGGTTGATAATTTTTCCAGTAGATGTTTGTGGGAGAAATTGCAGTGGCCAATTCTGAGCCGGACGATGGTTGACGTTATACTTCTGGGGCAGGTTTTTGGGTAGTTAGGTTTTTTGCCATCTGGATTAAAAATTTTGTAGTTGTGGTTGTAATCTGACCATTTTTTATGATGTAGGGAGTTAAAATGGGATATAATAGCGTTGGATATGTCACGACTTTCCCATGTTTGGAATTCAAGTAGTGGTCTAATTTTGGCTGTAGAAGCCGCAGTATCTGCATACTCGTTGCCGGCAATGCCAACATGCGAGGGAACCCACATAAGTTTTGTTCTATTTAAGGATTTACCAAGAATATGTCGGATGTCGTTTATTAATGGGGAATCATATTTCGAGCTTTGTATGGCGTTTATGGATGATAGACTATCTGTACAGATAATATACTTTCCCAGGCTAAGTGCAGCGAACTCCACCGCAAGAAATATGGCAAATGCCTCAGCAGTAAAATTTGAACAGTGGTTAGAAATATATCCAGTTTTTATAAGTTGATTATCAGCTTGCACTATAGCGAAAGTTGTGGAGTCGTTAGACTTGGAGCCATCAGTGAATAACAAATTCCAGTTGTCGTTGACATATGGTTCCACAATACTACTAAATGTTTGCTTATACACTAAGGGTGGAGTAGTTGATTTAGGAAGTTGGATCATAGATAGGATGAATGAAGATTCTTTAACTGACCAGGGTGGATCCAGTAATGGTTTAACAAGTATAGGGTTTGTCATAATATTTAGGTCACGAGAAAAGTTTACACATCTGTCGATAACAGACTCAAGTCTGTAAAGTCTTTTGTGTTGGATGGATTTTTTTACTTCTTCGAAAAGAATTTTATTGCGACAGATAAAGAGTTTGGGCATTAGTTTGTGTGTCAAAAATGAGACTCTGTCTGCAATTGATGGAAATCCAGATTCGGCTAAGATATTGGTGATTGGGCTTGTACGAAAGGCGCCGATGCTACGTCGTATTGCCGCATGGTAGGGCCCTTGGATTAATTTGATATGGGATGGAGCGCACCAGCCATAGATAGGAAGAGCATAGTCAATTTTAGAGAGTAATAGTGATCGAGTTATGCTCAGCATTGTGTTAACATGTATTCTGGCATTCTTTGACGTAAGGTATTTTATAATATTTAATCGTGAGTTTAAGTTCTTTCGTAGTTCCGAGCAATGTTTCTGGAATGTAAGACGTTTGTCAAAAATTACACCTAACATACGGAGGTGATCCACTTGCTTTATACTAACATTGTTGAATTCTATATCAAAAGCGTTACAGTTTTGTTTGTTACAAATGTGTAATAAATTGCACTTTTCTAATGAAAGTTTCGCACCAGATGATTGACACCAATTATTTATATCTCTAAGGACATTCAAAAAAATTTCTTTTGCTTTATTATTATCCTTTAGTTTTGTAAATATTACAGCATCGTCAGCATACATAGCATGTTCGATGTGTTTGTGTTTCGAGATAATTTTGCTGAACATGTTGAAGGCAATAATAAATAGGGCCACTGATAAGGGTGATCCTTGAGGTATTCCATTATGGAGTGGAAAAATATTGGAGTGTTGGTGATTTACTCGTACCTTGAATTTACGATTGCTTAGGAAGTTCTTAATTATAGAGTACATCTTTTTGCCGATTTTCCATTCTTCTAGCTGCTGAAGTATCACATGAACACCAATGCAATCAAATGCTCTCTCAAAGTCAGTTGAGAGTATGTTAACATGATTTTTGCTTGACAGCGATCTGGAGAAAAAATGTTGAAGGTTTATGAGGACGTCGTCGGTACCCTGCTTTTTCATGAAAGCAACTTGGTTTGCTGAGATGTAATTATTGGTTTTTAAAAACCACATTAACCTTTTAGCAATAATTTTTTCAAATATTTTGCTTAAACATGGTAAGAGGGAAATTGGTCTGTAACCTGATACCGAAAACTGGTCTTTGTTTGGTTTAGGAATTGGGATTATGGTTGCAATTTTCCAATACTGCGGATATGTGTATGTTGAAAAAATATTGTTGTAGGTAGAAAGAATGTATTTTTTTGCAAATAGAGGCAGATTCTTTAGCATAGGGTATGATATACGATCATCACCTGGAGTTTTGCCTTTGGTTGAGAATAATGCATCTTCAAACTCTACCATAGATATGGGTATCTCGACTTTATTGGCGTGGGTGTTAAAAAATTGGGGGTTATAAATATGATTGGATGTGTTTTGTTTATTCTTTTGAAAACTTGCGGGGAAATTTATATCTTCAGATAAATTAGACCAGTGTTTAGCAAAACAGTTGGCAATGTCAGTTGGAGATGTCAGCATGTTATCTTCAAATTTGATATATTTTATTGTGTTACAATATTTGTTATTTACTAGGATCTTAATGTCATTCCAAATACGTTTTGGCGAAGAGTTGGGGTTGATGTTGGAGGTGAATTTTTGCATGCAGGCAGCTTTGCTATTTTTTACAGCTCTTCTAAACTTAGCATTGTATTTTTTATATAATATCAAAGTACTATCACTTCTTGTCCTTTTAAAAGCATGCCACAGACATTGCTTTTGTTTTCTAAGATGTTCGAGATCGGAATTCCACCACACAGTGTTGTACCGATGTGAAAACCCATTTGTTTGCGGTATGCTTACATTTGCTGCGGTTCTGATAGATCTTTTTATTAGCGCAGCTTGTTGGTTAACATTAATATGTTCGATTTTAGGAAAGTATGTGGAACAATGATTCTGGTATAAAGTCCAATTGGCAGCGTCAGTTTTGTATATTGGTATTCGTTTGAGAGAAGTTCCGCCAGTTTTTGGTAGGGTTATTATTATGGGGTAGTGGTCGCTACCATGTAAATCACTAAGAGTGTTCCACGAACAGATAGGTGCGATCTGTGGTGTGCATAAAGATATATCGACATGTGAAAATGTATTATGTGTGCTGAAGTGCGTTGGATTTCCATTATTAAGAATAATAAGATCTTCGTTAACAATAAAATTTTCAAGAATTTTTCCACGGAAGTTAGATTCTATAGAGCCCCAGAGAGTACTCCACGAATTGAAGTCTCCGGTCCAGAGGAGTGGTGTATTTATTTTTCGGAAGATATTTCTTAAATCAGCTTCGGAGAAGTTTTGATGCGGGTGAATGTATGTATTTATTAGAGTAAATTTTAAGTTAAAGTCTATTTCAATTGCAATAGAAGCCGTGTTAGTATCTTGATAAATTAATTTATGGGGTATAGTTCTCTTCACCAGAATAGCAAGTCCTTGTTTAGCTGTGAGGTTGTTCGGTAGGTTATGAAAAAAACCGTTGTATTGTTTTGGGTATATTATGTTGTTATTTCCGTAAGGTATGTGTGTTTCTTGTATTGAAATGATGTCTGGGTTGTGTTCTTTTATTAAAAGTTGTAATTCGTGGTAATTGTTAATTAGACCATTAATATTCCACTGTATAATTTTAAAATCCATTTTTGCTGAATAGTGTATAGATTATTCGTTGTCTACAAACATTATTTCTTCTTGTTCATTGTAGCTGTTATTGTGAGATGTTGTATTTGTAGATTTAGGTAAATCTAAATTGCTATTTTGTGTTAAGTTAAGAGTTTCTTTAATTATTTTTAAATTTTTTGTTGTTGGGTTGTTTGCGAGAGTTTTAGTCATGGAGCGAGTTATTACTGATGATATTGTTTTGTTATTACTGTTGTTTGTTGTTGGGTTTTTTTTCAATTTTGAATCATGTGTGTTTGCTTTTTTTACGTTACTGCAGTTTAACGTAACGTTGTTTGTTGTTTCAGATTTTGGATTTTGTGTTGTTGTATTTTTGCCAGTATCAAGTGCAATGTTATTTATTACATTATCATTGGTTGTTGTTTTAGTAATAATTGTTTTTTGGTTTATATTGTTTTTGCCTATGATATCAGAGTATGTTTGTGTTAACGGTTCAGCTGATATTTGTAATTTGTATTTTTCTTTTGCAGCTTTTAAAGAACATTTGTCTTTTGTTTTTATTTTTAGTATATCTTTTTGTTGTTTGAATACTTTGCATTCTTTAGAAGATGATGGGTGCTCATCAGAACAGTTAGCGCAAAAAGTACGTGAACATTCGTCTGGTATGTGAGGTGGAAGGGCACACGATTCGCATAATGGGGCATTTTTGCACCATTTTTTCGTGTGGCCAAGTAATTGGCAATTTTTACATCGCATTGGGTTTGGATAAAATTGTCGTACCTTAACTTTATGCCATGATATGTCCAGTTTTTCGGGAATGCAGTATCTATCAAATGTTAGGAGAATTACCCCACATGACTTCATAACACCGTCGGCATTTTTTTTCTGGTATTTATAAATGTCAATTACTCCTTGTGAGCTCAGTTCATCGATAATTTCAGCATCGGGAATTTCGTTTAAGTATGGAGCATAAATGGTGCCTTTAGTGGAATTTAAATTAGTATGATATTTGCATTCGATATTACATATTCCTGGCAGAGTTTTAGTTGCTAATAATTTTTCTGCGTTAGATTTGTTACCGATGAGTAGTAGGAGGTTGCCGTCTCTTAACTCGGATACAGATAGGATGTCGGAACAAATTAGTTTTAAAGCTCGGTGGACCGAAAAACAGGAATGTTGTTGTAAATTTTTATCACCAGAAGTTGCAGAGATAACTACAAACTTAGGATCAGGCTTACGAATTACTGGTAGCTCGGGAAAAACTTCTAGAATATTCTGATTTGAACGTTTCTTTTTGGCGCGGGGGGCATCCGCTAGTAATGAAAAGCGGTTGTCCCCCAAGTTGGGTGGACCGGACATCTACACTATTTAATACTGTATATGAAGTTTAGCCACAGTCGGATAGAAAATTTTTTTAGTTGACTGTACTTTATGAAAAATAAAGTTAAACAAAACTTGCAAAAACTGATAAATAATAAGACGAAATGAAATACAACCGCACGGCGTGAGAGTTAGTCGAAGACTGCAACAAAATATGTACATGGATATGACTTAAGGTTTGTACGGACGTAACAAATATTTGACAATAAAATCCAAAAAAGCGTGACCAGTACTTGTTCAAACTTTTGCTTTATTTTAAATAATTTTTGTTTATTTACTAAACTTTATTCCAAAGATCATAATTGTATAATGTAATTTAGAAACTGTTAAAAAAATTTTGCACTAGCCTAACGTTTTGCAAAAGCAAACAATTCTTTAAGAAAACTAGTGGTGACGTGTAAGGCATCAAATATTTAATAGGTGTGAACATAGCTGCAGAAGTTTTGAAACACTTTGGTTTTAAGAAATTATAGGAATTTAATAAATTTATTATTTGAGATATTCCCCCAAATTTATTTTAAATGAGTTTTAATTGATGGTGGCTATGAATGTCTATATGAATCAGTAGACTTCAAAAAAACTAGTGGTGACGTGTAAGGCATCAAATATTTAATAGGTGTGAACATAGCTGTAGAAGTTTTGAAACACTTTGGTTTTAAGAAATTATAGGAATTTAATAAATTTATTATTTGAGATATTCCCCCAAATTTATTTTAAATGAGTTTTAATTGATGGTGGCTATGAATGTCTATATGAATCAGTAGACTTCAAACATATTTTTGAAAAGTTGCAAACAAAACCTCTTATCCAGGATTATTTTAAATTATTTTATTTCAGCAGTGTAAAAACGAATAGTAATATTAATATGCTTTTTGTATGAAATATCGGTCAATTCGTCGATCACAATTTAAAGCCTTCCATAAGATTGTTTGATTCCTTAAATTTTTCTTTAAGTTCTTGGTAATTTAAAATTAATAAAACTTAAGAATTTTCCACATCGTTGATTTCGCCGGATTGTTGTAGTTTTTAGCATGAAGTTATGCTATAACTACTTAACAGCCGTACCACAAAGCATACAGAGATGAAAAAAGTGACGTATGAAAAATGCCTAAATCATTTGCGAGGGCAGCTTTCGAAGAAAGAGAAAGAAAACGTTTTTTGGCGTAATCAAGACAAAAAATGTTAAAATGGCAGCTTTCTAAGGAAAAGACAGAAAAAAACACAATAAGGAAGTTGGGACGTTTTCATCCGCTTACGCTGATATGCTATACCCAAACAAGGGCATCAACGTTGTGCCCCAAACATTAGTGTTAACTAGAGGTCTGCAAGAATAAATAAAAACCAATTTCAACACACACATTTGTTTTTAACTACAATGTGTCGAGCACCCAATAATTAAGAAACAAATGAAAGAATAACCAAAGACAAAACGAATAAAAACTCATTCAATTCAGTCAATTCAAGTCAAAAGAGTGAAATATTCATATATAATTTGAATGTAAAATTTCTGTAACTTCACATTACGTATGTATGTGTAAGATTAACTCTTACAAATAAAAGAAGCCACAAGCTTACACACATATTATGTCAATGTATTCAAATACATGTATGGACATTCAATAATTCAAAAATTATTCGAATATTTTTTTTAAACTTGCTCTCTCTAACGGGTCATTCCACTGTTTTGTTATTTATGAATGACTCTCAAATTCATTTACAGTAAACAAGTATTTTATTTAATTCATTCTTTCTTATTTTTGTATATGGTTCACTCTTTTCTTACATTTTTGAGTAAATGTTGTGCACTTTGAATAAAGGCAAACGAGTGAATTATTCACAGCAGACCTCTAGTGTTTACTTTCCTTATTAATAAAACGCACATAATAGAAATAAAAATAAGAGAAAAAACCGATAGATTGACGAAAAAATAGCTAAATTTACATTATTTATTAACAAAGCGGCCAACTGCACTATTAAACGCGCTGTCAAAATTGGATTTTTCTATTGTAAAGCGTTTACGCCGCGCTATTTAGGGATGCTTCATACAAATTGTATTGGCATGAGAATTTTTGACAGCAAGAATACGTTTTCCGCTCTTGTTAAGGTATGGCTGTAAGAGTTTTTCATTCTTTATTGGCAGCATATTTTGGTAAAGTATTATTTGCAGTCTCTTAAAAACTACTTAGAGCAGAGTTAAGTTTTACTTGGCTTTTATTTATGTCAAGCTTGTAGACTAATTAAAGGTGACTAATAAGTCGTGACGTTGAAGAACTTTTCCAACTTATCATTTGAAGGCCCTTTTACCACCTTTGTCTTTAAAATAACTTCGATATATCACCGATGATATCTTTATAAATAATATATATACATAGTATTTAGAATACTGTCAAATTGCTAATTACTTTTTAAGCTGAATATTTTTTTGTAGTATTTTGAATTGTTTTTGGTTTTTTTTACAAGAACATACGCTTTTATAAGCGATTTTTATTTACATTGCTCATAATGTTTTTTTTTTACTTTTGTTACACTTTGTTTTGACATTCTTTATAAAAAGTTCAAGTTTACCCAATATTCAAGTAGAAAAACACTTAAATTACTGGTAAATTTATAACAAAAGTAAGGAAAACGTATACAAATTACACATTACAAAAATAGTCGGTTTATTTTACCAAAATAACCGGTTTATTCGATATTCGAAAAATAGACATTTTAATCTGTTTGACTTGGGCAAAACTAAAATAACCGGTTAAAACCGGTCGAATACTTTTCGATCGATCTCCCTAATAATAATATCAATTCTCAATTCCGTGTTCTAGCGGATCTTTCAGAAATAAAGCATTTCAGAACTGAATATATTAAAATTTCTTGAAAAAAATAAAGCCAATATTTAGAAGGAAACTAATGTTTGCTGACATTTCATATATTGCTTTTGGTATTTTTTCGATATCACATTTCTCAGCACCAATTGAATGCAAAATGATGTAAAAAGTAAAGGACGAAATAAAAACTAAAGATCTATTAAAATCAACTGGTAGTTGCTGTTGTAGTTGTAATATTTCCTTTGATCTCTTAAAAAAAATTTGCTTTATCTTAAAACACTGAATTAAAATCTTTATTTTTAAACATTATTGTTTTAAACTTTTTTTAGAACTAAGTTCTAAGTATGTAAAAGTCTGAATTATGTAACTTTGCAAAAGTTAAATTATAAACATAAATACCAGTATTAATTTATGTTGACAAAAACAAAATTTTTGTTTTATCTGTCACGTAATGAAATTATATTTTGTTCATTGTTTAATTATTTTGCTATCAAAATTTTTGTAAAAGATCGTTTCGATGCGAGAAGTTCTCACACATCATTTGAAATGGCAAAGTAAAACTGTAAAACGAATTAGAATTACAAAAGTTCAAAGAGGTTGGAATAAGTTGAGATACTTGTTTACACGCTGCTTACACTGGCTGTTTTTTTTTTTTTTTTTTTGTAAAAACGAACTAAATAGTGCGACAGTGTAGAGTAGAAGAAAGAACAGGGTTTTCCCAAATAACGAACTGATAATATCCATTATCATTAACGCTGCAAATTGAGATTGGTACTATCAGTAAACTTAACACTAAACTTCCACTACTTAATAGTAATATTTAGTATTTTAACGATTGATAATAAATTTGTAAGAATCCTTTCTTACCCTGTACAAAATATCGCACGGTTTGATTTATAGGCGACAGAACTGGTACATATGCTAAATCTTCATTTATTATTATGTCCTTTGGAAAAACATCCTCTTTGCCTCTTTTACAATATAATTAGGTGGATACAAAGAGCAGCGGTGGTTTTTTGCTTGATCTCGAACAATGACGATAAGTTCGCATGGTCTAGTAGTGCTGGGAAACTATCGATAGACTATCGAAATTATCGATAGTCTTAAAATATCGAAAATATCGATAGGAAAAATATAAATATCGATATTTTTCTTATTTAAAATACAGCTATGAAGACATCTAGCAGCAGCTATACACACTAGTGCTGGGATACTATCGATATTTTCAACTATCGATATTTATCGATAGTTCAGATTTCACTATCGATATATCGATATTACTATCGACTGAATGTTTGTACTTGTACAGGAAAACTTTAATTATTTTTTTATAAGGCTACAGTTCGTTGTTTTTATCACTTTATTGATGTATGAGACGTATGTATGTATATACGAACGTTATTTAAGATTGCAGTTTTTTAAAAATTGTACCTTTCTGAAGGAACCGAAGTAACAGAGCCTATAATATATTCCATTGCAACTTTAAAAAATTTTCTAAATTCTAAACCCAAAAACTTAATCAATCTGGCGGACTTATCCTCCAATGGTCGTTCATTGTTTTGTCTTATACTTGCAATAAATATATATATATATATATATATATATATATATATATATATATATATATATATATATATATATATATATATATAAACATGCAAAAATTTCGACTTAAAGTCCTTTAATTAGCAGTAAAAAGCACTGCTAAGCAATCCATACCACTTGCCATTCTTGTTGTTTGTATTCATTGCTGTAATTCAGCGCGAATTAATAATAGCAAGTAAAAATTTTCGGCAAAAAACTGTGTGTGTATAATAGACTGGTCGCAATTTTTTTTTAAGTTTAATTGTTTGCGCTGCTTAAAATATGAAGTTTGGTGTAAGAAATCATGATCTAATTTTCCAGGTCAATCCGACGGTGCCTAACTGTGCCGGGTGGGGCCCAAAGTTCCCCATATTAAAAAAAAAACATCTTTTCTATCAGATCTTTATAGTTATACTAGTTGAAAAGCCGAAAATCAAATTCGTTACGATCTTCCGCAGAGAAAGTACTTCAAGTGTGCCAAGTTTCAGCTTCCTATGTCATCAGATGGCTTCAGAAAGTTGCGGAAAGAATAGGACATACATACAAACATCCTTACATACTAAGAAATTATATATTGTATAGATAGATTAACATATGTTCGCGCAACTCAAAAACGCTTCAGCTTATTGAAAAACTAAAAAAACCGATATTCCGTAATAAAATTTACTTTAAGAAAGTTAAAACTTTTTTCTTTATGTTGGCTTTGGTTTTCGAGATATACCGTTATTTCGAAAATTAAGGAGGTTGCACAACATATGTTCGCGTAACTCATAAACGCTTTAGTTTATTGAAAATCTAAAAAAACCCGAAATTCCGCAATAAAATTTACTTTAAGAAAGTTAAAACTCTTTTCTTTATGTTGGCTTTGGCTTTCGAGATATACCGTTATTTCGAAAATTAAGGAGGTTGCACAACATATGTTCGCGTAACTCAAAAACGCTTTAGTTTATTGAAAAACTAAAAAAACCGAAATTCCGCAATAAAATTTACTTAAAGAAAGGTAAAACGTTTTTCTTATATGCGCAGTCGTTTTAGAAACATAATTTTTTTTTTCTGGAAAAAAAATAATTTGTTTATTTAAATTTCGGAATTTTTGTTTTTAAAAATTCATAAAAATAAATAAACAAACAAAACTATAAATGATTAAAATCTGTTAACAACTTTTGATTTTATGTATTCACAAAAGGCGAAAAATTTTAATTAATTTAAGAATTTTATTAAACCGCCACATCTTTTGTGAATACATAAAATCAAAAGTTGTTAACAGATTTTAATCATTTATAGCTTGTTTTATTTGTAATGTTGTTTTTTATATGTCTGCATAAAATTAGAAGCATAGCTGCATTTTTCAATTTTGTATGAATTTTTAAAAACAAAAATTCCGAAATTTTAATAAAAAAATTATTTTTTTCCCAGAAAAAAAATTATGTTTCTAAAACGACTGCGCATATAAGAAAAACGTTTTACCTTTCTTTATTTTATTGCGGAATTTCGGTTTTTTTAGTTTTTCAATAAGCTAAAGCGTTTTTGAGTTGCGCGAACATATGTTAATCTATCTATACAATATATAATTTCTTAGTATGTCAAGATGTTTGCATGTATGTCCTATTCTTTCCGCAACTTTCTGAAGCCATCTGATGACATAGGAAGCTGAAATTTGGCACACTTGAAGTACTTTCTCTGCGGAAGATCGTAACGAAGCCATATTTTTGATTTTCGGCTTTTCAACTAGTATAACTATAAAGATCTAATAGAAAAGATGTTTTTTTGTATTATGGGGAACTTTGGGCCCCACCCGGCACGGCTAGGCACCGTCGGATTGACCTGAAAAATTAGATCTTGATTTCTTACACCAAACCTCATATTTTAAGCAGCGCAAAGAATTAAATTTAAAAAAAAAAAAATCTCATACAAGATGCGACCAGTCTAGTGTATAACTGCTGTAACATGTCTTCATAGCTGTATTTTAAATAATAATAACATCGATATTGATATTTTTCCTATCGATATTTTCGATATTTTAAGACTATCGATAATATCGATAGTTTCCCAGCACTAATACACACACAGTTTTTTGCCGCAAATTTTTACTTGCTATTATTAATTCGCGCTGAATTACAGCAATGAATACAAACAACAGGGATGGCAAGTGGTATGGATTGCTAAGCAGTGCTTTTTACTGCTAATTTAAGGCATTTAAGTCAAAATTTGTACATGTTTATATAAGAGACTGAAATGTCAAATATTTTTGTAATGTTGTAAAAAACATGCAAATCTAAATGCAATTGCAAGTATAAGACAAAACAATGAACGACCATTAGAGGATAAGTCTGCTAGATTGAATACCTTTTTGGGTTTAGAATTTGGAAAATTTTTTAAAGTTGCAATGGAATATCTTATAGTCCCTGTAACTTCGGTTCCTTCAGAAAGGTACTTATCAATTTTTAAAAAATCTAAAATAACGTGCGTATATACATATGAACGTCTCATACATTCGATAAAGTGATAAAAACAACGAACTGTAGCCTTATAAAAAAATAATTAAAGTTTCCCTGCACAAGTACAAACATTCAGTCGATAGTAATATCGATATATCGATAGTGAAATATGCACTATCGATAAATATCGATAGTAGAAAATATCGATAGTATCCCAGCACTTTGTTCTATGGCTTATTTTGGTGGGCTGTTTGAAGAAGATTGATTTTGCCACCGCTCAGAATCAGATGCCAGCTCCTTGACAATCGCTGCTGAGTTTCGCTTTCCAAATTGGTACAGCTTTGTTGAAGTGGCTTTCGCAAACTCGTCTAGAGCACCGGTCTTCAGAAAATGTTGCACTTTTCTGTTTTGCACTTTATGATGACACTCCTTAAATTATTCTTTTAGTCTGCCTGCATTGGTCCTCGATTCTCCAGGCAATGCATCCCTTACAGCATTTGAAAATTTTACATTATTTTTAATCCAGCTATACCCAGAGAAAAAAACATGTTTAAATATGGTCACCTCCAACAAAGCTATTTTTTAAGGAAAATTTAAACATATTTTGTGTAATTTAACCATATTATTGTCACCGATAACCATATTATATAAAGAATCCATCAAGAATCCACAACCATATTATGGTTGCCTACAAAGATGTTATGGTTAATAATAACTAAAATATGTTTAGCACTTATAATAGCATGGTTAGTTTTCAACCATAGCATGTTGCTCTTATAAAAGAGGAAAATACTATTGTTAATTTAAAAATATATTATTGTCATATTTAACCATAACATGTTTATAGGCAACCATAATATGGTTGTGGCTTCTTAATGGAGGACTAATTTAACAATAGAATGGTTTTCGGTTAACGATAATATGGTTAAATTAAACAAATTATGTTTAAATTTTCCATTAAAAATAGTTTTGTTGGAGGTGACCATATTTAAACATATAATTTCTCTACGTGTAGCATTTTTTCTTAAAAAATAATGCTAAATTGCGACTGGACTCATTCCACCTTTATCGTATTATAAAGACCAGGGCACAAAGAGTTGCCTTTTAACTGCAAAAGGAGTCAGATGTGAGCATTAGTGAGCCTATTCTTACCAAAGCAAAACCAATAGCGTTCGATGTCGGTTCTTCCTTCCACTTTTGGAAAATGATGTTATATGAAATTTACAAAGTCATTCTGGAAAAAGAAGATATTTTGTGATCCCAATAGAGAAAAAACCTACCACTCTAATTTTGTGCGTTTCAAGATGGAATTATGTGGTATCACCTTTTTAAGTCTCCAATGAAATTAAAAATGTTAATTTTACCCACTTCTAAAAAATAACTATATTACGAACAAATCAAACACGAGTAAAAATGATTTTGCAATTATATAAATGCCAATAATTGACAATGTTCTCATAAAATAAATGCAAAAAATTATGGCCTTGGGGCTTGCCGTTTGCATGTACCACTCTATTAAACTCAAACAAATCGAAAAACTTTCTGTAGGCAAAAAGTATTATTGCAATTGATTTTGCAGTTGTTTTGCAGGGCTCACTTCAAACTGAGTATGAGGTGGGAAATAGTGAGATTATTCATTTAATTTATTTCAAAAATTTAATAAAGTATCACTAAACTTCCAAAATTTCGAACTGTGGGACTCAAAGTAAATGTAATTTGTACGCATTTTTGCTCATAGAACATTCCATTGTTTTAACCAGATTTCTAGTTGAAATATATGATCCAGTAAGTAGGGAACTGCTTCATGACGGTTTTCGTGTACGCTTAAAAGCAAAAGTTGAAGTTTGGTAGTACTTGTTTGTTGGCATGTTCGAAGTTAGTATTAAGTATAATAGAGGCTCCAACTGTTATTATGATTATTAAACTGTTACAATTATTAAAGTCCCTTTTTGGTAAATTTCAGCAAAATCTTCTGTGAAACCAGCAAACATGACGAAGTAGTGATATTTTGGTAGACAATCAAAGAACCCTCTACCAAATGCTTGTAGAGTTTTATGTGTAATTTAATCTGTAACTATGGATATATACAGTGAGTCTCATAATTATTTTGCATATAAGAAAAATAAACTTTTTAGAAGAAACTTGATTGGCATCCATTTATTTATTATTACACAGGAATTTCCTTTTACTAACGTGTTTGGAGAAAGACAAAGAATTAAATTCCAAAAAAAAAAAAATTTAGAACATCTTAATTATTATACTCTTTATACGAAATTTTAGAAGAATATCGTGCATTTTTTAGGTCACAAAAGAATTTTGCTTTAAAAAATATAATGTAATTTAACCGTATAACAATGGATATGTCACAGTTAATACTTTGTGGCATATCCGTTGTTTTTAGAAACTGCAGCTTATCGTCGTGGTATAGATTCCACTAAATTTTGGCACTTTTCTTGAGGTATTTTTCCACATTCTTGTAGCAAAACTTGTTTCAACGTAGTTTTGAAGATATGAGGCGTTGAAGAACCTTTTCCTCCAAATAGGCCCATAAATTTTCTATTGGGTTCAAGCCCGGGCTTTGAGGAGGCGTTGGCAAATGTTTGGAGTTACAAAGAATCCACAGTTTAACATCTAAGGCTGTTTGTTTGGGATCGTTGTCCTGTTGGAAATAAAAACCACTTGCTGGAAGTCCCATTTTATCAACACTAGCGTTAAGGTTTTCTTTAAGAATTGACAGATACACATGTCTGTCCATAATTCCATCTATAAAGATTGTATTTCAAACTCCAGAGTCTGGCATACAGCCCCAAACCATAACAGAACCTCATCCATGTTTTACTGTCGGCTTGATATTTTTTAAATTGAGGGACTCCTTCGGCTTTCTCCAAACCATGCGTCGTCCATCAGACCCAAAAATATTATATTTGCTATCATCGCTAAATATAACGGATTTCCAAAACTCAAAACTTTTGGTTGTTTGTTGATTAGCGAAGGATAATCGTTTATTTCTATTTGTTTCAGAATTAGCGGTTATCTTTCTTGCTAATCGAGCATTAAAGTTGTTTGATCGTAGTACTCTACGAAGTGTTTCGTATGTAACATTGTTGCATAGAGTTCCTCTCAGCTTATCATTCAGTTTTGGTGTTTGACAACACCTCGCAAACATTTGCGATATAAAAGAAATTGTTCTACCTTGGTCATGAAGGTGCAAGATTGTTTTCCTCTCTGCAAAACTTAGTTTCTTTCCTTTCGGCATTTTAATTAGATAAATAATAGCAAAACAAACGAAGCAAGCCCATACAAAATGTAAAAAATTTCTAAAATTACTTTGATAATTTATAACAATATTTCTTCACCTAAAAGACGAAATAACCTATCTGCAGTTTTCAAAAGTTTACAGGAGAGGGGAAAAACGTTATAAAATTGGAACTATTAACGATATTGAAACGAAAATTACACATTTTGATTAAAATGAAACCAGTAATATATATCGGTTGAGAAAATTTTGTTTTTCTAATCACAGCTTATGTTATGACACTTAGGTTTTTTGGAATTGTAAAAATCTGAAACCAAATAACCTATCTGCAGTACTAATTAGTATGAATAAATAAAAATTTCTTTATACACATGAATATTATATACATTAAATAAATATAGTAGTAGTTTCTTTTACTGGTTTAAGCAAAAACAAGTACTTAATGTTTGTTTAAATTACACTATGCAACAAAATTAAACTTTTATCGTGATTGTCGATGATTTATTTTTCTCTTTTTTTGTGTGTAACGGTCCTCTAGGTACAAAAACTTTGTCATTTGTAATATTACATGTTCAAAATTTTGCACACATATGCGTTATGATATAGGGAATAAAAATCCATAAAAAACTCAATTTTGAAATTTTTGCAGATAGGTTATTTGGTCTTTAAGATGACGATTTGTAAGGATAAGATGACTTTTTTTAAAAAGCAAAATACTTTTGTGAGTATTAATTTAGGGTCAAAATAGTTTTAATGTCAGAAAAAGGCCATGAAATTACAAGTTTTTGTAATTTTGTTATCATATTTACGTTGTAACACACATCACCTACGTAATAAATGGACCATTTTCTCAAAAACTAAACCACTGGTACTTCATTTGAGGAATATATTTAATCTTTATGAAGTAAAAAAATATGCAAAATATTTATGAGACTTACTGTATGTATATATTCGTATGTTTGTGTGTGTGTTTTTAACTCAGTGTACATTAAGTACCATCAAGAACATATTGTAAATATGTTGACATCCTCTTGTTTTAGTTCTAGGCAATTTCCATAATCCTATTTACGACGTTTTTTGTTTGTTTTTATTGTTTAACATTTTATTCTTTAAGTTCTATACTATTTTAAACACATTTAACTTCTATTGAATTTGATTATTGTTGTTGTCATTGTAACTCTTGTTTTTATTTTGTATTAACTTTTTTGCTTTAGCAAAAGACGTTTAAAGACACAGCAAACAGACAATTTGGCTTGAATTTTATTAAAATTGCTTTAGGAATTGTTTAAATTTTTGCGTTTTGATAAACGATGGAAATGACAGCAACCAAATTTGTAATATTACTTGATAAATGCCTACCTAAAAGGCCAAATTAAAAGTAAAAATTTTGATTGGTTTTAAAGAGATTCCTTTTGGCATTATAAAGATAAAATACTTGATCTTAAGGGGCAGAAAAAATTAAACAATTGTTTAAAGCGAAAAAATTAATTTATAATGCAAACCATCTTTATTAATTTTGCTACGTATCAAATGAAACGAAACGAAACACCACAATAATGGAGAGGGTATTATGTATTTGTGCTGATGTGTGTAATACCTTAAAATATTGGTCCTACCCCCTCTTAAAGTATACCGATCAACTCAGAATCATTTTTTGAGTTGATCTAACGATGTCCGTCCGGCTGGTTGGCAGGCTGGCTGGCTGGGTGGCAGGCTGGCTGTCCATGTAACCTTGTGCGCAAAGTACAGGTCGCAATTTTGGAGATAATTAAATAAAACTGGGCACATAGGTTCATATGACCACAAGGAACAAGCCTAAAAATGGGCCGAATCGAGAGGAGATAGTGGGCAATTTCAGCCTCCCAGAAACTATCAAACCGATTGTAATGAAATTTTAAACGTAGATAGATCCCTTTTCTATACTGTGGTGTGGGGTATCATATATCATATGGCTTGACCGACTTTACTTTCTTACTTGTTTTTTTTTTTTTTTGTAATGTAAGAAAAGACAAACTAATTTTTTATTGCTGGTGTTTTGTTTAAGCTTTTGCATTGTTACGGGTAGAACTTTGAGTGTTTATAATTCTTATTCGCTTAACAGTTTTATTTGTATAATATTTTTAGCTTTTCTAGAATCTTAGCTTAGCTTTTCTAGAATCCTTATGATCTGGCCTATGGTGAAAGGGAGAGAGAACAGGCTATTCTTCTCTCAAGCTCAAACTTTCTGAAATAAAGCTTTCATAGTGTGAGCCCGGACTAACTGACCAATTCAAAAAACAATACAGTGCGAACTCAATTTTCGCAAGCCTTGATTATCGCAGCAGGCAATTTGTTTACATTACAGTAGTTGTGACTGCTATTACCTTTACAAAAGAGTCTTAAAATGTGCAATATAATTTTTTTTATTTATTTATGTTACTTTCTTTTTGTAGTTCTTGTAAATCTTAAAACGTAGTTTTATCAAAATGTCGTCCAGAAAACGTTAAAATGCAATCACATGTTTTTTCTTGTGCGACCCTCCAAAAGTCCGTTTTGAAGCATTATATGAAATTTTTGCATTGAAATTCTAGTGCATATTATTGAATTTCTTACACTTTGCAGCATTTGTTTGTTTGTTTTTTATATGCAAATAGTATAAAATTATTTTGTAGTGCATATTTCCAGTTTCCCTAGTGATCATATTTAACCAAAGAATCTCATATCAACAACATTTCTTACCCGTTAGTGCAGTCGCAAAAAGGTTTGACTACTACTTGCAGCACATACGTTTATATTTTATCTGTTTTTAACTTTAAGTATGTTCTTAAACCGTTTTGACCTCAAAAACGAAGGGCAATTTTGGGTTAGGATAAAAAAAATTTACAAAAATGTTAGCTCGATTGGTGAAAATTGGCATGCAAACGTAACTGGGGGCAAAAAGTCAGAACCAATACACGTATCATGTTTAAACGTAGTGTGACTTTCAGGACTAGTAAATTTTAATTTAAGAATATTGCGGTATATTTAAGGCTCTAAGTTAAATCATTATTATTTATTTAATTTGTGTTTCTGTGCTTCAAGATTTAGAATCTTATTATAATTGCACAGAATTATTACAATGTAAATTAGCATAATTATTACAATAAAAAAAATATATAATATAAAATAATTTCATAATAAGTAGCAAAAAAAAATAATAAAAAGTTATGAAAAAAACTACATTGGCAAGAGCAATACAAGCATACTTTATACAATTATAAGACAAATCAAAAACCATTATGATTAATTGTAATGTTTAAAAATTTCTTTTTTGAATTGCAAAGCGTTACTAATAAATTGTAGATTTGGCGGTAGCTCGTTCCAAAGACGTATAGCAAAAATATAAAAATGATGTTCAGAGAAAGAGGTTCTATATCTGATTTGTATCAAATCATTATATCTTCTAGATCGAGTAGGGATGTTAAATAAGTATTTTGGTTCACTTGTAAAAATAATTTTATGAAAAAGTAACAAAGTTCTTATCTCTAAAAGATCAATAATGTTAACCCCAAAAAGACGTTTCTCAAATGCTGAGATATGATCATATTTTCTTAAGTTGAAAACATATCTTAATATGGAGTTATAAGTCACGGTAAGTTTTTTCTTAGTAGTAGAATCAAGGTTGGCAAACACTTCACATCCATACAACAAAGTAGGTAAAAGATAGGCTTTGGCAAGCAAAATACGAATATTAATGCCGGCTGCGGCATTAATATGATCAGACCAAGAAAGAGTATTATTAAAAATGATACCCAAATTTTTGGTTGAGTTTACAACTTGAATTGGTTGATTATTAATAGATACTGTTGGTTCAGTAATCAAGTTTACTGACTTACGGGTTATAATTAGGCATTTCGATTTATATGGATTAATGCATAGTCCATTAGCTGTTGCCCAAGTGTGTACAATAGCCAGATCTGCATTCAATTTATTCACGCAAGTAGTCATTTTATCTATTTTACTATTTATATATATATGCACATCGTCAGCATACAAATAAATTCTGCTGTATGATAGATGTTCAACTAGATCATTTATATAGATCGAAAAAAGAAGTGGAACCAGAATTGAGCCTTGAGGCACACCCTTTATCACAGGCAAAGCACGTGAATTTTGGTTATTAGAAAACACAGATTGGAAACGTCCAGATAAGTAAGACGATATGAGTTTGGTTGACGAGGATGAAAAATTAAACATTGTCAATGGCTTCGTGCATAGAATACCGTATGGTCGACCGTATCAAATGCTTTAGAGTGATCTAAAAGAACAAGAAAACATATATCACCATCATCAATACTTTCACGTATAACTTCCGACACATCAATAAGGGCGGTAACGCAACTGTGCTTACTACGAAAACCTGATTGTCTATCAGTTATCAAAGTATTATCATGTAGGTATTTGTTCATTTGTTGGTGAAGCAGCTTTTCATACACCTTCGATAAATACGGTAGAATTGCAACAGGCCTGAAATCATTATTGGACTTTGGTATAGGAATAATTTTGGCATATTTCCAATTTTTTGGAAATTCACTTTTCGTATTTATTGTGTTAAAAATATATGTTAGATAAGGTAACACTGCAGGCAACATAGCTTTAACAAATTTGGGATGCATTCCATCATATCCAACAGCATTCGATTTTACAGCACAACAGCTTGAGAGTACATCTAACTGCGTTACACAATTGAAGTAAAACCTGTTTTCATCTGGTGTGGGATTGTGAATGTAAGTATAGAAATTATAATTTGCGGGAACATAAGGAGTATTTATAAACGACTCGTTAAGCATTTCCACATCTATTTTAGTGGAAGTATTTGGTTGAGTTTTTCCAACACCTATTTCACGAATAGTCTTCCAAGTTTTTGACGATCCTACAGCAGAATTAAAACGATGGTAATAATACGCCGCTTTAGCACATCGTATCTTTTTGTTGACTTCTGTTCTCATTCTACAATACTCTTCATGTAAATACGATGTTTTAAATCGCTTCCAGCTTTTATATGCAAAATCCCTGCGAAAAATCATTCGTTTTATATCCATATAAAACCATGGTTTGTTTTTAAAATTTTTATTAATTTTTTTCACATGCACAAACATATTAAAAATGTGCAACAGATTGTGTTCAAAAAAGTTTAATTGGTCTTCAACAAGTGGCATATAATAGATCGAATCCCAATCAATTTTATAAAATTCGTTAGAAATTATATTGAAGTCCATGTGCTTAAAATCGTAGTATGTTACTTTATCATTAACTGTTTGCAGTTTAAAAAAAAAACGTTAGAAATATCAGATCGTATTTTGAAAAGCAAGGTACCGATAGTTGTTCATAAAGTAAGACTTTGTGCTTACAGCTAACGAAAAATATGTCCAGAAGTGAGTCAATTGTTGACGTATAATGAGTTGGTATTGTGCTATTAGTTGGAGTTAAGCCAAAGGTTTTCATGCAATCAGTTAAATTAACTTCACATAGTAAGTTGGAATTAAAGTCACTACAAATTAAAACATCCTCATAGGATACAGTAAGTGTTTCAAGTTTCTCTTGAAAAATATTTAAATCAATTTTACGAATAGGTCTATAAACACATCCAATAAGTATTTTTTTACCACAAGCAAAGACTTCAATAAACAGATATTAAATTTTTTTCTCCTGGCAAAGAGGTACAGCAAACTTTACTGGAAATCCCTTCTTTTACATATATTGCTACCCCACCACCACGAGGTTCTTTTTTTCGTTGTTCAATATTACTTTGTTCAATATCACGTTGTCCACCTTGAATTTCAACTTTAGCGTTCCTATCCCAACGATACAATGTAAAACCCTTCAAACCGATAATATTATCCGAAACGGATTTACCCAACCACGTTTCTGAAACACAAACTACATCAACACCGGAATTCTCAAAGATGTAACGAAATTCTTCCATCTTATACCTTAAACTTTGAGCATTATATATTTAGTCCTTTAAAATTCCCAGTTGGAACATAGGGCCATAATATGAGCATTAATATGACATATATTAATACCAGATCTCTGTTTACATAAAATTCGAATCATGTCAGACGTAATGTCATTGGAACTGTAATTTAAGCTATCGTCGAACATCATTATTTAAAAAAAAAATATATATTTTAGATATGCAACGCAAGCAAAACAAAATAATAAAAATTTTAAGCAAACATGTTTTTTAAAAATTTTAGAAATATAAATACAGTTTAAAAAGTATAAAAAGTTTTTAAGAAAAAATAAATAGTATATGGCAAAGCAAAAATATGATTTAATAAAGTATAATATCAAACATAAAATAAACTTTATAAGACATAATTTATTGTACATAATGGGCTTCATTCTCATAATTGGTCTGAGTAATAGCATGCAAAATTGAACTTGAATTTTCCCAAACATTGATACATATGACCTAAAAAATTGTATTACTTACCTTTGTAAATATTGATAAAAATATCTATTAAATAAATAAAACAAATAAAAATTTGATTATGACCTCAAAATTCAAAAAATTTGGAAGATTTAAAACTTATGCAAATTGCTACAGCTGCTGTTTAGACATTTTTTTTCACAAATAAATATTAGCAACGTTAAATATGCCGCAAAAAAACCCGTTGCAGTGTCTAACATGTAATGTAATTATTAATAGTCCCCTCTATTATGCGCGTCTTGTTTTTAATAAAAATCCATTTTAACTTAAATTTTTCTACTCTACTGTAAAATTTTCATATTTATATTTACACTTCCCTAAAAGTATGCTATAAAAATACTTTCAAACATACATTCATATGTCTGTTTTTATGTATTTGTCTCTTAATCTGGCTAAAAAATCAATTTAGATTTATTAGGTTAATTTAAATAACAAACACATAAATATAAAAATGTTTCCTATAAATGTGCTTTTCAGTTGTTGTGTATTTAATAAAATGTGTGTATAAAATAAAATTTTAAATCTTCATAAGTATTTATTTAAAACTGACATTTGATTTTAGAGGCAATTTATGTTATTTACAAATTAGTATTTATATTTGATTAAATTTATTTAATTGTTTTATCAATGACATCTTTTATTTACCTTTTTAGTATTGCAGATGAGATCTTTAAAAAGATAAATAAAATAGTTAATGTGTGAAATTGAATATAATCTTAATTATGTACATATTATTATTCCTGTTTTAAAACCATGTTGCTTAAACAACATTTATATCTTATTTAATGGAACAAATTAATCAGAATTAGGAAAGTAACGATACCGATTAAATTTTAAATTCAAATGAACATGAACAAAACTCAAGTAGAGTAATTTTTATACCCACACCACAATAGTGGAGAGGGTATTATGCATTTGTGCTGATGTGTGTACCGCCTTAAAATAGTGGTCCTACACCCACCTTAAAGTATACCGATCTTCTCAGAATCACTTTCTGAGTCGAACTAACGATGTCCGGCTGGCTGGCTGGCTGGCTGGCTGGCTGGCTGGCAGGCTGGCTGGCTGGCTGTCTATGTAACCTTGTGCGCAAAGTACAGGTCGCAATTTTGGAGATAATTTGATGAAATTTGGGTCATACGAGGGAAGATAGGGGGAAATTTCTTCCTCTCAGAAACTATCAAACCGATTTGAAATGAATTTCAAACATACATATGGACACAAAATGTATGCATTTTTTAAAAAATAGGACCTCACAAATTTATCTGGCAGCCCTGCACATAATACAAACTTTATAACAGACTTACTGAATAGACCAGCACAGGTGTAAAGAGTATAGAAACGATAATAAATATCTCGATTTCATTTTATGCGATTTTATTCCAAAATTGCTTTAATACTCCAATTGTGTTTTCTAAGTATCTATTTAGTCCCTTTTCCTATAACCATTGCCTTAAAGTCTCCCCTTTTAATTGTTTTTGATTATACGAGTTTTAGCGAACATTTTATTTATTTCACATTTCTATTAATATTAAATAGATTTTAACTATTTTTCTTTACATTGCTTTTCCCACTCAAGAAAACTAAAGCCTATGAGACTGCAATGGAGTAAAAACAATATTTATTTTTTATTTTTAAATATAATTTCATTAAAATATTATTAAAGTTAAATTCATTTTCCTATATATACTCTCTCATTTTTCTTTTATCCACACGTACTTTAGTTCGTCTTACAACAAGTTTGCCAACATTAACAACACCATTACAATCCTTCTTCTCATCATCGTTATCATCAGAAGTACCAGTTACACAACAACAACAACATCAGCATCAGAAAGAAAGTGCAACGCCAGCGATGCAACAGCCAACAACCCGCCAATACACAGGAGATTTCTTTGTTGAAACAGTTTCGCTTTTAAGTTCCCAAGAACGTGGAACTTTTGTTACGAACAGTGATAGTGAGGCGAATGATGATGATTCCACCAGAAGTCGAAGTAGTAGTAGCAGCGATGGTGGTAACAATGGCATGGGTAGTACTGAAACCTTAGGCAACAAGTTGCCAATTTCATGGTTCGCCACATCTCAGCATACAGGGAATTCGAATATGAAAAATAGCGCCAATCCTTCTCGTGCACACACAGATGCCGATGCGTTAACAAAAAACTTTTATAATTCAAATTTAAGCTCTGCATCTGATGAAGGAGAAATAGAAGAAAATGGCCAAGATGATGATGACGTTGAAAAGATGTTAGAGGAATCACTTGAAGTAGAAGAAAATGTTGAAAATATACCATCAAATAGTTTTTATAAAACAACAAAAAATGGCTTTAAGCTAAAACAACGACAACAGCTTCACACAAATAACAAAAACAATAACTGGCACTACGAAGATAGAATAACATCTTTCCCAGCCACATCATCAGCATCCTCCTTAGCTGCAAAGAAAAAACGAAGAAAATCACCAGAGATTGAATCTTCAACGGATATCTGTTCGTCGGAAAATAAATGGCAGGGTAGAGCAAAAAGCAATACTAATGCTGCTGGCGGCATTAGCACGGAATCCCTTGGCTTATGGCTGGTAAACGAGCTTTGCGAGCAAGACGACATCATTCAGTTTAGGTAAGTACTCCAAAACTTGTGTTTAGCAATATTCAATATTCAAACATACCCTGCAGGAATCCAGGGATCAGGTGTCTCCAAGTAACCACTTTTGTCAATTTATTTGTTTACACTGGCAATAAAGCTTCTACACCTTTCATAAAAAGACACATTTTTGGTCAAATATTAAGCTAGAATTAGTGGAAACGATGCAGCAGTTTATAGCAAAATTTACCGTGTTTCTTAAACTAAGCATATGCATATATTTGGATTTAAAAAATGCTTTATCCACTTATATTAAAATGTGCTAGTAATTCTCTGGCGCTTATGTCTCCAAGATCAGTACTGTATTTTCAGTGACAAGCACTTGGCCAGTAGAACTCGGACAAAGTCATAAGTGAATCAGCACATTTTTTCTATTGGCATTTCCTACTGGGTACTAATACCACAACAACAATACCGCTATCTGCATCATGTACAATTCCAATTTGTCTTCAATTAGTATGAACTATGAAATTATTATTAAGAGTGCACTAGACAGTTATTTGCGTATACGTTATGGTGTGTTTATCTTTAATACGATTCCAATTTACCAGCATGTTATAAGTATATATACAATTCAACTGTTGGCAATTTTCTTAATTACGGATTTTTTTTTAAATAAGTGATTTCAATATATATGCATGAATATTTAAAATCTTAATTCTATTCCGAAGCCATTTGGCTTATCTGCAGGATATAATACATAATAAATTGGCATAATGAATAATAACTATACAAATGTAAAATAATTTTTAGATTTTCACTGCGTGCTAATTAAATAATTTTTGAGTTAACATTTTCTTTTATGTGGATTTCCAATAATAATAAGTGGCAATTAATTGAATATGTGATTAACTATCGAAAATCGATGGTGTAAAATACATTAAACTTTAACCTGTAGATAAGAAATACGTTTTAAAATTATTAATATCATAGATATCTATACACAGCTAGATATCTATTTGTAGAAATAACGGGCATAAGGCAATTAAAGAGCTTTTCCATAGTTGTTCTTATGTCGTCCAACCTTGTACCTTCTTCGGTCTTCGGTGCAAAACGCATATATTGCAACATTGTTTAAAACGCTATAATTATGTTCAAGCTTTAGTCTATAATAGAATTTACTAGTCAGATCTTAATCGTAGTCAAGTCCTAGCCTAGTCATAGTCTAGTCATAGTCTAGTCATAGTCTAGTCATAGTCTAGTCACAGTCGAGTCGTAGTTTATTTTTTGCCCCACGATATCTTCTCCAATCCACCCGGTACCACTGTAGCATTCCATCAGGGTGGTAGGTTTTGTGTTGTTACACGTCTTCATTACATAGTTGTCTTGATCCTAGTCCCCCGTCCTCCAAAGAGGGTTTGGAACTCTGCGGCATTTTTCTCTCATTATGCTGCAGTAAAAGGTTTTACACAATTTCCACGATTCCATAGAGCCCAGCATTTCATTAACCATGTTGTCAGGAGATAAAACCACATGCAGTCTGTCGTTTAGTTCAAGTCTTTCATGTTCCCATCTTGGACAATGGAAGAGATTGTGTTCAGCACTATCTTCTTTACCACTGCATTCGTCACAATGTTTATAAGTTTTGATCTTAAATGTATATAGGTAGCTGTTGAAAGTACCATGATCGGTCATTATCTGTGAAATAAAATAATTGATGATTCCATGTTTTCTTTCTATCCAGCGGCGAATATTAGGGATTAACCGATAGCTCCACCTACCGTCTCAATCAGTATCCCATCGCACTTGCCAGGCATTTAGTAGTGCTAGCCAAGCGTCTGTTCTTATCTGGCTTGCAGTTAGCTCAGTGTTTCTGCTCTTCGATACGGTATATATTCTTTATATTTCTTTCACCATGAGATCTTTAAGTGGAATTCCAGCAAGTACATGGTCTAGTCATAGTCTAGTCATAGTCTAGTCATAGTCTAGTCATAGTCTAGTCATAGTCTAGTCATAGTCTAGTCATAGTCTAGTCATAGTCTAGTCATAGTCTAGTCATAGTCTAGTCATAGTCTAGTCATAGTCTAGTCATAGTCTAGTCATAGTCTAGTCATAGTCTAGTCATAGTCTAGTCATAGTCTAGTCATAGTCTAGTCATAGTCTAGTCATAGTCTAGTCATAGTCTAGTCATAGTCTAGTCATAGTCTAGTCATAGTCTAGTCATAGTCTAGTCATAGTCTAGTCATAGTCTAGTCATAGTCTAGTCATAGTCTAGTCATAGTCTAGTCATAGTCTAGTCATAGTCTAGTCATAGTCTAGTCATAGTCTAGTCATAGTCTAGTCATAGTCTAGTCATAGTCTAGACATAGTCTAGTCATAGTCTAGTCATAGTCTAGTCATAGTCTAGTCATAGTCTAGTTTTTTTTTTTTTTTAATGGACGTAATGATATAAATATCAATAGTGGCCCTACGATAACTCCACCAACTCCACCCCGGAACTACGTCAGCATTTCATCAGGACGGGGGGTTTTTTTTTTGTACGAGTCCTACATCCTCCTTCCTATCACAAGGGTAGGAGGTTCGGAGCATCCGTACAGCGCATCTTCATTATGGAGTTTATGAAACGTTCACAGCACATCCACACTTTCTCAGACTCCAACATATTATTCACCATATTTTCCGGTGTCAAAATTGTCTCCAGTTCATCAAAAAGCATGTGGTTTGCGTCTTCCACGAGAGTCACGCATGTCTCACAGTTGCCAGCATCCCGAAGCTTAAATCTATGCAGGTACCCGTTAAAACTACCATGATTAGTCATCACCTGTGTGAGAAAGTATCCCATGCTACCATGTCTTCTCTCTATCCAGACTCTAATATCGGGGATTAGTTTATATGTCCATCTCCCATTTTCCTCCATATTCCAACGATCTTGCCATTTTGTTATTAGGGTTCTTCTTGCATTTTCCTTTATTTCGAGAATTTTTTGTTTTTGTTCCATCAAGCTGTATGGTTCACATTTAATGCGTTTTGTCTCCTTATAAATCTCATTCTTTTCTAACACTAGTAAGTCTATTGGAGGTAGTCCCGCAAGAACTAGTGCTGCACTTGTAGGTACCGTGCGGTATGCCGATATAATTCTAAGTGCACTTAGTCTCTGTGGCTTCTGCATTTCCCTTATTCTTTCCTTTATGCTCATCGACGTGGCAAATATCGGGGCGGCGTAAAGTAGCTGGGAGTGTATTACACTATTTATAAGCTTTCTTATGTATGGCTTAGGACCTCCACAATTTGGCATTATCCTCGCCAGTGACGTTGCCGTTTGCATGGATTTTTTTCGTATCATTAGTACGTGTTGACCGAAATTAAGTCTATCGTCAAGTTTTACACCAAGATAACGCAGACTCCTTTGAAAGTGTATTTCACTGCCTTCTAGGAAGATCTTTGGTGGTTCAAATGCTCTTCGATCCGTTACAAGGATTGCCTCAGTTTTTGTCACTACTAGTTCAATCCATTTGTCTTTAACCATCTGCTACAGCGAATAAGGCTGTCGTTTGTTATTATCCCCAATAGTTCTGGTTCTCGTTGAGATACAACGAGGGCAATATCGTCCGCGTACCCTATTATCTTCGCACCTACTTGTAGTCTCATGTTCAATAGTCCATCATACATTATGTTCCACAAGAAGGGGCCCAGCACGGATCCTTGTGGTACTCCTGCAGTGATACGATATTCTTTTATACCGCTTTCTGTCTCATATAATAGGATTCTGTTGTCCAGATAGTCCGCAATTATGTTGTACAGGTGACTGTGCACACCCTTGCTCCTGAGAGCGTCTAATATTCGTTGCCATTTTGCAGTGTTGAAGGCATTTCTGATATCAAGTGTTATTATAACACAATATTCCTTTTCCAATTTGGCCCGTGTTGCTATTTTTACCACTTCACCGATTGCATCTATTGTGCTCTTTCCCTTTCGGAAACCATATTGCATCGGGGATAATCCACCGAGGTTTTGCACAAATTCTTCCAGTCTTTGTAGTAGTACACTTTCCAGTAGTTTCCCCATTGAATCCAGCATACATAGAGGTCGGTATGAACCAGGTTCATTTAGAGGTTTATCTCCCTTTTTTAACAACACCAGTTTCTGTATTTTCCATTTTTCAGGAAAAACCCCGTTTTCAATGCACTTATTAAACGTATTGGTAATAAGTTCGGGCCATATTTCTCCTACTACCTGTATAACCTCGTTTGGGATACCATCCGGTCCAGGACTTTTGTTATTTTTAAGCTTCTTACAAGCAATTTTTACCTCGTCTATACTCAGCGGAGTGAAAGCATCAATTTGAAGTCTAGATTTGCGCCCTAGTGCATCTGCGTCCAAGGGGAACAGCGCCTCTACTATGGTTTTCGCCCATGTTGGCTCTTTAATGCCGGGGACTGGTTTTGCTCCTCCCAATTTCTTCATTGTTATTTTATATGGTTTACCCCATGGGTCGTTATCTATTTCCTTGCATAGATCTTTCCAGCACTTTCTCTTGCTTTCTTTTATGGCACATCTTAGCAATTTACGTGCTCTTTTGTATTCATACAAAAGGGTTAGATCTCCATGGTTTCTGGTTGATGCACGTCGTGCAGCAAGACATTTGCACCTTAGCTCCCTGATTTCGTCGTTCCACCAGTAAACGGGTTGTTTGTTGTTATACGCTTTAATTTTGGGCATTCCCACGTTACAAGCCTTTGTTATTGTCTTTGTAAGAGCTTTAGCTGTACTGTCCACACTTAAATTGTCGACTGGAGAGTGCAGATTTCTATCTCTGGTTTGGGTTATGTACTCCGTGAGTTTTTGTTTATTCAGTTTTCTGATGTTCCACCTTGGCAATGCAGTCTCAGTCGTTGTCACTGTCGTGCCATTTCCAATCTTGAATGAAATGTACTGATGGTATTAAGGTGATATCCTCTAAAACCATCCAGCTCATATCAACATTGCATAGGTCACTCGTTCCAAACGTTATGTCAATTATGCTCCCACCTGTTCCCCTTCGGAAAGTGAGTTTATCGCCAACATTAAAGAAAGTCAGGTTAAGGCTCATAGTCTAGTCATAGTCTAGTCATAGTCTAGTCATAGTCTAGTCATAGTCTAGTCATAGTCTAGTCATAGTCTAGTCATAGTCTAGTCATAGTCTAGTCATAGTCTAGTCATAGTCTAGTCATAGTCTAGTCATAGTCTAGTCATAGTCTAGTCATAGTCTAGTCATAGTCTAGTCATAGTCTAGTCATAGTCTAGTCATAGTCTAGTCATAGTCTAGTCATAGTCTAGTCATAGTCTAGTCATAGTCTAGTCATAGTCTAGTCATAGTCTAGTCATAGTCTAGTCATAGTCTAGTCATAGTCTAGTCATAGTCTAGTCATAGTCTAGTCATAGTCTAGTCATAGTCTAGTCATAGTCTAGTCATAGTCTAGTCATAGTCTAGTCATAGTCTAGTCATAGTCTAGTCATAGTCTAGTCATAGTCTAGTCATAGTCTAGTCATAGTCTAGTCATAGTCTAGTCATAGTCTAGTCATAGTCTAGTCATAGTCTAGTCATAGTCTAGTCATAGTCTAGTCATAGTCTAGTCATAGTCTAGTCATAGTCTAGTCATAGTCTAGTCATAGTCTAGTCATAGTCTAGTCATAGTCTAGTCATAGTCTAGTCATAGTCTAGTCATAGTCTAGTCATAGTCTAGTTTTTTTTTTTTTTTTTTTTTTTTTTTGGCGAAAAGGTACCGCCACTTACTAAGTATCTCCCACAGGGGCTACACTCAAGAGAGGAGTAGTAGGAGAGTGACGCCTCCGTGGCTCCCCCAGTCAAACACGGTGTGAGGGGTACCGCCCCCTCAATCAAGTATCCATCCACATGGGTGCCCTTAGAAGAGGTGCAGTTGGAAGGTTGACAACTTCGTGGATCCCTAGTCAGAAACCCAGGCGCGACGGTATCCATAGTGGACGGCTTCCTGGTCGGCGTCTGCATCCATGTTAGGAACGGCCGTAAAATCAACACCTGGCGGATAGGTATAAAACGCAAAACCCCTTTAACCCCCCCAATATGGAAAATAAAGTATCAAAGGTTACAATGCAGGGAGTAATAAACCCAGTACCGGCGGCTTTGGTGAGTGAGAAAACGGGCTCCCAGTCGTCGAGATCAAATTACCGTAATACTTCTAACCCGGTAGCATACCTGGCTGAATTAGAAGGTAAAACTACAGGCAACACAAATAAGGAGCGGTTGAATATGGAAAACCCTTTCCGTAGAAACTCTGGAATTCCAAGGTCCCCACCAACAACGCAAAGTGGTTCGCCACAGATGGAGTATACCACATCGAACGTGCAACTCGCAGCTCAGATAGAGAATAGTCCGGGAAACGAATATTTCGTAGAACTCGGAAATCTTATATCAGGACTAATAGAGTTTATGAAGGACAAAAACAACGTTCACCACGCAATAAAGGAGAAGGCAAGAGCCATAAAAGCAATGTACAACAAAGCTAGAGCGGAAGTGCTTAACAGGGCGACAGCTAGAGTTCCTGAAACAAGGGACAAGTCATCCCAAACCACTACGGAGAAGAGACAACCTGAAAAAGACTCTAAGCGAGGGAGAGAATCTGAGGAAGTATCACCAGAATCTAACCAGGCTAAAAGAAGCAAAAACACAGGTGAAACACAAAAAGATATGCGGGTGGTAAACCATGATGTCACAGGGAACCCACGCACCAGGGAGGAAACTAACCCTTGGAAAACTGTGAAACCCAAAAGGAAGCGCAGAAGGAAACCCAAAAGGAAACCTCGAAAAAGAAAGGAAAAGAAAGATGTTATGATTATATCAACGAAAGGAGAAACAAGCTATGCGGATATATTAAAACATATAAAATCAGACCCAAGTCTTAAGGACTTTGGGGAACGGGTGTCTCGTATAAGAAGAACCCTGAAAGGAGACCTTCTTTTGGAAATGGACACGAACGACAAAGATAGCGTTAGGCAGTTTCAAGGAAAGGTGGAAAAGTCGGTGGGGATGCAAGCAAATATTGTAACACGCACAGCGGAGATACTAATTGAATGCAAAGACATCGATGAGATAACAACAAAAGACGACATAAGCAGAGCTCTTAACGACCTGCTAAGAGTATCGGAACTTAGGGAATCGGACGTTAGAAGCCTTAGAAAGGCTTACGGCGGCACACAGATAGCAACGATAAGCCTACCAGTCGAGCTTGGCCGTAGGGCCCTTGAAATTGGCAAGGTCAGAATCGGATGGGTGGTATGTCGGTTACGGCAAAAGGTGCTTTTAAGAAAATGCTTTCGATGTCTAGAATATGGACATGTTACTTCATCGTGCTCAAATCATCACGATAGGTCGAAGCTATGTAGGAAGTGCGGAGTAAGCGGACATATCGCGAAGGAATGTACCAACAATCCAAACTGCATGTTTTGTAGGGAAGTGGAGGGCGCATCCGTAAACCACGTGGCAGGGAGTGGAAGATGTCCCGTATTCAGACGGGCTCTAAGCAAACTGCGAAAATGAGAATTCTGCAACTAAATCTCAACCGATGTCAGGCGGCGCAGGATTTGCTTTCGCAGACTATCCGCGAAACTCGTGTTGACGTCGCCATTCTCTGCGAACAATATAAGAACATGAATGAAAATGTTTGGGTGAAAGACCAGTCCGGAAAAGCAGCAATCTGGGCATGCGGCAACAAAGCCATAGAGGAAATCTCGGAGCACTCAAATGATGGATTTACAAGAGCTAAAATCGGCGGTATACATATATACAGTTGCTATGCACGCCCCAGTGCAACAATAACCGAATTCGAAAATATGTTAGATAATATGCTAAGAGACTCGGACAATTATAACCCGAAAATCATAGCAGGAGATTTCAATGCGTGGGCAGTCGAATGGGGAAGCAGGAAAACAAATACCAGAGGACGTATTCTGCTCGAAGCGCTTGCTGGCCGTAACCTGGTCTTAGTAAACAGTGGTAGCGCTCCAACATTCTCAACTATTGGAAGAAGCTCGATAGTAGATCTAACGTTTGTGAGCACTACTTTGGCAAGGGACATAAAGTGGAGAGTTAGTGACCAATACACGCATAGCGATCACCGGGCGATTATATTCTCAATTAACAGAATTAAACCTGCTAAAAAGGATACTAAAGTAAACTATAGTGGCTGGGCCTCTAAGCGATTGGACGTGGAAGTTTTCAAGCAGGAATTTGAAAACAACATAGAACTTAATGGTACAGCAGTGGAAAAAATCAGACAAATTTCATTAAAACTCAGACGGGCATGTGACGCATCCATGCCAAAACGAAGGGCGACAAGAAACTGCCCGCCCAACTATTGGTGGAACAAGGAAATAAGCGACCTCCGATCGAAGTGTCTAAGAGCTAGAAGGCAAGCAACGCGTTGTAGAGGCCGGCACAACTTTGAAGAAGCATTCTGCGAATTCCAGGCGGCAAGACGTGAGTTCCAACATGCTATTTTGAGGAGCAAGAAAAATAGCTTTAACAAGATATGCCTTGAGGCAAACGCAGACCCTTGGGGTAAGGCGTACCGAGTGGTAACATTTATTTATTTATTTATTTTATTTATTTATTTATTTAGTCCTGCTTGAAAGAATTGTAAGATCCTTGTTCCCAGAGCATGAGAGTGTAACTCGAGTCGCGACTGTTAATACATATTTTATTTTGTTCTTGCCTAATTATTTCCGTAATACATGGATTATTTTGTTATTGTTTAATTGTTGTCGTTTAAGTTTGTTGAACCATTCTCTGCTTAATTTAAGTTCATTGAAGTTACACACTTTTTTTTGTTTTGACATTGAAATTGAAATTTAATACTTAATAATTTTGTTTATTTAAATTTGCAACTTCAAACATATTTTTTGTTTTGTCTTTTGCTTACTTAGTAGTACATAAGTTTCATTGACTTTAATAATGTTTATTTGTTCATACGATTATTTTCTTGTTTATTTAAATTTGCAACTTCATACATATTTTTTGTTTTGGCTATAAGTTTCATTGACTTTAATTTAATGTTTATTTGTTCATATGATAATTGTAAATTCGGCAGAAATATGGGTCAATGTATTATTAATCAATTTATAACAAATAGGCCGTCAGCATATTTTTCATAAGCAATTATTCATATGTTTTTAGTGTAAAAAATTAGTATTTAAGTTGGAAATTATGAATAATAAAAACACTCTTATTCTAAAGGTAAATCAAGACTTTTAATTAAGAGAAAGCAACACGGTTCAAGTGCTGTTGTTGCCCATCCAAAACCAAATTGCAACATAGTTAAAGTGCTACTGTTGTACCAATCTACTTTAGTTTCAATATAGTTTAAGTGCTATTATTGAACATTTTTTATCCTGTATCCAATCTACTTTAGTTTCAATATAGTTTAAGTGCTATTATTGAACATTTTTTGGTGACCCCGACGTGATCCTGTATCAGGCACAGGATTTTCATTTAATTTGAACAAGCAAGGAGAAAGGATACACCATGACCTCGTTCGAAGAGCTTGTCATCAGCCAGCAACAGACTGGACAGCGGATTGAAGCCATCATCCGAAATTACAAAAAGGACCCAGCTTCAAGGAAAACATCAATTAGCTACTTCCAGGAACGATTGAGACGGCTTGACGAGGAGTGGGCAAGTTTTGAAGGTACCGATAATCAGATTCGGTTACTGGAAAAGATCCCGTTGGATCATGATTACTTTGTAAAGGATTACTACAGCTCAATCATGGGCATCGTGCAGCAATATAAGGAAGAATTCGAATCTTCAATGCTAAAGGTCGGTCCTCCTGAAGCCACGAAGCGGCTAATGAACAACAGCCCAGACGATAAATGTCAGGCCACTGCTGCTGAGGAAGCCACGGCACCAAATGGTGAGCTGGTGAGACTCATGCGCAGGCAAGCAGCCATGATGTCCTCCATAGACCGACTATTGGAAGACAATTTCACATCTGAAGATGCCGTAGCTGCCACAAGGCTATGGCGAGACATCGAAGGCTTGCACTACCAAATAGCGGAGCTATGCAGTGAAGCCGTTCAACACGGGTACAATATGGGGAGGTTTATCCAGCTCGAAAAACAGGTCAGGGCAGCCTCCAGAAACAACACAACAATTCAGGGTCATTATGAGTGCAACAATGGGCGTTCCGAATCATCCACCGTGCCAATTCCAAAGATAACAATCCCCAAATTTGAAGGAGACTACATGAAGTGGAAGGAATTTCATGATCTGTTCTCGTCCCTAATCATTCATCAACCAACACCAAACGTGCAAAAAATGTGGTATCTAAAAACCCATTTAGGGGGAGAAGCAGCAAATTTAATCAAACATTTCTCCACCACAGGAGAAAACTTTGAAGCTGCATGGTCCCTCGTTGTAGAGCGCTACAACAACAGAAGATTATTGGTGAGCAAACTAATCCAGGAGCTAGTCAGTGCTCCAACCAAGACGTCAAGCGACAACTACAAGTCGCTACATGATAAAACTCAAGAGTGTCTTTTATCACTTCGAAACCTTGATATTGACACCTCATCATGGGACCCATTGCTGATCCATTTGCTGCTTAAAGGGCTGGATCAGGCCACACGACTCCGATACGAACAGTCTCTTCTACAGCCACGAGAAGTGCCAACCATCAAAGATTTTCTGAACTTCTTGGAAAGGAATTTTCAGTCGGTAGAAGCAATGTCAGAAAAAGAAAAATCGCCACACTCCAAATCCCGAGTGTGTACCTCGATTACATCCGAGTGCCAAGGCAACCCATGCTGCATTCTGTGCAAAAAGGGAAATCACCCATTATTTGCATGCAACACTTTTCTTCAGCAGTCACCGGTATCAAGGCTTCAATTTGTTCAAAAGCAAAAGCGCTGTGTGAACTGCTTAAAACCTGGTCATAACGCTAAAAACTGCCTTAGCAAAAATTGCATGAAGTGCAACAAAAAACACAATACTCTGTTGCATCTAGAAGGCACAAACCAGAACCAAGTCGCACCAGCAGCAAATAACCTGGTTTCTAACGAACGCACAACATCCGTCGCCAGAACACCGCAAATTCAGCAAAACGCAACTTCACTCGCTGCTTCAAACCACGCTCAAACAATTAACTACGTCCTTCTGGGCACAGCAATGATCAAGGTTCAATCAAACAACAAGGAGATACAATGTAGGGCAATCCTTGATTCCGGATCACAGTTAAACCTTGTCAGCGAAAGGTTAGTTAAACGCCTTGGAATCTCACTAAAACCAACCTCAATATGCATCAGCGGTATAGGCTCACGCAACACTAGAGTGCAGCATCGCGTAAACATAGCCTTACACTCACGCATAAACAACTTTAATACAAGACTTGAGGCTGCAGTTCTTCCACAAATAATTCCGCCTCAACCATCGCAAACGATCACAATTGACCACTGGCAAATTCCTAAAGACCTAGTGCTAGCCGATCCAAAATTCAACCGCCCTGATAGAATAGACGTTTTACTAGGGGCAGAATTTTACCATCAACTAATGGCAATGGGTCAGGTTAAACTTGGTAACGATTTACCGATTTTACAAAATACATTATTGGGTTGGGTCGTTGCTGGTAAGATAGGAGGACACGAAGCAAGAGGTGCAGTATGTGGAATGTGCACTGAAGACGATACAAATTTAGAAAATGCCATTGCTCAACTTTGGGAGCTCGAAACTCTAAATCAAGTCGACACAAGACTATCAACTTCAGACAAACAGTGCGAAGATCATTTTGCACAAACTCACACAATCGATAGGAATGGAAGATTTACGGTAAAAATTCCATTCTGCAACAACCCTGATACATTGGGAGAATCACATAATACAGCATTCAACCGATTTATGTCACTGGAAAGAAGGTTAGCGAAGTCCCCCGAAATAAAGGCACAATATGTCAAGTTCATGAAAGAGTACGAAGCATTAGGCCACATGTCACAAATTGACCTAAATTCCACGCCAAGACCAATGTATATCATTCCTCATCACTGCATACTTCGCCCTGAAAGCAGCACAACTAAGCTACGAGTAGTCTTTGATGCCTCTACTAAGACTTCAGACGGTGTATCATTGAATGATATAATGCACACAGGACCCACGGTGCAAAGCGATCTATTCTCAATTCTTCTTCGCTTCCGCTTACCACGGTTCGTATTCACAACTGACATCGAAAAGATGTATCGGCAATTCCTCATGCAGCCAGAAGACAGAAAATTTCAAATAATTATCTGGAGGGAAGAACCGACGATGCCAATAAAGTACTACCAGCTGAACACAATCACCTACGGAACCCGATCCGCACCATACTTAGCAACAAAATGTCTACAAAAAATTGGTGAATCAAATAAAACAAAGTATCCGCATGGAGCCCAATTCCTGCTAAACAACTTTTACGTGGATGATGGAATCGGGGGAGATGATAGCTTGCATACAGCTTTAATGATTCAGACAGAATTAAAACACATCCTAAGCAAACATGGTCTGAAATTACAAAAATGGACCGCCAATCACCAGAAGTTGCTACCAAACACCACAGAAGAACAAAAAGAAGTAAATTTCGACTTTACGAATGATAATAACCAAACGGTCAAAACCCTAGGATTAACATGGATGCCAACCTCTGACCAGTTCTGTGTTAAAGTATGCTTAAGGGAAATCCATCAGATTACTAAACGAACAGTCTGCTCAGATCTAGCTAGACTATTTGATCCCTTGGGGCTATTATCACCAATTGTAGTCACGGCAAAAATCTTTATTCAACATTTGTGGCAACTAAAACTAGGATGGGACGATGAGCTACCCGAAGACCTTTGCTCAAAATGGATGACCTTCCGCAATGATTTAAAACATATCAACAATCTAAAGATGTCTCGACATATGTTCGCAGGACAAATAGCATCGAATATACAACTTCATGCCTTTGCCGACGCATCAGAAAAGGCGTATGGTGCAGCAATCTATATAAGATCAGTCATCACGAACAATCAAGTAATAGTACGACTACTATGTGCAAAATCTCGGGTAGCACCTTTGAAGAACCAAACTCTTCCCCGCCTCGAACTCTGCGCAGCACTGCTAGCAGCTCAGTTAACATCAAGGGTTAAACGGGACTTAAAACTTGAAAGTAGCCCTACATATCTATGGACAGATTCTGAAATCGTGTTGGCCTGGATCCATTCACCATCGTCATCATACCAAACGTTCGTGGCTAACCGAATAGCTGCAATACAAGAAATATCTATTGTCGAACAATGGCGACATGTAAGATCAAAGGATAATCCCGCAGATGTTCTGTCACGTGGTCTTTCGCCAAGAAAATTATCCGAACACCCCTTATGGTTCTACGGACCCATGTTTCTTTGTAAACCTGATGGAATTTGGCCACAAAACTTCTCAAAACATAAGGCCATCAGTGACGACAGTAACATGGAACTAAAGAAAGTCACTGCCATCACAACCACAGGTGAAAATTCAACAAGTCTAATCTACCAGATAAATCATAAAGGGTCTTTCAGAACACTGCAAAGAGTGACAGGATATATCTTCAGATTCATCAATAATAGCAGAAAACAGAAGCAGCAGCGCGAACTAGAGTTATCAACCCACGAGTTGGAGCAAGCTCTCATAGTCATCGTTAGGGCAATGCAGCAGGCAGACTTTAGTGACGAGTTAAAACATTTGCTGAAACATAAGGAAGTGACCAAAGGCAGCCCATACAACAATCTTACACCATTTTTAGACTCTAATGGTCTTATCAGAGTGGGAGGACGCTTAGAATCATCAACGTTACCTTACGACGCAAGGCACCCAATGTTAATCCCATACAATGACCCAATAACAAAGTTAATAATGCAAATGACACATGAGAAGAATCGCCACTGTGGCCCCCAAGCACTATTGTCACACGTAAGACAAAGGTATTGGCCAGTAAAAGGTAAAACAGCAGCACGATCAACTGTTCAACACTGCATAAAATGCACTAGAGCAAAGCCAAAATTGCTTAACCAAATTATGGGAAACTTGCCACCAGCACGAATAACACCAGCACGACCATTTATCAACTCTGGCGTTGACTTCTGTGGACCATTTTGGAGTCACTATAAAGTAAGAGGAAAAAGGCCTCACAAGGCCTACATCGCTGTATTTTGCTGTTTCGCTACTAAAGCTGTGCACTAAGAATTAGTAAGTGAGCTAACCACTGAAGCCTTCATAGGCGCATTAAAGCGATTTACAAGCCGCAGAGGACACTGCAAAAACCTATACTGTGACAACGCAACAAATTTCGTTGGTACAAAAAATAAACTTGAGGAGCTGTCGGACTCACTGTATGAAAGTTCCGCTCATGCAAAAATCCATAACGAATGTACGTCCAGAGGGATTGCATTTCACTTCATCCCACCAAGGGCGCCCCACTTTGGAGGCTTATGGGAAGCGGCGGTTAAGTCCGCAAAACATCTGCTAGTAAGGAGTGTATCAACAGCAACATTGACGTACGAAGAACTTGATACTGTGGTAATAGAGATAGAAGGTATTCTCAACTCTCGCCCAATAAGTCCCATGTCAGACAATCCAAATGATTTGGCGGCACTCACTCCCGGTCATTTTCTCATCGGGGAACCTATAAATGCACAAGCCAACATTGGAGACACACAGCCAAACACCAACCTGTTGACTAGATGGAAGTTGGTCACTCATGTCAAAGAGGAATTCTGGAGAAGATGGTCACGCGAGTATCTTTGTGAACTGCAGTATCGCCATAAGTGGCAAACACAAAAAAATAACATAAGACCTGGTGATATGGTCATCATAAAAGAAGATAACACAACACCTTTGCAATGGCCTTTAGGAAGGATTGTAAAGGTACACTATGGAGATGATGGCTTTGCACGGGTAGCGGACGTCAAAACAGCAAAGGGCATTTCCAGAAGGCCAATTGCTCGACTAGCACCACTACCAATTAACACTACAGACTCAAGTGGAACCAACAACCAAGATGATTCAGAAGAACCAACCACGTCACAAACCAATGACAATGAAATTCCTAAAAAGAGAAGACGTGCCTCCCTTAATCACACTTTAGTCACCGTGATTATAGCAATTATGCTACTTCCATTGATAGTAGGTGCACAAGTACACAATAAAAAATTCGGAAGAAAATTAGGCATACATTTCGAAGGAATCGGATCAGCAGTAATATCACCGACAGAATGGCAACTATTGATATACTATGACTTAAAGGAATTTTGGTCTGAGTTAACCATTTTCTCGGAAGGGACAAAAACACTTAACCATGTATGTAAGGAAATACAAGAAAAGACAACATGTACCAACCTGGTAAAATATTTTGAACATACTGAAGATGAACTCACCATGGACAGTATGTTACTTTCCGGAAAAAGAAAAAAAAGAGCAGCAATAGATTTAGTTGGGAACATCGCCCATTCTCTATTTGGTGTACTGGATTCCGAATATGCGACGAACATGGCACAAACAATTTCAAAGGTCAAGGAAAACGAAGCACATCTACTTAATCTCCTAAAGAATCAGACTTCAATTATTGACTCAACCATAAACATCATGAAGGCAGACCAAGGAGCTGTAAAGAAAAAATTTGATCAAATTGACTTCCAAATCGCCGAAATACATAACATGATACTCGCTGGCAAAGACGAACACCATCAGGACAGGCTCTACCGGTTGTTTTCATCACTTTGCATTCAGTTAACAATTACAGCAGCTAATCTACAGCGCACTCAATTATCAATTCTTGATGTGCTCACCAATACTCACCATGGCATCATCAGTCCATTACTCCTGACTCCACGCCAATTGCAAAAAGAAGTGGAAAAAATAAGATTCCATCTCCCTGAAGCACTAGACCTACCTGTTAACCAAGAAGACACGCTACAGTTGTACAAGCTAATGAAGGTTAAGGGAGGCCTCACTGAAAACACAGTAATATTTAGCATTACGTTACCATTAATTGAACGTGATAGTTTTGATGTCTTCAGCATAGTCCCAATACCAAATTGGGTTAATAACACGTTAATCTCAATTCAGCCATGCTCCACGTTTCTGGTCATCAACACTGATCGCAACCAGTATTACGCTCTCAGCAATCTCGAATTCAACTCATGTTTACTTCTCACAAAAGAGCGATATCTCTGTTCGAAGATTCAACTAAAGTATGACCATGGTTCATCAGCATGTAGTTGTGAAATAAATTTGTTTCACAACAGAACTCAGCTAGATTGCCCAGTGCAGCATGTCAAAAAACCCGCATCATGGGTACCGCTACGACATCCAAACAAATGGATATATTCCCTTCCATCTCAATCCCAAGCAACAGTGGTATGCAACCAACAGATCACCCAATTAACCCTCGAAGGATCAGGTTTGCTTGAACTGGAACCAATATGCACCCTGAAACATAAATTCATGACACTAAAGGGGCAGCAAGTAATATCCAGCTCCAGTAAAACATCATACACTAATCTTTGGGAAACCACCAAACAAAGCCATGAAGAACGTATAAACCCATTGCTAAATGAAATCCATACGAACGAATATATATCACAAGTTAAAAATCTAACAAAACTACAAACCTCTTTGAACACACAAAAAATTCTTCAGCTTCCGAACAAAATTGACACCAACAATTACCATCACATCACCATCGGCTACTCATCTCTAATAATCACGCTTGGCATCTTAGTTTACCTCACAAGAAGACAAAATTCTAAAAAGGCTGCTACTCCAGTTCCCACACCCCGTCAACAACAAGCCTCGTCAGAATTCACCGTCCACATTTAACAAACATCAACAACTAACTAACAAAAGGCAAAAGATCTATCTACACAGCTTCAATAAGACGAGAAGGAATGCCAGCTCAGCACAACGCGGACACATAATCTTCAAAGTTTAGTAGTAATTTTTCCATTTGTTTGCTTATTTAATTTTTTATTTTGAGCTACACTCAACGGGGGGAGCAATGTTAATACATATTTTATTTTGTTCTTGCCTAATTATTTCCGTAATACATGGATTATTTTGTTATTGTTTAATTGTTGTCGTTTAAGTTTGTTGAACCATTCTCTGCTTAATTTAAGTTCATTGAAGTTACACACTTTTTTTTGTTTTGACATTGAAATTGAAATTTAATACTTAATAATTTTGTTTATTTAAATTTGCAACTTCAAACATATTTTTTGTTTTGTCTTTTGCTTACTTAGTAGTACATAAGTTTCATTGACTTTAATAATGTTTATTTGTTCATACGATTATTTTCTTGTTTATTTAAATTTGCAACTTCATACATATTTTTTGTTTTGGCTATAAGTTTCATTGACTTTAATTTAATGTTTATTTGTTCATATGATAATTGTAAATTCGGCAGAAATATGGGTCAATGTATTATTAATCAATTTATAACAAATAGGCCGTCAGCATATTTTTCATAAGCAATTATTCATATGTTTTTAGTGTAAAAAATTAGTATTTAAGTTGGAAATTATGAATAATAAAAACACTCTTATTCTAAAGGTAAATCAAGACTTTTAATTAAGAGAAAGCAACACGGTTCAAGTGCTGTTGTTGCCCATCCAAAACCAAATTGCAACATAGTTAAAGTGCTACTGTTGTACCAATCTACTTTAGTTTCAATATAGTTTAAGTGCTATTATTGAACATTTTTTATCCTGTATCCAATCTACTTTAGTTTCAATATAGTTTAAGTGCTATTATTGAACAGCGACAAGTATAACACAAACGGAAAACATACCGCTGGTAACAGAAGAGGAAGTGCTCAGTATATCTGAGAGAATCGGAGACAACAAAGCTCCAGGGCCGGATGGAATCCCTAACAACGCTCTTAAGGTCGCGATTAAAGCAGCAACAAACTTATTCGTGGAGGTATTCAACGAATGCTTAAAGGAAGGAGTCTTCCCAAAACAGTGGAAAAAGCAAAATCTGGTGCTAATACCAAAACCCAATAAACCACAGGGTGTTCCCTCATCGTATAGGCCAATATGCCTACTAGACACGAATGGGAAAATTTTTGAGAAAATCATATGTAATAGATTGCTGCCCATTGTAGAGGCAAAGGGCGGGCTTTCGAACCGACAACACGGATTCCGGAAAGCTAGATCGACAATCGATGCGATACGTATGGTGATAGAAAATGCCCGAACTGCGATAGAAGGGAAGGGAGCAAATAAAAAATACTGTGCCATAATAACGCTTGACGTAAAGAACGCATTTAACTCTGCAAATTGGTCAAAAATAATTGGAAAGCTAAATAGAATTGGCATACCGACATGCCTAGCTAAGGTAATAGAAAGCTACTTCACAGACAGGAAGCTGTGCTACAACACCGATGAAGGCGTCGTAACACACCAAGTCACTGCAGGAGTTCCGCAAGGGTCGGTGCTTGGCCCGCTTCTGTGGAACATAATGTACAACGATGTACTCGAGCTGGATATCCCGGTAGAAGCAAACATTATAGGATTCGCCGACGACATAGCTGTTACGGTCGCGGCAAGATTCGTAGACGAAGTTGAGCTTATCTCCAACGAAGTAGTCTGGACTATCCAAAATTGGATGAAAAGTGCAGGTCTTGAGCTCGCAGAACATAAGACTGAGGTCGTACTCGTTTCAAGCAGGCGAAAACGAGAAAATATTAGAATCCTGGTGGGAGAACATCAAATTACCTCAAAACCGAGTTTGAAATATCTGGGAGTTTTTATTGATTCGCGACTTAACTTCAGAACACATGTTGAGTACATTGCTAACAAGGCGGCAAACGTCAGAGCAGCACTGGAAAGAATGATGCCAAATGTAGGTGGACCTAGGCAATGTAAAAGGAAAATTATATCCACAGTGGTGAGCTCAGTTATACTATACGCCGCCTCCATATGGACAGGAGCTTTAAAAGTAAAAAGCATAGCGAAGAAACTGAAGTCGGTATACAGACTATCTGCTCTACGAGTATGCTGCTCATATCGAACCAATTCTGATGAAGCTGCCCAAGTCATATCGGGAATGATTCCTATAGATATCTTAGCAGATGAAGCTAAAAGATTAGATGATATAAGGAGAACCTCAACACAACCTGGCAACAGTGTACGTAAACTTGAGAGAGAAAAATCAATAAGACAATGGCAGAGTAGGTGGGAAGCCAGCCGCAAGGGGAGATGGACTTTCAAACTTATTCCGGAAATAAATAATTGGTTAAACAGAAGACATGGAGAGGTAAACTACTACTTGACGCAATTCCTTTCTGGTCATGGAGGTTACCGAAGCTACCTGTACAGTCATAGTCTAGTCATAGTCTAGTCATAGTCTAGTCATAGTCTAGTCATAGCCTAGTCATAGTCTAGTCATATTCTAGTCATAGTCTAGTCATAGTCTAGTCAAGTTTAGGAAATTGAAAAAAGTCGGTTGAAGGACAAAAAATATTTCTTAAAAATTTGTGTTAACATAAGAGGTACTTTTTTACGCACTACATTAATTTGCAACAAGCTAGATAGGACAGTTTTATTCATAGTTTCTTTGTAGAAAATGTAATTAATAAAATAAAAAGTTTTTAATTTTGTAATCCAAATTTTCAATATTTAACATCCACACGGAATTTAAAAGGTTAAATTGTAATTTTAAACGGATGCTAAATGCGTTTTACTGCAACATAGTCGTATCTCAAAAAATCAAAAATTTTTAAGTTAATTAAGCACAAGTGTTCGGTTCTGTTTGAGATATAAATCTGTGTAAAAAGGTACATTTTGAAAATTGTAATCGCATTTTGCCAAGTTTTTTTTTTTTTGAGATATGACTTTCTATGTTGAAAAAAGGAGCGATATGATGTCTAGTTTCAAGCGTATATTAATTTGTCTGCCTGTAAGAAAACTAGTAGCAGCTTGCACATTTTCGAGCACACATATATAGATACCAATTAATAGGAGGGTATAGGATCAAATAATTGAATATTAAATGTTCCCTTGAATATTCCTTTCGGCATAAGGATTGCGGACAAATTTAAGTTAATTATGCTTAAGCAAAAATTGTTGCTAAATAGAGGTATACATACGTACATCATTATTTAAAAAAATTCGTTATGTGCAAATAAGTACCTTAAAAAATGTGAAACATTAAACCATTTTTATACCCACCAACACTTGTGGTGTGTCATTCCGTGTAAAACTTTTGAAATATTTATCTAAGATCACATAATGTGTCTAAAATGTAGGTCCTAAGTAATTCTAAGGCAATTTAGTCATCTTCGTCTGCCTGTTTATCTGTTGAAATCACGCTCGACTTCGGTCGACACAAAGGAAACAAAAACAAAAGTGTGTCAAACTCTTTTTAGTTCTCCAAAGCATTTTAAAATCAGGCATAAGCGGTTTAGAAGCAAAAGAGTAATTAATCTAAATGTGGAACAACCTTCATACGATAAGAAACCACTCCGACAAATTTCGTGATAAGCCGTAAACTGCAGCAAATATAGATAATGTGGTAAAAATCGTAACAAATATAGATAATGTGGTAAATTTAGGTTTTTATTGGTAGAATTGACATACCCATATGTCCCGTAAACTGCGGGCTTCTGAAAACAAATTTAAGAAGCATTAAGTTCTAAAAAAATTATTACTATACTATTGAAATTTCGTATGGTTTAGCTTTTTGTTCCAAAATGGAGGACGGACTTGAAGCTGCAGTCTACTGCCGGGAACTGGGTATTCGGGAATCTTATAAGCTTCCCGATTACTGCAGCATATTCCAGGCGGAGATATTAGCGGCACATAATTCCAGTTCTGGAAACTCACACGTGAATTTTGTTTCATGGATAGTCAGGCGGCAATCAGGGCGATTACCGCTGATTATTCATACTCTTCAATCGTCCAGGAGTGTAGGGACTCGATGGATAGACTCTGTGCGAATAGGAGAGTTTACATCTATTGGGTTAGCGGCCACCATGACATAGAGGGCAACGAGAAGGCGGACGAATTGGCGAAACGGGGGGTCTATTTACCATACGATAGGGTGATGGCCATTCTGGCTCCAATTCAGAATATAAGGAGAGATACGGAGGAGATCAGAGGCGATTTGGGAAAACACCAGAACGTGCAGGGTTTCCAAGGTAATGTGGGGACCCTATGACCCAGAGTCGACAAAAATTCTTCTGTCGCTATCGAAAAGGGACTGTAGACTTCTGGTAGGTTTTATGACGGGTCATTGTTGGACTGCGGTATACGCCCAGAGGGCGGGGCGGTTGAATAGTGACAATTGTAGATTCAGTGGGGTACCAGGGGAAGAGGAGACAGTGAAGCATTTACTCTGCTACTGTCCGGCACTCGTGCGCTCCAGGGCAAATTGTCTGGGAGATCATTACTTCCAAGGTCTCGGGGAAGTCTCCGGAATTGGGTTAATGAGACTCCTGGCACTCGTCAAGAGAGTGTGGGGTACTCTGAGTACCATAACATCGGAATGACCTTTTTCTAACATTCTTCTGTGGACTATCGTACAACTTGGTAACGCTAGGGACCTATATGGTCTATGCGGGGTCTTTGTGACCGGCCACTCTAACCTTTACCTAAACCTAGCTTTTTGTAATACTAAAAATTACTCTACCGAAATTTGTGACTTTTTTATGATAATAATACTGTGAGGTTGAAATACTTGAGATAAGATACTGTGAGTCTACTCCTAAAATTTTCAAACTCTCAATGGAGGGTATTTAAGATTCGATACAGCCGAATATAGCACTCATACTTCTTTTACACAACATTAATTTGATTCCTTTCTTCCTTTTATTGAACATGACTAAACGAAAAGTTTAACATATTTTTTCAGTTAAACAAGAAGTTTCTCAACCTTTCGTATCTCTCAATTTCAGAGTTTTTTTTCGCATAAAAATTAAAACGAACAACCTCCGTAGCAGCAGCAACAGCAACAAAAACAGCTCAAACTCGACTAACAATGTCCGGTTAAATGCTAGTGGCAATATGGGTCATACGGCCAGTGCAACAAATGTCGATGAAGCACAAATAGTGGTATATAGAAAAACTTTTCAATTTCAAATACGCAAAGGTAAGTGAAAATTCGTGTTTCTTTCTTTGAATGGTGAGTGTTTCCAAGGAGGGTTGCTTGGGGCGAAATGATTATAATGCATATTATTAAAAAAAAAGTATATGGGGTTTTTCATTGAAAAATTTAATCATTTTTTAAAAAACTCTAAGTATAAAGAATAAAATACTTTTGTGGGTTAAGGAATGTAAGTTGGAGAGGCAATTTTCATAAAATATGAATGCTTCTGCCAAACGCAAACGTTGGTATATTTTTGAAAGTATTCGATTGAATGGAAAATGTAAACAAAATATTTACAGTAAATAACCACAAATTATTTCAATTAATAAACTAATGGAACATTTAAAATTTATTTCTTACTTTCTTTCCTAGACTGCCATCTTATATTACGTAAAACTTCAATGGGTACTTTGGACTATACCATTTTGCCTTTATACTGCATAGATTGTACAGTACATTTTCCCTCCTACAAACACCTCAACCAGGCCACAGCATCCGATCCTCAACAGGCACCACCTGGCATGCTCGTCGAACTACAACGACTTAATGTACCGTGTACCAGTGGTGGCTATGTACGCTTCAACGATCAAAAGGTTTTGTGTGGTAAACTAGAAGAGTTGGAGATCACCGATCGGGTCTATCATTTCAATGTTGAAGAAAGCGAGGCATCCGTTCAGTTCTATAGGAATCCTATGTTTAGTTTAAGTTATAAATTAGTCGATTATTGTTATAATGTAAGTACAAGTAATCAAAGTGGAGAATTTTATATACGACCGAGTATGAAAGACACATTGGAGTGTTATTTTGGTATACATTTGCCATACGGAAATCGTGTTCTACTGCGTATGGTAACCAATAATGACAGCGATATCCTGCCGATACCTACACTTATGTCAGACGGTGCGGATGTGCTACAGGAGGACGAATTGTATACGATATTTACTAGCAAGGGGACTACAGTAGATGCACAATTGATAAATTTAACTGTAAATAGTGGTAATAATTTTGGTGCTTATTCTTCATTTTCGTCGTCGCTTATGCCATATTTTAAGCTGCCTGCTGATGTGAATGTCACAAATAATCGGGATATGAAACACAAAGCATTTGCCAGTCTGGGCTTGGATTCGTTTGGTTTTTTGGCCGCCACAAAGGCAAATTTACAAATGGCCTTTTCCGGCACTGCCAATTGTGTGGGTGTAGTGATAAAGGTTTTTGAAAATGATCATTCCAAATGGTCGCATTGTATTAACAATACCAAAAACATGCGTGGTTTCATTCTGGAGTCCTCTAGCAATACCTTAAGTGTACATCTTTTTCGTACAGCACCTGACTCTAAAGATTCTAGCGTGGATGGCCGCAAATCAAAACAAATTAATGGACATCAATTGCCTGCCATATATTTGTCTTATCAGGCCAGACCTTTACCAGATATAGTCTCAAATTGTGCCTTTGGTTGGATTGCTATGGAACAATTTTGTATAGCAGCCATTGAAATGTCCCTAAACTGGTATGAATCGGAAAAACATTGTTCTAAATTAGGAGGACACTTAGTGTCTATACGAAATGAGCATCAACAACAGGCCATAAATGAGTTGCTGCTTAATAGTCCTGGTTATACGGATCAAAATGCATATTGGGTTGGTGGTTCGGACAAGAGTTATGAAGGAGACTTTCGTTGGAGTGATAGTTTGACATTTCAATATACCAGTACGTATAGAAGAAATTATTTTTCAATATGGTCACAGACAATCATGAAATGAGAAATTTAAAAAATTTGTTGTTAGCGGTAATCTTGTATGTAAAATTGTATGGACTTGTGATCGTTTTATAGATCGGGAATCCATAACATAGCTAAAGCATTTTCTTTTAAAAATAATATGGTTACTTACTGTGTTTATATTGAATATAATTTTCTTCTGTGTATAAAATGATATTAAGTAAGAAAATTTCTATAGATTGGTTTTCCGGCTGGTCACAACATGGAAACTATAATAAACAACCCAATGATGATGGTCTTAGCAGCCAGGATTGCATAGAGCTAAGACGTTACTTTCGTACGCCACCAGGAGTACAGCTAAATCGCAGTCCCTTAACCAACAAATACATGTGGAATGATAGAGATTGTAGTGCCAATAATTTTTTAATCTGTGAAAGAGCCATGAGTGATGGTAAGTTGCAAATTGACCCTTCATTTTTTAAAAAGAAATCCAAACAAAATGTCTTGTTTTTTGTGAAAACATAGATTCCTTAAGGCGCAATTGGATAAATGATTGCAATAAAACCGTATCTTTAACTAAAGAACATCCACGAGCTTCCATATGGAGTCCATCGTTTCCCCGCCAATATCCAGACAATGCAAATTGTTTTACAACAATAACAGCACCAGCGGGTTATCGAATTGTCATCGAATTCGAAGAGCTTGTTATAGAAAATGAACAAGGGTAAGTTTTTGTAAATTTAATTTTAAATTTCATATCCAGCAAATGTTATTTATTTAAATTTCTTTCCTTAACACAGTTGTACTTATGATTATCTAGAGATTACCGAACCCAATCTTTCTGAATCTCTTAGATCTTCATCAAAAACTTCATCATCTTCCAAATATCGTTATGCCTCTGGCATCGATAGCAATATACAAAACAGTCTCAATCTCAAACTAAACTATAATAATCCTAATTTAAGATTTTTTCGCAAGCGCAGTTCTTATGACCCCATGTCTGCAACATCCTCAGCAAATAGTTTAAGATTCCTAGCCAATTCACCGTCAGAACATATTTATGCTCCTCAAAATACCGACTACAATGGATATGACTTGGCCCAAAATAACTATCAGAAGTTATTGCAAATTTATTCAAGTCTTTATAGTCCTCGTAACAATTTCATAATACAAACCCCCGACTATCCCAAAGGTAATCCTTATTTTCAACATTCGGCGCCCTCCAGCAGTAGTCACAGTCATCACTCCAATAACAACAACAACAATAATCGAGCCGGTCAAGAGGTTTTGCCAAAACGTTTGTGTGGCGATTGGAGTACTAAGCTGAAACTGTTGCGTTATGTGTCTTCTGGCTCCTACTTGGGTCTCCATTTTGTCTCCGATTACTCGCATCACTTTGGTGGCTACAAAGCAAAAACATACATGGAAAATAGTGAGTATTAAAAATTTTTGTTTACGTTTTTTTTTTTTTTTTTTTTTTTTTTGAATACACTTCGAATTTCTTTATTGCATTTCTAAAAAAAAAAACATTTTCATTCATAAATGTGTGTGAGTGCGTGTCTATTACAGTTGTACTATTTCGTCTTATTATCATAAAGTATACGGTTTATATTTCAAGACATTTTCTTTTTAAAAATGCTTTTCTTAATTTTTTTTTTTTTTACTTACTTATTAGTTTTTTTATTATTCATTTGGCTAAGATACATTTTAGAACATTTTCATGAGTTTTTAATTATATCTGCAAAAGCTTCTTTATTTCTTGGACTGCTGTAAAGAATTCCAACATCTCGTCTTCCGATCCACACGTCTTGTAGGCCTTCCTTTAATATAACTTTTGATAACAACTTTTATTTTGGATTCCTCATAATATTTCTTTCTTGTTTTCGTAGCTGCAAAAAGCTCTCCATAGTGATGTATTCTTCCTAAAACTTCTTCGTTTGATATAAGATGGGTCCACGACATTTCAAGTATCCATCGATAAATCGACATTTCGATTTCGTCAATATTACCCAAAATATGGTTTATTTTGACAATATTATGGTTGATTGCGGGCACATTATTGTTAAGTTTATCCATATTATGACCATATTCAACCATAATTTGGTTACCTGCAAACAAAAACATTGTTAAAATCCAACCATAATATAACATAATTCCTTCCAACCATATTTTTTCCGCGTGTGGAGATATGTGTAAAAAGAAGTCTGGCAACCCTGTATCCTAACGAAACTAAGTAAGTTATGCTTTGGTTTAGTAAATTTATTTGTGTTCACTTAAAAGTACTTCAAATTAATGGCATAATTAAATAAGAGCGTCAACGTTGTGTCCTGAAAAATAACGCTAATGTTTATTGTGTAATAAAACACACAAAATATAAATTCTAGATGGAAATAAAACCGCGAGATTTACCTTAAAATAGCTAAATTTTGATAACTTTTTAACATTAACAGCCTAAACTAGAAAGAAGGTATAGTCGGTCAAGCCCGGCCATATGCTACCTTAACAACAGCTAACCAGTCAGACGGATGGACATAGTTGGATCCATTAAGAGGGAGATCAGTATAACAAAATGTAGATTTAAGTCCAAACTTCTATGTGTAACACACATCAGCATAATATCCATTCACCTATGGTGATGTGGATAAAAAAAACATGCTGTAAAAACAGATTTCATAATTGCAGTGTTAAATCCTCGCCACTTCAGTTTGCTTCATTCATTTTGTATAATCATGAGAATTTTTTACAGATTTGAAAACGCGCTTTAATTGAGGTTGGTCTGTATGTGGTTTATAAGCTCAAAACTGAATTTCAGGAAGATTTTTAAGTTTATAGGTAGGCTAGCTGGTAGTGAGCTAGTCTATCAGCGCCGGGGTTGCGGGTTCGATTCCCGCCAGAGACTCTGGTTTCTTTCCTGCAGACAAGCGTAGAGCTTCGCGGAATTAGCTTAGGGAATTAAAAAAAAATAGCAAAACAATACCCTCCACCACCACCATTCTAAGTCGATTTAACCATGTCCGTATGTCTGTCCTTCTTCCGAAAACTGGCTCACTTTCGAAAACCTCCAAAGCAAAGAACAAACTTGGCGTCAAATTGCTTGTAGTTATCCTAGGCAGTTTAGGATTGAAAGCCAGCAAAATCGGCTCAGTTGGATCAGACCTATGAAACAAAATAAATGTTGAACCGCCATCCTAAATAATTGATAATTTTGTTACAAAATCAAACATTAATGGTGGAATAATGCACGGAATGATATAAGATTTCACACAGATTTGTTTATTTAATTTTGAAAACAACTGGAAATCAGTCCATAATTTACCATAGGCCTCATATAAACCCTTTTCCCAAAAAACCGTTTAGTAAGCCTTAAACCGTAATAAATAACGCTTTCATAATAAAACTCGCTGACCCGACAGACGTTGCCCTGTCCAAATTAGGAAAAATGTTTGCGTTCGATTTTTTAAATCTGTTAAAAAGATACGAACATTTGAAAGAAAAATTAGTCAAATCGATGGATTCGTTTTCTAATTTTAGGTCAATCGAAAAAAGTGGGCGTTAAAGTGGGCGGGGCAAAATGTTATTTCCGTAAAAACCTAAGTTGGACCATGGCAATCATTTTAAAGAAAAAATCGCCCAAATCGGCAAAGCCGTTCTAATGTTATGCGCTTAATAGAAAAAGTGGGCGTAAAAGTAGGCGTGGTAAATTTTTTTTTCTATGAAAACTTAAAACAGATTAATATGAACATTTTAAAGAAAAATTTGTCAAATCCATGGAGCCGTTTTCTGATTTTAGGTAATTCGAAAAAGTGGGCGTAAAAGTGGGCAGGGCAAAATGTTCTTTTCGTATAAATCGAAGTTGGACCATGGCAATCATTTTAAAGAAAAAATCGTCCAAATTATATAGATGTAATTGGTGGTGCAATATGAAAATTGGATTTTGCCAAGCCCCTCCGCCCGCAGACCGAAAATCAAAAGTCAGACTTTACAGTGTCACCCTGAATATTCTGAAGATTCCCTGAAAATTTCATCAAACCGGCCCAGCCGTTTTGGAGTCCATACGTTACATACATACATACACACATCCTGTTTTTATATAAAAGAAAAGATAGAAGATTTGGTAAGTCGCAGTTTTACAGGGTTAGAAATCACCCTGTCAAATTTCGTGAAGATTGGTTTTTTATTTATCATAGGCCTATATAAAAAAGTCATGCAATTTTATGATATACGCTTTGATTTACTGTTAACCCTAAAACTATTTTAACCACTGTATTGAAATTTATTTATGCTTTTTAATACCAAAAATTACGCTACAAAATCCTGGGCTGATTGGTTCCTAACTTACCATGGGTCCGATATAAATTCCCCTCTTGAAAATTTTTAAAGTTCTGCTAAAACTGTAACGAATCATAATGTTTAACTCAAGCCAGTTCAAATTTCTTAAAGAAAAGAATAAAACTTTCTGATTGTCGGTCAATAATTTAATAAAGGTCTAAGCCGCAACCAATTTTAATGCTGACGTCCGTTTTTATTAAGATTATTTCATTATTATCTATTCTTGACAAAAGTAAGAAAAAGCGGAATTAAGGAAGAACATGTAAAAATAAATTAAAATAGATAATCATTCAAAAAACCGAATTTCGATCTACCAAAGGTTTAAGGATTGATGTTTGACTATTGACGTCAGCAGTCGTCGATGGCTGCGAGTGTTAAACGGCAAATCCCTCTGAGGAGATTGAGTGGTTGCAATCGAAACATGTAAGGGTAACCTGTCCGTAAAAACGCCTGGGTTCGAGCCCAGCTTCAGTCAATAATGAAAAATTATCAAAAAATTTTAATTAATTTCATGTTGTAAAATTCCTTTCTTCATAAAAATAATTTAATGAAAATTAAATTTGATGAACTTTAGCCTAATTAAAAATATTAAAAAATTTGGATTAAAAACCATAAATAGTTCAACAAAATAACCACAATACTGATGATTATTTAATAATATATAGATATCATGTAGAGCCCAGTGCAGAAATATTCGAACTGTCGGTGGAGGGTATCAAAGTTTCGGCTTAGCCGAATATAGCACTCTAACTTATTTTTTATCAAACTATCAGCTGACTTTTTATTTCTTTAACATATTATTAATTTTAGTTTCTTTTTAACATTTGCAATTATATTTAATTTTATTTACAATAAAAAAAAACACATAAATATTTTCTATTTTTGTCGCAATTCTGCATCAGTAATTTTCATTATCTAGTAACTGGCACAATTCACTTTTCGCTCTTTCCACTTTTTTTCATTGAGACTTTGTATAAACAAAATATAAAAACGTTAAAGGCGTTTTGCATTAAACATTTCTTGTAGTTATATTTATTTTAAAAAAAAAAACATACTTTTTCTACATGAATAGTTTATAAATAAATAAATATATATTACCTTTAATCTTTACATTTTATAATATGTATTTAAATTTATTACTATTTAATTATACGCAACTAAAAAATATTATCAAACAAAAAAATCTATGAACAAATAAAAATGCACCTGATGAATAAATATACAAAACGTATGTATGTAAATAAATAAAAAATCGTTAAAATTCTGTGAATACAAAATCAACTCGCCACAAATCCTCAACAAAATTTTTCAACAAATTTTTATCACGCAAAATCAAACAAACAACTTTCTGCAAAATTAAATGCAAAATTTTAAATCCAAAACAAAAAACAATGTAAAATATGTTTAATTGTTAATGAATTCGTTTAATAATTGTTATAACTACTCTTCTACTTCTACTACTATTTTGTATAATATACTACTTAATTTCTACTACTACCACTACCACTACTACTTCTACTATTTACTACTTCCGCTTTTAATTAAAATAAACTCAAAATTGCAACTATAAAATCTATCCAGGAAGTCATTCGTTAAATGGTAAGTTGCTTTTAAAAGCGTATGAATGATTTCTTTTATTTCAATTATGTTGCATAAAATTTTCATTTATTTATTGTTGTTGTTTCTAATTATCCTTAAAACACTTTTGATTATCTTTTTTTTTATTAATTTATTTTATAAATGTGTATGTGAGTGTGTGGGTGTGTTGGTTTTATTTCGTTTTAAATATTTGAGTTACTTGATTTTAATTTTTGTTGCAATTATATGCTCTAATGGCTCCACAAAATACTTGGATACAGTAGGTATCTGACAATTTGAAAAAAAAAACAGTACATAATTGCTTTAAAATACAGACATACTAAACAATTACTAAAATGCTTTTAAAAACTTTATAGAATTTGTTCTTAATAGAAAATAACAATGCAAAATGTATGGTTTTTAAAATAAGTCCTAAAGCAAAATTAAGAGAAATATATTAAATTATTTTAAAGTTACTATGCCCACCCAATTAAATGTTCTCTCAACAAGAAATCCGACAATTCAGAATTCAGCACTGAGATACAACTTTTTTACCTCTTAATTGTCAACTCTTCAAGTCACATTTAAATGTGCATGTCTTATTATATTTTTACAGAGAGTTCGTAATATTCGATCACAAACGTACACGTAATTTGGTTTTTAAATAATTTTTTTCATTCCCCTATAGTTTTTGCAGAAACCAAAGTAACTCTCAGTTTCAAAACAACGTGCTGCGCCGTAAAAGAGTTCAGCCGTTGCTGGTTTCCTCACGGCATAGATTTCTGCCACCTTTTTTTATAATAAAATCAGCTGATGTCAGAAAGTTTGGAAGGAGAAAACAGAGCACGCTCTAATTGCAATTTTGTCTTAAATCTTTGACATTTACAGAAGCAATGTTATAAAGGACACGATATGTATGTATTTTGCAGTGAGAAATTTGATAAGTCAGATGCAAAAAAAAAACATGTCGTGTATGGGTACCTTTAGTGAGTGTGTTTTTAACAGACTGGCAGGCAAAAGAACATGGCTAAATCGACTGAGAATTACTTGAGGATTTGAAATATGTGTAAGTGAAAAAGTACATGTATTAATACCCAGTTAGTCATGTCTTCAAGACAACGTCGACGACGCGTACAAGACCCATAGTAAATCCCTGACGAAATGTTGGCGACAGCCCATGCAAATCATCGACAACTTTTTCGAACAAAGGGCACTCAAGTCGTACACGACAATATGAGCGAGATTATCATGCACATTGTCGTTAATGATCATATGGGTAACAATGTGGTTAAAGTTGTCATTGGCGTCTATATAAACGACTTTTTTCTCATAAATTTACATTACTTTAATATTGTCGTTGATGACACTATTTTGGACACTATCTACGATTTAGTCGCTGATAGGTAAGTGACAATTAGAGATGTAACGAAAACCGATATATCGGCGATACTACAGATTTTCCGATATAACCAGGATAAGAGGAAAAGGAAAAGGGGTCTACCTTGAGGATATAGATACTTCAAGTTCAAATAGGTTTCCTGACGACTGCAGTATATTTTTGACGGAGGCTCTAGGGATTTTGAAGGCCGTAGAATAGGTAAAAGGTAACATTGCTGGGGCTCGACGGTCACTATATATGTGGACAGTTCTAAGGGCCTTGATGGGCTGTGAATTCAAACTAGTAAGGGAATGGGCTCTGAACTAAACATATGGCAATGTAGTCAGCAGAAAATTTAATTTCTGTGTGCTGTTTGCGTCTATGACCATTTTGCCAACTGGGTATGTCTTCACGACAACGTCGACGACGCGTACAAGACCCGTACTAAATCCCTGACGGCATGTTGGCGACAGCCCATACAAATCATCGACGACTTTTTCAAACAAAGGGCACTTAAGTCGTTAGCGACAATGTGAGCGACATTATCATGCATATTGTCGTTAATGATCATATGGGTAACAATGTGGTTTAAGTTGTCATTGGCGACTATATAAATGACGTTTTTCTCATAAAGTCGTTAATGCCCAATTAGCGACATTACCTTAATAGAGTCGCTGATGACAATATTGTGGGCACTATCTACAATTTAGTATTTAGAGATAACATTGCTGGGGCTCGACGGTCACTATATATTAGGGCCTTGATGAGCAGTGAATTCCAACTAGTGAATTCCAAACTAGTAAAATGACTGTAGCAGAGCTCTAAGGGAAATATTAGGAGAGTATGTAGTGAGTGTATGCTAGGTACCTGGTCACTGCAACATCACCGCTAATGAAATAGCCGATGAGTTTGGGAGACTGGGCTCGAAAATAAGGGATACTGGCTGCGTTGAGAAAGTCAGACCTCAAATAGGCTTTTGATTAATAAGGGAATGGGTTCTGAACTTAACATATGGCAAAGTAGTCAGCAGGAACATTAAATTATTTGTGCTTCTTGGTTCATCAATTCACGTATGTCCAATTTCATAATTAAAGCACAGCCGCGAATATCGTTCAAAAATAATGATAATAAAATCAAAATATCAGGAAATTTTAATTTTAAATTACATTTGTATGTACAAATTTACAGTTTTACAGGACAACGTAAGCGACTATTGCATGCATTTTGTCGTTAAAGTGGTTTGAAACACGACAAAATTCATGCAACGGTCCCTTACGTTGTCCTCAATAAATTATTATTCAAGACAAATTTAAAAAATGTCTCCAAAAAAATTGTAAAAACGATTTTAAACACAGTAAAATACACGTTTTGTTACTCAAGTTGTTGTAATCAATGTTATATAGGCGACAAATTCTAAAATGTCCCGAAGACATTGTTGACGACATTTGCGTCTATGACAACTTGGTAGTTACCAGACATACAGGGTTTCACAAAGATGTTTTGAATTTTATTTTGTTTGAATTTTTTTGTAATTTTAAACACAAAAAATATCAACATTATTCATTCAGTATAAAATCGACCATAGAAAAGTATTATTGTCAAAAGTTATTAAAAAGTATATTTTTGTTGATTGTGCAAATTAAAAAAATGTCCCCAGTGGAATTATAATAAAAGAAATGCAAAATTGTTACAATAAAGGAAATAAATAGTAATAACCCAGCAAAAACTTTACTTACCTGGTAAGTTAGCAAGTAATGTCGGAAAAAACTAAACGCTACTTATTTTTCGGCTGAATACCTATTTATTTTTATTCAAGATATACACAGAATTCCGTAACTGGGTTCCCAGGAAAAACTTTTTGATTTTTAGTAATAGGTGGTAGTTATTTCATACGTTACCTGGTAAGTAGTTGTTATTACAATTGTCATTATTCAGAAACTTCAATAAGTACTTACTAGTAATCACTACTGAATATTTGCTTACTAATAATCAGATCAATAACTATCAATTAGTTATATTGTTTTCAGTATTGAATATTAACTTACTGGTAACGTACTCAATAACTACTTATTAGATCTATTAACTAGTGATTTTTGGCTTCTAGTAAGTATATTGTAAGTACTTACAATTCAACTTACTCATAGTTAAATAATAACTAGATATTTTTTTTTTTTTTTTTTTTTTTTGACTTCTAGTAAGCGTAGTACTGAATTCTGTGGACACCTCGAACCAGTGTTGACAAAACTTGGTGACCAAAAATGGCTAAATTTACGAAAAAAATGGCTAAAAAATTGCTAAATGCTTTTTTAAATAAAAACACGTTATAATTCAATAACAAAACAGAAATAATTAATTAAAAGTTGTTTACGATGAAATTGTGAGTTAAGATCATATTGTTAAATAAAAATAAACGTAAATTAATATTTAAATAAATTAATATTAAAAAATTAAATCATCGAAAAATTCGATATCGTTATTGTTCATCTCATAGGAATCACTCACTCATTAGTTTCAAATAATCATAAGTTTTAAATAATTTGAAGGTAAATCATAATCACGACAACATTTACCAAACCTTTTGAGTCCAGATCTACAATAAAAAACAAGTAAGAAGGAATAGTCGGTTAAAACCGACTTTATGATACCATACACCACATTAGAAACTTTGTATTAAATTTTATCAAATAATCTCTAAATTTCGACCTGTACTTTGCGCTACAATGTTTACATGGACAGCCAGCCAGCCGGACAAACATTGTTAATTCGACTCAGAAAGTGATTCTGAGTCAATCGGTATACGTAAATGTGGGCTAAGGACCAATATTTGAAGGTGTTACAGACATCAGCACAAACGCATAGTACCCTCTCCACTATTGTGGTGGTGGTATAAATATTGTATTGTTATAATTTTGATTTTTAGTTGAACTGTAATTCAATTTTTAATCTTTGATATTCTTTAATAAGGCTTGAGTGGGTAGAACACAAAGATCTTCTGACGATACAAAGTGGTGTTTCTTGAAACATGTAAAGATCAACTCGGGTTCAAATCCCAGCTCAGCCAAGAAAAATTATCAATAAATTTTAATAAAAAATTCCAAGTTGTAAAATTCCTTCCCTCAGTGAAAATAATTTAATGAAAATTAAATTTGATGAACTCAAGCCTAATTAAAGAATATCAAAAATTGTATTGTTATGGTAAAAATATTTACCTAGTTGATAAAACCGAATTACCGGTTGCTTAATGTAACCTATTTCTCAAATTACTTTTAACGATGTTTCAGCATTAGACCATGGAAGTGAGAGCAACTTTATAGTCAATTCTGAAATTTCTAAAACAATTTTGTTACCGCCTGCATCCCTTTATTAAAAAACTTTTGTTACCGCCTGCATCCCTTTATTAAAATACTTACAACCAGAAAGAAACAGCGATGTTTGTTTTGATCGATTTTATAAATTTAATAGTGGAATACTGTTCCTTTATCTTAACAGATGTTTCAGCGTCATAGTTTATAGCGATTTTCAACATTTGTAAAAGTTGTGATTTAAATTAAAGGCGTTTTAATTGTTCAAAATGTTTATTTAACTTTTATACATTTTTATAATAAAATAAAAATTATTCTTTTAAAAGAAAAACGGCAAAAAAATTTTATGGCTAAACAAGTTGAAAAAAATGGCTAATGGCTAAACTCATTTTTTAACCCATTAAAGACTAAAACCCGATTTCGTGGTACGATTTTGATGAAATTTTACACATTTGATATTATGGGCATTTATATTGACATTGCGTTTTTTTTTTTTATTTTTACCTGTCAAACCTTGGCCCCTAGACCATGGGTATTTTTCTACCCCCTTCGCTCTTAAAGAGTTCTAAAACACAAGATTTTTTGAAAACCAAAAATTTAAAAATTCATTTATTGCATGCATTGATGTGTGTGTTGTGTGCTTATTTCACTATGTACGTTGAATCTGTCCCAGCGGGAAAAGGAAGAAGTACGGATGCCTTCTAGAGGGCCTTTGTATTCCTTCTTTTGGATGAAAAGGATGGTGAAATTTTAAGGGCCGATGTTGGTTTTGAATAAAACACCAATTATTTAGGAAGTTATTGTCATTTATTTTTATTATGAAAATATTGGTATGGTTCAATCATGTATGGAACAAAATATCGACCAAATAGCTGAGGCATAATTGAGGTTCTACGGCCTGTTTTTAGAAAACGTAAACAAGTGAGTGGGTGAGAAATTACATTGAAAACAACAATAAAAAACGAACATTTGTTTCTGTTTTCTATATAATTTCTCACACACCCACTTGTTAACGTTTTATAAAAACAGGCAGCTAAGCCGTTAATGGGCCGAATTATATCATCATATAGCTCTTGAATTGTTGCTTGCTTATCTACGTACACCTTTTCTGTCAAATAACCCCAAAGAAAGAAGACCAACGGTGTCAAATCAAATGATCTTGGCGGCCAATTAACATCGCCACCACGTGAGATAACACGGCCATTGAATTCGTTGCGCAAAAGAGCGATTGTTTCGTTAGCTGTGTGGCACTGTCCTGTTGAAAGCACATATCGTCCACATCCATATCTTCCAATTCGGGCCATAAAAAGTTCGTTATCATCTCACGATAGCGAACACCATTCACAGTAACTGCCGGACCGGCCTCATTTTGGAAAAAATACGGCCCGATGATGCCGCCAGGCCACAAGCCACACCAAACAGTCACTCTTGTGAGCGCATTGGTTTTTCGACAATCAGTCTTGGATTATCATTCGCCCAAATGCGGCAACTCTGCTTATTGCCGAATCCACTGAGGTGAAAATGTGCCTCATCATTGAATCACGAAGTGCATTTTGATTTGAACGCCCATATTAATAATAAGCCATAATAAGGTGAGGTTCACATTCAACATTGGCCCTTTACAAGGTTTGCTCGCTTTTTTCCACTCTCATATCTTTTTACACGCGTTGTCATTGCTCTCGCTTCTTTTGCAGTTACATAAGAATAAGAAATTCTTTTGCTTTTGCTTGTGCGAAAAAACATAACAAAAAATGTTACTCCTTCTCTTCTCTGTTGTCATAGAAGGGAATGTGGAATGTTTTATATTTTATACGAAAGAGCCGAGGCCTTCTTACTAATGCTTTGGATGCTGCTATGGTGTATGCCAGGAATTTACACTGCATGCTAAGAAAACCTGAAGGATCTCCAATCATGAGTCAGTTTTATTTCATGTCAGCGTTGTTGAAGCATTGGTGTAAGAGAAAAAGGTGTCACAAATGCACAAGAAATGACAAAGCGCATGGAGAGCTTTGACCATATGATAAGCCATATTATTCAGCTTGGCCGTTTCGGACAATGTGAAGCAAAACTGAGTTTGGTTGTACAAAATGCAAATTTTAGTTACACCCAAAGTCTTGTTTTGCACATTTTCATGCTGGTGTCCCAAAAAACATAAAAAATATAAAATTATCTCAATAATCGACCACAGTTGTGATATTTATTTCTTTATTTTTTACTAATAAATAGTTCATTTAACATAAAACATCGCATTTTTACTTGCCAAAAATTAAAAAAACTATGTGTTTTGAACCCTCTGACCGCGAAGAGGGTATTTAAATGCCCATGTCATTGAATCAAACCTGTGGTCAACGTTATTGGCCCAAATTAGCTAATATTTTTTTCGAAAGCAGAGCACACCTAAGGCTATAAGTCACCAAGAGGGTTTTCCGATTTTCCACTCTCCCAATTTTCCAGAGCCGTTGTCGTTCACTTTTTCCAAATATTAAAAATTGCTAACTTGTAAGCCGCTAACTTACCCAATTAAAAGGGGCAACATTTAATTTCAAAAATTTGTTTTAGTAGACTTATCCTTTCTTTATCTATCTGTAAAAACCAATTTCTGATACCTCTTACCTGAAGTTAGCCAGAATTTTTTTACGAAGGCTCTGTTTGGGTATTTAAATATCCATCCGTCTTTAATGGGTTAATGGCTAAACAGGGTGAAAAATGGCTAAATCTAGCCACTAAATGGCTGTATTGGCAACACTGCCTCGAACAAAAATAAATAGTTATTCGGCCGAAAAATAAGTAGTGTTTATTTTCTCCCACAATTCTTGCAAACTTACCAGGTAAGTAAAGTTTTTGCTGGAAAAATTTGGTATTTTTATTTATAATTTTAAATTTAAATTTTGTAAAATTTTTGTTAATTTTTTCCTCTGAAAAAGGTGTTGAATTCACACAGTACCAGTATCTGTCGAGGAGAATTTAATATATAAACAGTCGAGTTACTTTATATACTTTGGTGCTAGGCAAACCAAAATATTACCAACACATAGTCCCTGTCCAAACTTTCAATTTTTGTTCCAGCAGCTCTTGAGTTTATGGGGTACAATTGGGGATGGGTATACAGTTTCATATGCTCTTTAATTCTCACTTTTCAACTTAAAGTTGATTGCAGGTGTGAATACAAATATATATAAAAATATAAAAAGGAGTAGAGTAAAGACGGCATAAAAATACAAAAATTGCAAAACTAGAATTTTCTAATTTTTTTATAATTTTTGGTATTTCAAAAGAGAGAAATTCAACTTATATATAGTATTTAGTAACATTAAAGGCCCAACCATAATATTCATAGCCGTGCTTAACCTACTGTCAAAAATTACCAAAACGTCTCTCAAATGTATTAAACAAAAACAATAACAACATTAAAAAACATTAGTTTCGCACTTTGCTTAAGCAAATGACAGTTTGGTAACACTGAACAAATAGTTTCCGTAAGTTCAATATGGTTTGCTTTATATGATTTCCTTTTTTCATATTTGCTGTATCCAACTTAAGAACATTATGGTTAGGCCTTAATATGTACTTACGAATGGCATATATAATTTTTAGGAATTGCATTTCTTAAACTTATTTCCTTTTTGATTAATATAAGCTTTTTCTTAACGAAATTTATATTTTGCTGAGTCTGCTGTAAGTGCTATTTTAAGAACAAAAATCACCTAAAATAATGCGAAATTCACGTATAACATTAAGAGATTAGGGGTGGGGTAGGATTTGGTAAAAATTATTCCATTAATCATCATTGAAATACAAATTTTTTAATGTAAAAATTAAATTATACATCTAGTCTTATATTCCCTTAAAAAAAAAATTAATTTGAAAAATTTTTGGTTGGTGGACTGTTTCTGGGATTTGCCCATCTGTTAATTTGATGAATGATGATTATCTGAAGTTTACTCCAAAAAAAAAAAATCAACCACAAAAGGAACTGTCTGTTATCGAATGCCCAAACCTTATTTGTCTTACCAATAATAAATAAACGTAAAAACGTTAATATAGTATCTAATGGAATAAATTAATGCATAAGCTTATTTTCAATATAAGTTTACTTTATTTCAATAAAAAAAATAAATTGGAATACATTTTTTTAACCAAAAAGACTTAAAATCTTACAAATCTATTTTACATATTGAAATTTAATTAGTTAAATACGCTAACTACTCTAATGTTCACAAACATCTGCGCGCATATCTGTTTTAAGCGCTGAGTGTACGTGTATTTTTTAATAAAATTGTTTACATTAGCAAACACTTTATTACTTACCGCAAAGTGTGGTCAGCACTTATCGAGAATAAATGAATAACCCAGCAAATAATATAAAACTAATCCAAACAAAACTGTTATACAATATTATTACTCGTTACGGTTTTAGCCTATTTATAGCTTTGTTGCGACCGAATTTTATATGAGACCAATGGTTAATGACACTGTGCAGCACAAACAAATGCAAGCTTCATCTTGTGTGAAATTTACTTATCGACATTCAATGTAAAATACAGCTGGAAAATGTGAAAAAAAATTTTTCAGCATTTAAACGTTTTGTGTCTCATGCGCCACTTTTCTTTTTTTTAAAAACCAAAAAAAAAACAGTTCCATTTATATATTTTTCTATAACATTTTACTACATATGTGTTAACATGTGTTTATTATTTTACACACTTTATTTCAACAAATTTATTTTCTTGTTGCCATTTTAATTTGCTTTTTCTCATATTGCAATTATTAGGCCCATGCAGAAATACAATAATAGAAAAAACATACGCATTTGGTTTGGGTGTAACATGATAAAGATGTTAAAAACCAATTACTTGAAAGAAAACACAAGTCTGCAAAAAAAACATCTGCAAGCGTTTTGCATTGACCTACTGAAGCTTGGTAAAGCTTTTGCTTTTCCTATTGTTTTTCTCTAACGGCAATGAAGCAAATCAAAAGTAAAATTTATTTTGTTCGTTTTTGTATGACAAATTTGGTGCAATCGCCAAACAGTGGCGTGTAGAGCAAAACAATACTTAAAAAACTTTAACCATTAATATAAAGTTTTTTAAGTATTGGATCAAAATTAATGCTTTATATCACAAAAACTATAAAGAATTTCAAGAAACAGGTTTTGGTTTCAGAAAGGGGATATATATACCTAACTTAATTTGTTAAACAAATGGTCGGTAGGTCAAACCAATAATAAGAAGACGATTTTAATTTGAAAAAATATTAAACAATTATTGTTGGCTGGGTAATAAACTGCAATATTATATTTATATATATGCTTATAATTTTAAATAATTTGGAATTGAAATTGCATAAATAATAAAGCAGTTGTTACATTTTTGAAATCTGTTAAATTTAAAATTCTGCAAAATGTTTAAAAAGTCAGTTTGAAAAAATTGCAATAAAATGTTAATGTTGCTGATTCATATAATTATTTAATAACTGTCCACTTATACCTAAGCAATTACTGAAATTATCTTTTTAACATAGTAATTTAAGTAATTTACCAATGGAGTTTAATAGCGAATGTTGAAAATATAACTCATACGCACTAGTTACCCACTTTTATACCCTCTACCAGCACCCGTATTCCGTAATTCGCTTAGCTAAAGCTAAATCTCTATCGCTAAAATGCCTTAGAGAGTACAAAGTTAAAAACTTTTAGTGATGACAATAAAAGCTAAAATTGCGGTGAATTAAATTGTTATGACATTGCCAAATTTAGAAATGCACGTTACAGTACTGCATTCGTAGCCAAAAATCGCTAAATCAACTTTAAAGATTTTTAGCGATAGAGATTTAGTTTTAGCGAATTACAGAATACGGCCACAGGGCTGCCTGATTTGGGGTTCTTACACCAAAAAAATTATTTGGGTCTGTTTTTAGGGATATTCAACAAAAAAATAGGAATTTTTTTTAATTTGTATGTTTTTCTTTTATATCTGAAAAAGTAAATTTACTTTTAAACTAATGTACACAAACACAATGGATGAGTCAACTGATATTTCATCCTATAAATGGAAGTGTTGTAAATATGTTCGTTATTATAGCCCTAATCACATGGACTTTTCTTAGCCCACATTTATGTTGATCGCATGCTCCAACATATCAGCATTTGAGAATAAACATTACATAATATTCTTTAGTATTTGGTACGGTAGAACTATGGAAAACAGAAACGCTAAAAGTGTTTGTGTAGTAAGTAGTTTTGTGATCTTCGTACACAATACTGATACTAGCCCAACTAAACATAAAGATGATAATATTTCACTGCGTTCTGTTTTTTTTTCGTACAAAACCACAAACTACCTTAAATTCGATTCAGCTCATTACTGTTCATTCGTTTCAGCTGTGCTCAGCAGTGTTGCCAATTTAGCCATTTAGTGGCTACATTTAGCCTTTTTCATCCTGTTTAGCCATTAAAAAATTAGTTTAGCCATTAGCCACTTTTTTAGCCATTTTTCGACTTCGACTTTTTTTTATTTTTTTTATTTTTTTTTATAAAAGTAAAATAAACATTTTGAACAATTAAAACGCCTTTAATTTAAATCACAACTTTTACAAATGTTGAAAATCGCTTTTAACGAAGATGATGAAACATCTTTCAAAATAAAGGAACAGTATTCCAATCAAGGATGATAACTGAGAACACCAATATCGTACCAATGAACTTTAAAAATCGTACTTTTTCAGCCCCAATAGTACTAAATCTTTTTTAAAAAATGTTTTTAATTTATTTTTAAAAACATAAATGTAATACAACAAAAACAAAAGCACATCGCGATTCGATCCCCGAATTTTTCAAAATAGTTAGTTTTCCAAAATATTCAAGAATAGAAATGAACAAATTGTATTTGATCTGGCCAGACCTGTATCATGCGGTTTTTAGGGTCAAGAAATCCATTAATTTTTATTTTTGATTGCCGCCAGAGAGCGTTTGCATACACTTTTTAGAATTAATCGTCTTTTTCTCAAAATGTAATCTCGATTTTTAAGCGAAAATAAAATGTTTAAGCGTTTTAAAATTATGTACATTCGAACATCTTCGGATTGTGTTTCCAAATTTATTGTGTTTACACTTTTTAATATGTACTACAGAAACAGGAAAGGGGTAGAAAGTCCGAATATAATAAAATTTAACTAAGCACTTGTAAAATCTCCTTCAAAATTATTCGGAGTAAAATAATAATGGAGTGGGTTACCACTGTTCCAAAATTCTGTTCATTATTTCTTTACGTGACAACCATCTTGTTGACGAATATTTGAAAATATTATGAGTTCGTTCCAAAATAATCTTGAATTGAGAGGAGTTCGTCCAGTCTACTCTGAAGAACTTTTGCAGAAGTGGTTTCCTATATCCTTTAAATACTTGTCAATATCATCATACTTAATTTAGAATGTGGCGTAAGCATTCGTTCAATGAACAACTGCAAACATCTATTCACAATAGCAGGGTTCAGTGTTTGGTGCAAATGCTCCTGCAAAATATCATAGCTGTTTTATTAAATCCAACAACAAAAATAAAGTTTCCCTTAGATTTCATAAAAATGCTACGAAATTTTGCATTTTCGCAAGACTATTTGCACCAAACAATAAACTCCGCTTATATTTATTGGACAGTAAATACTAGTTGCCATTTTATATGTATTAAAAATATGTAGGCTTGAAAAATTTGGGAATAGTACCAAATGAGTCGTCACGGGGGTACCAGCGTACTTTTTAGTTTTGAATTATACCAAAAAAAGTACAATTGTACCAACTTTATCAACCCTGATTCCAATATTAAATTTATAAAATGGATCAACACAAACATCGGTGTTTCTTTCTGGTTGCAAGTATTCCAATAAAGAGATGCAGGCGGCAACAAAAATATCTAAGAAATTTCAGAATTGACTATAAAGTTGCTCTCACTGCCTAGTGCTGAAGTAGAGAGGGTATTTAGACAAGTAAACATCGTTTAAAGTAATTTGAGAAATTGGTTACATTTAGCAACCGTTAATTCGATTTTATCAATTAGGTTAATATTTTTACCATAACAATAAAATATTTATACCAGCACCACAATAGTGGAGAGGGAACTATCTGTTTGTGCTGATGTTTGTAACACCTTTAGATATTGGTTCTTAGCCCACCTTTACTTATACCGAATGATTCAGAATTCAGAGAAAGTGTTCTCAGTCGAATTAACGATGTTCGTCCGGCTGGCTGGCTGCCCATGTAAACCTTGTGCGCATAGTACAGGTCGCAAGTTTGCAGATAATTTGATAAAATTTGGTACATAGGTTCTAATGTCATGTAGGGTATCATAAAGTAGGGGTTGACATACTATAATTTCTTAATTGTTTTTTATTGTAGATCTGGACACAAAAGGTTGGGTAAATGTTGTCGTGATAATGATTTACCTTCAAATTATTTAAAACTAATAGGCATGAGGGATTCCTACGATATGAACAATAAAGACATCGAATTTATCGATGGTTTAATTTTTTAAATATCTATCAAAATTTTAATATACGTTTATAATTATTTAAGAAATTGATCTTATCTTACAATTTCATTGTAAACAACTTTAAATGAATTATTTCTGTTTTGTTATTGAATTTTAATATGTTTTTATTTAAAAAAGCTTTTAGCCATTTTTTAGCCCATTTTTAGCCATTTTCCCCCGTAAATTTAGCCATTTTTGGTCACCAAGTTTTGGCAACACTGGTGCTCAGCGCCCTTTTGGCTAGTGCTTGTGCTTTCGTTTAAACGGTTATGAACGGCTCTAAGGGTTGTGTACTAATACACAAACACCAAAAAATCAATATCTTTTCTGTGTGTGTACCGTACGCTAAATAATGTTCTGTTTATTTTCGAATACTGAGAAATATATTCCTTACAGATCTTAGTTTATACTTAATTAGCTTTACCATTATTTCTGCAACAGCCCATTGTGCAGCGTCAACTTTAAAAGGGATTTTAAATAAACTAAGAAATACTGTATACCAATTTCGAAAACACGTTGGTACCCATATGGTGCGGCTGTAAAGACAATTCTTGAGGAATGGATTATATTGTAGTATAATTTTTTGATTACTTCAGCTGACGAAAACTGTGTTCTTCAAAGGTGTTCAATACAGAGATGAATTATTATTAATGAATAGCAACAAATTATTTCTAATTATTTTTTTATTCTAATTACACTATGATTGTTGAAAAAACTGTCATGCGGCGCACCTGGCGTTTACTCTTCTGTATATATGAATTATTTTATTCATATACAGTGCGCTCGCGGTAACGTGAACTAATTAAAACCTAGGGAGTTTATGTTAGCGAAATTGTTCACGTTAGCGATTGTCGAATTTCATAAAATATATGTCTGTTTTACACCCTTGAACGTGAAATTTTTTCTGGTTATTTCCATTATTAAAATATAAATGTATATATTTATGTGTTTTATTATTATTTCCATTACAAAAATATCTTATATATAAATACGGGAACAATTTTTTTGTGGTTGATTTCTTATATATTTTTTTTCTAAATTTTTTGAATAAAAGCGTTTTAATTTATCTTACAGACATGCGTACAAAGTTGGGTCAATAGTGAATTTTTGTCGTTTTCTTGAAATGTGTACGTTTTTGTTGTATAACGCACTAGTTTTCTCGAAAGTAAATGTCGAGTGGTCGAATTTCGAACACCGGGCGATCCTAGTAAAAATAATATTATAAATTAGAATTCATTACAAACCAAAATGAGATCACGAGAATATATCTATTGAATTAAAATAACATTGCAAATAAAATTACTCATAGCATTTAGGCATTAAAAAATTGTTTATCTTTTTCTGCTGCTTTTTCTTTTCTAAAAGTTAGTTGAAATACTGGTTTCTCCCTTAAGCGTCTAACTACACTCATGTCACTTTGATCCACCATTGCATCTCCTGCCCATTGCAATGCATTGTTTAAAATTTCAAGTGCCTCACTTGCAGCAATTTTTTTAACAGGATCATCGGGAATGCAAACTTTATAGGGTGTAGGATCAATATTGTAGAAATTAGAAACGGAATGAAAAAGTTATTAATACCCTTTTACCTTTGGTGAAAGGTATACAAAATTGTTCACGTTATAGAGCTTTTTGAGTTTGTTCACGTTACAGAGTAGTCAAGGTTAAAAAAAATCTTGTTCAAGTTAGGCGGTGTTCACGTTAGACGGTGTTCAAGTTACCGCGAGCGCACTGTATATTGAAGAAAAAGTCCTACAACTGCATAGGAGTCGTCCCTAGTGAGAAGTGTATGACCGGCCTTCATTAGTTTTTTGTCCTAAATATTCTCAATCCAAACTAGCCCTTTATCCCCACCCTTTAAGGGGGCTCTAAAACAAATATTGCGGCTTAGTAAAATCCTAAAATTTGACCCCTGCAGCGCCTAGGATGGCCCTAGATGGGTTAAATGTATGACCAAACCAGCATTATTTTTTATACACATCATTTGTTTAATACCTGCCCACTATCTTCATTTCTTAAGAGGCTCCCATACAAAATTTTCAATACAGTCTTGAAAATGTTTCAGAAAAAGTCCCAAAACTACCCAGGAGTCGCCCATAGGTTGATGAAATGTATAACCGGCATCCATTCCTTATTTGTCCTAAGCATTCTCAAAACAAACTAGCTCTTTATCATCACCCCTTAGGGGGGCTCCCATACAAATATGGCGTTTTTTCTTAAATTTTCTTAAATGTTATAAACAATTTTCATCTTTTGTGAATAAAATCAAATGTTGTAGACAGAGTTTAGACATTCTATTGGTTGGAACTTTGTTTTCTATACGTGTAGAAATTAGAAGCATAGCTGCATTTTCCAGTTTTTTATAAATTTTTAACAAAATAAAAATTTCGAAATTTTGCGAAAAAATTATTTCTTTTTTGCAAAAAAAAAAATCACATGTCTAAAACAACTCCACATATAAGAAAAACGTTTTACGTTACCTAAAGGTGATTTTATTGCGGTAAAACCCAAACCTTTTTGGAGTTACGTTAATAATGGGTGATTTTTTAGGTATTATCTTTTTGGCAACACTGGTTTAAACAGCTGACGCACGTTTCGTGTTTTGTTTCACTGTCAAACATCTTCAGTTTGGTCTATAATGTAACCATGAATCATCTTACAAACGAACAATGCTTGCAAATTATTAAATTTTATTATCAAAATGCGTGCTCTGTTAAGAAAGTTCATCGCGCGCTTCTTCCATTTTATGGTCAGTTTAATCGGGCTCAATGGGTACGTTAATAAGCAGAATTGTCGATTTTGGAGTGGAGATCAGCCAGAAGCATAGCAAAAGCTACCAATGCATCCAGAAAAAGTCACTGTTTGGTGCGGTTTATGGGCTGGTGGCATCATAGGACCGTACTTCTTCAAAGATGATGCGAATCGTAACGTAACTGTGAATGGTGAGCGCTACCGTGAGATGATATCCAACTTTTTTTTGCACAAAATGCAAGAGCTTGTCTTGCATGGCATGTGGTTTCAACAAGACGGTGCCACATGCCACACAATACGCTTAACAATGGACTTATTGAGAGGCGAGTTCGGTGAACATTTTACTTCACGTTCGGGACCGGTCAATTGGCCGCCTAGATCGTGCGATTTAACGCCTTTAGACTATTTTTTGTGGAGTAATGTCAAAGTTCATGTCTATTCACACATGCCCGCTTCAATTGACGCATTGGAAGACAACATTGAAGCATTTATTCATGAGATACCGGCCGAAATGTTGGAAAGAGTATGCCAAAATTGGACTAAGCGGATGAACCATTTGAGGCGCAGTCACGGTCAACATTTGCGTGAACTAATCTTCAAATATTAAATTATATAGACCGTACTATCTATTCAAATAAAGATTTCATGAATTTTTCTGAATTGTATGTGTTTTTTTTTTTAACTTTCCTATAGCTCTTAAAAAATCACCCGATATATGCTGTGCAACCTACTCTTTTGAAAACAAGAGTAAATCTAAACGATTAGCACCACCACAGCGTACAAAAAAAAGTGTAAATTTCTACAACAGTGTTATTAACGAAATAAAAAGTTTAAACTTGGAATTTCAGTGTGACACCATTGTCGCTGAAAGTTTGCATGACAAAATGTTAATGGCGGTTTTCCAATAGTATTAAATGGGATTTCAGCACTAAATTTTGTTAATTTACTGCCTGTTTTTAGAACGCGAGTACAAAAGTGACTCGTAAAACTAACATTTAAAACAAAAATTAAATTTCATTTGTTTTTGTTTTAAATGTTAGTTGAGCGAGTCACTTTTGCGCTCGCGTTCTTAAAACAGGCAGTTAGTTTAGGCCCTGAATTTGTAAAACGCAACGCAATCCCAAAAATAACATTGAAAGCAAAAACAACGTCAAAAATTTTTCAAAATTTTGTTGTTGCTTTCTACAGAAATACATATTGCGTTTAAAAATTATCAACGCCACAAGATATGCAGCGTTTAAAATTTAAAAATTCAATATTAATTTCTATAGAAAACAACAACAAAATTATGAAATATTTTCGATTTTGTTTTTGCTTTCAATATAATTTTTGGCGTTGCTTTTGCGTTTTACAAATTTAGGGCCTTACCCCCGTATTTATAAACCATTATTAAATTTAACAAACGTTTATTAAGGAGAATTTTCATACAAAATTTGTTTTGTAAACCTTTATTAAATTTAAAATTTTTTTATAAATACAGGCGTTAATGTTTCAAAATATTCACATTAAAATTTTTTGCTTTCCTTCAATAACTTAGAATCAAATCTTGTAAGTAAAGAGATTTTCAAATTATAAATCCCTTGTGTGCAGTACATATTAAAGAAAAAAAATTGTACGAAGTAGTTAACTATTGTTTGGAAAATCTTGTTATTTTAAAACAAAAAAAATACTTCAGGATCCAAGTTTTAATTCATTAACGCAACCTAATTTTATTGTGGTAAAACAATATATAGCATAAATTCTTTACACACAGCTGATGCTTGTGAGATTAACTGGAATACACTTCCACTCTCCAATTGAAATAATTATTTAGAAAATTACGCTCTGCTAAAGGGAATGCAATTTGGTCAAAGGTTTCTTACTTTCAATATGCATCAAGCCCAAAACACTACAAAAAATGTATTTAGGCTGTACTTAAAATGTTTTAATTTCCCAAAGACAGAAATTCCCTTTATTGTGGCTCATAATGTAAATATAAATATTAAAATGCATCTTTGTAAGATGCTACAGAAATAAATAAATAATAAATATTCTATTGAACATTAACCATTAAAAATACTATTCTGTTTAAAGGGATTTCTTTGAGGTTTTTTATCATTTAGAGGAGTACTTTTGTGGAATTTTATTTTTTTAATTTGGGAAGAATAAACAAATGTGTCTAGCAGCCCTTCTTTCCACCTGCCTAATATCGTTGGAAAATTTTTTTAATATTAATCTTTGACGCCATAAAGTACATATGTTATGGGTCCTTGAAAAATTCAAAGTCAAATTAGCCATGTCCGTCTGTCTTTCCGTCTGTTTAAATAACGCTAACTTTGAAACGACTCATAAGAAAATTGTGATATTTCTGCTATCACGATATTTATTGAACGTGTAGCATACAATATTGATGAATCGCGATCCATATCGCAGAAAAGCCCCATTTTATGTGATCCATAAATATAGATCGCGATCTAAATATCACGATATTTATTGAACGTGTAACAGCGCCCTTAAGCAGTTTGACATTTAAACTCAGCATAACCGGTTCAGTATGGAAAGAGTTATGAATTCAAATGTGGTTAAATTGTGCATAAATCCTGGCAGAATTCAGGGATTGATATAAGATTTTGCACAAATTCGTTTTATATGACAAGAAATTATACTATTTAGTTTTGTGATGATAATTCTTTAATTTTTCATACGCGCCATATAAAGCCTTAAACTGTGACAAATAACGTTATAGTCATACAATTTGGACTGTCATATTTCCATTGGACTTGAAAGCAAACTTTTAAATTCCAACACGATCGGTCCATAATCGGTTATATGCCGAATTTATACTTGTTTTTGTTGTGTAATTATTTTTAACTCTTGAACTTAGTTCATTTTTTATAACACGTTAACACGTTGATATAAAAACTTCATTATCGAAAAAATTGCAGATAGCACCATTTGAATATAAGTCCTCTATATATTTTATATGTTTCGTAATGAAAATTTGCGTTTGTAGCACATCTCAATGAACCGAAAATTGGAGAAATTGGTACATTATTTTACTTAGTCCCTTTATAATTGCTCTCCATAAAATAATTCTCTTTGGCACTTGAAATAAGCTAAGGCAACATTGTTTGGCATTTCCAATGAAAAAGGAATATTTAACAGAACATTTCTATTTATTAAGTATTAGATGTTAAAAAGTAAATTGAACTTACTTTATTTTTTACAAATCATTTTAAAATTGGTTTTAGGATATTGTGCGTCATGCTTTATTAGTTTTTTCCCCAATAAGTCAAATATCTTACTAACTTGTTTTTATTACAAAATAAGAGAAAAACAAATATTTTTTCAGCTGTAAATTTGCACGTAATTATTTGAACTTTACTGCAATTGTAAATATTTTTATTAACAATTTTAAAGTTATTTATATTGATATTTACTTATTTATTTTAACACACATTTTATTTTTAACTTTTGGCCTTTTATTTATTTTATTGTCTTTTTTTGTGTGTATCAAATATTTATTTAATTGTTTTGAGATAAATTGTTGCATGCACCACATAATTTTACTTTTTGCAAATGTTATTTAATATTTGTAAATCTTTTTTTTCTAGTATGTAAAATAATTGTTTTAAATGTAAAATTTTATTGCAGATAAAATAAACAATCCAAAAAAAAAAAAAAAGTTTAAAACAAATATTTAAAAAAATACTTAAATTCTTGGAAATTGTTTTTTCTCCTTTTTCTCTTTTTTTTTTATTTTTATATTGCAGCTGCATCTGAATGCTCGAATGAACGTTTGAAACCCTACAACGGTTCATGTTATCTATTTGTATCATATCCGGAAGTTGATTGGTGGACAGCACAACAAGTCTGTCGGGGTATGGGAGCCAAACTGACATCAGTTTCGTCAGCAGATGAGCACAGGTAAGTTGGAAGAGAGTTTGAAAACGGAATACACAATATGAAAAACAAATATAAACACAAAATAGAGTTTGAAGGAAATATTTAACCGGAAACCAAAACATTTTTACTAAACACTAAAGTTTGACAAAAAAAAGTTGTTTTGTTTTCATACTAAACCCAAAATGTTCGGTAAATGGTGCAAAAAGGACACAGAATTAATGAACAAATAGTTTATTAACTAGCAAGAAAATTTTCTATTTAATTTAACAAACATTTTAGCTGAAAATTAAAATTTTATTTAATTTGTTTTATTACAGAAAATTCTTAAATTCAATAACAGCGATTTGTTCTTTTAAGAGTCTTCAATTGAAAGACTTCATATTCAGTACAAAACAAAATTAATTTAGTAAAGTTTAGAACAGTATTCGAAAATAAAAATTAAATATCGTTCCTTTGTCTTCAGTTCGGTAGAAAAGCCAGCGAAAAAACTTTACGCAAACAAAACATGTCCACAATACATAGACAAGCTAAGCGTGATGTGGTCGTTGCTAAAAATTTGTATTTACTCATTTCTTTATCAATCTAAAAAAGAAACACTAATTAGTATTGTGGTTATTTTGTTGAACTATTTATGGTTTTTAATCCAAATTTTTAAAATTTTTAATTAGGCTTAAGTTCATGAAATTTAATTTTTATTAAATTATTTTTGTGAAGAAAGGAATTTTACAACATGAAAATTAATTCAAATTGTTATTGATAATCTTTCATTCTTGACGTGGCTCGGGCTCGAACCCTGGCCGGCAGGTTACCATGACATGTTTCGATCGCAACCACTCGATCTCCTCAGATGGATCTGCCGTCCTACACTCGCAGCCATCGACGACTGCTGACGTCACTAGTCAAACATCAATCCTTAAACCAAATTGTATTTTAACATTTGGTAGATCGAAATTTGCTTTCCTGAATGATTACACAATTTTTGTTTTTCTGTTTAAAATATATTTTACTTGTAAATTTGTAACTTGTAGTGTTGAGAAACAGGGCACTGGTATGAAACAAACCTTATATTCACAAGGATCTCAATGTGCTTTTAGTAAAAACTATGATTACGAAATATTCGATCAAATAATATAAGGCTTGAGTTCCACCCAAATCCTCTAGCTCGAAATATTGCATGGCCACACTCGCCAAAAAGACGAGATACCGCAGGACTTATTCGAATAGAAGAGCGATAAGGAGATAGATAAGTAGAATTTTAAGAATTTTTTATTTATTTAGTTGAACTTCTCCATACACAAGACTAACGAGTCTTATTTTGCAGTATGGAACTGAGAATTTGTATAATTATAAATCATTAATTAATTAACAACTTAATAACTAATTACAGTTAAATATATATAAAGCAAAATCAATTAAAATCAAACAATATTTAAATAATTGAGTGCCCCGTTAGGCTATCTGGTAGAGAGCTAGTCTATCAGCGCCGGGGTTGCGGGTTCGATTCCTACCAGAGACTCTGGTTTCTTTCTTGCAGACAAGCGTAGAGCTTCGCGGGATTAGCGTAGGGAATTTAAAAAAAAACAAAATTAAAATTTAATCAAATATTTTCCTTAAATTTTCTTTAAATAAGATTAAGATTTGATTTTTTATTGGTAGTTCATATTTTTATATTTATATCGTCGCTTTTCTTCTTAAACCAACTAAGAACTAGTTTTTCAGAACACAAAAAAAAACTTAAAAACTGTTTTAATTTGGCTTTGCGACGAAAGATATTACAATATCGTTATGCCACGCCCATTTATCCAACCCCACCTACATTTACAGATGGAATGACAAACTTATATATACTCTGTTACCTTCGGTGAAGGGTATAAGAATGCTCCGTTTGTTGCGACTTACATGGTGGTGGCATCTTAGGACCTTATTTCTCTAGCCGAAACTCGCGTTACAGTCATTGGCTAACGTAACCGTTATTCGAAAATATAAATGACATTGGTCTGGTTTCAACAGGATGGTGCTACGTGCCATACACTGAAAATATTTTCTTCACAGATCCAATGAAATTTACATTAAAATTCAACCTATGTAACCTTTCATTAGATTAATGAAGGATTAATAAAATCAATGACAAAATTTTCATTGATTTTATGAATCCTCATTGAAAAAATGGATAAAATAAACGTTTGTCATTAAACTAATGCAAAATTTTCATTGATTTTATGAAACATTTCATTAATCCAATGAAAGGTTACATAGGTTGAATTTTAATGTAAATTTCATTGGATCTGTGAAGAAATTTTTTTCAGTGTACGCCATCCGCAAACATCGAGTTCTTGAAATCAAAATTTGTCAATAAGTTGATTTCAAGAAACGCACCTGTCAATTGATCTCTAAAGCCTTTAGTTCTGACGTAATTTTGACGTCAGTACAAAGCCATAATTGCAAGTTCGTGTTGTTTGATGACGACAAAATTGCGTCAGAATCACATGCGCATGTGGCTTTTTATATTTCGTGTACTATAGATTTGACACTTCTCAATTAGTTCCTGTGTGGCTACGTAAAGTCACTAATTAATACTGATAAACTATCAACAATTGACGTCTTAAAGGCAAACATTGTTCGAGTTTTACGTGACTTACGTCGAGCAATGCTCAAATAAGCGGACATACAGAATGCGCGTCGTCAAAAACAATCTCGGTTTATTTATGCCCGAAATCATTTTCAAGTGTGAATTCCATGTATTGATACTTTGAATTAAGAAAAGAGTTTGCTTTAAATTTAACCCCATATATTCATAAAAACTATTAAAGTTTTATAACAGGTTTATGAAACGATTTTTCTATGAAAACAATACTTGACACTTTTTTGAACAAATGAATTCGACACTTATCTGTATGTAAAATTGTCCGCTATATCCGAATATTAAGTCAGAATTGTCAAAAGTAGAATAGCTTTTGAGATATTCCAAAATAACCGTTATTTATGTTTTTTTAAAAAAGATGATGTGACTGAAATGCAAATATCTTCAAAAATTTTAAACGGATTATGTATTTCTATATTTTTAGTGAAAGATTATAAAATTTCTCATATAACCATGGGTCGTTTGTGAAGATGAGTCAATAAATGGCAGAGTTATAGTGGACAAAAATTCAAACTTCATTATAAATTTGATGATTTTTTTCAATATTACTCTTTTCAAGTTATTTTTTTTAAACCAAAAAATTAAATTTTTTTAAGTTTTATCACTTACAACATAAGCCTATTTCAATACGGACATTTTGTGCTCAATAGGATCTAGATCCGCTGCAAAATTACAGAAGATTAATTGAAGATTTTCGATTTGTATCAAATCACAGAAAAACACGACAAATAAATACAAAAAAGTAAAATTAATTATAAGTGTGGTTATTTTGTTGAACTATTTATGGTTTTTAATCCAAATTTTTAATATTTTTAATTAGGCTTAAGGGGTTCGAGCCCCAGCCACGTCAAGAATGAAAGATTATCAATAACAATTTTAATTAATTTTCATGTTGTAAAATTCCTTTCTTCATAAAAATAATTTAATGAAAAATTAAATTTTATGAACTTAAGCCTAATTAAAAAGTGAAAATTTTAGTAACAAAAAATATTAAAAATAGCTTAAAACTATTGAATTTCTATGTGGGTTAATTTACTAAATCTTCTGTAGCTTTGTCATTTTTGTACCAATCTATGTCTTGTTGGCCGCAAAATGTTTATATTGAAAGAATCTAATGTCGCAATCAATAAAACATTAGGATTTTTAAATTATTGGCTTAAAAAATAAGTTGAAAAGAGCAAAATTTATCAAAATCATAAAATTTTCAAGGAAGCTTGAACTTCTGTCCCCTGTCATTTCTTGACCAATCTTCACTAGCAATCACTTAAAAGAAAGCAAAACATAATCCGTTTAAACTTTCTGAAGATATTTGCATTTCAGTGATGTCAAATTTTTTAAAAACCCAAATAACGGTTATAACTGTTGTACTTTTGACAGTTCTGACTTCATATTCGGATTCAGCGGAAATTTGTACATAAAGACTAGCTATCAGATTCATTAATGGTCACGACTTTGTTGAAATTTTGTCACGTAGTGAAATTTGTTTAATAAATCTTTTATAAATCGAAAATATTTTCTATGAATATGGGGGTAAGTTTGTGTTTTTTTAACAATTAAAAGCTTTATCGGGCTTAACAAAACATCCATCAGCATGCAAAACAAGTTGATAACCTGCTGATACAAAGAAAAAACTGGAATAAAAAGTTTTTGATATAAAAATTAAATTTTTTTCGCTAAAATGTTACTACAATTCAATTCATTTTAGCAACAAGATATTTTTTAAGGTTAAAACAAAAATAAATTGCAACTAATTTTTCAATTTTTATTGTTCTATTGTCTTTCTTTATACATTATTATCTTAAACTTTTTTCTCTTTTCTTTCCGTTTTTTTCGCCAACAATTCATAATGAATCGAATAAAACACACAAAAATAAACTCTAACAAAAAACCCCTCCATTTAGATTTATTACATCCAATATCCGTAATCAAATTGACTATTCGCCACAACTGATTTACTGGCTGGGGGCTGAATTGGAGAAAAATGGTCAATTCGAGTGGACAGATGACACTAAAATGAGTTTTCAGGTATGTAACCTAATAGAAACATAAAATGCATTTGAGAAAGAAAAATTAAGAAAAAAAATATATATTTTCATTCATTTCTTTTTGTGCACTTAGATTTTGCTTTTGTTATTTTTGTTATTATTTCTATTCACATCACATCCTTAAAATATTTTGCTGCAAAAATCGTTATAAGAATTCTTTAAGTTTATATTACTTAATGGAATTTATCTTTATCCATTAGGACTTTTATAAAAATGGATAAAAGGTTGCTTCAATGATTGGCTAAATGAGTGGCTGGATGTATATGGCTTTTGGGTTGTTTGGTTTGTCGCTCCAATCGATTGAGCAAGATATTTTTATTTAGAAACTTTTGTTAATCAAGGGGATTTTCTATACTAAAACTTTTTTTCTTTGCTTTATTTTGTAGTTATTTTAAATTAGATTTTTTAAATGGTTGTAGGGCAGTGGTGAATTTGGTTGTTATGGTTTTTAATTGCCAACGATGTAAAATGTCAATGCTAGAGGACATAAACCGACAAAAGTTTGAAATCAAATAGCCAAAATGTTTTGTTAATTACTACACAAATTTTGTACGAAATGTTTAAGCTACCAAATCTTTATTCAAACAATAAAAGTACTGCAATCGGCTGTGACGAATCTTTAATACCCATCACCCACAGAAAGAATATTTCAGGGGCAGCTTTAAAAATTATAGCTACTCAGACTTTTGGACTAATTTGTAGTGACGCGTGGAAATTAAACATTTTGAGAAAAAAGTGAAAAAACAGACAGAAAAATGCTAAAAACTTTTTGTAATTAAATCCGTTGTGCCGCAAGGTATTTTAAAAAGTAACAAATTTAGCGATGCAACCATCAAGCTGAGGTATTTATTCAAATGTTTTGCTTAAATTTGTAAAAAAAAATTATTTTTGGAAAAGCTTTTACTTTTAAAGTTTATATGGGAAATGCAAAAAAAAATGGATTTTCTCCGTTTAAGTGCACATAAAGTTATCAATTGGGCCCAATTGAGCAGAAATTTTAACTTTTTTTTAAAGGTTAAACTAATCAGCGTTATTTTAGAAAAAATTATGCTGCGCATCGTTGTTGTTGTTTTCAATGTTTTATGTGTTTCTATTAGAGATGTCCAAATTTCCTGATTTCGCGTAAGTCACACATGAGTGACCGTGGTTTAATTTATATTTTTTATATTTATTTAAAAACTAGAGTGCTTGAATATAAAAATTTAATTCTCACGCTCTCACGAAATAACTTAACCTTAATAAATTGTTTAGTAATTCGTATCCGAATTCATTCAATGGAAGACAATTCAGCGGAAGCGTGCGTGATATAAAAATGAATTAATTTATAATTTTTTGTATGAAAGGTACTCGTCTCCCGCTTCTATACTTCGAGGATTTTTTTGGAACATTCTAAGAGTTAAGGCCGCTTTAGCCGACCGTAAATGTAATGAAATGCAATGTAACGTAACGTACTGAAAGCTCGTTTGTGCACTTATAGAACATGTAAGAACGTGTCAGCTGTTTTTCAAAAACATAAACAAAAGAGCATTAGTATACATAAAACAACACACACAGTGATAAGAATTAAACATGTTCAAATGGTGACCGCTTTGTTGAAAAAGTACCAAGTGATTTAAATAGTATTTCTTGTATGTATAAATACATAAATAGATTAATATTTTATATTAATATTACAGATTTACTATTAAAAATATGTATTTTAGCATATTCATACACATGTTATTTTATTATTTTGAAAATGTGCATACACAAAGCAAGGTTGTGATACCGTTAAAACCCAGACTTTTTATTGTTTGTATATACATATGTACATATGTTTGCATTTGTTTACTTTATACCAGCGAAGGGCAGATAGAGAACATTGAAAAAAAGAGAGTAAACCAGTTGATTTACACTTAGAGAAATTTTTGAAAAGTTGTTCAAACTATATGTAAATATGCAAAACAAAAAAAAAAAAAAATTCAGTAAAAATATTATTATTATATAATTCATCACGTTTTCATTAACGGTAAAATATATATATGCATATTGTCACCTGAAATCGAAAAGACCGTGAGCAAAAACTTCAAAATGTACTATTTTTATGTAAATATTAAAAAAAAAAGGAATTCAATAAAAAAAAACTTGATTATTATATAATTCATCATCCCACATGATTGCTGAAACGTTTTTAAAACATGCTGAACAAAACATACATAAGCACAGCTTGATCACAACACATTAAATATATTGTCTGTGTACCACTACGAAATTGCAAAATTTGCCAAAATAACAACATGCGCAACAGTACTGCTTTGTTGAAATTTATTAAGCAACTGAATACAATATTATTTTTTTCCCTTCAGTTGTATTTGTTTTTCGGGTTGCCTTTGTTACTGTTTATGCATGTAAAAATGAATTCCAGATTTTCAGTTTGTGGGCAGTAGTAAATGAGCGAAAACAACATCACACAAACACGTGTATGTGTTATACGGTAAATTTTTTCACATTCTGATTTCAATGTAAATATTGTTGTTTCTTCTTGTTTTGACTGCTAAAAAATAGTTTTTTATTTATTTTCTCTATTTTGAACATACTTTTTTTTAATTTAAAAAGTAGTTTAATAAAACAAGTGTAGGGTATGTTTTGGGAATTTTAAGGAATACCTTAGTACGGCAATTTTTGCATTTTTAGCAGCTCTGGTAAAAAATAAAACACGATGAGTAAATGTAAAAATCCGAAAAACTTCGTAATCCAGGCAAACCAGCGCCCATTGCTGCTTTATACGTCTAAGCATATATTTGTTTAAATGAAAATATGTATGTACACAGATATTATTACTGACAAAAGTACCAAAAAAAAAGAGAATTTTACCCCCACTCCATCTTAAATAATAGCAGCCCATCACTATCTACAACTGTCACGTAACCTCGTAAAGAAATTCTATTTTCTACAGGTTGGCACGTTACGGTTAAGTTTCATTACTATCAGTTACGCATTTGCATTGCTTTCCATATAACAGAAACGATCAGCTGTTTACATTACATTTACGTTCGGCTAACAGGACCTTTAAGCACATCCAATTGAGTGAACCTCACTATTGTAGTTATTCAGATACACATAATAAAAATTCAATAAATTGTTTTTATGGCCAGGCCCGTCTGCACCTTCCTATAACTCCAAGATTTTTTTAGAACATTCAAATTTAGAGTGCCTCATTTTTTTTCTTTTTGATCTACAGATATAAAAAAATTAATAAATACATACTTTGTATGGGGGTATCTGTCTCCCCGTCCAATACCTCCAAAATTTTGTTGGAACATGCAGTTTATTCTAAGAGTTACGCTCGTCAAATTTAGTGTTCCTCACTATTGTTGTTCTGCAGATATAAAAAAATAATAAATACTCTGAATGGAACTATCCATCTCCCCCGTCGAATACCTCAAAAATTTTGTTGCACATAAAATGTTCTGTGCCTCACTGTTGTAGTTATTCAGATATAAGCAAATTAAGAAAAAAAAATTGTAAGAGGGGTGCCCGTCTCCCCCTCCTTACACCAAGATTTTGTTGCAGTTTGTTCCAAGATATACACAGATCAATTTATTGTGCCTCACTACTGTAGCTGAGGAGATATGAATCGATCCGCGAAAAAAGGGCTTTTGGCCCCATTACAAATATACCAGAGCGTAATCTCACAGACCGACCGGTTTGAACACCTCTTTCATAGTTTTTAAGAAACAAAACTCAAATAGATGAATTTTTCTAAGAAAACTTAAAGATATAATAAAGCAACTAAACAATGCTTTAAATTTATTTTCATTAACTTTGAATCTGTTACAAAACAGCCATCAAAATTAATATGTTTTTTCAAATACAACAAAATCAAAACTCAAACATTTGTTTCCTCAAAAAACAAAAATTAACTTTTGCAATCTTAAAAACACTTCATGTACATTAAAGCGGGTCGGCATCCATACTTAAAAATTTGTGCCAGTCAACCCCTAGAATGAAAGATATGTTAATGAAGTTTCTGAAACAGAAATTGGACATTAGATGGGGATGGATGCGAGATATCATTAATGCCATCAATAATTTTAAGTTAGATTAAAAACCATTATTTATATAATACGATACGATTCGGTTGAACATTAAATGGCAATGATATACACGTTAGGGTGACAGCCAAAATTATTTTCTAGAATTTTAAAGTTTTTTCTACGGAATATTGTGACACAAGGTCCATTGTTTAAATTAGGAAATAAATTGGATTTATGTAGTTACAGAGGTATACCCAAACTAAGTGATATTCCAAAACTTTTTGAAAAATGTTTAATAGATTGCCTCACTCATCAAGTTTCTGACTGATTGTCAGCACGGCAACATGGCTTTCGGGACGGATTCTCTACTATGTCTAACATTCTCCATTTAACAACGTTAATAGAGATTTTTGCCAACGGACACCACACCGACGTTATTTACACTGATTTCAGTAAGGCTTTCGACAAAACTAATCATAAGCTATTGTTGAAGAACTGGACGTAATGGGATTCAATATTAACTTCCTCAACTGGATCAAATCGAATTTGTCATGTAGAATTCAATCTGTACAATTTAATGCTTCAGGGGGGTTACTGCGTATTTCGATTCGAAAGAAATAATTTACGAGTTCGAACAATTTGTACTGTGTATTACGATTTTCGCAATCGTTCAAAACGATAACAGAGGTTGTATTTTTAAAGAAATGGGAAATTTGATGAACACTTTTTGTTCGTAATAGAGAGTGGCTGTTAATAAAGGGATTATTTGTTTTCAAAAAGGTATAAAGAACGTCCATTTATTCGAAACAAATATTACGAAAATCGTAATACACAGTACAAATTGTTCAAATCCGTAAATGATTTCTTTCGAATCGAAATACGCGGTAACCCCCCAGATTCGGAAAAAAATCACAATAATGACAAATATTAACAAATTTAGCAATAAAATAGTTAATGGGCCACTTTGATCCAAAGAAGATATGAGGGTTTATTTCCAAAAAAAAAGGTTTTACTGTCCATTTTATTAAAATAAATAAATCGGCATATCTTGCTAAAAATTAAAGATTTACCCAAATTTATTTCATATAAATTGTCAAATTTGCAAATAGGTGACCTTTGACCTCGATGCGCGCCTAGAAAACGTTGTCCGATTTGGCTCAAAATTTCAGCGCAGAACTTTAATGTAAAAATATTCCGTAGAAAAAACTTAAAAATTCGAACAAACATTATTTTGAATACAATCGATTGTCATCCTAATATACATACATACATATATAAAAAAGTGGGGGGGTGTTTTAATACCAAGGTAGATAAGGCCATGATGGCTTTATCTCTCCCTCAATAGGGAGATAAAGCCTTTTTGTATTTTTTCCATTTGAATGGGCGATAAAGCCATCATGGCCTTAGCTCACATTAGCAATATTAGAAAATGGCTTTATCTCTCATTTCAGTTCCGGAGACACTAAAGTTAAGTATTGAAATCTGGCCTCGCATACTAAAGTTTTTCTGCGTGATGGCCTGCGGCCGTGCTTAGGGGTTTTTTCCTCCTGTAGGACGCGGCAGGTGGCTTCGCTGAAGAAAGTTTTCCTGCGTGCGTCACAAAAATAAAAAAATGTTTTCAAAGATAACTAAGGATTTTCGCTTCTGCAGAATGTTAACACCATGCATAACAATTTTCTGAAATGTGGCTTTATCTCTTATTTGCATAAAAAAAATAATATGGCTATATCTCTCATTTCGCAAAATTTTAAATATGACCTTACCCCTCTATTAATGGGCAATGAGGCCATTATGGCTTTATCTCCCATTCAATTGAGCTATAAAGCCATCATGGCCTTATCTACCATGGTTTAAAAGCACCCTACCCACCCCCCCAAAAAAAAGTGCTGTATTTTAGGGCATGGCAAAAACAATTTTAATGTTCTTCAAACTTAATAAATATACCTTTTTCGGGGGGGTGCTTTTTAACCATGGGAGGTAAGGCCATGATGGCTTTATTGCTCAATTGAATAAGAGATAAAGCCGTAATGCTCTTAGTGTCCAATCATTGAGGGGTAAGGTCATATGTAAAATTTTGCCAAGTGAGAGATATAGCCATATTTTTCCCCCAAATGAGAGGCAAAGCCACATTTTTTCAGAATATTGTTATGCATTGTGTAAACATTCTGTAAAAGGGAAAATCCTTAGTTATTATTGAAAAGCATTTTTTTATTCTTGTGACGCTCGCAGGAAAACTTTATTCAGCGAAGCCACCTGCCGCGTCCTACTGGAGAAAAAAACCCCAAGCGGAAAAACTTTAGTATGCGAAGCCAGATTTCAATACTTAACTTTAGTAAAAGGGAAAATCATTACCTCTTAATTATAAAAATAAGAAAACTTTTAATCAATGTAAAATGGAAAAGTTCTTCAAAACTGAAATTAATAATATAAAGCCATTTCCTAATATTGCTAATGTGGCCTAAGGCCATGATGGCCCATTCGAATGAAAAAAAAATAAAAGGCTTTATATCTCTTTTGAATGGGAGAAAAAGCCATCATGGTCTTACCTCCCATGGTATACCCCCCTTTTCTGTGGTGTGACTGATTTTTTTTTTTTTTTTTTTTGTTTTGTATTGGTTCAATTTTTAGGCGTGCCATAACAATTAGTATATTAAAAGCTATGCATACAAAGGTTTAAAGGGACTTTCATGGCACATGCAAAAAATTGGACAATTGGTGGATTGATCCGAGATAACATAAACGGTGCCCAGAGTTTTATGTCGGATTAAAAAGTCACTTAGATCAGACTTTAAAGGGCAGCGCTTTTATATAAAAAAAAAACAACGACCGCTGTATTTGGAGCGTGGCAAAAAAATGTTTCTGTTTAAGAAACTTCATGGACATATATTTCATTCTGGAGCTTGACTGTCACAAATTTTCTTCGACTTACCTTTATGTACATAAAATAAATCTCAGATTGACTTCTTATTTGGTCCACACTGTTTTAAAATTACAGTCTAAATTATATTTAAGTCTGTTCCAAAACTGCACTTTAAATGTGGCCTATTGTTTTATTTCTAGTCCTATATCACCAATTTATTAGACCTTATTTAAATAAAATATCGTGATTTGTTGCAGTTTGATCGATATTCAGGAAGGTCTTTAATATTGGGCCTTATAGAAATTTGTGAACCGATCATTTCAAGAGTTGGTGGAATGATTTATGGTATCAAGAACACAAAATTGGACCAAATTTAACGACTATGGGCCATGTCACAGAGTACAATTCCGTTCGGAATGATTCCGTTCGGAATTGAAGAAAACATATTTGTTTGTTGATGGAAAGTGTATTTTGATAATTTTATGGCCTTTAAGATACAGACAACTCCCATACCGTCCATGAAAATAAAAATGGTTTCATTCCGAAACATTTCTTCGTCATTTTCTGAAGCACCAAAATACGGAATGAATTCCGTTTCCGAACGGAATTGTACTCTGTGACATGGCTGATTATTACTATTTGTTACGATTTTAGTCGAATTAAAGGATATTTTAAAGAATTTTGAGACTTTGGAAAATTAAGGCCCTCTGCACCAAATTTGATGACACTGCGATTTCTAGCATTAAGAGGCTACGAAAAATAAATTTTACCACATAATCATTATTGGTTACTGTTTTATGCGTACTACAATGTTTTCCGACAGTGGGCATTTTATGGGGCCTGCGGTATATTATGAAACGCTCTAACCGAAATTTTGTTATACGATTTTAATAGAAATATCAATTTTCATATTGGCTGTCACGCATTTGGGTTCATAACTCTTTTCCTGCAAATCCAATTGTGCTGGATTCAATCGAAAACTGTACTAGAAATAATTGGACAACTGAACTATTATTTTCTGTTAAGTTGTTCGAAAATTATTGCCATTGCAACAGACGGTCAGACAGATGAACAAGGGTTAATTGACTTAGAAAGACTCAGGGATCCGTAATATAATAATGTACATACTGACACGGAATGGCAAATTTAGAATACCCTCAAGTGCTGAAGGGTTTTTAAAGAGTTGGATTCTCTGCACTGAAAAAATCGAGCTTTTTCTAAATGATTTGACTTAATAGAATTAAATTCAGTATGGATATATCTGAGGTATAATTAACAATTAACTCTTTTGAACATGCTCTTTAGGGTTTTCAAGTAGACCAATTTTTTAAATGACTTAAATTATTACACTGTGCTAACATTTGACATTTTTTTGCGACAAGCCCGGCACCTGGTGTTTTAACATAACTCGGATACGCTGAATCTAATGACGAATCGAGATATACCGTTATTTTTTGTCCCTAAAATTTTTTCAAAACATACTTACCCTTTATCTCCAAATATTTCGGCTTAATGAAATTCTAAACTTTGGCCCCTGCAGTACATAGAATGCGCCTAGAAGAGTCCAATACATGACTAACCTCATTTAATTGTTCATCTCAATCATTTATTTCTAACATATCTACCCGCTTCAATACAGACTTGAAATATATTAAGAAAAAGTCCCATAAATGCTTAGGAGTCGTCCCTAGTGGGATATAATGTATCCTTGAAATTTGCTCGCAATAAACTTGTCCTTTATCTCCACTTCTTAAGGGGCTCCCATACAAATATTGCGTTTTATTAAATTCCTAAAATAATTAAAATTAACTAGCTTCATTTTCCAATTTTTGATGATTTTAAACAAAAAAAAATTTTGAAATGTGGCTAAAAATGTATTTGTTTTGTTTTTGCTAATTTTTTGCTCATATTAGAAAAAAGATAACTTGATTCAATGGTAATCTTATTGCGGAATTTTTTTTTAGTAATTTCAATAAACTAAACCGTTTTTAAGTTACGCGAATAAATGTTGTGCAACCTCGAACTCTGTTGGCTCTATCTCGTAAGGGACAATGCTACCCTTGATACCGGCCGTGCTTATTGAAATTAGGGTGGATCTTATCCCTTTTAAGAGAGACTTAGGTCTATTACGCAATTATTTTATAATAGGTAGCTATTTGCAAAATCGACCACAAAATTAAAAGAATTTAAAATAAAACAAAGCATAAACAAAAAAAAACAATATAGTCAAAGAGGTTTAGGTGTTGGTTCCTCTTTTGTATTCTCTTTCCTCCCATACCTTGCTTTCCAACAAAAGTCTAGGTTTAAAATAGCCCGTAAATGATCTAACTGATACTGACCTTAATATTTCGTGAGATTTTAATTAAAACGTTTAATCTTTCATGATGTATATTAACATTAAACATTAAAAACAAAACAAAAATTTAAAAATGAAACATAATTTGAGCTGGGGTCTTATCACCGCATTCGATACTATCTTATCGAATAAACTATCGAATTTGTTTTGCATACGATAGACACTGACGTATCGAACGAAAACTCGATATATGTAATGTCGAGTTACTCGATATCGATTGCTTTTATTTCAAATTAAATACATTTCATTCGATATCGAGTTTCATGCCACCGAAATACATAATTTCGATCAATTTTGCTTGATATCGTATGCGGTGATTAGACCCCTGTAAAGAAATGTATGATTCAATAGTTTTAAATATAGGGAATCTTATTTAAAAAAAATGTTAATAACATTAATGAAATAAAATTAACAGTTACGTTCAAAATAATAGTAAAAGTAGTATTGTTTATACGATAATAATTAAGATAAAATAATAATAAACAGGCAAGTGCACGGCCTAAAAAACACTTAATTGACAACATCTTGTGTAAGTTGTTGTTGTTTTTATTTTGTTTTTCTTAACCTACTTACAACTACAATTAATGTTGAGAGAATTTCAACTAATTGTAGTGGGGAATGTAAGATGAGATAAACCCACTGTTGTTTATTGTTGATGTGTTTGTTCAAGCTTAGATATTGTTACAAGTAGAACTGTTGCTATAATTCTTATACGTTTAACAGTTTTATTTGGTTTAATATCTTTAGTTTTTCTAAAATCTTTATGGATGAAGTTTCCTGATGATCTGGCCTAAGCAACCAGTGAAATGCATAGGAATAGCTTATCCCATCAGCAATAAATTTCAAGTGTTTTTGTCAAGAATAAAAACTGGGAATTAAGCACGAATAGCAAAATCTTTTGAAATTAAAATTTTTGTTTTTGTGATTTAAGGGAAAATTAAAAAAATAATTATCCAAAAAACACCAAAACTCACCATTTAATTTATTACGAAGACCGCAGGGCTGTTGTCTTGAAAAATTTCGAACTGATGAATCAAGGTAAATTTCCACTTGGTGATGTTGTGTATAAATGAAGACTTATTTGTTTTTAAATACATACATAGGTAATTAATTATATACATATATAGAAAAACGAAAATGAAAATTAAAGCTTAATTACTAAATTGTTTTTTTTTTTATAAATATATAATAAGGACAATATTTAATAAATGGTACTTACCAGTCACATCTATGATTTCTTTTGATTATATTTCCTTCAGACGTTCAAAATTTTGAATATTGTGCTCATAACCAAAAAAAAGACCAATTGACATTGTAAACCTTGTAAAAATAATTCAGTTTAAAGATGACATATAGGGGTAATTGAAATATTTGTCTAGTTTAATCAAAAATTTGATTATTATGTGGGTTTTTGTGATCTACAAATGCGGCTAAGAATTTATGTAGGTACACATTTGATGATCATAGCGAAGAAAAATTTATAAAGATTCGCTATAAACAAAAGCCATTATAATAAGTCAAAGGAACCATATTAGCAAATTTGTAAAAAAACAGCTTTTAGTTTCCTCTCCTCAGACCACAGAATCTGATTTCGGAAGATAAGTAGTTTTGAAATATGGATAATTGGATTGAAGATCGTTGATGTTGAAAAAATATCAACTTCAAACACAAAATGAATATATATATATTAAAATACATATGTACAAATAATACATGAATTATATATTTACCATTAACATCAATTCAATTAGATTGAAAAGAAAACATTTTGAAAATTTCTATACAAAATTGTCTAAACAAAATTGATTCAAATGAAATTAATACTAAAGTGAAAATATTTAAGGTAAAAAAAATTGTTTCAATAGCCGCCTCCATTTTCGAAATAACAGTAAATCTCTTAAACAAGAGCTAACCTAAAAAAACGGATTAAGCGTCAGGTACCCGAACTGTGTGTGTTTTTTCAACTAGCTGTTATCAATTGAAGCACAGCCGCGAATAACGTTTTAAGTTACAAAATAATAATTTTTCAGGAGAGCAAAAAAAAACTTTTTTTGACAGGCGGCATTATTTTTTTTCTATTATTTAAAATAATGATAATAAAAACTTTAATGCAAAAGGCTTTTAAAACATTATTCCGCACTGCAAAACCATTTCGGTTTCATCATTATGTTAGTAACTTGCAATGTTCTTCCACTGGCTGACACTTTGTACGCCATTTTGAAGGCGTTAAGGTGCAAAGTTTTGGTTGATTTGATGTTTAAACTGTGTAAGAGAGTAAAGTCAACGTTTATCTGCAAAAAAACAGTTTTTGCAAAATGTGGCGTTTGCAACGTTTTTCGCGGCTGTGCTTCAATTATTTACGAACTGAAAAAACTCAAATTGAGACTTATAGCTTCAATACTATCTGTGCATATTCCCAAGGACTATCTATGCCTGTCTTGTTTTTCAAATATCTTCGTTCGAAATTGGCAAAATTGGCTATTTAAATAAATCGATACATCCTAAAAAAAAAATTAAGTAAAATTATATAATTTTATGATGAAATTCCTTAATTGTTATCGAAATAAATATTTTTATATTTTTCTATGCAATTACATTTTTTTCGGTGAACATCACTTAAACTACACTCAACCAATGAAAATAAACAACCATTTAATAACTTTAATTAAGTTTTTGCTTTTCTGTTATTTTATCATTATCAGTATTACTCATATTATTATCATTACATTTCAAACATTGCTTTTTTAATATGTATTTCTTTCTTTATCATTTAAACGTATTCATATATGAGTTTAAGAACATCGTTAAATATTATAGCACCCAAAGGTAATACTTAAATGAACGGCAATTTTTCGTATTAAAAAGAAATTTAAAAATATTGAAGCAATTAAGCTTAAAAAAATAAATAGAAACTGGGATTTATTTCCTTCCGAAGGTTACTTTATATTATATTCAACATTTTTCATTTTTCGAATTTATTCTATGAGCTAAATTTCAGTTAGTATTTTAAAAAGGTTTTTTTTTAAATAATCAGTATTGTGGTTACTTTGTTGAACTATTTATGATTTTTAATCCAAATTTTTTAATATTTTTTTTTTTTTTTGTAATAGTTATATTCCTTAAATTTTTCAGAAATGACTTTTTACACTACCAGACTATTATATTGTATTTTCTTTTTACATTTTACCATAGCCTTCCTTTGGAAAGCAATGAGGTACAGTAGACGCTCACAAATTAGAGCTTTCAGTAATTCGCAAGTCCAGAAATTAGAATCAGTGTTTGCAATACATTAAACGCTCTAAAATTCGAATATAAAATTCTAATTTCAGAGCGTTTTTTTTTTTTTTTTTTTTGTTATTTGAACACAAGAAACCCGCAGTTTATTTTTATTCTGTTTGAACATAGTAAAACTAAAAAGGGGAATAACCAAATCATGTATGTTTTTTCCTTATTTGTTGCTTTTTTGTGGCATTTATGTATATTTGTGGCTAGTTTGATTGTGAAATTCGAAGCGCGTGTACATATTTTGGAAGTCTATATTTAAAAGTGAAAGTGTATCATTAAAAATGTTTAATAAACGTAAAAAAAAACACTTTATCATTACAAACTAAGGTCAAAATATTAGAAAAGCTTGACAAAGGCGTTCAAGGGAACCGGCTAGCCCTAGATTTTAATGTTACGACATCTTCAATCAGCTATATCAAATCACATAGAACAGCAATATTAAATGCTGTTTCCAACACATATCAGGAATCAAGGAATAAATCTTTCCAAAAATGGAAAATCGTCTGTATGAGTGGTTTTTAAATCAACGAGAAAAAGGTGTGCAGTGACTGGGCCCATACTTAAAGAGAAAGCTGAGCAAATATTTAGAGAGGAATATCCCGATAAGTGATGGATGGTTTTCCCAATTTAAGAAACGACACGGTATCCGTTTTTTAAAAATTTGTGGCGAGATTCTTTCCAGTGATGTTGCTTCTGTCACTCCTTTTATTCATCGATATCGTGCAAAGGTCGCTGAGATGGGGTTAATGGAGTCACAAATATATAATGTTGACGAAACCGGATTATTTTTTCGTTGCCTACCAGACAGAACATATGTCTCTGCTTTTGAAAAAAACGCCCCTGGACATAAAATTCAAAAAGACAGAATTTCAGTCCTACTTGGTGCAAACTCTGATGGATCACATAAATTAGTTCCTTTGGTAATTGGAAAAGCAAAAAACCCCAGGTGTTTTAAAAGTTTCAATAATCCTCTGCATTACAACTTTTCAAAAAATGCTTGGATGACTTCTCGGATTTTTCACGAATGGTTTCACCGAATATTTATTAAAGAGGTAAAAACAAATATTGATTTCAGGTTCAGTAATTTAAAAATATTTTTCAATTTACAGGTGATCCGCTTTTCTCAGGAAAATAATTTACCACCGAAAGCCATATTGCTTATAGATAATTGCTCCGCTCATGCACCCATTGAGAAACTTAAAAGTGAGGATGGAAACATAGTTGCATTATTCTTTCCACCAAATGTGACAGCAGCTTTACAACCAATGGATCAAAACCCTATTAAGTTAACAAAGCTCAATTACAGAATTATGTTTCTTTCTCAATTATTTGCTGAAGGTGGTGAACTAAAGAATCATTTGAAATCCCATTCAATCCGCAATGCAATTTTATTACTGCAACAAGCTTGGGATGAGGTACCACAAAGTGTTATGAAAAAATCTTGGTCAAAGTTGTCCAATTGGGACTCTAACCAATACGAAAGCGACGATGACGTGCCAATAGCACAATTGTTGCAAATAGATCAGGACTGCAACGAAGTTATTCAGAGAACTCAAGCTCTTTTAGAAAAAACAGCTCCAAACGATTGCATTGGTATAGAAGACATCGACAGATGGAATGAAGATATGTTTGATGACGGATCTGTATATGTTCTCAGTAGCGATGGTGAGTCTTCAGATAGCAGCGAAGACGATGTTGTTGAAGTCTCACCAGTTGTCTCTAATGCTACAGCCATTGAAAGCGTAAATAATTTAATTAAATGGTGCAATAACAGTGAATTGTTTTCCACTAAGCACACAAGTAATCTTTTGGCTCTTCGTAATGATATTTCGGCTTCGATGAGACCAAAAATACAAACGAATATAACTGATTATATGTCAAACAAAGATTTGTTTTAAAATTGGGCCATTCTGCAGCGTATCCCTCCAATAACTTTTAACTTTATTAAATTTTTTAGTTTTTAATTAAGAAAAAAATACATGTGATGTAATTGGACTGAATTGTTATGTTACCATTAGTTTTTTTATATTCATATTTTTAATTTAAAAAAAATACATTTAATGTATTGGACTGAATTGTTTCGTATTGTTTTCTTGTTTTTATCAAATAAAATTGAATTAAAAAAATTTTAAGTGTTTTATTAAAGTTTTTGGAAGTAAATTTACTCAATTTTTTATTCGGGAAAAAAGTCCAGAAATTAGAATAATTCAGAAATTAGAATCGCCTCAAAAACAAAGCGGTTCTAATTTGCGAGCGTCTACTGTATATTGAATGTTCAGAAAAATTTACAATTATTAGACACCAGCAGAATGTAATGCATTTTCTGGCCCGCTACGGCCTTCGTCAGCATTCTTTGTGTCTCACTGGATAGTGTTACTTTATAAATTAAATGTATTTAACTCAACTATTTTAACATATAGAAACTGGGAATTATTTTTCAAAACAAAATAAAAATTATCGCTTAGGAATTTAAGTTGAAGCAACAGTAAAAAAGAACTCAAATTTGTTTTTGTTTTCAAGATAAATTTCTTAACGAAAATTTTTATTTCAGTTTGAAATAAGAAAATTTAAAAAAAATTTTTTAAGAAACGCTTTTCTTAAAAAATAACATTTTTGCCCACCCCCCCACGCCCTAGATTTTATCCTGGCTACGCCCATGTATTCGTGTACTGTCATCGGGAATATGTATGCCTGCAAAGTTTCATCCATTTACATTTAGTAAAAGGCGGTCAAAAAAGAATTTTACCAAAAAAAAAATTTGTTTGCCGCCCTCCTAGGTTTTATCCTGGCTACGCCATGTATTCGTGTATTGTCATCGGGAATATGTATGCCTGTAAAGGATCATCCATTTGCATTGAGTATAAGGCGGTTAAATTAACGTTACAAGATTTCATTTTCCGAAGTGAAGCTAAAGAAAAGGTTTTAATAAAAAGGCAGTAAATCAGTATGTATAACAAATTCATCGAAAAGAGCAAAAGTACAAATTGTATCCCGTTTTTTACCCTTTTAAAAGAACCATATATTTTAATCTGGCCCATATGCCATCCGTCTACCAAATTTTATGCAAATCCATAAAGTTTTTTATATTTTTAAATCACTCTTCACAAAGTTCCTTCAAGATTTCACTAGATTAAATAAGAAATATTCTGCGCTTTCGGAAATAAAAAAACGGGAATTTGGAAACCCTAAACACAATCATATACATAAGCATCTTTAGTCAGAACTCTGCACGAATCAAAGTATGCAATACTTCAATTAGAATTTGTAATTTTAATACATCATGTTTTTCTTCATTTAACTTGCTTTTATTATACAAATTACAAACTATTATTGCATTTTCTTCCCCCTTATTTTTCTTTAAATTTTTATCTATTTCTCTTTTAGGGTTGGTTACCTGGCCAGGGTCAGTTTCATACAGTGCCCTCAGATGCCACTTGTTTGGGTTTGCAGTGGAAAATGTCACCCACACCAATGTTGTCATCTGGCCTTTATTGGCAGTCACAAAAGTGCAATAAAGTCGGTGGTTATGTGTGTAAGAAACCAAAGGAATCTTTTGGTAGTTTTGCTTTTCGTAATTTTACTGTAACAGGAACTGAAGGACGTCTTGTATCACCAAGTAAGTACAAGGGCAGACATGAAAATAGTTTAACATTATTCGACAGCAGGAAATACGATTTATCCTAAACATACATTTATTCAATGAATCTCACAAATGCATTGGATGTTTGTGTAGCTTAATGAACTACAATTGCCATGTGTGCTTAAGATTATGTTGAATGGAAATTTGAATTAATTTTGCTGCAACATTTTGCCATTTAAGTTAAAATGCATGCTCTTGTCCATGACATTTTGCATTAATGATTTGTTCTTTTCATACGTTTGAGCACACAAATAATGTGCTTTGGAATAACAATTGAGATTTTGATACAACATACAAGATTTTTATAGATTAATTGCAAGAAATCTAATATAATATTAAAATTGTTTTCTGAAAATGACTGGAAAACGAAATGTGTAGCACGCAATGGCTTTGTATAACCCAGCAAAATATTTAAGATCACTTAATCATTTAAATATCATTAGCTAATTGAATTGAAAAAATGGGATTATGTATTTTTTCTTCTTCCCCTCAATCTCAAGCTCTAACAATAAATAAGCTCTTCACTTATTTTCCGTTATTTTCTTTACTCCTTCATGCAGCATACCCAAATACTTATCCTTTAAATATTGACTATTGGATACACATTAAAGCAGCCGAGCGTACAAGGATCATTGTACAATTTCAAAAAATTGATTTGGAGCCACAAGATGAATGTCTTTATGACTTTGTAAGCATACAGGATTATGAAATTGTATCGAAAATAATCCTAGAACCTGGCACAAACACAGTACCAATGGCAATGTTAATGTCTGATGAACAATTCACAGCTTATGAAAATGATAATGAAACAGATGGAGATGGTGATGGTGACAGCGACGGTATTGATAATAATAATAATGAAGACAATAACAAAAATGATGAAGATGATAGTAGCAGTGATGATGCAGATGTAGATGACAATGGTGCTAACGATAACGAAACAACAACTGCTAATAAGGGAACTAAGAATACTAGGTTGCAATTACAACAACAGCTACATGGTAGAATACGTCGCAGTCTTTCCACACAATACAATACCAAACAAAGACGCAGACTTATTGCAAGACAAACTAAAGAAAAACATAAAACTCAAAATCATAAGAGAAGAAGAAAAAGAAACTTCACTGCCAAATTACAAGAACAGGCGAAACAAAAACAACAACATGTAAATACGCAACACAATGGTGAAATAATGGACCAACAACAGAATAATCCCAAAAGAACAAGATGGCCTGACAGTAACAATAACAGACAACCCCAAAAGAAACATCAACGTCATAAAAACTTTGTGACAAGAGAAAAGCATCCGCACAGTACATCCTGTATTAATAAAAATCCCAAAAGAAGCAGACGAAAAAAATCCTTAGCGAATATGAAGAATATAAAAAATAAAGGTTTTTTTAAGCTTCCAGCTAATGCAGCACGCTATCGCCGCAGCACTATACTAAGTGATGACTCATTGGCTTCCCCGGACAATGCCCAATCATTTCTGCCATACGTACGTTGGTGTGGGTCTCACGAATCTAACATGTCCAAATTTGATTTTGTTTCTCGCTCCAACGAGGTCATGCTAAATTTTCACAGTGACTATTCAATAACTGGTCTGGGCTTTGCAGCTGTTTGGAAGGCCATCGATGTTTCGGGTTGTCCCTTGCGTACCCTTACCTCTCGAGAAGGCACAATATATTCTCCCAATTATCCTCATTTCATGCTAAATAATTTAAATTGTGCCTACATGATACAGGCTCCGGTGGGAAAACGTGTCTGGTTGGAGTTCACTGAATACGATTTTCAATCGGATGCTTTGCTGGAAGTCGATATTGGTAATGGTTTGTTAAGGCCATTTCGTTTGTCAAATCATTTGAATGATGGCATGTTTGTGAGTTTGAAAGAACAATTAAGGGTGCAATTTCGTACGGGTCAACATCCGAGGGGTAAGGGTTTCCAGGCTGTCTTTCATACAGGTGAGTATCTTTTTTTATTTAAAGTGATATTTTTATGAAGAAAACCGTATTTTACCTTCTTTCACCGATTAGATTGTATCTTAAGTAATTTGTGACCTTAACAAAATACAGCCAAATGCATTTTATTTGACTTCAAAGACAACACAAAAAACGGACTGACTGTAAAAATTAATATCAAAAATAGAAAACTTATTAAATTTGCGGAAAATATCTATGAATTGGAAAAAAAAATTATTCTAAAAAGCGAACTTTACACTTTTTCTATGATATTCCTTTAATATTAAAAGTTTAAATCTGGGTTCGAAAATAAACACGAAATATCGCTCTTTAGTGTTCGGCTCGGTAGATTTGTGGAAACCACAAACGCGAATAGTGTTTGTGTAAAAAGTCATTGAAAAAAATAATGTTTCTCTGTTAGTCATCTTTCGAACACAAAAATAATATTGTTTTAATCAAACTCAACATAAGATGAGAACATTTAATTCCGTTCGGTTTTTTTTTTAATCCACAAACTTAATTGTGTTCGGTTCGGCACAAGTTCATTTTGGCTGGTAAAAAAAACCAAAAAATTTTTAAAAAACAAAATACACATACAAAATAATAAGAACATTTAAAAAAATTTTGCCCCCCCCCCCCCTAGATTTTACCCTGGCTTCGCCCATGTATTCGTGTATTTTCATCGGGAATATGGATGCCTGCAAAGTTTCATCCATTTGCATTCAGTAAAAGGCGGTCAAAAAAGCATTTTACCAAAAAAAATTTTTGCCCTCCCCCTAGATTTTATCCCGGCTACGCCCATGTATTCGTGTATTGTCATCGGGAATATGTATGCCTGCAAAGTTTCATCCATTTGCATTGAGTATAAGGCGGTTAAATTGACGCTACAAGATTTGATTTTCCGAAGTGAAGCTAAAGAAAAGGTTTAAAAAAAAACAAAAAGCCAGCAAACAATTTTTACACAAACAAAACATGTGCACAATACACACACATGGTGTTCGTGGCGCGGTCGTTGCTAAAATTTTTTTTTTTTTTTTGTCATTTCTTTCTCAATGTAAAAAAAGAAACAATAAAGAACATTTAAATATCATGTTTGTCTACAGTATTACTACAATTGTTCCGTTTTTTTACGAAGAACAGAACAGTATATAATGTTCGGCTCTTTCTTGAAAATAGTTACGAACGGTTCGTCTACACAACAACTAAAAAAATTTATATCGTTCTTGGGTGTGTGAGCCTAACGCTAAATAGTGTACTGTTTATTTTCGAACGCTGGCTTAAATTGCTACTTTTCTACAAGTTTTTTTTTAAATGCAACATTTCAGTGAATTTGAAACTTATGAAAAATTGCTTATAACTTAAATACAAATGTTTTATTTGCCGTAGTGGTCGACCAGTTGAGAGGCCCACGCCAGAAACGGCTAAAGAAAATCCAGAAAATGTTATTAGGTAATCGTCGGCTGGAGGTGCTTTACTGAGCTACCTAAATAAGAGCGGCAAGCGTATGTTTTATGTCAAAACGTTTTATTTTCACACAATTTATACGAAACAAACCTTAAGAATGCAAATTTAACACCACCCGGCCGGAAAATCTTATTTGATAGATCGCTTGGTCGTTTTATTTTATTGAAAATGTATTGCCAATAGAATTTTCATGTTTGAAAAATCGCTTGCCGCTCTTGTTTAGGTAGCTCAGTTAGTGAGCTGAAATTATAGGCAATTCAAAAAGTGTTATACATCGCATATTGCCCGAAAGTTTGAAGCTCAGAAAGCTGTGCGCAAGATGTGTGCCACTTTTGCTTATGAACTAAGACAATGCCCCTGTTTTCACATCTACTATTGCGATGGCATGCAAGTTTAAATTGTTTTATCACGCAACTAATTGGCCAGATTACTAAAATATTGAATACAAATATTTATATATCTCTACTAATATTAGGAGGCTGAAAAATGTGTATGTTTCTATGTTTGGAAGAGGTAATCTTTGGAACTGCCGGTTTGATTTTCAAACTTTTTTCCAACAAAATTAAAAATGGAACATCCTGACAGACAAAGACTATATAAGGTTCCACTAAAGTGCTTAGGAAAGGGTCCAGGGGCACTTAACCTACTATTCTCATATCTCCAAAACTTAAAGAGACAGAAAAAAAATAATGCTTATCGTTGTTCGTTAGAAAAATAAGCTCCTCTTTAGGGAGTAAACGGGTAAAACCTGAATTTTGATACTTTTTTGTCACCTCGTCTATCTTTTAAACCATTAAACATAGATATAAACATTATATCACGTTCGAAACTTAACAAAAAATACAATTTCGGTCCTATTTAGAAATTCAAACGTTTAAGGTGTGAAATTCTAAACTATTGTTGGTACTTTTTTTACAAAAATTTGTCGCCATTGTTTGGCTTATATATATTAAATTGGCTACCACTGCAATATTAAAATTTTGGATACATCAGTGGGGAGAAAAACTACCAAAAAGAGGAAATACGGAAAATAAAATTTTTTTCTTTAGCTTTTTGGCTCTACAACTGGTACTTTTTTTAATTTTCGTTAATATCGGACCTAGAAACATAAAATTCAACATGTAATCTCCTTAGTGATAAGACTCTATTGAGAAACTTTTTGGTACTTTTCTGGTCTTCAACTGGTACTTTTTGAATTTTCGTTTGTATTGGACTTAAAACATAAAATTAATAAACCATGCAAGGTCCTAAGTGAATGAGAATCTTTAAAGCGATCTATTTGATTTTGTTTGTCGTTCTTAATTTCCAATTTTTATTCTTGATAACACTGAAATTAAGTGTTGGAGTATGAGCTAGTTTCTATGCGCATTTCACTAATTGCTTAGCCAGATCATTAGGAAACATTGTCCCAAAAAATTTTTTGGAAAATCCAAAGATATTTCCCAATTAAACTGCAGAGTGAATGAGAATTGCAAGCACTTAAAAAGCTCTATTTGCAACGATATCAAAGCTACAACAAAAAACCCGCAATGCACAGAAAGTCTATATTTTCTTACATTCCCCACTACAATTGGTTGGAATTCTCCCAACATCAATTGTAGTTGTAAGTAGGTTAATAAAAAACAAAATAAAAAAACAACTTTCTTTTTTGTTTTCGCAAGAAAATCAAAATGAAATAAGTTGTCAGTTCAGTTTTTTAAGCCGTGCACTTGCTACTTCGTTATCAAAGTAAATTTTGGTAATATAATATTTTTAATAATATTTGGGACGTTTTCGTTCTTTAACTGTTACTCTTTCTTATTGACGTTAATATTGGACCTATGAACATAAAATTAAGCATGCAAGGTCCTGAGTGGATGAGCATCTGTAAAAGCCCTTTTTGGTAGTTATTTCTTCTTTAACTGGTAGTTTTTGAATTTCCGTTATTATTGGATCTAGAAGCATAAAATTAAACATGCAAGGTCCTGTGAGAGAGCATCTGTAAGAGGGATTTTTTTGGTACTTTGTATTATTCTAACTGGTACTAACTTAGGATAGAATTAAGGGCCGCTTAACCTTCTATATTCAGTAAATATTAAATATTGTTTTAGAAGAGATATATTAAAGCAATAGTTACCGTACTCAAAAGAAAACCATTTCAACATGAGTATGGTGTTCAACCTCCATTTCGCCTCCAGTCTATCCCTCCGCTCGACCGTCCCTTGACCGAATGCGAAGAGGACCAAGAAGAGACATACGGAGAATTGCTGCCACTCCTTAAATATCTTACCAATTTTGATGAAATTAAGTAATTAAAACACACAGGGTATTTTATGTTTTTCAAATCTGGGATTATGAAGGGACAGATGGGCTATTTCGATTTTGATGAAATTTAAAACTAATGTAGATCGAGCTACACTCAATAAAACATACAGGCTTTATATTTCTTTATAGTTTGTCAAAAAGTTATTCTGGAAGGGCAAAGTCGCGGAAACGGCTTATTTTATATAAAACACATTACTTTACTTTTTATCTAAGCAATATTTTAAAATTTAACTTTAGAGGAAAAAACGTTACATTTTTAAAAGAAATGTGTAATACTGGTTAATCTGGTAAGCTTTAAAGTTAAAATTATTTAAAACTGAAATCATATTGTACATCATAAGGGACACAAAATACCTGATTAACGTGGTGGTAAAACATTTCACTTTGATAGCTTTTTTTTTTTGTTGGCAACAACACCTTTTGTTTCTTATTATCCTGCAGCTTTCAACGTGTTAATATAAACTACTGAAGCCGAAATACGGCTGAGGAGAAAAGTCTTCTAAATTGTTTAGATTTAGTAAATCTACCATAAATTGTCATTTTGACATGGTGAAACCTTTTCAAATTGGTTTATTTACCTCTATTTTGAGAGCACATTAATAATGCATGAGCTTGTGTTTCTTTTTTTTCTAAAAATTTCCCATTTATTATCTCATCCTCAGTGCTTACATTTCTACCTTATTTTTGTTCTTCTTCATTTACAGTTGCACAAATGGAGAGACGTGAACGTATCATCAATCTGACCAGCAATGACACTGGTTATCTGTATCAATTGAACTATCCACATGATATGCCAGAGAATGTTGATTTTACACAACATTTGGTGGCACCGTTCGGTCATAATATACTTTTAGAGTTGCATGGTGTGGAATTTACGGAAAATGGATGCCCGGATAATAATCTGCTTGAGGTGGGTACTATTGTAAATTAATGTTTAAGAGTAGATGAATGAGTGTATATGTCTTTATTTAATTTTAAATATGTTTCTTGGCTACAATCAACAACAACAACAACAAGCAAACAATATAAACAACAACAATGTGTACAAAAATAGAGTTTGTTGTTGCATGTTCATGTACAATGTGAAGTATGTTAAGAATCCTTTATAGCAATGAAGTAATGAAATTGGGAGAGTGCATGTGTTTTTAAACATGAGTTTTTGCTCGCGCGTGTGTGTGTGTGTATGTGTTAAGCAAGAGTGTTGAGTTAGTCTGATGTATTAGCCAGTTTGCTTGCATGTTTCACAAGCATTTTGGAATTAATGTTAGACAGTTGAATCTTAGTCTACACATGCAGTACGTAAAATACCCTCGCAAAATTTTCTCAGTCAAAAAGAAAGAAAATAATATCATTATAGCTCAAATCGAAGGAAGCGTTATATTCGACAACTACCCAAATTGCTGCAATTGTTGAAATAATTGACCTATTTGAACACAGAACAGCATAGCATTATACAACTTTTAGCTGACAAACTTAAATAAGTCAGTCCCTTAGCATCCTCCAACTGTGATTTTCTTAATATGCACAATGACTTATTTTTAAAATGTAATGATAAATTTAAATTGTTCAACATATTTACGGCCATTTTCACCAAGTTCGGTTATAATTAACCATCGGTTATAGCTGTCAAAACGTATTGGTAACCGGAACTTTAATTGAAAGTTAGTTTTAACCGAACTTGGTGAAAATGGCCGTTAGTCGATTTACAAGAGATAAATTTTATTTTTTGCCTGCAGTCAAGGGGTAGATTATTTTGTGACTTCGTATCTCAACGTTACCGATACAACTTAAGACATTTTTAATGCCCCTCAAACTTTTTACGCAAGATATGTTAACACTAAGTGTACTTTCTCTTGTATTGCATAAAACCATATTCCTGGTGAGACATTTGTGCAAGGGCTAAGTAAAATTATGAACAGGTTCAATTCATTGTATTTTCTGAAACGATTTTGTATATGATAGTTATATTCAACTTATATCGCGCGAAAACTCTTATTTCATGAAATATTTTTATAAAAGCTTTGCGAAATAATAAACCAATCGTTCCTACTTTTAAGCAGGATGATCCAGGAATGATCCAATTTGGCTCACTTCTGATATCAAACAATATTTGTATGTTGAGTTATTTGAAGTATATTTTTCCATATAAACGAACTATTTAAGCAATTTTCTAAGCTCCTGTTTTCGGGGGGACATTTGTATAAATTCTTATTTTCTTATTTACCAAGATTACAAGCCCACAATTCTAGCTCAATCAACCAAACAATAATAGCCTTGCGGTAAATATTGAAAAGACCACAAGTGGCAGACCTTTTTTGAAGGTCTCCTTTCTAAAAGATTCACTCCACACAGAGAAAATACATGTTTAAATATGTATATCTTCAGCAAAACTATTGTTAAAGAAAATTTTAAACATATTGGCCCATAATCATAGTCGAACGCTAAAGTCGGTTCTTTTTAAAAACAACTTTAAAAGAAAAACATTCTTTTAATTATTTTAATACTATAGTCGAAATTAAAGTATGTTTTAAATTGAACCGACTTTAACTGGGTGCCACCTCAAATGTAGAAAATTTTTCATACAACTTACAAGAAAATATAAGCAAGTGGCAACTCTAAGTCGCTGACATTACAAATTAAAATATAAATAAAACACTGCATACCTTGTAGCGTTGAAAGATTTAAAAACGCAATGTGAATTTATGTAGAAAGCAACAACAAAATTACAAAATATTTTTGACTTTGTTTTTGCTTGCATTGCAAATTTTGGCATTGCTATTTACACAATTAGGGCCTATACATATGTATGTATTTTGTGTTAAAAGATAAAAGATTTCCTCCAAATCAATAATAAATGCAAAATATCGACCAATATCTTGTAACATAAACATTTTTAACTTTTTGCAGGAATTTTTCATTTGGCAAAAACAGCTGATGCTGTTGTTAAATGAGTTAAACACAACTTCAGCTAGTTTTAAAATTAACACCGGTTTTAACGTGTAAAGTATGCTTTTGCTTGTCTATAGTAGATTAAAAACATATTTTTTATAAAAGTTTACTTTAAAACCTTAAAGTATGCTTTGTTTATGACTATAGTTATGGGCCATTATGTTTAATTTTACCATCTAATTGTCACCAACAACCATATTCTGGTTTAATTATACCTCCATTAAGAAGCCACAGCTATATTATGGTTGCCCCTAAACATGTCATGGCTAAATATGACAATAATTTGTTTTTAAATTAACAATGGTATTATCTTCTTTATCATAAGTGTTAAGCATATTTTATTTATTTGGAACCATACCATGTTCGGAGGCAGCCATAATATGGTTTTGGCTTTTCGATGGAGGACTAATTTAACCATTATATGGTTGTCGGTGACAATAATATCGTAAAATTAAACATTATATGTTTAAAATATTCTTTAAAAATAGTTTTGCTGGGGATGAACATATTTTAACATGATTTTTCTCTGGATGTACGTCTGATACCCTGCCTTCAGAACTATGCCTTCTAGAAGGTATAAATTTATTTTTGAAAGACAAACTATTCAGTACACATTCCCTACTCCCTTCTTTAAGAAGTAAGAAAGGTCGTTGTTCAATTTTATTTTAACGTTTTTTTAATGACCTTCCTCAATCCTTTCTTTGGGAAAGGAACGAAGTGGTTATTAAAGGGAGTGTCGAAGGGCATTGGGAGCAACCTAAAATAAATGATTATGGAATGCGGCGAGGAGGGCTTGTGTCTACTAAATAAGACCTTCTTTAAGGCCTATTTAATTATTCTTGTTACCGCTGGGTAAGAGCTACAGCCCGCAATTGTGAAATTGACCAGATTCTCTGGCGGGAATCAAACTCACAACCCTCGTACTGATAGACTAGCTCACTGCTAACTAGGGTGCCCGTTAGACCCTGTATGAATTCTATGAATGTATAATTTAAAGTACATAAAAAATTTGCTTTTAGGGCTTTGGAGTTGCGCCGTAAAATTTCTTCATTGTAAATTATTTTTGATTCATTCAATGGACATATTCAGCCATGTCAAAGAGTACAATTCCGTTCGGAAATGAAGAAAACATATTTGTTTATTGATAGAAAGTGTATTTTGATAGTTTTTTTGGCCTTCATTTTCTGAAGCACCAAAATACGGAATAAATTTCGTTTTCGAACGGAGTTGTACTCCGTGACATGGCTGATTCTCTGTAAGAATCTTCCTCACCATTAAATGTTTTTTATTCAAATACATCGCTCCAATTTTGTACTTAATAGTCCATTTAGTAGAGCTTTAACTCTACTCAATTTATTATCGCATAATTTTATTGTGGAATTAAGTACAGCGAAACATCTTAAAGTTATGTTTATTTTTTATAATATGAGATATAATCATATTTTAATAATTAGTATTGTGGTTATTTTTGTTGAACTATTTATGGTTTTTAATCCAAATTTTTAATATTTTTAATTAGGCTTAAGTTCATGACGGCCACGTCATGAATGAAAGATTATCATTGACAATTTTAATTAATTTTCATGTTGTAAAATTCCTTTCTTCATAAAAATAATTTAATGAAAAATTAAATTTCATGAACTTAAGCCTAATTAAAAATATTAAAAATTTGGATTAAAAATCATATTTTAATATAATTTTTATAATAATATTTTGTAAATAATTCTAAATAATATTTAATAATATTTGGAATTTATAATTAATGAATAAGATTTTGTTTGTCGTGCTTAATTCCAAATTTTCATTCTTGATAAAAACACTGAAAATTATTGCTGAAACGATAAGCTATTCATATGCGTATTTCATAAAATCGTCATAAAACTTCATCCAAAGATTTTAGAAAAACTAAAGATATTAAACAAATAAAACTGTGAAGGAAATAAGAATTATTAGCAACAGTTTTACTTGTAACATTATCAAAGCTTTAACAAAAACAACAACACTAAACAGTGAGCTTATCTTTTCTTACATTCCGCACTACAATTGCTTGGAGTTCTCCCAACATTAATTGTTGTTGTTATTGGGTTAAGAAAAAAACAAAATAAAAACAAAAAAAATTGCTTTATTGTTGAACTGGCAACAGTGACGGAAAATTCAGTACTATGGTACTATTTTCAGTACTTTTTCCTTTCAAATATACCACGGTACCGTTTAGTACTCTTTTCCGTTTAGTACTCTTTTTGTTATGCTTCTTGTTTAGAAATTTAGCGTTGATATTTTGTAACATTGAGTCGTCAACAAAAAGTACTAACTCCGACTCCAACCTGAAACTCCAACTCCGACTCCTAATCTAAACTTAATGCTAAATGTATATAAGAATGGTCCTTTTTTGACTTTCAACTCTTTTTTAATGCAGTACCTGTTAAATGGTAAAATATAGCAAAAAAAGGATTTAGTAAAAGTTTCGAATCAATATTTTTAATATTGCATCGCAAATTTTAGTATTTTTATTTTGGAAATAATTGGAATATTTTTTTTTTTTTAATTTTTTTATGCCGAAAAATCCGGTACAAACAGCCCTGTTTACAACATTGCCTACACAAAATTTATTATTATCAAAAGGTTATGGCAACACTGCTTGTTGGTATATTTTAATTTTAGATATCCTCAGCAGAATTTTGCTGTTGAAATTTATCTCGGTCCATAAATTGCTGAGATATGAGCAAAAATAAAAGTTTTAAAAAAGTACCAAAATGTTGAAAAAGTACTCATTTGCTTGGTGGTCAGCAACATCTTAATATTCCAATTTTCCATCACTGACTGGCAAACTGCTTTATTTTGATTTTCTTGCAAAAAGAATAAAAAAATTTGGGTTTTGTTTTTTCTTAACCCACACTTACAACTAAAATTAATGTTTCCCAAAGATAAGCTTGATGACAGTATTTTGAATTAACTAATTTAAGTTATTCAAGATTGTATAAGATGCCCCTATATAAAATATCAAATTAATTTGAAATGTGTTTTTTATAGCAAACTTTCAGATACCTAGATTTAAATATGCCCTTTTTAAATTAATTTTTATTCATTACATCTTCGTAATAAATTTTCAACCTCTTGGTCTTCTTTCTTAAAATATATATTTATTGTGTATCCGATATTTTGCTATCTCAATGAATAGCTTCTTCAGGGATAAATGTTTTTTTTTTAATTTCAAACAAAAAAACAAATAAAAATATTTTGGGAATATTTTTATAAAAAACTTTGTTCCTTTTCTATTAAATTACTAACAAATTTTTCTATGACTTTTAGTAAGTCGTATATCGCACACAAATTCCCAAGTTTATCGAGGAGGTGAAAAATAAACAAGTTTGTTTTCATGTTGTATGTCGGTCGGTTTTGTTTTTTTTTTATTCTTTAAAGGTTCATTGTAATGAAAATTAATGCGATATGAAATGTGGCGCCACAACCACTACACGCAGCAGCAGCAAGGAAAACAACCGCAAAAACAATTTTAAATATGAGCTGTAAAAGCCATATTCAGTTTGACATTAATATTCCTCTGGCACTAGTAGTAGGTCAACAAACATTATGCATGACGTCTAAAAGATGACTGGCAAAATGGCCTACTACTTACTCAGGGGAGGGCTGAGGAAAATGAATAAAATAAAAGCAAATTTAACATGTTAAGTAGGCCTCTTAAATGAAAACCGTTTCTCTTAGCGGCAAACAAGGGTGCAATTAAATTAAATAAGTAGACATGAGATGACCATGTTTAGTTCGGGGAAACCGTAAATATGCGAAATGAACATTTTGAAATCCTTAACTTAAAACCAACGTAAATTTTAGTTAAATTTAATATAAACAATTTACTCGGTTGAAAATTAAAGTTTTTCTCAAATGCTTAGTAACACTTAACAGTGCACAGTGGCGTATTTTCTTTGAAAAAAAGGTGAGATAAAACTTTTGCTTTTAATGGAATTGCCCGATTTTTAAACTTCAACTTGTGCTTGTTTCAAGCTTTTTTAGAAGATATAAGAATTTATGGATTGTTTTAGGAACATTTTAATAAGATTCATGCTTAAATTTGATAGTTACACTCGTACTTAAAGTAAGTAAGTACGATATTGGAAATTTTGTTTCAAACTATATCGAATTCGATGAACCTGTTACAAACTCAGAAACCTTTATATATTTTTGCAAAACAGGTTTTCTAAAAGAAATATTACACAAAATTAAAACAACTTTGCTAGTCAATGAAAACAAATCCAAATAGAGTTTTCGTACTATCAAGGTATTTGTAATGTATGGTGAAAGATTTTTACAAAATACTTAAAGTTTGAAAAGTCTTTACTTCAGCAGAGCCTTTGACACCATTTCGCATATAATAATACTAAATCAACTTTGTATCAAGTTTTGCCTCTCCCAGAAGTACTTGCAAACTAACTGAAACATTAATTAACCAAATTAAAATAAATAAACTAAATTACGTTAAGTTAAACATTTTCAAACCGCAATCTATATTATTAAATTATACATTTTTGTCCATTTTCTTTATGTATCGACAAACTGTCTGTTACTTTATGTCAACATAAATTAATAAGACCGACAAACTATCCATGAACGATTTTGGGTTTATCAATATACCGACAAAAAACATTGTTTCCAGTTGGCAACACCTCTCAAAATACATGTAAAAGTTGGGAGTCAGCTGATTAAATTTATCTGAATGGCAAAAAAAGGGAAATAAACAAGTTAGAGTGCTATATTCGGTTGTGCCGAATCTTTGATACCCTCCACCGACAGTTCGAATGTTTAAGGGGTAATATCTGTATGATGTTATTATTATCTTAAACTGTGGCGATTTGTTATTAATTATGGTTTTAGGCGACTCAAATGTTTTCCGGTAGTAGGGTTTATATGGGGCCTAGGGTAAATTATGGACGGATCGTCACGAAATTTCACAGCGTCATTTCTAGTCCTTTAAAACTGTGACGTAACAATTTCTGTTATGCCAGCATTATTAATTATGGTTTTAGGTGTACTAAACTGTTTTCCGGGAGTAGGGTTTCTATGGGGCCTAAGGTAAATGATAGACCGATCGTCACGAAATTTCACAGTGTTATTTCTAGTCTTAAAAAACTGTGATGTTCCAAATTTTGTTACGCAAGCGTTATTTTTTACGGTTTAAGGCGTACTAAACTATTTTCCGGGAGTATTGTTTATATGGGGCTTAGGGTAAATTATAGACGGATCTTCACGAAATTTAACAGCGTGATTTCCAGTCAAATAAAACAAATTTTTGCAAAATTTTATCTGCGAAGTTATGAAAATCAATAATTCCTTATGACATCAACCAGAAATTATTCTCTTTAAATGCTCAATTTAAAAGACTAATTTCATGCTTTGTAGATAACTTTAATTATCTCATTGAAACGTTTGTGACACTGTTTTGAAACAACTTAAAGCCCAAAAAAAGACATAGACTTTCAACAAAACTCATATTCGTTATAGGAAAAACCAAAATGTACATGAATATGAAAGTTATTAACAATTTATTGAAATGTAACTCATATATTAGTATTGTGGTTATATTACACTGTACAACAAAAAACAACCAGCTTCAATAGTTGCAATGCGAAATGAAACTAGACAACTGGTGGAGCAAATCTGCCAAATGGTTTAGGGAATAAGCCAAGCAAAATATATTAAACGCTAAAAAATTATTTCAAATATCTTCAGTAGAATTGTATGGCGATTATTTTTCTTAAATATATTAACCCTATAACTCTTATTTTAAGTTCATTCTTGTCTTTCTTTCCAACTTCCACATAAAAATATTCTAAAACGGCACTTTTGAGAGTTAAAATGTTCCACGAATATTTTTTGTATCAAATTACACAATGGGTTTTTTAAGACTAAGGGTTCGTGTAGTATATGAAAAATGCTTAATAAAGGAAAGTTGAAAAGTATCATATATTTTTATTTTTCGAAATAGTGTAAAAATATTCCTGAGTTCAATGGTATATATTTTCTTAGGTCTTATTTAACCCTGTGTAAAAAAAATTCTTAAAATTTTACAAAAAATATCCATAATTTTGCAAATCAAGCTAAAACTTCTTTCTTTATTAAAAAAATTTATTGAGAATTAAATTTTATGAACTTAAGCCTAATTTAAATATAAAAATTTGGATTAGTAGCACATATACATATTTATATATTGCTCATTTGCTTCAACTCAAAAAACTAGATTTCGAAATAAACGTGTTTAAAGTTTTTTAATGCTCGCACCACTGTTCGAACGGGGAATGTATAAAATATATACAGATGAATTTCATACACAATATAAAGGACAACATAGTGAACAATACTGCATCACTAACTCCGAAATTTTATTTTTTGAGATATGACGACGTTGCTGCAAATGAGCGATACAACAATTACTGTCAGTATATTTATCTGTAACCAATTGGTCTCAGTGTATTTTAGATTATTACAGAAATAAAAAAAAGCGCAGTTAAGTAAAAAAAAACTTATAGAAATACCTTTCCTTTTAAATCCCAGATCTAAGGTTATAAAAACAGACAAACTTTCGTAGAGAAAGCCTCATAGAAAACTGATGAGGCAAAATTTTATCAACCAGTGCCCATGTTCTGTAACTCTCGCGTCGAAAAAGTTTTCGATTGAAATGTGTGAAATGAAACAAAAATGCCATAAATTGAAACAAACAGCTGTTTTTCTCACTTAACTGTGGCTGTAACTTTTTTTTTTGGCGAGTACAAGCTGTCACGTAAGGAAATTACTCGCCAATTTAGAGAAAAAGTGTGTCTGTAACATTTTGGTGAGAAAAGTTCCCGCTTTGAACTGTCAAATAAACTCATGAATAAAAACGGGACGAGAAAAAATTTTAACACTAAAAAACAATTAAAAATGCAAAGAATAATAATAATATTTTATTCTTGGCACATTTTTCATTGTTTTATTATTTTGCTTTTAATATTTTTATAAAATACACGAATTTTTCAAAACTCGTTTGCAAACAACAAACATTAAAGTCGCACTTTACACAATTTGGTATAGCCGACGCACAGTGGCGCCATTTGAGTTTTTTCGTTGCAAAAATCATATCTTTTGAACCGAATAAGATAATTGAACAGTTTAAACAGCATATGATAGATAACTGTTCAGCCTATGAAATGAGCGTTTGGAAAGGGTGCTACGCTCTGTAGGGGCCTAATTATGGGTTATCAAAGTTAAAATTAGTAGAAAAATCAATTTTATGGTAACTAAAAAAAATTATTTTTACATTTTTAGATTGTTTTTATTTTTTTTCTTTAGGTTTTTATGTTTTAAATTATTACCCAACAAATTAAAAAAAAAATTATTTTTTTTTAAATTTATTTTTTCAATTTTCTGTAAAATATTCATCACAGTTCGTAAGAGAAGGTATATCTAAAAGACTAACCATTTCTAAACTATAATTATTTTCTAACTCTATTCGTGACTTCACATGCCGCAGGGAAGATATAAGTGGATCGGAAGATGCTGCCAACATGTTGAAGAGGTCCTCATTTTGCCTTACCCTTGATGCTTTGAATGTGTTCTGCAATCTATATTTTTTATAAAATTTGTTAAGAGACTCCTGTGCTTCTTCAGAAAGCTCTCCAATTGGCAAAGACTGGTACTCAATTATATCTTTGCCATGCGCCAATATTTTATGGACGGTCGGGGTCAACTTCTTCTGTGGATACATTTCTGCTAAAAGAGATGCAGTTTTCGACGCATATTCTCCATATTTTGTAGAATTGACATTTTCTTTGCAGTTTAAAACATCCAAGATCGTTCCCAATCTTTTCACGATTTGATTGTCAATTCCAGTGATTCTAGTTACTGCCTCATCATTTTCAAAAAATCTCCTAGAAGTGTTTCCATCGTTTGAGTTACCGTATCCGTGCTTGGGACAGTCTACTTTTAGTCCAACTTGTTTAAAAAAAGCATCCTGTATTTGCTTCTTTCTGATCTTTTCCTTATCCTTTATTGATGTATTTTCATCGAAGTTTTCCTCCTCTTGTGGTAGGGTATACGCCAGTTTTAGCAAGAATTCCATACACCTTATCCTTGCGTGCAATGGTGACATTCCATATTCGTAATTCTCCTCATTTGTAGAATCGTTTAAATTACCAAAGTTCTTCTGACTCTTTTTGCAAATCGGGCATGACATTGTTGAGGTTGTTCCTGTCAGTTCGTTTACGACTTTTCCGTCAACCATGGTCAGATGGAACTCGTAATTGCATTCAATATATTTTCCTTCTCCAATTTGCAGCTTTGTAGGCTTAATCTTGCTTATTTGTTCTTCAATGTCCTTCACCGTGGTCCTTATGAGTTCTGCCGATTCCCTTGCAAACTGAAACATTATTGGTCGGCAATAATGCACTGATGACGGACGTGGATTTTTCCAGTGAAGGGAAACATCCGATTTAAGCCGCAAAGGAACAACAGATGCCATAAACATATTTCCGTCCGATATTGTAGCGTCATCGGAAGATATCCTTTGCTTATAAACGCTTTGTCCGGATGATCCATCGCAGCCCCATTTGCTGATCAATGTCAACTTCTCAGGAAGAATTTTCACCTCATTTTCAGGAAGACTCTCCAACAACCGTTTTGCTGTATGGCCCATGAGATCCTGCAGATTGGCTTTCGCAGAGACTTCCGTAAATTCCGTATGCAGTGGTCGTGAATTTATTTTGGCTTGCGTAATATGCTTGTATCCGGGTAAAACGTCAGCGCCGTGTCGCGTTAAAGATGCCCGTAGTTTCTCATATTTCTCTTTGGAAAGTTCTAAGTCCATAAACAAGGCCAAGGCTTCTTCGGAACCATACTTTTTAATGTGTGCGTTTGTGGGCGTGGGAATGCTTTCCTTAATCCTTTTTAGTCGCAGTGGGCTTGCATCAGCAACAGATTTGGTTATGTGCGACCTAACTCTTTCACTATCCTTTGTAAATTTAATAGACAGCGCTTCCGATAATTGCTTCGTGGTCAAGTCATTGGTGGCATCGGCAAGTTTCCTCTTTCTTGTGAAAATTGAACACTCCTCAATACTTTTTTTTGGCCTTCCTTTTGCTCCTCTGGTTGATGTGGTGGGTTTATCTACTGCCAATATATCCAGGATGGTATCTTCATTAAGCCAGTCCTCGTATTTGGAGTTGAAGTTCTGAATGGTTCGATTAGATTTCACCCATTTTGCCTTAATATTTGCATATATCAGATAAAAATTATTTTTTATAATTTCGCTTCTCTCAATATTTCCGTATAAGCTATCAAGTTCTTCTAAAGCAGCTTCCGTGAAAAAATTTGGTGTGGTTGACTTTCTAAACAGTTCAAATAATTTAAAATTGTTCAACGCCATGTTTTCAGTACTTAAATTGTTTAATGGTTTCAGTAATTGTTGCGCCAACTTTCAGTCGTAGACTAATCCAGGCATTATGCTTATTTTGCAATATATAGGCTTATGCTACCATGCCGAAAAATGTACCTGTTCCCTACATACATATGGATTTAGGCTGAATAATGCATTTTTATATTATGCACGTGTCCAAATAAGATTTGTGCCTACCTGTAGTCAATATTGTTCTTGACCATTTGCAATATATAGGCTTATGCTACCATGCCGAAAAATTTACCTGTTCCCTGCATACAAATGGAATTAGGCTGAATAATGCAATTTTGATATTATGCACGTGTCCAAATAAGATTTGTGCCTACCTGTAGTCAATATTGTTCTTGACCATTTGTACGCCAAAGTATTGTTTAAGTGAGGTACGTACCTGCTAATTTCAATGAGTAGTTTTTTTAGATTTTAGATCAAACTACTGTCATACAATTTCTGCAACCATGTCTTTTTAACCTTTTTTACCTCTAGAAGCCAAACGGGCACGTACGGGCAGATAAAATTTTTGAATTATGTAAAGAAATAATCAAAGAACAGATTTTGCAAATATGGCAAATATAGAAAAATATAGATTTTTGTTATTTTCCGTCAAAGTTGAAAAATAGTGAAAAAACGGATAGTTTTTAAATAGTGATTTACCAGGAGAAACACAAAGCAAACAGTTCATTTTTTTTTTATCATTACACATTTAATAAATGCATCAATCAATACAAACAAAAAATAAGGCGATTCGTTACCTATTTTTCGTGATATTACACCTGAAATCGCAACAAATTTACTAAAAATTGTGTGTTTTTTTGAAAACCGAAAGTCGGTCAACTTTGAACGGCTATATCTTCTAAACTAAAAATGTGATATTATTAAGAGTGGCAGATTTGAAATCGTTGAAAAGTTTCCTATAACATGAGTTTATTCAAAACTTCGTCGGCGCTCATGAAAATTTTGATTTTTGCAACCTCGTTTGTTCTACGGGCGCTACTGTGCGACGGTTGTATTTTCGCCGCCGTCCTTGAAAAATTTTCAATTTAAGTAAATTTTGGTCGCCGTCAACGATATGTGTTACTGGCGTACTGAACGTCTGCAATGTCACATCGGCTTCGAGTGCAATATTATGACATTTATAACAGACACACATTTTTCTCACTTTTCGAGAAACGATGGAATATTTTGTTTCACATCTTTTCGATGCATTAAGTTCTCACTAAAGTTACAGAACATGGGTACAGCACTTCCTCTACGGTTCCAAAAAATAAACTCTTTAAAATTATAGGTCCGAGCACGATTAAAGCCTACTAGATGAGCTTAGTTTAATAAGGTATTCAAAAATGGGTCGAACTAGTCAATTCTTTCACAAAGCCCTATCTAGCGCTATTCAAATGAACAGAAATAGGGATTTTGAAAGGATAAAGACCACAGCATAAAGGCTAAGTCGATAACAATTTCTTTAATTGAAAAAGTTGAAAACGAGTCAAATCGATTCTTTGTTACATCCATTAAAATGCCCCCTTAAAATAGGCTTTTAAACACAATATCCAAAGTTCGGCAAACATTTTTGTAAGTTTCTCACTTGTTTCTATAAGTCCCGAAAATTGGGAATTTTTCTCATTTTATTGCTTTAATACTCTTAAAATTGGGATTTGTTTTTTTTTCCTGGGATCTTTTGTTGTTTTGACTTTTTTAATCTGGTAGTTTTTTCTGGAATATGCCATTATTAGCACCGCATTAAATGATAATTAAAACAAGAACAACATCAAAAAATTATAATATGTGGCTTGGTATGTGTATGCCTTCAACTAATTTAACGTTACTTTGTTTTGTTTCTAGTTAATCTTTCTGATTTTTTTTTCTAACCACTCTAGATCTTTGATAATTATGCCGACAATAATGGCACCAAATGGCAACTATGCAAATTTCAAAATGCTAATTTCCACACTGGCAGTCCTCTAGATGAAAATTATTTTACCACAAACATCTACGGACAACATCCAAGGGAATATTTTACAGATTTAAATGATAATACAAAAATAACAAATACACCCGCCACCGCCATTGGAAGTATGGAGACATCAGCAACGACAGTTGCTCAATTCCTTTTGCGTCAACATTATCAACAGCAAAAGCAGCAACAGTATATACCAATGCCGCCGCCTCCACCACCCGTTTACATAACTTCATATTTAAATACGTTGTATATACGTCAACGTACCACTGCCAAATCCATTGCCAATCTAAATTGTACCATACGCTTACAATGGGGTAAGTAACAACACAACAACAACATATATCTACAACTATTTAATGTATGCATTTCTACATACACACCTGTATACACGAATGTATGATGTTTTGCCACTCAAAACATCAACTGTTTAAACAGTGACGACATCATCAAAGCTGGAAAAATAACAAACAACAAATTAAAAGAGTAAAAATGGCTAAATGCCTTGAAGTACATACAATGAATAAAAGCTCAGTTCTTGAGTGGATACTAGGGTTTCTGATTTCCATAACTTTTTCGATTCACAGGATCGTATAAAATATATATATTTTAAAAAGGAGTTAAACTAGATTAATGCTGTTATTGTTAAACTAGCAACCCCGTTAGTTAGTCAGTTAACTTATATTTATGATGTTGTATTATTCCGAAAGACGTTTTGAGTTTTGGTTATATTTTTGTAGCTCCCACAAAAAAGTCGCTTACCTAAGTCTAAGCTATTGTCACAGTTTAGAAATATTTGACCAAATAAGCGTTACCGCTACGTTTGCTGTAAATGTAATTTAGTATGATCTTTATATCATAAAATAGAATAAATTATGCTGCAAAAATATTAAAAATAAAATTTATAAATAAATTTAAAATTTAAAGAAATAGAATTTGGCCTGTTGGGAAGCATTAATTTGTCTCTCTGCTAAAAACAATTTGATGACTAATTGCCTAATAAGAAAAATGTTATTTCTGTGTTCGGTAATATTTCGGGAATAATACATGTTAGGGATTCACAGAAGTGCTTACAACTTTATTCGTGAATTTTTTCTTTAAAATTATGATTCAAATTATTAACTTTCAATCTGCTTACTGTGAAGGAATAATGCAAAGTTATTAAATCATTTTTATCAAATTAATGCTAGAAACATAACTGGGACGAACGACAAATTATTCGCGACGAATATTCGTCACCAGAAATAGAACACATTCGTGTATATGAAAGCACACACGATTATTGCGTAGACCGTAATTCGTCGTGCATAACGAACTCTGCGATAGGTTTATTTCTATTTCTTACGCAGACGAACGACAAACAAATTGGGAAAAGGGAGAGCGCAGCATGAAAGCAAAGTCCAATATTTATTAAAAATCGTGAAATCTGTAAAGAATTACAGGGACAATTCGCTTCTATTGCGAACTTGGCTGAAATTCGCGAAAAAAATTGCAAACTTTTAAACAAACACTAAAATTTATTAGAAATCGCTAAATGAATGAAAAAAGAAACAAAATGTCGGAAAATAACAAAAACAAAATGCAAAAATTTTAATTTTTCAAAAAAGCCATCAAATTGATTAAAAGTCCCTAAAACTATAAGGAATGGCAAAAATTCGGTTAAAATTGCAAAATTAGCGGAAATTCGCAAAAATTTGCTAACAGCGGTATGATATCAAAGTCTACTATTTATTATAAATCGTTAACGCTGTAAACAATCAGAAAACTTACAGGAACAAATCGCGAACATGGCTTAAATTCGCGAAAAATTGCAAAATTTGAAAAAAACCCAAAAACTAATTTGAGATCGCAAAATCGAAATGCAGAACACCAAAAATGATGAAGAAATTTCAAGTGGATTCGGGTTCTAATACACATTAAGGGTTATTATTATAACTTGGCGTTAGCTGTTATCCGACAGCTAACAGACGCTTTTTGACAGATAACACATTATTATTGTCAATTTAATCTTAACTTTAGCTAACTTCAAGTTGTAATAATGGCCCTAATAGTTTTTTATAAATTAAAAAAAAATTAAGGTTCACGCCTTTATTGTGACTCATTTGACGATTAAACGCAACGAATTCTTGACGACGAATTCGTAGTACTATGCGTAGTTTGTCGTTTGTCCCAGTTGTGGTTATACCATAAATATAAAATTCACTTCAATGGTTTTCGTTTTTCTTCTGCTTCTATGTAGTATGTACTTTTCTTTTTCTTAAAATGTTTTACAGAGGTGTTACGTGGCTGTTGACATTTTAACCCAGCCATCCGTTTCATTTAATGAAGGAATGGATCCCGTTCACATCAATGGCAAAGAGACAGGTTTTGTCCATAAGGGTTCTTTGACCAAAAATTTTTAAGTCTCCGTAAGCCGGGCAATGACAGAGAAGATGTTCCGTAGACCCTTCGTTCTTCCCTGTCATTCTACATAGGTTATTGTAAGGGAGCCCTAGCCTTTGGACTTGATTCCCAATGGGCCAGTGGGCAGTTATACCGCAATTAGGTAACTGAGGTTCCGCCATGTTCTTTTTCATCTTAATATTATGGGCCAGATTTTCCTGGTTTCTCCACATGTATTTTTAACAAACCATCTCTGACTGGCAATAAAATGAAATTTGTGTGCAATAAGTTGCTTACTTCTTGGGAGCGTAACACATGTATCACATGTCGAACCGCTACGATTCAAGGTGGTTCCTGATCAGTACCTCAGCCTGAGCGACACTGCAATGATCCAGCAGCCTAAGATGAATGCTCCATATAAACTGCTTAATGCCAGAACCTACACCATGCAGTGCTGTAGTGTGCCATGCTTTCCAAAATGCTTTCGGTAAAGTGATAAAATATTGGCTAAAGCGTGACATAATCAACGTCCGTTTGTCAATTTATATCATATGTATATGATTCTTCCATGCCTTCTCTCTTTCTTCAAAAAAATGGAGAATGAATGAAACTCACAAGAACTAAACAAAGTACACTTTTCCATAAGTCTTTTCCTATTAACTATTAAATTCAAATTTTTTGCAGCAAATGTTTCAAAATATGGACGTGGACTAATTATACCCACACAATAGTAGGGAAGATGATATAATGTTACACCTTGAAATATTGGTCCTTGATAGGGATAGGCAAATTAAAAAAAAAATATATCGATATATATCGAATCGATATTTTTTAAGAGTATCGATATTTATTATTTCAAAAATATCGATATATCGAACGTATTTCGCTAATACTTTTACCAAATTAAAAAATTTAATATATTTGTATGCATACAGGCACATATATTGTTCCAAAACCGCATAAAATAAATCTTTTCAAGTCCGTTTTACTTTACTGTTTTAATTAGAGATCTGCACTGTGAAACCCCCGCTGTTTTCTTAATTCTTCTTCTTATAAATTCTTATATTGTTTGAAAAACGGCTAAAATTTTGAGTTTTTAATGAAGACTGACTTTAAAAGATATAGAATTCGATAGTCGTATTTCAATATCGATGTATCGGTATTTTATGTATCGGCGATATATACCAATTTTTTTATTTTTAAATATCGATATTTTGATATATCGATATTTTTTGACCATTCCTCGTCCTTGACCCACCTTTTATTATACCAATCGACTCAGCATCTCTTTTTTAATCGATATATTTATACCCGTCAGTCCTACTGGCTAGGTGTCCTGGTAAAACTTGTACGCAAAGAACAGGTCGCACTTTTGGAGATAATTTGATGAAAATTTATACATCTAATTGTTCTAATTGTCACAAGGACCAAGTCTACATAGCCTTCATACAAGCTTCTCTCCGGATTATAGTCTCTGTGGCCATAAACTGTCATATTTTAAATGTTGGAATTTAGATAAAATTAAGTTCAAACTTATTTTATTGCAGCCTTGGGTGCACTTTCGAAAGTTTGTCTATAGTTTCTATGGTGTAGGGTATCATGTGGTCGGGCTTTATCGACTATACTTTCTTACTTGTTTTTATTTTGACTCGTTTTCATTTTTAATTAAGCATTGAAATACACATTTGATATTGACATTATATAAAACCCGATATCGACAAAGGTATTCGAAAAACTGACTCACTTTAAATACAGCTTCGATTCATTTTGTATGCTGGGATATACTTTCTTTATAAAAACCAACGGCCTTATGCAAAAAAAATTAAATTAATCTTGAAGTGCTCGTTAAAACCGATTTCCATACAAATTTGTTGCTTAATGAGAAACAGTCGGTGTCTTGGAGGACAACATTGTTCATTTTATTCGAAAAAGAGAAAAAAAATTGGACGTTTGCAATGCGTTTCGTCAAGGGCAGGCGCGGCGGTGTCTATTTGTTTTAAATCGTAATACCATGTATCAATCTGCGATTAAAATTAATTTTTTTTGTGTTGTCTACCATTTTAAGTTTCATGGTCTTAAAAAATACTCTTTATACCTTATTTAGTAAACAAAATGCCTGCAGAGTTTTATACAACTGTCCCTTTCGTAATCCAGTTTTACAACTGTAAAGGGCGTTTAATATTCTTTAAGCTAAAGCATTAAAAAGTAGCAAGATATAAATGAAATTAATTATGTGTTGCAATATTGGAAACATATCTTCCCCCAGGCAAGTTTTTAGTTTGAATAACTTTTTTCAATAAAATTCAGGTTCTAAATCACTATGATAGGCATCTTTATCAAAATCAAAGGGTCCATCTTGCGACATTCATTACCAAACATTTGAAAATATATGTATGTTAATGATTGAAGTCGTTTCTTAAAAAAAACCGAGACTTTGGTTCAAAAGGCTGTGCATTTCTTAGCAACAATATTTAAAAAGAAATAAATGTCATCACTGAAATCGAATCTTGATTTTATTCGGGCATCTGAAGTAAACATTTCAAATTACACCTGAATTACACCTAAGAGAAATTACCCACGCTCTACCCACGACCGTTAAAATTATACCAAATTCGGGTAATTACCCACAAAGTGGCAACACTGGAACATACACTAGTTGGAAAGTTGGTTAACTTTGAACTTTTTAACGCGTTGAGTATTTTTGACAAGTAATCAGCTGACAATAAAAATAATAATTAAACAAATTTGTGAATCATGAAAGAAAAACTTATTGAAGAGCTTAAAAAACATACAATATTTATATAAAAAGAATAAATCCAATAAAAAAAAAGAATAAATCAAACAAAATCTTGATATACTTTCGAACCCGTTTTTTATGCATAAATAAGTTAACAACTAAAAAACCGCTGACAGGAATGGCTTTTGTAACGCGTGTTGTGTAACTTGCATTTTTTTACGCGCTACAGTTTTTAAACGCACGATACTCGTCGACGATCTAACGCGTGTTATGTACTTCCACCTTTATCTGCGTAGACACGGTCTTTGAAGTAGCCCTACAAAAAAGTCTAACGGCATCAAATCGCAAGATCTTGGTGGCGAATTGATGTTGCCAATACGTGAAATTACGCGTTCTGGGAACTTTCCATGCAATAAAGTCTAAATCGGTCGTGTTGTTTGGCTCGTGGCATCACCTTTTTGAAACACATATCGCCCAGTTCTTAATCTTTAATTGCAGGCCAAAATGAGCCGTTGGCTAGGCCCAATGGCTGAGAATGCCAAGGAATCGAAAAATTCGGATTATTCGCTACAATTTCAGAAGCAATAAACAATTGCATTATTCCAAACGGTTTTGGACGTACTAAATTTTTTTTTAGATTGGGATTTATATGGATTCTATGGTTAATTATAGACCGATATTCACGAGTTTACGCAAAATTTAATACCAATCAATGCATTAATGGAGTCATAGATGAATATTAAAAGAGTTTCATAAGGAACGACAAACTAATTATACCCTCTTCAAGATAAGTTGTTAAGGGTATACAAACAAAATTTTTAATACTACAAAAATTTAGAAAACTTGTATACGAATTTTCAATTTTGGCCAGTTAAAGAACATTCAAATCAGTCGTTGTGACAACACCCAACTGACTAAAAAACTCAAGTTCTTTTCTAAGTAATAAGTCCACTTATTGCATTTGCTACCCGTATAACTCGTTACTTTTAAATGAAAACATATCATAACTTTTTACAGAACATAGTTTTATAGCATTTTCAAATAAATCTTGAAAAAATTAAAAATTTTATATCATAAAACTTGCCTTTACATATGGCTTTTGTTTCAGCTCATGAATTATTTATAAGACAGAAGAAGAATGAATTAATTATTTATTTATTTCATTCATTTCATTACAAGAAAATGTTGACTTTTTTTCTATTCCAAAGTAAAGTTTTGTTTTTATTTAGTTTGCGTTCTTGGAAAATAATGTTTTATATCTGTTGGCAGTTTTTAAAAGTTGTTGTTGTTTTTAGCTGTCTTTATCAATTTTACTATTGTTTTTTTTTCTTCGGTGAAGTACATTGAATGAAGTGCTCGTAGAGCATACTTTTTTAAAGGCCAAATGACATTAAGTGCATGTTGGCCTATTAATGCTGTCTGCAATTAAATTTGGCAGAGAAATTTTAAAGCTCTTTTTTTTAAAAAAATCACTAATTGAAATGTTAGAAAAAAAATATTTATCATCAAAATTTTTCATTTTATTAATAGCCAATACGTTAATATCTCAATGTAAAGAAAATAGCAACATTTATTATAAAGTTTAAAATTTATAACAGAGATTGATAGAATTGTTGCACTATTTGTTGCAGTTTTTCATAACATCCTGTTTCTTTTATAATTTTTTTTCATTTTACATAAAAATAAATTTAAAAAATTACGTTAGAATTTTTACTCTTAGATACAGTGGCGTGGTAATGTAAAAAGTTGAACAAAAATCATTTTCGGCACAAATTATTTTTATTTTGTGGTCGCTGATTTCAAATCATATATCGACTTTAATACACCTTAAACCACTACAAATTATAATACTGAAAGGTTAACTTTTATTAATAATGGTCTGAAATTTTTAGATAAAAAGCTTTTCTAACTAAAGTTTCCCGGCATAGCCGACGTTCGCTTCAAAATTTATAACAGAGATTGATAGAATTGTTGCACTATTTATTGCAGTTTCTTTTATAATTTTTTTTCATTTTACATAAAAATTAATTTAGAATTTTTACTCTTAGATACAGTGGCGTGGTAATGTAAAAAAATGAACAAAAATTATTTTCGGCACAAATTTTTCCTATTTTGTGGTCGCTGATTTCAAATCATATATCGACTTTAATACACCTAAAACCACACCCAATTAAAATACTAAAAGGTTAACTTTTATTAATAGTGGTCTGAAATTTTTATATAAAAAGCTTTTCTAACTAAAGTTTCCCGACTTTCGCTAGCGCAGGGATTTTCTACTCTATGGTACAATAAACACCAGTTTCACTTAACTAAATTGTTAAATTTCTAAGGCGACTTGAAAACAATTCTTTAATTATTACTATTTAAATTACAAGGACCATATGACACTCTAGTCATGGATATTATCACACTTTTAAAAGGGTCACAACTTCTATGGCCATTATGACACTTTTTGGTGTGTCATAACGTCCATATACATTATGACAATGGACGTTATGACATGCCACCTACTGGTCTTGACCTTCTTAATGATAGATTTCCAATTAGTTCTGTCTTGTGATTGCTTTTTTTATTATACCATGAATTTGCATGTCTTCTCCCACTTGATCCTTCCACCGGAATCATGGTCTTCCTTGTCTGCGCTTTCCGTGGTAGTTGTCACCTAACGCCCTTTTGGCTGAAGCGTTTCCTAATGGCCTAGCCAGCGCAATCGATGTATTTGATATGCGTTAATGCGTTCATGTCGGGATAAAGCTCTTTCAGCTTACTTTAGCATACTCCTCGTTAACACAGATCGGGCCAAGGATTTTGCGAAGGCGTTTTCTCCTAAAACACCTAACACAGCTTCATGCCTCCGCAAGTACCCATGTTTCAGGTCCATAAAGTAACGCAGATACTAAAGGCGTATTATTAAATGTTGTTTTAGTTTGTCGAGAGAGGGCTCCGTTCTTAAACCGTCAGCTAAGCTTAAAGTAGCATATATTTGTTAGCACGATCTTTTGCCTTATTTCAATGCTGACCGTTTTAAATAAACTCTTCTACTATCTCGACGTTGCGAGAGTTAGCATAAGTTTAGTCTTGTCATGGTATACCATTCGATTCTGGAAAAAAGGATCAATTATATCTCGCTCTATCTTTCCGATGATGTCAATGTCATCAGCATATGCAAGGACAATGTGGCCTTTGGTATTCACTGTGTCTATTTGTATTAACTTTTGCCCTTTCCAATATTTTCTCTATCAGCCTATTGAAGAAGTTAAACGACAAGCTGTCACCCTATCGAAGACCTCTTGTAGTGGTGAATGGTTCGGAGAGGCTGCTTTCTATTTTAAGAGCTGAATCACTTCGTCGGGAAAGACTTCAATCTTTTGCACAATATTTCAGGTAGGAGATTAAAAGCCTTAAATATTCTTACTTTGGCTGAAGGGTATTAAAGATTCGGCACAGCTCTTGTTGATTCATGTATAAGAGGATTTAATTTCTTCGTTTTTATTCAAAAGTGAAAAATTTCAAAAACAAATATTCCTTTACTGAACTTCTCATCTGTTAGAAATAACGATTTTTGTTATTTTTCATAAATGAAAAGAACGTACCAGAACTCTGCTCGTTAATATCGTTGAAGTACTTATTTTATATTTGTACTTTTTTTTTTGTTGCCTTAACCAGCCAAGGTGTTACTGGCTATTATCCAGCTTTCAAGCCGAGTTGAATTGTATCTACAGCTTATTTTTTCCTAAGGGGCGAAATATTGTGAATTAAGCTCAAATTTATAGTCTAAATATAAAGAAATTTTCGTTAGTCAAAATTATATCGAATATGAATCATTTTTTAATAAAATGTTTTCGATAATAATTTCTATATAAAGACAATATCAAGAATGCCTGTTTTAGGTAACGTCAGGAACAGAAATGAAGTGAAATACGATTTTCGTCTCATGTTTTCATTGCAATATAATTATCAGGGCAAGTCTTATAAACTTCACAAAAATTTGGTTGAATTCTTCAAAAAATTTTGTCTTTTTACTTGTCTATCGTTTTTTTAATATAATTAAACAGTAGTATTTAAGTCCTTCTAACAACTATTTTCTAATTATGACACTATTTAGAACTACTCTCTGGTATAACAGAATGTCTTATACTAAAAGACAAAAGTTTACTTCATGCAAATCAAATTAGTTTTATAAAAATTCAATATTCTTATATGTATTTTAAATTTGGTCCTACTGTTCTAAGTTATGAAACATGTTTTGTTAACGTTCTGTTTAAACTCACAGCATATTTATCATGATAACCTTAAAACATATGCATACTAATTCCGTTAAATCCTTCCTCTAGCTTCCGTTCTCACAAGCTGCCAAGCAAACACGAAAAACAACAAACACTTAACATGTACAAACAATACAACAACCATAATACGATTGTATACAATTACAATACTTGTACGAGGATAATGCAAAATATCCTTATTTGCATATAAAATACTCTTAAATAAACTGGCATACGAATACTTTATAAAAGTGTTTATTTTAGTAAAGTTTTTTTAAAGAGAAAAAATAAAACATTAAAAAAATTAACTCTATTCAAACCATTTAATTCTGTATTAAACAAGTTTCTACTGGTACTCCTGGGTAAAATTAAATACAGCACTAATCATAAAACTTTGTCATTTTCAGGCGCGGATTCAAGGGGGGTGAAATAAGGAAATTTCCCCCCCGTAAATTATAAAAATATGTTTTGTTTATTTCGATAATACAAGAATACCCATTAATATTATCTTTTTTTAATGTACACAATTTTTGGAAATCCCAGCAAGGTTTTTTTTTGATTTTTTTTTTGAATCTCTAACGAAATTTTCAATAAGTATTTTTTTGTTTTTTTATTGAATCTCTAACCAAATTTTCAATAAGTATCCAAATCTTCATCCTAAAAGTTATTTATTAGATATTTTCAATGAAACATCTAGTTTAATGTATTCAAATACTTATTATTCCACATTCAATCCCAGCAGGTGCCATCTATGTATAACCAAAGAGTAAAAATTCCTATTTGATAATTTTTGACGAACGCAAGGATTTGTCGGGGAAAAGCCAGATTTCCTTATCTTTAAAATATTTCAACATACAACAAAAAGTTGTTAGGGAAGAATTGTTTTGGCTTTGTTGTAAAAGCATTTGAAGAGCCTTCACAGGATATTGATTATGACGCTGATGTGTCAATTGATGCGATGGCACTATCATCAACAGTTCTTAAAACTTTGACAAATTTTAGTCTTGACCTAAAAAACTGTATAGGAGTTGAAACTGATGGGTGTCGTTTGATGTCAGCAGAAAATGGAGCTGTTTAAAAATTCTGGAAACCGCGACAAATGCGAAACAAACGCCTTGCTATTTCCCGTAAATCAGGCAAAACACGTTTTTACTGAAGTATTTGGGAGCCAAACTCTCTACATTATGCGAGACAAGATGGGTGGACCGTCACGACTCAGCTTTACACTTTGCAACAAGTGTACATCATATAGTAGAAGCTTTGGAAAACATATCTGAGTGGAAAGGTAGAGATACTTCATCAAGAGCCTTATATTAAGGAACTCACTTAGAACTTTTGAATTTATTTGCGGAATAAACATATTAAGTGTGATACTTATTGTAACACAGCCGCTTAGTATCATTTTACAAAAGCACGATATAGATCTTCAAAAAGGATCAAGCCTTATCAAAACTTTAATCATGTGCCTTGAAGAAAAAAGAAATAAAGCCGAAGAACAATTTAAAGTGATTTTTAAAAAAGTTAAAGTTATTTGCGTTCAAATCGAGGTTCCAACCTAAAAACAAGATTTGAACGAAATAATTACATCCAAAATTTTGAAGATTTCTACCGAGTTGTAGGTTTCATTCTCTTATTGAATTTATTTTAGAAGATCTCAAAACACCTTTCCAATAGATATCTTTAATGTATTGAACATACCAAAACTTCTGCTCAAAGTGTAATCAAGTCATATACAGATATAAAACTTTTAAAACCACAACTCGAGATAAACACTTACTAACATCTAAACTTGAGCCTGAACTGTAGCATTGGCAACAAACATGGAAATTATCTGAAAATCTATCAGATAACGTTGTAGATGCTTTAATAAACTGTGATGAAGATATCTACCCAAATCTAAGAAAAATATTTCAAATATTCGTTTCAATGCTCGTAAGTAATGCTACGAGCGAGAGGTCATTTCCTACCCTTCGTCGAATAAAAACATGGCTCGGATCAACAATGACAAACTGAACATAGACTGTACTATCTAAATTTGCCTCACAAGGAAATCATAAATTGCTTATTTAAAAAGATTAGTTTATTTTAATTTATATTGAATATTTTATTTGACCTTATTGTTGAGTTTTTTTAATATAATATACACAAATTGCTTTTAATAAACTTTTAAAAACAAATTTTTTTTTGTATCATAAAAAATGTCCCCCCCCTAAGGCTCAAGCTGGATCCGCGCCTGGTCATTTTGGTAGTAATATTTTAAAAAGATAGAAAATTATTATAAAAAAAAATACATATATAAATTAGCTAGAAAATGGTAGCAATTGATATTTTAACAATTCCCTAAACGCAGTATCTAAATCCAATACAATGTTTCCATCTTGGATCGGCCTTAACAAAAAAAAAAAAAAACTTTCTAACTCTTAAAGCTCCTCAACTTTTTTGACAGGTTGGTAAGTGGAGAAGCGCAACATAAAATAGATTGTATAATGGGCTTTAACTACACTGTACAACAAAATGAAATTTTTTTTTTAAACAACAATGTTCTGCCAACTGCTTCTTGTAGAAGTGGCTTAAAAATCGTCATTTTAAGAGTTTACATCTGAAGCTTATGTTATGGCCTATTTAAAGTTTCACCCTTCTGTAGTAAAAAAAAACGTAGAACATCGTGTAATACTTAGGATTTTGTTATATAGTGTGTATAATTTTATATTTTCTGGATTATAATTATTTCCCACTTAATAAAATTATATTATACTTATGTAAGACACAGATTTTATTTTAAATTTAAAGAAAAAAAAATTGGAAAAAATAAGGGTTTTTTTACATATGGGCAAATCCCAGAAACAGTCCACCAACCAAAAATTTTTCAAATGAATTTTTTTTTAACGGAATATAAGACTAGATGTTTAATTTCATTTTTATATTTAAAAATATGTATTTCAATGATCATCAATGCAATAATTTTTACCAAATCCTACCCCACTGCTGATTTTTTAATAAAATACGTGAATTTAGCATTATTTTAGGTGATTTTTATGCTTAAAATAGCACTTAGAGCAAACTTATCAAAATATAAATTTCGTTAAAATAAAAGTTGATGTTCATTAGTTAACAAATTAGTTTAAGAAATGCAATTCATAAAAATATAATTTGTTTTGTTAAAATAAATAAAATATAATAATAAAATACTACTGGAAAAACTGTAGCGTGCGTTACGTAGCGTGCGACACAAAGGGTTCACGGCTTTTAACAAAAAATCACAACATTTTTTGGCTGCGAATAAGTGCGTTTAGAATTGCCTTATAGTCATCTTTCTTTAAGCAATTAGATTTTGAATACCTTATCATGCCAAATTCGCTAAAAATTAGGAAAACGCACTTCAACCTTTGAAGTTACTTCCACTTTTTGTAGCGTGCGTCACAAAACTTTGTGATCAATTATTTCGCAACAAATACTTGCTAAGAAATTATGATATATGCCATTTGTAAGTACATATTAATGTCAGTAAATACTATATATAAGTTGAAGCTATCTTTTTTGAAAGACCAAAAAATGTGTATATTTCAATTAGAAAACGCGTGCGCATGTAGCGTTCGTCACGCAGGATTTGCCCATATGTGATCAAGACCAACGCACATGCGTATCAGAGAACCTCAAAATTCACTATTTTTGTGCATTTATTCATACGCTAAAATTTACAATAACTCTATACATGCAAAACAAAGTTCAACGTTGGTAATTTTTACATCCTTTCGTACACATTTTATTTTTGCATTTATTCGTTTTTTATTGAAAGAGCTTTATTTGCATTTTTGTTGCTTACGCAATATAACACAACTGAGTAAATTCAAAAGAACACATTCTTATACTTTTGTTTACATTAACAACAACAATAAACCACTCGATGAGACGCTTTTTCCAAATTAACAACAATAAAAACAACTATAACAAGAATACATTGTACATACCTACTACTACTACTACTGTACTTTTTAAAATGAAAAAAAAGTCTGTTTCTATGGAAATTGTGTGTACCTACATATGTATGTGTGTTTAGTTTGATTTCAATTTTTTTTCTTGTACTACATAGTTTATGCTGAATAAATCCATGAGTAAGATTGCTTGATTTCTGGCTTTTTTGTTTGTATTTTTTTTTTCTGTACCAAAACAATAATTTTCGAAACGAACACAAAAACATCTTTATTAAAAAACGAAGCTAACGATTGTATAAATAACAAAGCACGATGTGCGTTATTTGAATGACTGCAAACCAGCAGCGAATATTTGCGGTTGAGGAAATTTCATTGTATGACCGCAAGCGAGTGTATTTGTTGCTGTTTATTTAATGCGATTTTTTTTCAATTGCATAAAGCTGTTCTCTGATGCGTATGTCATATCATTAGAAATGCGTTATTTATGAATACGGTTGCCAGAAAACAAAGGTCAAATAACTGGACAATGTAAAAAAGTCACCTTTGCCCATGTTCTGTTACTCTCGCTTCGAGAAACTTTTCGATTGAAATGTGTGAAATGGGTACTAACCCATGTGCTGTAACTTTGGTGAGAATTTCTCATATCGAAAAGATGTGAGACAAAATATTCCATAATTTCACCAAAAATAAGAAAAAAGTGTGTTTGTGACTCATGTCCAAAACGATCAAAACAGATTGCGTCGTTACGTTATAAATGCCACAAGACTTCACTCGAAAACGATGAGAAATTACAGACGTTGAGAGCGTTACTAACCAGGGATGATAAATGAGAAAACCAATATCGTACCAACGAACTTTTAAAATCGCACTTTTTCAGCCCCAATAGTATTATATCACTATTTTTTTTTTAATTTTTTTGTTGTATTTTTATAAACAAAAATTTAATGCAACAAAAACAAATTCATTTGTACATGTAAAGTTTAGATAGCAATGATCATGTACATTAACTATACATAATAATAGGGTGGGTAAATTTTTTTTGTGTCAAAAGCACATCGCGATTCTTGTTCTATAAGTCATTCCAAGAAACTTTGCCAAAGAAACCAGAGGTCAAAAATTAATTTCGAGCCCCGAATTTTTCAAAATAGTTAGTTTTCCAAAATATTCAAGAATAGAGGCAAACAAATTGTAGTTGGTCTAACCAGACCTGTATCATGCGGTTTTAAGGGTCGAGCAATCCATTTATTTTTGATTGCCGCCAGAGAGCGTTTTCATACACTTTTTAGAATTTATCGTCTTTTTTGTGGAAAATTTACCAATATTTCTCAAAATGCAATATCGAAATGTAAACGAAAATATAATTTTTAAGCGTTCTAAAAATATGCGCATACGAGCATCTTCGTACTACATTTCCAAATTTATTGAGTTTACAATTTTCAATATGTTCTGCAGAAACAGGAAAGGAATAGAAAGTTCGAATATAATAAAATTTTATTTAGCGCTTGTAAAATTTCCTTCAAAATAATACGGAGCAAAATAATAATGGAGTGGGCTCCCACTGTTATTTACTTCTTGACGTGACACCCTTCTTGTTGACAAATACTTGAAAATATTATGAATTCGTTCCAAAATAAATTTGAATTAAGAGGAATTCGTCTTTTCTACTATATAGAATTCTTGCAGAAGTGGTCTCTTATATCTTTTAAAAACTTGTCAATATCATCAGAAAATGCACGCTTATATGCTGCCGCTGATACTAAATTTAGAATGCGGCATAAGCAATCGTTCAATGAACAAGGGCAAAAATCTATTCACAATTACGGAGTTCAGTGTTTGGTGCAAATGATCTTGCAAAAGAGCAAATGCAAAAAATCATAGCTGTTTTGTTAAATCCAACAACAAAAAATAGAGCTTCCCTTAGATTTCATAAAAAAGCAAGACTATTTGCTGCAAACACTAAACTCCGCTTATATTCATTGCACAGTAAATACGAGTTGCAATTTAATGTAGGTTTGAAAAATTTGGAAATGAGTCACAGGCATACCAGCGTACTTTTTGGATTTGAATTGTACCAAAAAAAGTACAACTGTACTAACTTTATCAACCCTGTTACTAACACATATCGTTGACGGCGACCAAAATTTACTAAAATTAAACATTTTTAATGACGGCGACGAAATTAATCAGCCATACCGAATAATGTAAAGTGCGACTTAAATTTTTGTTGTTTTCGAGCCCTAACCGCGAAAATAACGTAAGCGACATGATTTTCAATTTTGGTTTTTTTTTATAAATGACTTTATTGGCAACACTTGCATCATCTCCTAAAATGTCATGGTCACAAAATGTACCGCTACGATTTTATAGCAAAAACAATTTTATTGTAAGCGACAAATTTCATACAAAATTAATATGAAATAAAATATAAAAGCTCTCTCCTGTAAAATTTGATTTTTGGCGCTTACGTTATTTTCGCGGTTAGAGGTCGACGAAACGGCTTTGAAAACATTCGTGTATTTTTCAAAAATGTTAAAGGCAAAATAGTTAAACAATGAAAAAATCTGCCAAAAACCAAATAATTACATATCTCTTGCGTATTATTATTCATTGCATTTTGCGTTTTCTAACTTTTTCTATAAATTGGCGAGTAATTGGCTTACGTGACAGCTATTAATTGCCAAAGCTTTATGGCATTTTTGTTTCATTTGTCACATTTCAGTCGAATAGTTTATCGACGCGGAAATTACAGAGCATGAGCACTGGATCGTTTTTAATTTTTGTAATACTTTATGCCCTAATTTGGGAACCCTTTAAGGCCCTCCTGATATGTCTATAGATCCCTATTCGTTTACTTTAAATGGAATGCAAGTCCTTAATTTTAATCCGACCAACCGTCTACAAAATCCAAAATTCCTTTGTTTTTTTTTTTTTTTTTCTAAAATCTCCCACTGTCTGTCACTTACGATTTATGGAATTAACTAACACCTAATTTTCACGATGATTTAAAAGACATGTTTTTTTTGTAGTTCTCTTTTAAAGAAACTTCCAAAAACATGTAAAATTTTCACAATGTTTCTTTTTTTGTTTGATTTTTTCTGTTTTCCTTATTTATGTATGTATGTATTGAATTTTTTTTAAATAAAATTTGTTTATTTTTTTATATTTTAAAAAGCAATTGTCATTTTGAAATAAAAATACAACATAAATAAAAAAAACAAAATTAAGTGCAAAAAGGAATGTCAAAAAAATCACAGAAAATACGATTTATGTCTTTTTTTCTACCCTGCTTACTTCACTCCCCCGCTCGCTATCAAACTAAAAAAGACATGTTTCAAAAATAGGGGAAAAAATCATCATGAAAATTGGGTGTAACACCCAATTTTCACAGTCTGTATACAGACGTTGATGTTGTAGAAAGAAGCGCATCATACAAAGATTATAAATTTGTTGGCCTGTTACCCGTATTCTCATAGACGTCAAATCCTTTTTTTAAGATATTTTCAGGCTTTTGCATTTTCTTTACATTTATTTGTTTAGAATTGGATATACATACCGTTTTCACCGTGTCCTTTAAATATAGTAGATGGTTCATAATCTGGTGTTAGTGATTATGTATCGTGTACATTTTCATTTTCTACTTCAAGAAGTAGAAAAAGTAGGAAAAATAGTTCGATTTGTAGGTAGTTTTTTGTAATTTTAGTAAAGAATATATTTTTATTGCTCGTTTTTGATTTTAACGATGCTAACAAATTAAAATTTCAAAAAATTTAATTTGAAATTCCCGAAAATTCCCGGAAAAAATTTCCCGGGATTAATTTAAAAAAAATTCCCGGTATTCCCCGAAATTCTTTCCCGCGAAGAAACTTCACTTAAATGTCTTAAAAGGACTCAGAATTTTTGTCTGATAGTGCATAGAAAATATTCCTGGAAAATATTGAAGGAATAAGACTATTAAAGTATGAAACCTTTATAAATTGTAGTTTGACTTAGCAAACACATTCAAATTAATATGAAAATTGATATAATAAATGTAACTCATCATGAAAAGTAAATTTCCAAATTCTATTTGTCTTAAAGGAACTTTAATCTTAAATTGTTCCTTATGCAAATTGCACCGTTATCAATATACGAGATCTGTTTTAAAAAAATAATACTTAATTTATATTAATGGTTTAAACCAGTATAGTAAAATACTTATTTAGGATTTAACTAAAATCATCGTTATGACCTGGAGTATTTTAAAGTACATATTTATTATACTGGGTTTAGAAAAAAAATTAATTACCGAGAATTAAAGGGTGACAAGTTTTAGGAGCTTCTTTGCAAAGAACTCAACTTAACTTAAAATTGTGTGACACCAAGTTAAACAAGTAAGAAAGTATAGTCGACAAAGCGCGACCATATAATACCCTACCACAGTATTTAAAAACAAATTTTCGAGAGTTTACACTATTTGAGACCCATGTGCTATCATGAAACCGCCAGAACAAAATGATGTTATGAGATTAAGATTCATGTGAAAGATAATTTTTATGTCAATAGCGACATTTATAAGAAAGTTATGGCATTAAAAACTGTGTTCGGCATTTTTATTTGTATGAGAGCAATGGTCAAATATATACCGATTATAATAAAATTTGGTAAGATTATTTAGATTGATCTAAATAGCAACATAATAAGATGGTTTATAGGCACAAAGTCTCTATTCCGGAGAGAAGCTTGCATGGAGGTTATGCAAAATTATGAACCGACTCCCAGCATTTTCATTTTAGTTTCCGCAAAACTTGTACGTGGATAGAGTTGTCAACCGATTAAGAATAATTCGATCAATCGATCAAACAAACCCAAACTCTTGTTTGATGAATTACAAAACCACGAGTTTCGAATAACAAATAAATCGATTAATTAATGTCGATTAATCGAACAATTTATTTTTATTAAAAAATTAATTTAATTAGTAAAGTTTAGAATTTTATTTATTCTCATAGTGATTTTATACAAAATGTAGGAAAGTTAAAAAATATTGTTGCGATCGCCCTGGTTGTAATTAATCTCAATGTTTAGTAAGCAAAACACGTGTTGAATACTCATTGTATTTCATTAAATGTATTTAATGTTCCTATTTAACAAATCTTAACAAACAATTGAGTAAGTGAGTTGCAAAACTCGTTCGTTACTTAATAAACCTTTATGTGCTCGGGATTGTACACTTACATTGGCGGTCGAAAGTCTACATTTGTAGCAAATATGTATTTGTATGGAAAACTATGTCCATATATCAAAAAAACATAAGTAGGAGAGTGTTATACTTTAATGCATATTTGTAAAATATAATAAGGTAAAATATGCAAGCACACTAGGCTTGCCAGATCAAAATCGGCAAAAAGCTTGGCATTGAAAAGAAAAAAGCTTGATTTTTCTTTACAATTAATATTTCGGTTAAATTGACAAAAAAAGTTTATATTATTTATACCCTCCAACACAGGTGGACATGCATACGTAAGTTCGTTTTTATATAAGTTTATAATTTTTACAATATTGATCTAATAAATGCGGAGTTGATTTAACGATCCCCGTCTATTCGTCCGTCGCTTTTCTTTCCGTGTAAACGTTGAAATGGGTTTTCTTAAGAAAATATGTATTTATAAAGTCAGGAATAGCTTGCAATTGAACTTCGGCCATATCGGTCCACAAATCGTCGGTTGATTAGTTAATTGTCGTATGTAATTTGTATCCACATACGACAATTTAATAATCAACCAACGAAATGTCTGAGGAATCCGCAACAAATTATGACTGCCTCTAATTTTTACCCATAAAACTTAACTTTTGAAAGTCTTGTTATACATTATGAACTTTATTTTTCAACATTTGCATAACATAAATTTAAATTAACGGTCTATAAATTATCTTTCTTTTAGAAACCACGGTTTTGGTACAGGAACACCCACTTAATATGGGATAGAAGGATTAAATTTTACTCCGATACTTCGTATAATATCTGTTAATCCAAAATTGCTTTCTAAAGCCAATATTTTTGCTTCAAATGAATGGATTATGGTATAAATGAAAACCAAAATAGAGCCTGATAGTCCTGCTATACATTCTTCTTCTAACAATTCAAAATTCCTTAGGATACAAATTCCCACAGCTCTTTCCAACAAAAAACATTATAACTGCAGCCCAAAAATACCAATTAGATCAATACTTGTTATCGTTTCTTGATTTTCTTAGCAATTTAATGGAACAATTTTTAAAATTCCGGTTTAGCTAGGCAAATTATATTTTTTCTTGATCAAGCCAAATCAAGCCCGTCTGGCAAGCCTAACGCACACGCATGCATACACAAACGTGCACAAGAAACCAAAAGTTAAAACAAATACTAAACTACATGTTCGGCAAAAAAATTCGAGTTGAGTAAAATAAAGATGTGAATTTCCATACATATTTTATATGGTGTCTACGTTTGTAGACTACCTGCCAGAAGATGGTCATTTTGAAAAGTGGGGTCTGGGGGGTGCTCTAAATTATTTTTTCACGTGTCAGTAGCCAAAACTGCTAAGAATTGATTTTTAGGAAGCTACTGAAAATTGCGGAACCTGTTGTTGTGGAAATTTTTTTTATATTCAACTGTTTCTGCAAAAATGCTACAAATGTAGACTACCGTGCACATAAAGGTTATGAGATGATAATTGATTCTTTTGGCACTTAATGAGATTAAATATACTAATTGTATCAATGCATGTCCTCTTCCATGAATTTAGCACGTACATGCATTGATGCAATCAGAATATTTCGCCTAATAAAGCGCCAAAAGAACTGTAAGAATTATTTGCCATCTCGTATTTTTAATTTTGCAACAAATCAGTTTTGCAACTCACCTTCTCATTTGTATCAGCTGATTTATTTTCAAATCAAACGTTAAAAAATTTTTAAGAAAAGGGATTTTTCGATTTCGTGTGAAAAACTTAGAACTAAAGAAAAAGCTTAGAAATAAAGAATTGATTTATGTAAATGATATCTTGAAAGTAGAAAATGTTGTTATTGTATTATATTGTTTTTTAAATTATATATGTATATATTTACCATTTGCGTAAGTGTCACAAAATTACCATTGACAACGATGTAGTGGAAGCTAATCCAACGACATCAAGAAATGCCGAACTTGGTCCAATGGAAAAATACATTAAGAGAAACACCCGTTTGGCCTTTCGAACATCCAGAGTAGTATCGGATTATTAAGAAATTAAGGGTTTTACGATGCCTTTAAGTAATACAACGATATGGAGTTAAGATGAAAAATGTTATGCATCAAAAAAAGAAGAAGTCATAGCGGATGGAATGGAAGATCTTCCATTATAATTTTTTTTTTTAATAATTTTTTATTCGTTATTCTCCTCGATTAATCGAATAATTTTTTAGATTTAATCTTTTGATCGAACGAACAATAAAAATAATTTGAATTATTCGAACAAAGTTGAAAGGCGAATAACTGACAACTCTATACGTGGACATCCAGCCAGTCGGACGGGCGGAAGGATGGACTTTGTTAGATTGACTCAAAAAGTGGTTCTTTTTTGATCAGTGTAGGACATTTTAATGGGTTCCAAAATCAGAACAAACACATAATACCCTCCCCATTATTGTAGTGTGGGCATAGAAAAAAATGTTATACGTTCCCCGGAATAAGGAAAAATTGCTGAAAATAAACAACTCTAGTATTACACAGTACAACACGTGCTTTCGGGACTCAATTCTGATAATTGGTTATGAAAGTAGACCCAAAAAGAAGAACTTCTGCATCATTAGTTTGGTCATGATAGCTCAATAAATAACTTAAAAATTAATTTGAAGTTAGTAAGTATCGTATAGGGGAATTTATCACGTTTTAGGTTCTTTTGTTTGTCATAACTCGAGAACCACTAGTCCGAATAAGCTGAAACAAATTTGAAAAAATTAAGAATTACAATTCCTTTAATTTCTTCATACAACGTTTCGCTACATAAGCAACAGTTTCGCAGTTAAATAAATGCATGAAGAAAAAAAATATTTTTTGCCCAAAAAATTTGATAAAGAATCAATAAAAAAGTCATCAATGTTTTTTACAAAGAATTTTGTGGATATCTCGAGCAAATTTTTGAAATTTATGCCTTTACTTAATTGTGAATAAAAGCGAATCGCGTTCATCGATTTTTATGATTTATGTGTCATTTTGTAATGTAATGTAATGAAAGTAATGGGACTTGACACTTTTTTTAACTTTTTGGATTTTTTATGAATTAAAAATAAAAAAATTAAATTTTTTGGGCAAAAAATATTTTTTTTCTTCATACATTTATTTATAACTGCGAAACTGTTGCTTACGTAGCGAAACGTTGTATGAAGAAATTAAAGGAATTGTAATTTTTAATTTTTTTAAATTTGTTTCACCTTATTCGGACTAGTGGTTAACTTTTAAGTTATTTATTGAGCTATCATGAACAAATTAATGATGCAGAAGTTCTTCTTTTTGGGTATACTTTCATAACCAATTATCAGAATTGAGTCCCGAATCAATCACCTGAAAAACGTTGTACTGTGTTATATAATCGGTCTTGGCCGACTACTATTTATAACTTGTGAGAGGAAACTTTATTTATTATTATCCGTTAAAATATTTTCAACCTGTCCATATCATTTCTTAAAGTCATTAAATTTTATTGGCCAAATTAATCTCCATCCTTAACAACACAATTTCCTATCATTATTTTTACCACAAAACTAATCGTAATTAAATTAAAATTTACAGGCTTCTTTCTTGGTTGTATGGCCAAAACTCATCCCCTTAGTCATTTCTATTTTTAAAATTCTTTTTAATGGTTTTCAGATAATAATTACAAAATTAAATTAGCATCTGGGGATAAAAGTGTCGAATCCTGTCAACCGAATCCTTGTCAGTACAATGGCAAATGTGTAATTAACAATGGTACAAGTTACTGTCAGTGCCAGGGGCATTTTACTGGAAGGTAAGTCAAAGCATCTTAATTTCTTTAACAAACAATACAATTAAACAAAGTAAATTAAATTAAATAATTAATTAGCTGAAATCAATAAAAAAAAAAAAAAATCTTTTTCTAAAACACAATTATAGATTTTGTGGCTTAAATTTGTGTGAATTGGAACCCTGCGTCTTTGGTCAATGTGAATTAACCACGAATAATTTTAAGGTAAGTGCATTTAACACCTCGCAAGCACGTCCGTTAAGTGCAAGTGGAAATGGGTTTGTGTTCTATTAAAAACAAAAAAAAAAAAACAAAAAACTTTAAATTATAGTGCCGGTGTCAACCTGGTTATATGGGTACGACATGTGATCAAAAACAAAAACCTTGTGCTGATAATCCTTGTGAGGGACGCGGAATTTGTATAGAGAAAAATGGTGGTTTCTTTTGTCGGTAAGTATTCGAGTGTGAGTATGACAGTGAGTATGTGTATGTGTGAGACAAGTTTGAATGGGCAGATGAATGGACTTTTATTTTTCCTGTTGAAATCTGGTGTGATAAAATGCTATTCAATTAAAATTAACTTAAAAAATAATTATTGTTTTAAAAAGTTACTCAATCTTACCTCATTAATATTCTTGTTTAAACTATGTAGTTGCTATGCTTGGTGGGAGGGCCACCGCTGTGAAAAACGTATGCTTCACATACCTTACAAACCTTTATCGGAGCGTATGCTGCAGGAACCCTTTTGGTTGGGTCTTATAACTGTATTTGTGGTTTTAGCTGTTATAGGTTTGGTTTGGTGTGCGAAGCGACATTTTCCAGAGAAAATCGAAAAACTATTGGCTGAAGAAGCTGATCGTAACAGGCGTAAGTTTACGAAAAATAAAACGTAGAATTTATTTTATTTCTTTTTTTCTGAATTTTCTTAAAGAAGACTTTGGAGCTTTTGTGGCCAAAACAAAATTAAAATATTTTGCTGAATTGTGCTTTGGTCGAAAATTTTAAATTAATTTAATTATTTTTTTTTTTTTAATTTTTTTGGCAAAAGATTTGTATTAAAAACAAAAAACTATTTTCACTTGTTGTTTGATCATAAAGTGGAAATAGTTTCCGGTTTTTGTATCAAATCTTTTTTTTTTTAAACGTACATACATACAAAATCTATTTTTTAAGCTAAAAACTATTTTAAAATAAAAAAAAATATTAAGCTCTAACTAACGCTAGATCTTGAACTAGTTCAATTGACATTTGCAGAATTCACTATCTAATAAATCGGCTTATTGATTTTGCTTCGGCTGTGCCGTTATTTTTGAAATACTAAAATTGAAATAAAATGTAACATGTAGGGGGTATGTGAAAAAAAGGAAAGAAGATTTAAGCGATTTTTATGTTCAACTTTCAAGGAAGTTTTATCTTCCCAGCTTCTTGCATGGGGTCGCTGCAAAAGCAAAATCTTTATTTTGGGATAAGGTTTGTATTGTAATATGTATGCGACAAATAACAACACAGGTTGGCGGTTTAACTATTTATTAATACTCTTATGTCTAGTGCGCTAATAATAATAATTACATACTTATAAAGGAGAGAAGAGAGTGCTGTAAGTATATAACCACAGCAACAGTCAAAATGATATGTACCTAAAAAAGAACTCTTATATGAGCGCTAAAATTATTTACCTAAATTTTAATACCGAACCAACCCATAATTTAAAAATAATTTTTACTTAGCTTCATCTCTTTCAGGCCCTATATGTGAGCCTTATCTTGATTTTTACACATATCGAAAGATAATATTAGAATTGCACAACGATTTAAGAAACCCCCTTAAGTTTGTATTCTGTACAGAGTTTGGCGATTGGTACAACGATGAAAACTATATAAAGAGAACTACTAACAGTCAATTTGTTAAAAAATCTTTCTTTATTTATTATATGTGACGGGCTAATCTGAAGGTGATCTTTGCTACTGGTAACAAACAATGCTTTTACCAAACGCCACCGAGTGTAAACGCAACCAACACCCCTTGTTTAGAAGCTGAAGCTATCTTGCCTCCGCTGCTTTTGGAATAATGCTAGCAGCACCTGTTGAGTTGCAGCAGCATCTAGGGATAGTCCGGACTGAAAATGCAGCCCTTTAGTTTAATATTCAGGGTATAGCTTCCCGTTACTTTGGGTTGAAGCCAGGTGATCCCCAAAAGTTTCGATTTATAAAAAAAAGTATCTTCATAAATGAAAGAACATGCCTTTGGTAACGAAAATAGCCAATCTTCTTCTTCCTCCTCATTGTCTTCATGGTTTCATCAATCTCTTCTTCGTTCATCAATTAAATATATTCTCTATTTCAGTCATGCATTCTATACATTTATTCATACATTCGCTTTGGCCTTTGGAAAGTCTTCATTATATCAGAGTTTGCTAAAAACCGGCAAAATGTGAAACCGTGGTTTCGCTCTTGAAATGAATAAAACCGGTCACATTCGGTTCGGTTTTCGGTTTTAAAAATATCCAAATAAAACTACATACATAAATGTGTCAGTTAAAAGGGACCTATGGGCAAAAAATTAGTTTTGAAAACGATTTTGAAGTTAACCAGTTAATTTTGAAACGCCTAAACGCTTTTATAGCTTGAAACCCGTTATAAGGGGGTTTTGGGGGTCGCTGATTGCGAATCTGGTATTGAATTTTGAAAATTCAAAATAGCTGATGCAATATGGTTGGATATTTTTTGTAATGTTATTGGATTTGTTTGAAACCAGTGGATTTTGATACGCTTGAATGCTTTTATGGCTTAAAACTCGTTACTTGGTTGATCTTAGGGTCGAAGATTTTGAAGTTACAAGTTAATTTTGAAACGCCTAAAAGCTTTTATAGCTTGAAACCCGTTATAAGGGGGTTTTGGGGGTCGCTGATTGCGAATCTGGTATTGAATTTTGGAAATTCAAAATAGCTGATGCAATATGGTTGGATATTTTTTGTAATGTTATTGGATTTGTTTGAAACCAGTGGATTTTGATACGCTTGAATGCTTTTATGGCTTAAAACTCGTTACTTGGTTGATCTTAGGGTCGAAGATTTTGAAGTTACAAGTTAATTTTGAAACACCTAAAAGCTTTTATAGCTTGAAACCCGTTATAAGGGGGTTTTGGGGGTCGCTGATTACGAATCTGGTACTGAATTTAAAAAATTCAAAATAGCCGATCCAATATGGTTGGATATTTTTTGTAATGTTATTGGATTTGTTTGAAACAAGTGGATTTTGATACGCTTGAATGCTTTTCTGGCTTGAAACTCGTTACCTGGTTGATCTTAGGGTCGAAGATAACGAATCTGGTATAAGATTTTGAAAATTTAAAATGTCGGATTCAATATGGCGGACTTTTTGTTAGCTTAAAGATTTCATTTTGATACACCTGAACACTTTTATGGCTTGTAACTTATCATCCGGGGGTTTTTGAGGTTGAAGATTACGAATCTGGTATTAGATTTTGAAAATGCAAAATGGCGGATCCAGTACGACGCATTATTGTTACATCGGGCTCTTTTCTTTTCTTATCAAATGTGTATTTTACAGCTTACTTATGACCAAACTAATACAGCTAGAAAACTGCGGTTTGAAATCACCAAAAAAGTAAAAGTCGTTTTTTTTATCCATAGGTGCCTTTTAACTGAAACTGTCACATATAATAATAATAATAAATTTAACTATTAGAACGTTAACAATTAACAAGTTAACAAGTTAATTTGTTTTTTATCAAAGGTGCATTTTAAAGCTTGCTTATGACAAAAGTAATGCAGTTAGAAAACTTCGGTTTACTGCATTAGAAAGAGCGTATTATCTGTTTTAAGAATCACAAAAAAAGTTAAAGTAGATTTTTTCATCCTTTTAACTGAAACTGACACACACATTTTTTTGTATGAATAAAATTTTTTATTTGTTTCAATTCAGGTACTTTTATTAAAAAAGAAACATTTGTTATTCTTAGTACTTATTTCAAATTTAAAGAATTTTGAAATACCTTGCCATTGTTCCCGGCTGTTAGGTATAAAGTTTTTTTTTTATATATGAAGTACGAGTCTTATGTATAATTTGAAATTTCATTTAGCATAAATATATATTTAAAGTAAAAACTAAATCCGAGGTTTTTAGTCAGTTTTCGGTATTTGGGCATTAAAACCGCGGTTTCAATTTCGGTTAAAAACGAACAGCAATCCCTACATTATACATTCATTCATTAAACATGGATCGGTCGTGAGTTTTCATACTTACATGATGTGGACATCATTTTTTGTCTATCCTCGTGTTCCTCTACATATTCGTTCATTCCTTTTCATCATCATTTCACTTTTTGACTATATCATTAAATAAAAATTTTCTGTAAAAATTATCTTTGCGTGTGAAAAGCTTATTTCTTCAAGAAAGGTAAAACTTCCGCAAAGACAATCTTTCTGAAAAAAGGAAAGCATATTCCGCAAGAGGTATACTAACAGAGACCTCAACCAATAGTCAGTCCAGTGCCCGCTCAACGGGGTCTATTGATTCCAATGATACAAGATAGAATATCTGGTCAGCCGAAATTACAAGAATTAGTGAAGATCTCCTGTTGGATTTGGATTTGGATTTTTGCCGAATATAAGGTATTAAATGCATCTTATTTCCCCGGAGTATATAACACCACAATGTAAAATATCCTTAAGATGATCCCTACAAACACAAATACATTTGCAATTTATATTCTGATTTAGTTTAAGGAGCAAGAGTAGCATAGACCTTTAGTCCATTGTGGTGAAACAGATCAGATTCTCTATCGGGAATCGAACCCACAGCCCTCACAGTTATAGAATAGCTCAATAGCAACTAGCCTTGCCAGGCCAGGCTCAAATATCCATAAGCCGTAATTTTAATGGAATTAATTAATTTCCCAAATAAAAGTTTATATTTATTTATATACACTATGTAACAAAATCTACACACGACTCCAAGTTTAAACATTTACATATTTAAAATTGTGATATTCATTTATGTATTTACGTAATTATTGATACATTTACATAATTTTAGTACCTGTGTGTATATACAAATCTAATCTTATAAACAATTTGCATTTAAAATGCCAAAAAGTATACAAAATACCGACTGCTATCATATGTAAATCTATATCTTTTATCGAAACAGGTTCTTTAAAACGGTGTTGTATACTCGTATGAAATTATACATAAAAAAGCTACAGAATTTTGATTATCTATTTCGATTATTGAATTAAAAATTCATTAAAATCTAGTATCTACCAATGCTTTCTAAAAATTTTCTTGTTTTTTTTTGCCGAAAGAGCCCACAGCATTTTCGATAGAAGAAAAATATATTAATAGAGTTTTTTTATAAATAGAAAAGATTTTCTTTCATATAGAAAATGGAGGAAATCGGATTATTATTTTATACACTTAGATATAGAAATTTTAAATTTCTCTTTATATTTATGGCATTGACGGAATTTCTAGAAAGAAATTTTAATTAATGTGTTTTTAACAAAACATTCTGGGAGATCTGTTTTTCTTACGAAAATAACAGTACTTTAATGGTGTTATTTTGTAAACCGCATCACTTTGCGTTAAAAATTTTTTCATAAAATTTTGTTTGGAATTTAAAAATTTTTTTAAAATATTTTTTAAGCGAGTTTTTAGTTACTCTAAATGTCAAAATCCCATATAAAAAACTGACAGCCAGAATAACTTTTTCGGATGCATTTACCTTATGAATAAGCCTTGGTTGTAATCTTTAAAATTAAATAACATGTTTCTATACCGATTTACATTACTTTTTGCTTAAAATTTTAAAAATTAAGTCTAACTGACCGACGAACGAACGGACATTCTAAAAACCTTACCAGTCAACAGCGTAATTAAAAAAAAAAAAAATAAATATTCCTTTCAAAACATTTTAACGAAAATGATTATTTTGATTAAATTAATTTGATTACAAATAACGAACTATATGGCGTATGTGGAATATGAGATAATTAAAAAATAGCGCAAAAGTAGGCAACGTTTCTTATAAGTGTTTAATATTAAAACACAGTACTGTGGAGCGTATAAGTATTTACATTCAAGCCAATTATTAATTATACGCAACTAGAAGACATTAATTACTCAAAAGCAGGGCTGCCAGATTTGACGATTTTTTGTTCCGAAAGAAGCAAAGTGCCAATTTGTTGATTTTTTTAAAAAAGTGACGATTTTTTTTCAGTCTCCAAAGTCTGAATAAAATATTTACATTTTCTGCCAATTTCGTTTTTTAATCTTGAAATGTTTAACTACCTTAACAAAAGCGGGAGGCGGAAAATAGCTAATTGCCATTATTAATTAACAATAGCGGCAAACTTCACTTTTAAGCGAGCTGTCAAAATCGGGTTTTCCAATTGCAAAGCGCTCATGCCGCTCTATTCAAAAAACAAGGAGACGCGTGTCGCTTTTTTAGGTACGGCTGTAACATGCAAGTCTTAAGAAAATCTTGGATTATTTTCAGAGTACAAAAACAACAATGTTACACTTTGTTTATCTTTCGTCAAACCATCATCGAATGAACCTTTTACGACTCCCTGTATAAATCATATTTTCAAGAATTATACGGCGAGCATTTCACGAGTTGTAAGGGTATATCTACATGAGTCTCATACGATTCTTGACATTAAATCTTTTGTCAAACCATCATCGAATAAACCTTTTACGACTCCCTGTATAAATCATATTTTCAGCAATCATACAGCGAGCATTTCACGAGTTGTAAGAGAATATTAACACGAGTATCATACGATTCTTGACATGAAAGTCTCGTTAGATTATCTTTACCCACGTCTTAAACGATTCACACAGCGATTTAAATAGTGTAAACTGACGATTTCCTTACAAATTTATCTGGCAGCCCTGCTCAAAAGCAATTTATGGGAAATCAAGTGTAAAAAAATTGGTATTCAAGTTCGAATTTTAAGAGTTGAGTATACTTTTGTAACACTTTATTTCAATAGCACTCTCCAGTAAAATGGGAATTGGAAATCATGTGAATATTAGAAAAATATTTTGCAACTTGAATAGCATTTCAAAATACTGGAATTGTTTTTTTTTTTTTTTTTTTTTTTTTTTTTTGTTAGAAAACAGTGTTGCCAGCTTAGTTTTTCCTCTTAGAACTATTTCATTTAGAAGGTACAAATTTATATTACGATGCCTTCAATTTATATTCAGGGGGTTTTTAGAAGCTAGACCAGGAGTTAGTTAGACTATAATATGTTGAAAATTTTTCAATAAAAATTGTTTTGATGGAGGTTAGCATATTGAAAAATGTATTTTCTCTGCGGGTATGAACTTGCTATGAGAACCAATAGCTCAGGTGGAGGGGTTTTAATGGAACTGGCGAGGAATTGGGAAACGATCAAACTTGTAATGGCAAAGGTTCACATTTATATAATAGAACCATATTGTCGGCTTAATATGCAAACCTGCTAAGCCCACTTTTTAAGTCAATTGAAATTTTGATGTCGTGTGGTACAGAAAGATACACCTCGTCGACCAGCATATAGATTTTCTTCAATTTGAGTCTTGAAGTGTGTTAAACCAAGTATATTTTTGGTTTTCATTTTAAGCTGCAAATATGAAATATAAGAAGTCTTTTGTCTCTCCTGTAAAATGTGCTAAAAGAAAGTAAGCAGGTTTACAAAATATGTTGGTACAACAAAGACAGAATTAAAATCTAGAATCTCATTTCACGAGTCTAGTTTTGAACATACGCAAAGACCAATGCAATTAGTGGTCCCAGACCAGACTTCAATAAGATGACAGACGGAGAGATATTATGAGAGAAGATTGCACGAATTTAATTTAAGACAGATATAGACAATTACGACAAATTGTATCGACAAAAAAATATTGAACATAAATAGAAGTGACGATTGGTTGATAACTTTGGCTTTAAGTTGTTAATTTGTACAGAATAAGATGCCTGAAATTTATAGCCTGTTCGTAAATGCATTACTAAGCTGCATCTGTGATACGTTTGCGATTCATTTGCAAGTCAGCTAAGGTCGATGCTTGTTAGCTGCTCAATTTAGTTCGCAAATGCATCACTACGCTGCATCTGATGCACTTCTGTGATTAGCTTGCGATGCTTAGGCAAGTCAGCTGAGGTCGATGCTTGTTTGGTTATATTTTTTGATACAATATGCATCAGCCATGTTTGTGATGCGTGTTTTAGATTTGCTTGCTTATCATCTGCTTTTTTATGTATTTTCTATCAGCTGACAGTCTCAGTGATGCCAGATGATATTTTTGCGCATCAGATACAACGCAGTGATTCATATCCGAACAAGCCTTAGATGTTAAATTATTGTTTAATTATAGAAAATGATTTGCGTTTAGATTACCTAAAAATGGTTAACGATGTTAATCGAAATCTCGGGGCTAATAAGTAAATAAATAAAGAAGCTGTAATATTTTTATTTTATAATTTGGAATGCATTTAGCCGAAATATAAAATAACAGCACCCATTAGAAGAATTTTATATCTTTGACACTTTCAGAAAAACACCAAGAAAGTTACTGTACAAAATTTATAAAAGATTTCCAAAAATATTTACTTTAAAATTTAATCATGAAAATAGCGATGTTAATAATCTAGTCTAGTGCCCTAGTGCCCTAGTGTTTGCAATTTTTATAAGCATTTAAAATAATTTGAGAGTTTTATGAATATAATTGAAAACTTTTTATTTTATTTTATAATTTAAAACAAACTAAAGCACAATTTATCAAAAAAAATTATCTTGGCATCGAATGATTTCTCCCATAAAATTTAATTTTTTTTTTTTTCAAAACGAAAAATAAAAAATATCTATATTTTTGATCGACTCAGTAAATTATTCAATACTTTCGCAAATTTATTTTTAAACGCTATTTCTCTAGTTTTTTTGTTTTAAATGATTTTTAAGAAAACGATTTTAGAAAATTACTGTATGCCAAATTTTTTCTAACTTTTTTTCTCTCTTTTTTGTATTTCTCGTCTATTCTTTTTTTCCTAAAACAAAAAAAAAATTAACAAAACAAAAAATTTTTTTTTTTTATATATATAAATAAAAATATTTTGAACTCTCTTCTTTAAAAAAAAAAATTAACAGCACCTGGTTCTATACATGGACATCATCATCACACATCATTGCGTGAACAATTGCAATTTACAACTGCCATACCACAAACGACCGTTAATAACGCACCGGGTGCACCTCGTTCCATATTCAACAGATTGGGTATAAGAAAACCATCATTATTGAGCCTCAGCAGCCCCAATCCAATACCTGGAGGGGGAGGGGCAGCAGCGCGTACATTTTCACTTGACGATCTGTTACGACCGCCTCCCCGACGTAAGATTAGGCTAAATTCAAAATTGAAAAATTAATTAATTAAAACTAATTAAAAAGCAATTCTGAATACAAAACAAAAAACAAAAATTTACAATTACAACTAAATTTAAAACTTAATTCACTCTAACAAAACCTTAAGAAAAAGAAGACCTTGAGAAATAATTAAAAAAAAAAAAAGTTTTCTTTTTCTAACACTAATTGATATCTTTAACAAAAAAAAATCGTAAAAAAACTTTTCAATACTTACAAATTTTTAATTTCTTTGTGTTTTTCATATTGTTCTTCAAAAAATCTACATTTTATTTTCTTTCACTGTCTCTTTTTCTCCCTACTCTGTCTGTCTGTCTCTTTTTCTATGTAAAACAATTTTTAATTGGTCATTGAATCTGAACGTTTTTTTTTTCTTTTCTTTTTGAAATACCACTCTCCCATTTTACCACTTAATTATACATATATAATCAACCCTCCTTCCTCCGAAATAGTTTTAATCCAAATAATCTTGATGTTGTGTTAACACGATTTTTGTATTAAAAAAAAAGTAAAAACTACTTAACATAAATATATATTATTCAATATTTAAATAACAAACCTTTCAAAAAGAATATTTTTTTAATATATTTTTTATTAATTTGTACAAATTTCTCGGAAATTCCTTAGTTCCCGGTCTGACTGATCCCTAAACTGAATGGCGTTTGTTGTAAAACAATGAATAAACAATTTATACCCAGATCTTTAAAACTTATTCTTTATGTCACTTTTACCCCAAGAAAGAAAAATTAAAAAAAAAAAAAAATATCATGAAATTTATAGCCAAAATAAAAATATCCGTATGACGTGCTAAATACCCTGAATTTACACTGAAATTTATTGTTGAAATCGTATTAATAATAAACTTTGTATTCCCGAAAATAACTTTGATAAAAAATATCCCTATTTTCTAATTTAATAAAATTCAAAAGACTGACGGACGGATTCATCAGCCCACATCCTAAACACTTAAAGATAAAAAATTTTAATATGGGAATTTAATTTTGGAGGTTGGTCCCTCGCCAAATCGATTGACTAAAACGGGATTTTTTAAATTCGAATTTTTACGAGGTAAAAAGGGTAAAAAAGTGTAAATTCATTAACCTCACATCTCCTTAACTAAAAAAGATACATAAAAATTTTTAAACTTATCGTTGTTCATTAAAGAAATAAGCGAACGGTATCTGGTACTTTTTTGAAAATCGGCCTTTTTTTTAAGAAAAAAAAAACGGGTTAAACCTGTATTATGGATACTTTTTGCCACTCCATTTATCTTTTAAACCAATAAACATCGAAATTTGTTCACATTCGTAACTTATCTTACAACTACAAATACAAATTTGGTACTTTTTCGAAATTCGAACGATTAAGAGGTGAAAATCGCACCTAATTTTTGAACTATTTTTATAAAAAAAATTGCTCCATTCATTGACATATACGTATTAAAAATACTGGCTCCCACAAAAATATTCATTTTATTAACACTACAAGGGGGAGAAAAAAAGTATCAACAAGTTAGAGTGCTATATTCGGCTGTGCCGAATCTTTGATACCCTCCACCGACAGTTCGAATGTTTAAGAAGTAATATCTGTATGATGTCTATTTATTATTATTATCTTAAACTGTGAAGATTTGTTATTAATTATGGTTTTAGGCGACTAAACTGTTTTCCAGTAGTAGGGTTTATATGGGGCCTAGGGTAAATTATGGACCGACCATCACGAAATTTCACAGCGTCATTTCTAGTCCTTTAAAACTGTGACGTACCAATTTCTGTTATAATAGCATTATTAATTATGGTTTTAGGTGTACTAAACTGTTTTCCGGGAGCAGGGTTTATATGGGGCCTAAGGTAAATTATGGACCGATCGTCACGTAATTTCACAGTGTTATTTCTAGTCCTAAAAAACTGTGACGTACCAAATTTTGTGACGCTAGCGTTATTTTTTACGGTTTTAGGCGTACTAAACTGTTTTCCGGGAGTAGTGTTTATATGAGGCTTAGGGTAAATTATAAACGGATCTTCACGAAATTTAACAGCGTGATTTCCTGTTAAATAAAACAAATTTTCGCAAAATCTTATCTCATTCCGTGCGTTGTTCCACCATTTATGTTATTTTTTGTAACAAATATATCAATTTTTTTAGGTGGTGGTTCCACATTTTGATTCATAGCTCTGGTCCTACTGAACCGATTTTGCTGGATTTCATTCCCAAACTGCTTAGGATAACTACAAACAATTTGGCACCAAGTTTGTTCATTTCTTTTGTTCGAAAGTGAGCGTGTTTTCAACAGAGGGACAGACGGACAGACAGATGGACAGACAGACGGACATGGCTAAATCAACTTAGAATTACTCAAGAACCCAGCATATATATACTTTATGGGGTCTGAGATGAATAATAAAAAAGTTTCACACGGAATGACAAACTTAATATACCCTCTTCACAACTAATTGTGGTGGAGGGTATAAAAAGGGGAAATACGGAGAACTAAATTCCTTTCTTTTACTTTTCCGTTCTATATGTGGTACATTTTGAATTTTCCATAATATTGAACTTAGAAACATAAAATTGTAGGTGCAGGGTTCTGTGTGAATCAGAACCTAAAGCACCTAGAAACATAAGCCTTGTCTTATCAATATGTACACAAAAAAAGGGAGACGCTGACGAAGTAGCGGGTTAAATCCTAGTTAAATATATTATTTATACACAGGTTCCTGTATAAAATACCATTTAATTTTTCAACGCAGTCTCCTTTTAGCTCCATACACTTTGGTCAACGTTTCTTTAATTTTGTCATCCAGTCTGTCCTTCCGCTGATCGGAATTGGAGACAAGAAATAGTCACTTGGAGCTAAATCTGGAGAAAAGGGCAGATAAGGCAATTCGTAGCCTTATTCATTGATGTTTGCCATGGAATGCTTAATAAGCACTCGGAATTTAATTTTTTCCATTTTCTTCTCAAATTACGAGGTAGCCTGCTATCAATGGCTGTTGAGAACACAAACTGAATAACTCAGCTTATTAGAATTTTGAGAGGAGTCAACTGACAGGCATATATAAAAATATAATGGTTGTCTATAATCAAATAAGGTTGTCGCAACCGTGATTGGTTATAACAAGCACATTTATGGTGGTCGAGAGTACGGAGAAATGAAATGAAAAGAGAAAGAAAAAACTTTACTCAGCTGTCAAAAAAAATCTAACTCTATGATTGTTTTAATTTGAGATGCGCTAACTTTGTTGTTGCATTTCACAAGTACGGAATTTAGAAAGAGTGAGAGAGTTTTTTTGTTTTGATTTAAGAGAGTTTCGATTCTAGTCAAGCTTCTTTGCCAACTGCTTTTTGTAAATACAGCTTTCTCTCCTTGTACTTTCTTTGCAAAAAATAAATAAAAGTAAAGCTTTTCCCAAATATCTTTTAGATTATAGTTAAGAAAGCAGTGTTATAACCACTTCATAATACAAATATAAATATAATAGAACAAATATTCCTTTTAATAAAATTCATAATTCTTCAAGACAAAAAAACCTTGATATATATCAATTCAAGTTTTTTTTTTCATACATTTTACGAAATTTCGATTTAACTAATCAGCTGGATAATGTGAAAGAAAGCTTATTTCAGTATAATACGGGCATGTTCTACAAACCTAAATGAAATGGAAACGTCGGGTGAAATGAAATAAAATTGTTTTTTTTATTTACATCAACATCATTAGGTCTTATTAGCTTATAAAAGAAAAATAAACTGGAAATGGATTTCAATTCGAACAAATTTTGAAAGTTTGTAAAAAAAAAAGTTCATTAAAATATTTCTTTTTATGTACTTCATATTTTGCGTACCAATTATCTTTACAAGAACAACTCTTAAAAACAGGAAAAACTACAGCTATTTTGTAAATAATTGAAATCAAAATCTCGTTCGATATCCATTCCACTTAATTTCGATTTTTAGAACATGCCCGGTAGTGTTCTAAAGAATTGTGAACCATGAAAAAATCAATCTGTTTCCAAGTTATAGCCGTGAGAAAAGTTGTATTTTCTTCGAAAAAATCAAATTTTAGCCAAAATATACATGAGGCCATAAAGTTCGAACAGCAGCTAAAAAGCGTTTTTGCTAGTTTCGATAACAGCTTCGAGAAATTCCCCTTAATAGTTCTTTATTCCTGGTTGAAAACCAATTTTCTGTTCCAAAACTATTCCGGGGATTTTGTATAAGGACTTAGAAAGATCTTTTCGTAAGCATTTTGTAAATTAATATAGAATTTGTTACAACATCCTGTTCTGGAGAAAATTTATGATTAACTGGGATTCCCCGGTGGCCGAAATCCGACCACTTGACATTTACTTTCGAGGGAACCTTCGCGTTGTACAATAAAAACTTACATATGTTAAGAGAAAGGCAAAATTCACTATTCACATTTCTTTGCACGTATGTCTGCAAGATAAACTCAAAATCTTGTCAAACACTTTAATTCCAAAAATTTATAAATATAAAAAATATATTGTGCATATCCCCGTATTTAATTTATAAGATTTTCATGAAATGTTATCAGAGTAAAAAATAGAAACACAGATCTTCGTTTAAAGTCATTAAAAAAGTTACCGACTTTTATTTTCTTAAATGACGTTTTTGCGCAAGTGCAAAATGAAAACAAAGACATTTTGGGAGAACAACATAGAGCTCAATTGTCGTTTTTGGGAGACTAACAAAAAACTCAACCACTATTTATACATGTATGTGCGTGTGTTTGCAAACAGATTTAAAACGCTTTTTAAACCCTTTGATCCTGAAAGCTTAGAAATTGTGCATATCTACACAAAAATACCTTTAAAACGATATATGATTCATTAAAATCGGTGGAAGATAAGATACTTAAAATCAATGTCAAAAAAATTGTTCCCGTATTTATGTATATAAAAGATATATTTAACCATAAGCCGATAATCACAAATTTAGAAATCTATGTCATTGACCCGATATTCTGGCGTTTAAGATCCTCTCGTATTCTTGTATATAGTGTGAAAGATATATTCATATACATAATAACGAATATTTTGTTCGTATAAGACCCATAAATATAAAAAATTTTTTTTGACTCCAACTTGAAATTATCGATTATAAATATTTCCATTTAAAGTTTAATTTTAAAAGTGACATATTGAATAAAAGTTCTAAATATTATGTTTATCATCCCCTCCACAAAAAAAAAAAAAAATCTACAGACAAATTAACCCCAAGTGCGTTATTTAAAATGCAAAAACCCTACACACTCTACTTTTCCAACTACTCAGCATTAACACGTTATTTTACAAACCCTAAAAATATGCTTTAATAAAAGAAATTGGCACTAATTAATTGCGTTCGTAAATTTAAAGACAAAAACGAATATTTCATAAAGTGTTCATTGTCACAACAAAACTTTCAAAGTATCCACACAAGACTTTAGCACCTCTTCCCGGTTTGTAACATTATGTAACAGCTTAGTGCACTTTGTATGTCCCCGCTTGTTTATAAAATAATCCCAACCAGATATTTTCAAATTAATTTTGAAAACCTACATACATTAATAATAATTATATTGCACTTTTGTATTTACACCAAATAAAAATCTACCCTTTTAAACTAAAAAATTAAATAAAATAAAAGCTTAAGCTTTTTCAACATCTGCTTTAAAATGTAATATTATTTTGTTATAATTTTATTTGTAAGTTTCAGCAAGAAAGTACTAACATTCACTAAGTACTTAATCTTAAAAAAAAAAATAAAACAAATACAGCAAAAAATGTGAGTCCAATTTATAAATCGTCATTTGAAAATGAATAGCTTTTAATTTCAGATATTTTTTTTTTTTATTTATTCATAAAAGTTTTTGTAATGAATAATGTTTATTTCAGATTGAAGAAGGTGTTCGAATTTAAATAATTTCTTTTATTTGAAAATTATTTTACTTAAAATCACTCACTAACAATATTTAAAGTTTTACAAGTTTTCAATGGAAAGATTTATTTATTTTTTAAACAGTTCGAGTTGTTATTTAAAAACAAAAGCTTTTGAGCGATATTCACAATACAAGCAACAGTTTTTGTTTGGGTTTCACAGTGTAAGCAAACATTTTTTCAACAAACGCCCACATTTTTAGAAGAAAGAATTAACTAGACCGATCTAAAAATGGCTAAATTGCCATTACTTTTTAACAATAGGATTTCCTTCATACATTTTGTATGAGCATCAGAATTTTTGACAGAAAGAAAACGTATACAAATAAATGAGTGATATTGAAATAATTTTAGTCCTTAAACTTATACTCACAAAAGTAGTTTGTTTTAAAAAAAAAAACCAACAAATCTTGCAGGGTAAAATTTTGCAATAATTTATTTGATCAAAATGCCGAAAGGGAAGGAACTAATGGTGTTTTCTTTTCTACAAAAAAATGTGACATTATCAGCCATGTCACAGAGTACAATTCCGTTCGGAAACGGAATTCATTCCGTATTTTGGTGCTTCAGAAAATGACGAAAAAATGTTTCGGAATGAAACCATTTTTGTTTTCATGAACGGTATGGGAGTTGTCTGTATCTGAAAGGCCATAAAACTATCAAAATACACTTTCCATCAACAAACAAATATGTTTTCTTCAATTCCGAACGGAATCATTTCGAACGGAATTGTACTCTGTGACATGGCCCTATATTTAAAAAAAAAATGCAATTTTGTGTATGTTTCTGAAAAATTTTGCTCCCGAAAAGGGTGGCTTGTTTTATTCTAATAACTCACCCTTTTCGGGAGCAAATTTTTTAAGAAACAGACACCAAATTGCATTTTTTTAAATAAAATGTCACATGTTTTTGTAGAAAAGAAAACACCATAAGTTTTGCCGAAAGGAAAACCATCTTGCACCTTTATGACCAAGGCAAACAGTTTCTTATATATCGCAAATGTTTAAAAGGTGTTGCCAAGGGTGCAAAGTAACGTGGAAAAAATTTAAAATAAATATATCCCGACATGGCCGTCCAAAATTGGAATCAAACAGAAATTTAAGCAAAATACTTAAAGAAATTCGTGAAAACCTACATTTATCTCCGTCAAAACCGAATGACAAGCTGAAAGGAACTCTACAATGTAAGCGACGAGACACTTCATAGAGTACCACGATCAAACAGATTTCATGGTGGAGTAGCAAGAATTAAAACATTTTATTGCTAAAATTAGGAGAAATATGCGATTATCCTTCACTAATTAACACATTAGCAAAGATTTTGACTTTTGGAATTCCATTTTATATAGCGATGAAAGTGTCTAATAGACGACGCATTGATTGAAGATAGCCGAATGAGTCCCTTAAAATAAAAAACCCCAAGCCGATAGTAAAACATAGAGAAGGTTACATTATGGCAAGAGGCTGTATGTCAGCCTTCGAAGTTGGAAATCAACTGCCTTATTTATAAAAATAAAAAATAAAACATGTTAATAAAAGGTTTATTTAACAAATTTTCATACAAAATTCGTTTCATAAACCCTTTATTAACATGTTTTAATTTTAATAAATAAGGCCACTTATATTTATAGATGGAATTATGGACCAACATAAAGCAACCCCTAATGCAAGTAGTTTTCATTTAAACTAAACTTTTGCCAACGCCTCCTTAAAGCCCGGACTTGAACCCAATAGAAAACGTCTGGGCGTATTTAGAGAAATAGGCTCGTTAACACCACCATTTTTTTCGAAGATAACGTCGAAACAAGTTCTCCTAGAAGAATGGGGAATATACCTCAAGACAAGTGCCGGAATTTAGCGTTATCCATACCATGGCGATAATCTACAATTTATAATAACAACGGATATGTCACAAGATATTAACTTATACGGAAGAAATTAGAGGATATTTTTTTAAAGCAAAATTCTTTTCTGACCTTTTTAATTAACTACACTCAAAAGAGAAATCAATCCATCCGTACTCAAATTAATCTGAAGCGGTATTAATAGTACGGTGAGTACGGATTTTCTTAAATCATGTACAGAAAGATTGATTCAAGTACGGATTTTCAATCGCAAAATACTTAATTATCCATATTCAATCCAGATTTCGTTCCTAAAATGATCCGAAAATGAGATTGATTTAAGTAAAACTAAGATTGAATCAATCTCAAAATGCGTTTGATTCAAGATTTTTTAAATTGTTTTAATCCGGATTCGTACTTAAATCAATCCGAACATAAGATTGATTTAAGTAAAACTAAGATTAAATCAATATTAAAATGCGCTTGATTCAGGTTTTATAAAGTTGACTTTATCCTGAAGAAAATTTTATTATGATTTAATTACTTGCCCGTATTACACATTATAGTATTATAAAACACCAACATCATGCCCGATATGGTTTTTACTTTAGAAATCTTATGTACATATTTAACCAAAAATATAAACTAAATGAGAAAGAAGAGTTCAAATTGACTTTTGAACCCTTCGTGGTACACATGAGTCTGGCCAGATTTTTTTCAATGTGTATAGAAAATCAAAACATGCGTAAGTCGGAGGGTTAAAAACAACGAAAAGTTTAATCTTTATTTTACTTGATTTAAGAATTTTATACTTATTTCAAGAAATTCCGGGATTGGGATTCGAAAAGGTGTTATGATACTTGCTATTTTTTGTATTGGATTTTTTTAGGATTGACTGAATGAAACAACAAATGCGAAAAAGGACAAGAAATACAATTTGATAAACAAACCCTTTTTTCTGATTGACATTTCTCATGTTTTTTTTTTTTTTTTTTCTTTGACAAAAACAAAAAAAAAGGGTAAAAGCTTGGACAGGTGAAACTATTTTGTTTTTGATCAGTGAAATAAAGCAGGTGCCCCGCATATGGGATTTCAAATCATAAATTTTCAATTAAAGAAAATACCCCGATGTAATTCGTAATATTTTACATTATTTGCATTAAATTTTATTGTTTATAATAAAAAATTGTTTGTGATTCCAAAATAAAATGTAAACAAAACAAACAATACTGCCCACGTTTTTTGCCCACAAAAACCCGTCAAAAAATCTTAAAATCGCAAAAGAAACGTTAAAACCCGCTACTTTCGATCAAAAATTAAAAAAATTGGCAACAGTGCTAACAATTAATCTGGAAATGTCACTTTTAAGTTAAAAATTTTTGTATTTTTTTTGACAGTCTAAGATTATTTATCGATAACACGCGTATTTTTTGTTTGACATTTCAAGATTTTTTATGATATAATCATACCCTTTACACTTAGTCAGTTTTCCTATGCAAATATATTTGCACTGTTCTCCAATATAGAAAAAATACAAAAAATAGCAAGTATCAAAACAGCTAAAGCAATTCCATTTAGGATTGTTTTGAGAAAGTTTACGCGTTATTCGTACTAGGATTTTTGAGTTCGACTCGTACTTAAAGAAATCATAAGAAACTTGATTTATCCCGAGTGTTTTTCTTTCTGAGCAAATACTTTTGAAATTTTGGATTAAGAGCGGTGATGCCAACAAAAATTTTTAAAAATCCCTACGTGTCTAAAAAAAATCCTTTTTTCCCCTACAACCAAAAAAAATTCCCTTAACTGTTCCCAACGTTAAAATTTTCTTGCTTAAGCGTCAGGCGAATAAATACATATTTTGTTAACATTTTGTTTATATTATATTAAAAGCATTTTTTTAAATTTATAATAAAAGCATTCATTAACAACAAGAAAAAACCTAAGCAAATATGTACATGCTATACACGCACATATAAAACTGATAAATTAAAACTTTAATCTAGAGACAAAACTTATTCAGAGTGCGTGCTTGACTTTTCATTTCCTTATCTTTTGCCATTTTTAATGGACTTAATATTTTTCAAGAATATTTATTTTAGAATATTTTTGTATAATATAAGTATCTAATATTTTTAGCGAACACGGTGCCAAATAAAAGAGAATTATCTGTAGAATTTAAAAAAAAATGTTTTTTAAGAAAATCGAAATTGTATGGTTTTATTTCTGTTAGTTTAGAAGGTGTGATTTTTTTTCTCGGTACAAAATTATTTTCTATGTAGAAATTTTATTCAATATGAATACGAGTGCGAATGCAAATAGCAAAAATTAACGAATAGTTCGCAAACGCGAACCCGAATATTCGTCACACTCATGATATATACGTACATCGTTTTGGCAATTGTTAAAGATTGCCAGGCTTAAAGGACTCATTATCTCATCTTTACGTAGTTTTACACACTATATTGAAAATGAGATAATTGGGGGATTCACGAGGTGTCATAAAGTCATAAGTCTTTTAATAATAACATGAAAAAATACGACTCTTGTGAACAACCCCTAATAATTTAGTGTTCTATTTTGCATTTAAATCAGCTGATTTAAAACAAATATAAAAAATAAATATTTACGTCACATTATAATATTTTTTAATTCTTATCCATGAATAAATAAATAAAATTAGATCTTATACCGTGTTCAGATATGTACCTTAATTGAGTTTTACGCAATAAATGCCATTATTGAGCTCAATTTTCCATACAAAATTGCAATTTAGTTATTGCTCAATTAATACGAAATTGTTATAAATATTGAGTAAAATTAAAATGCGACACTGTAACAAGTGTGTTCATTAAGCAAAACACAACTTACTAAACAGTGTTTTGACATTTGGCAATTGAAATTACAACAAAAAAAGGCCCATCCATTTGGTCTGCGAAAAAACCATATGTTTATTCCTTAAAGATGTCAAAAGTTGTTTACATTTTCTTATACATGTACCTTTTTGTTTACGTTGAAAGTTGTATGTAGTAGTTATATAAATTGAGTTAGCTAAATTGTGTATATGTGAATAGAAAAATAATTATGTCAATTAACCGAATATTGACTCAATAAAAAAGGTATATCTGAACACGGTATTACCTGACTATTTTCCATTTTTTAGACGCAAACCACAAATTAATTTTATTTTGTTTGTTTACCAAACATCAGAGTCCTAAGCCGATATAATTTGACGCCGCAAGTCTTTTGTTGCAAAAATTGCTAGCCGCAGGTCAAATTCGGATATTAGCCAGATAAAACTTTACCATCAACGGCGACGGCTACAAAAACTAAGGCGGTTCGGCTCAGCCGCTCAGCGCAGGTCTCTGGTGATTAATTACGACAGCACAATAAACATAGCAAGCAAAGTTCTATTAATTTAAGACACTTTTTGTTTACAAAGCAACAACAATATTTTTAAACCATTGTAAAATGTTAAAACATTATGGCAATATAACATGATAGCACACCTTGTGAATACCCCAAATATGTTAAAAATTCCTAACATTTGCTTTAAAATAAAAAAATGCTGTCCTCTTTTCCATACGTTTGAAATTTTCAGAAAAATCCCTACAAATAGGGAAAATTCCCTACTATTGGCTTCACTGATTAAGAGTATAATAATTGCTTGTTCTTGTCTATCTTTTAACACATTAATAACGAAAAATCCCTGCTTAAAATAATAAATTGATGGTGTTCAACCACAATTTTCAAAAAACTTAACTTTTTTAATTTTTTTTAATTAATAAAATTTTGTTTGTCGTACTTAATTTCCAATTTTTTTCTTTTAAAATGCTCTGAAATTTATTGTTGGAGGATAAGATAGTTTTTATACGCATTTCACTGGTTGCTTAGGCCAGATCATCAGCAACATTCTCCCAAAAAAAATTTAAAAAAGTCAAAGATATTAGTAAACAAAACTCTAAAGTTTATGAGAATTGCCAAACACTCAAAAAGTCTTATTTTCAACGATATCAAAGCTTAAACGAAATACCAACAATAAACAGTGGGTTTGTAGTTCACAAGAAAACAAGAAAAATTTAAAACTCTTAAAAATTGCATTGGGCTCTTAAAGTTCCCAATATAATTGGCCCAATTAAGTTTTACATTTTCTTTTAATTAAATTCACATTTTCTTTATCTCTTTAAAACCAAAAGAAACCCACCTGAACCCTGAAATAAACATTATGAAAATATCTAAAAACCATTCAACGACATTATTAATTAATTAAGGACTCTGCTAGAACAATTCATTTTGTCTCAAATGAACAAACAGTAATTTTGTCATAAAATAAGTTGTACATAAATACACTAGATATGCTAAATAATAAAAAGAAAAGCATTTAACTTATTTCAAATTTTTGCAAACTACTCATTGAAAACCAAATTTTTCATTAAATTTAAAAGAATGAATTAATTAACTAGAAGAAGAACTTTAAAAAAAAAAAAGTTTCAAATAACATTTTGACAATTTCATAAATTTTGAAACAAAAAAAATACATAAAACTATTTAACAAATTTAGATTTTTTTTATACAAATAAAAACAAGATCTTTTGTGGCTGCTGGTGGGCAAATTTTAAAAATAATTAATATTTTTATAAAATATTTAAGTATAATAAAAGTTATAAGTAAACTTAATTTATGTATTTGTAGTTAATTATGTATTTTGATTACCAAATTGATGTTTTGTACTTTTTTAGTTTTATACTTTGGCATTCGATTAAATTGGTCGTTGATTTGTTGTTTTTTTTTTTTTTGCAATAAGAGAAGTATGCGAAGATCAATTGTAAAATATCAATAGCTTTATTTTTCAGTCCTATTGAAGTCTTTCTGATCGGTAAAACCTTTCTCGTCTTACCGCCTTTTTCTGATGTGCGAAAGAATTATAGGCTTTGATTTTGTTAAGCTATTTCACATTTTATATTAAGTCGTTCTGTACTCCTGTCGTAGCTTTATTCATATTTTATTCTTTTCATTTGAATTCTTACTTAATTTACCGAGCAATAGTAACTAAGACCTTCAGTCCGTTGTCTCTGGTGGGAATCGAATCCGCATGTCTCGCACTTCTTCGGCACCTAAATTTTATATTTACATTATCTCCAATACTTTTTCAGGAATATTTGTGGGCTCTTTTTCAGTTCTCCCAGCTAGCGTTTTGTATAATAACACTATGCTAGTTAAAAAAAATAACAGACAAGCCGGGCACTTGGGGTTTTAACATAATTCGGGTACGCTGAATACAGTGCTGCCCGCCGTTTTGTAGATTGGCTCTGGTTTTCGAGATATCGAGGTCAAATGTATGACTACTCCTACTTTATGTTTCATCTCAATCATTGATTTTTAACATACCCACCAGAGAACGGCTTTGTGCAATTGCAAAAAAATCGCATTAAATGAACAGCAACAAATATACTCGCTTGCGGTCATAAAATCAAACTTGCGCAACCGCAAACATTCGCTGCTGGTTTGCAGTCATTCAAATAATGCACATCGTGCTTTGTTATTTATACCATCGTTAGCCTCGTTTTTTAATAAAGATGTTTGTGTGTTCGGTGCGACAATGATTGTTTTGGTAAAGAAAAAAAAATACAAACAAAAAAGCTAGAAATCAAGCAAATATTACTCATGAAGACATTCAGCAGTTACTATGTAGTACAAGAAAAAAAATTTAAATGAAACTTAACGCACATACTGATGTAGGTACAAACATTTTCCATAGGAACAGAATACTTTTTTTATCATCTTAAAAAGTACAGTAGTTCTGTATGTACAATGTATTCTTGTTATTGTTGTTAATTTTAACAAAGCGTCTCATCGAGTGGTTTATTGTTGTTAGTGTTAACAAAGCGTCTCATCGAGTGGACAATGACTACTTGAATGCAAAAGTATAAGAATGTTTTAAGTTTTGAGTTTACACAGTTGTGTTATATTGCGTGCGCAACAAAAATACAAACAAAGCACTTTCAGTAAAAAACGAATCCATGCAAAATTCAAATGTATACGAAACGATGTAAAAATTACCAACGTTGAGCTTTGTTTTGCAGGCAAAGAGTTCATGTAAATTTGAGCGTATGAATAAATCAAGAAAAATTGTGATTTTGCAGTTCTCTGATACCCACCCGCTATATCCATTCTTTAAGGGGGCTCCCATACAAAATGTTTAATGCAGAGAATATATTGAAAAAAAATCCCATAAATACCCAGGAGTCGCCCCTAGTAAGATAAAATGTATGACCGACCTCAATTAGTTTTTTGTTCTTAACATTTTCTCGAAACATACTTGCCCCTTGTCACCACTTTTTAGGGAAGCTCCCATACAAATATTGCGTTTTATGAAATTCTTAAATTAATTAAAATTTTTCGACTTTTGTGAATAAAATCAAAAGTTGGTAACAGATTATAATCATTTATGGGTTGTTTGGTTTGCAGCTTCGTTTTTTATATGTCTGCAAAAAAAGCTTAGCTGCATTTTTTAATTTTTATGAATTTTTAAAAAACAAAAATTTCGAAATTTTGATAGAAAACGACTGCCCTTTACTTTTCTTAAAGGAAATTTTATTGCGGAATTTCGAATTTTTTTTAGTAATTTCAATAAACTAAACCGTTTTTGAGTTACGCGAATATATGTTGTGCAACCTCCTCCATTTTTGAAATAACGGTATATCTCAAAAACCAGAGCCAATCAAAAAAACGGCGAACACCACTGGATTCACCGTACCTGAATTAGGTTGAAACGCCAGGTGCCCAGCTTGTCTCAAAAAAAAATTTCAATTTGTTGCACAGTGTAATCGAATCTTTTCAGTATCAGGAGGACGATTTTCTTGATCTGGACATCGAGCCCCTGCTGTAGGGTGTTAACTATTGTGAATGCCGCTAAGAGAGGGTGATAGAGGGTATTCGCCTTAAGGTGGCCGATTTGTCAAAAAGGCTAAGCGCCATCACAGTTTTTTTTGTAACCCTTGCATACTAGGCCGCTTAACGTTTTGTTTTTGAAGTTGGTAAAAAATCCTAAAGCTCATTTTCCGGCGCTGCGAAAAATGGCCCCAAAAAAATAAATGAAAATTGACCCCAAATTTGGGGCTTTTATTCATAATGCAATATGGCCCCATTTTTTTATGAAAAATTACCCCAAAAAAAATGAAAAATAACCCTAAAAATAAAATGAAACATGACCCTAAATCTGGGGTTATTCTTCATTATGGAAAATCACCCCAAAATTTATAATGAATCTTAACCCCAAAAAAGAACACAAAGAAAGTTACATTAAACATTTTCGGTGCAGTTCTTATGCCCGAAACTAAAAATCACAAATTAAGAAGTCCGATTTCAAAATCCGGATAATTATACAGTTTTGGTTTTAAAAATCGTACGATTGATAGCATGGTTGGGCCTTCGGCCATGCGCAAGGATTTTTTTCTCTATGGTATAACGAACACTGGGTTTGCTTACTAAAGCTTCACGTTATAGACGGTCTGCGGCCTGGCGCAAGGATTTTCTCTTCTATGGTATAACGAATACTGGCTTCGCTAACTAAAGCTTCTCTATATAGCCGGCCTTCGGCCGGGTGAAAGGATTTTCTTCTCTTTGGTATAATGAACACTGGCTTCGCTCACTAAAGCTTCACTACATAGGCGGCCTTCGGCCGGGCGCAAGGATTTTCTTTTCTATGGTATATCGAACTCTGGCTTCGCTCAGTAAAGCTTCTCTTAATAGCCGGCCTTGGGCCGGGCTCAATGATTTTTTCCTCTATGGTATAACAAACACCGGCTTCGCTAACTAAAGCATTTCTGCATAACCGGCAAGGATTTTCTCAACTTTGATATAAGAATTCGGGTTTTTATACTATCCCTAGAAACTTTTACATAGAATTATCAAAAAGTAATTTCAATTTTTGGGAATACAAAATTTTAATTTCAAAAGAGTTTGTTATTCGTGCTTAATTCCCAGTTTTTATTCTTGATAAAAACACTTGAAATTTATTGTTGATGGGATAAGCTATTCCTATGCATTTCACTGGTTGCTTAGGCCAGATCATCAGGAAACTTCATCCATAAAGATTTTAGAAAAACTAAAGATATTAAACCAAATAAAACTGTTAAACGTAGAAGACTTTTAGCAACAGTTTTACTTGTAACAATATCAAAGCTTTAACAAAACACATCAACAATAAAAAAGTGGGTTTATCTCATCTTACATTCCCCCCTACAATTAGTTGAAATTCTCTCAACATTAATTGTAGTTGTAAGTAGGTTAAGAAAAACAAAATAAAAAACAAACAACAACTTACAAAAGATGTTGTCAATTAAGTGTTGATGTGTTTTGTTAAAGCTTTGATATTGTTACAAGTAAAACTGTTGCTATAAGTCTTTAATCCGTAGAAGTTTATCTAGTCAATTCTAACTTTAACCTTCACGCAATTACGTATCTAGTATTTTTGAACTCTTTAAGGCTTTCACACTGAAAAGAAAAATCAATCCATCCGTACTTAAATCAATCCGAAGCGGTATCAAAAGTACGGTGAGTGGGATTTTCTTGAATCAAGTACAAAAAGATTGATTCAATTCCGGATATTCAAGCAAAAAACTTAACTTATCCATATTTATCATTAATTTAATCCCGAATTCTTACTTAAAACAATTCGAAAGCGTAATTAAATTGATTCTAACCTAAAACAGAAGAAGAATATTATTATAAATGATATACTAACCCGTTTTTCACCTTACAGAATGTCAATTATAAAACACCAGCATCATCCCGACTTGTTTCCTACTTTGAAAACTGTATGTACATATTTAACTAAAAATGTAAACTAAATAAGAGCTTTAAAAAATTGATTTAACTTTTTAAACAAGAAAATAATGGGGTTTTTTCTTGTTTCGTTGTTTTTACACACAACAAGCGAATCGTTTCTTACCTACTTGTGTGGTGTTGTTGTAGTGTCTACAGCAGACTTTGAAAAACATAAGCGTATGCACGCATAAAGAATGCATTGATGAAAGATGAGACTAATAAGTAATATGAGATTAAAAACGCTCACTTTTTAATTTTACGCTCAGAGTAGCAGAACCAACGAAAAGTTCAATCCTTGTTTTACTTGGTTAATTTTTGGGCCATCTTTCGCTTACGTTAGGCGATTTTTAGACATTGCCTTGGGCGATTTTGCTTAGGGTTATTTTTCTGGCAGCCCTTAATCAAGATCAGCTTTTTTGTAGCCTTTTATTCTAATCCAGTTTTTAGATTCTCTTTTTCGCGTTTGTCTTTTATAATCCCTATTGAAGACATTATCTCTTTTCATCTTAAGATGTAAGAGCTTTAATGGTTCTATTCTTATAACACAAAGTCTTTTAATATATTGATAGATGACCACCTTTAACCTTGATTATGTAGTTAACTCTTTAAAAAAATGCAAGCTGCTCGAAAGAGATCTTGTGTTATTTACACCCATTTTCTTAGAGGGGCTGCTTTAAAAGCGTCCATCTTAGAGAATTTTTAAGTAATGACCTTGGCATTCAGAAAACCTCAAATAGAGAAATCTATATGAATTACATGAAAGCCACTAATGCACTCTTGTGATCGTGCTGAGTTCTGTTAAAAGTGTCTGGACTATTTTCGAAATTTGTAGCTGCCCAAGTCTTAACTGTTTCTTCTAGAACTGTTTCTCCATATATTTTTGCGTAAAGTTTAAGGCCAACAAGTAAAAGTCCAGCGAAGAGCGCAGCGAAGAGCGTCGTAACCGCAGCCAAAACCCTAACGTGTGATGGTGCTTGGGCTATTGTGGCCATTCTAAGTTCTAAATTATTCGCGCATCTCTCCCTTAAGCAAATTCAATAATGCTGTTGCAGCCGTTTAAGTTTTTTGCTTTTTGAAGTCAAATTTTTCTGTAAGATTTAACCCTTTTTGAATTTTAATTTCTAGCAATTTAAAATTAGGACAATAGCGGTAATACTATTGCTAAGTATAGGATTTTTCTTTTGGAAATACTTCATTTGTCACACCTTGTATATAAGTCCTTTTTTGGACCTGTTGCAACTCCAATCGTTTACCGACTTTAGACCTTATTCTTCATTATGTATTATTAAGAATCAATATTAGTGTTAATGCATATAATAATACATACAATAATGGCTTTAAAGTATTTATTTGAACTATTTTTTTTTAACTTAAAATTGCAATTATCCTTAGTACTTGTAAGTAAGAAAATCCATACCTTTCGTATACTTCTCCCAAAATATTGCTGTTTTTTATAAAAGTAAACCTTAGTTGCATGATTTTATTTAATTATTCCAAACATTGTTTATTATTCAAACATTTGTAGTGTCTGTAATTTTATTTCCCTTGTATATTATTTCCCCTTATTTTATTATGGAGCATCCTTTTTAGTTAAACGCTTTAATAAGAAAACAAATAACAGAAATTAAAAATTCTAAAAAATCCATTAGCATTTTTCAAACACTTCTATGTTCTTATGTGTTTATCTGTTTTTCCTTTCTTAAACTAAAAAAATCTTAAATGTTTAATTATGATTTCTTAAAGCCTAGCAAAGATAACAATAATGTCTTAAAATAAATCTTAAAACAAAATCGAGCAATAAATATTAAAATATTCCCAATTTTATTTCTATTTTCTTTTTTTTCTAAAAAAAAAAAAAAAAACTCCAATAGGTTCACCCTCACCACGCAAAAAACGCAACAATTCTACACCGGTTAAGAAAAATGCCGCTGAAAAGAAACAAATCCTACAACAATTAGTTTCCCCTGCTGCCCAACAGGCCAAGCCTAAAGTTAGTTTGGGAGAATTGATCTCAATGTCGGAGAATCGCTTAAGACTCAGCAATGTTGATTCGGAAAGTGATATCAAAGAAACTACTTTCTCAGAAAATACTGGTTCTTTGACATCGGCTACCGTAGAGCGAGCCATTAATGATCCTAAGCTAGAAAAGAAAGTGACATTTGCCCGCTTGCTTAATAAAGTTTCCGCCGAAATGAGTTCTGGTTCAGAGGTAACTACATATAAAAATAATTAGTTTTTCTCTGTTTTATTTGTTTGTTTTTTTTTTCTTTTTAAAACTTTTAATAACTTTTATTACTTCATTTACTTTCCTTTTAAATTTAACCAACAAGGGCAATGATTCTCAGGCAAAAACAAAGAGTCATTATATACGGACTCCTAATCATCGTAAAGAAGAGAATGAAGCTTTTCTTTAATCTCTTATCGAAAAAAAAAGTATAATCAAAGCAAAGAGAAAAAAAATCTCATTACAAAACTAATTTGTTATAAAAGCAGCACTTTGAAAATTGTTTTGCATTTAATTAGTTAATTTCATACAGCACTCAATTTTATTCATTTCAAAGATCAAAACTTTTTCACAGCCGAGACACAAACCATTTTAATAAATCAAGCATCTCTCACATCATACACAAAATTTGTAGTTAAAACACTGCCAAAATTGTTTGTCTGGGAATCACCCTGTGTTGATATTGTCCAATTTTATAAACGTTTTAATGTTAATACTTTGTAAGAAAATTTTTTTTTTAATTAAACTTTTAACTTCCACAATTTGCCTATTAAAACAATTTTTGCTTTGCTCAATCAAACCAATTAATGTTGGCCATTTTACTTTTTTAACCTTCTGTATGCCAAGAAACCTATTTAGTCAAAAAAAGTAACAGCTTATGGTTCAATTGACACTTCTTAACTTAAAAAAATTGGCCACTGTCCATTAGCCGCCCAACGCTGCCATATTAAATTCATGCTCTAAGTTTTGAAGGCAATTTTACAGATAGAACTGTAGAGATAGGCCAATAAGGGTTTTCCCCCTTGTTCACATGTAATTTTTATGGAAAAACTGAGTCTTTAAGCGTCGCGTTGAATTAAAATAGGGAGCTGATCTTGTGGAGGATAATTGTATGCCTACTAGAAACTTTTGAGATCATAGCACTACAGAAAAACAAAAAAAATTGGTTTTTAAAGCGCCCTAATGTGTAGGGATTTTTTTAATGAAAATAAATTCTTAAAGATATTTTAAATGTACCGAGTTAATATTACAGCACAACACATAAGTGTGCAGCTTGTCAAACTTTTTAGTCTTAAGCTTCGTACAGACGATCGTCAGATCTTACAATGTTGTCATTAAAATTGCCTTAAAATGTCTTGCAACTGTGTGAACATTGTAAGCTCGTTTTCATTTGGAAGATGTATAAAATTAATGCATATGGGCATTTCCGTCAAAAGGTCCACCGTGACCGAAAATTTAAAAGTTATTAAAAGCTGATTATTTTACGATATTGTTATATAGAAATATTTAGATTTTACTAATTTTATAAATTTACTCATAAATTTGTTCACTTAGATGAACAATCAGACTGCAAATTTGTGCAAACGTAATTTCTTATATGTGAGAATGTTTTATTGTATGTTTTCTTTAATATTGTCTTCCTTAAAAGAGGTGATATTTGATAAAAATTGTTCCAAAAAAATTTTCTTACATGGTCTGTAATCTAAGGAAGAGTTCAAAGAGCAATATGCTATTCGGATTAACGAAAAATTTTTATTTTATTTTGATCATTATTCAGTTAAATTATTACGGAAAAAAGTTCACGTTCGAAATGTCACGTATCGACCTAGATTTTGGATTAAAAAAAAGAACATACAGAAGATTTTGGAATCAAACCAAGACATTTTAATGTTACATTGCTACATAAAATTCTGAAAGTAGTTTGACTAAAAAATTGTGCCAGGTTCCGCTGAATTACGCCTTTTTATACATGGCCAAAAAAACTACTTCTGTTTTTTTCACGTTCGAACCGCTGATTCATTTTTAGTAACTGCAATTGACAATTTTTAATATTCTGCCGATAAAATACGGCGCTGCGAAATATGGCCCCAGGAAATATGGTCCCAAAAAAATAAATTAAAATTGACCCCAAATTTGGGGCTATTTTTCATAATGCAATATGGCCCCATTTTTTTAATGAAAAATTACCCTGGAAAAATGAAAAATAACCCTAAAAATAAAATGAAATATGACCCTAAATTTGGGGTAATTCTTCATTATGAAAAATAACCTCAAAATTTATAATGAATTTTAACCCCAAAAAAGAGCATAAAAAAAGTTATATTAAAAATGTTTGGTGGAGTTCATATGCCCGAAACTAAAAATCCCAAATTTAGAATCTCGATTTCAAAATCCGGAAAATTAAACAGTTTTGTTTTTAAAAATCGTAAGATTGATAGCATGGTTTGGCTTTCGAACATGCGCAAGGATTTTCTTCTCTATGGTATAACGAACACTGGTTTAGCTAACTAAAGCTTCTCAGTATAGCCGGCCTTCGGCCGGGTAAATGGATTTTCTTTTCTTTGGTATAACGAACACTGGCTTCGCTAACTTAAGCTTCAGTACATAGCCGGCCTTCAGCCGGGCGCAAGGATTTTCTTTTCTATGGTATAACGAACTCTGGCTTCGCTAAGTAAAGCTTCTCTTAATAGGCCGGGCTCAAAGATTTTTTCCCTCTGTGGTATAAAAACACAGGTTTCGCTAACAAAAGCATCTCTGCATAAACGGCAAGGATTTTCTCTACTTTGGTATAAGAATTCGGGTTTTTTTTAATATCCCTAGAAACTTTTACATAGAATTTTATAAAATTTGTGTAAAAATGTTTGGGGTGATTTTTCATTTCTTAAAATTTGCATTTTTTATTACTAGACGAAAAATAGCCCCAAAGTAAAAATTGTGATTTTATTTGGGGCCATTTTTCATTCCTTGATATTGGGGTAGATTTTCATTCCACTTAAAATGCAAAAACACCCTTTCGAAAAAATGAAAAATAACCCAAAAAATTGCGCCAAAATTACGTGTTGTTGTGTCTCATGTAAAATTTTGGGGCCGTTTTTCATTTTCCTTTTGGGGCCATATTTCCTGGTGTAATTTTGCGCACTGCCATTAAATACAGATACTGGCAACCCTAGAATTATGCTTTAAAATTAATGTTACAACAACAATGAACGAAGGAACAAATTAATAGTTCGATTAGCGCTATATTTTTGTGTTTGTTTTGGATGCTATTCTTATGTCACGAACGTGCTGCGAAAACATCAGTTATCTTTGTCATTTCAAATTGGTCAGTCTTAGGTATTTCAAAATAAAAGTTCAAAGCAAGATATTTGCTGCAAAAAAATATTGATCGGAATTTTATAAGCTTTTAAAGCTCGTCAGGTACGATATTGTAAGTACTAAAATGCAACCAAATGCATCATCTTATTATGTCGGTATTTAGTTTAAATTTGGTCAAATCTTATTTTATTACAATCAAAATCATCTTACAAAATTTTTTTGGAATCGGTCCATATTTGACCATAGCTCCCATACAACTGCTAGTCCCGAAAATAGCTTTTAGTGTCATAACTTCCTTATAAATGTTGGTATTTACATAAAAATTTCCGACAATGACTTTTACGATAGGTACTATGTCATGACAAAATGTTGTGCGGGTAGGTCCAAAATTAACCATAGGTCCCATATAAACCCCCTTCCTTAAATCGACTAGAGGCAAACAATTATCATATTGATGGAGATAACTGAATAATAATCGGCACAAATAACTTTTATATAATTCTTAACCTCATAGCATAATTCTGTTCTGGTGATCTTGATGGGCCACGGGCCCTAAGTAGGGTACACTCTCAAAAAAAATTGTATTTTAAATATTAAAGTGAAGGGTATCATATGGTCGGCTTGACCGACTATATTTTCTAACTTGTTTGTTTTAAGTTTTTATATAAATATATATTTTAAAAAAAATATATTTCATGCCATGTAAATACTATGAGAGAAAAATCTGTCACTTACGGTATGTCACGAACGATATTACATTTTGTTCATTATAAAAACATCAAAAAAAAAAAGAAAAATATGTGGTTTAATGTAAAAAATTAAAAAAAGAAGAAAAACCTCCCACAATTCGCAGATTTTCGTGTTTTTTTACATTCACCACAAACTCACTTCCGTTTTACGTCACGTACGATATGCACCTTTTTTGTTCTATATTTTGGACAACAAGGTTCCGAATTTAATATTTTTTTTTTCATATAAAGCACCCTCTAAATGAAAAATAATGATAAAAAAAATTTTCCAGTTAATATTTTTTTTGGAAAATTTCTATCTCTCTGAAGGCATACAAATGTCACGTACGATGACATGGAAATGCCCATATGACAATGGCACCATTGTCAGAAAAATTACAACATTGTAAGATCTGACCATCGCCTGTACGAAGCTTTAGTTTTCGCGTCAACAATTATTTAAAAACGATAATTTGTAAGGTACAAAGTATGTTTACAAAAGTTGTTCAGCTTTACCGTAACTACAACTTAGCTAAATATATCTTTTTTTTCAAAAATAATGCACAAAAAGATATTTTTTGGCAAAAAATTAAAACATAATTTTTCGCAGGACTCTTATTTTTGCCATACATGGTTAAGCGGTATCACGAAGTCTGAGTAAGCTGTTGGTAAAAACCTAATCACACCTTTTTTGGAGGGCCTACCGATTTTCATAACTTTTGGAGAAAGAAATTGGTCACCAAAATCGCCAAACTAAATATATGGGGTTTTACTACCGGTTGGTAATGCAATCGAATCTATACTGTCTCATGACAGGGTGGCTGGCTGTTTGCCTGTCCATGAAAACCCTGTGTTCGAAGTACTAATTTAAGAAAAAACTTAGTACATAAGTTTAAATAGTCATAAGGACAAAGCTTGTTAAAAATAGTTCCACAACAGCACATACCAGAGTAGCTTTTATACAAACAATATCTTCCGAAAACAACTTTTACTTTCATCTGTTCCTTCTTGGCAACTATAACTTCTATAATATCTAGTATGAAATAGCAAAAGTTTTAGCGGTTGGTCCGAAATTAATCATAAGTTCCATATCGTCGGCTTAATATGCAAACCTGCTAAATCCGCTATTTACGTAAATAAAGATTTTGATGCCGTGTGGTAGAGAAAGATACACCTCGTCGACCAGCGTGTAGATTTTCTTCCATTAGAATCTTGAAGTGTGTAAAACCAACTTTATTTTTGGTTTTCCTTTCAAGCAGCACATAGAAAAAATAAAAAGTTCATTGTCTCTCCTGAAAAATGTGTTGAAACGGAGTTAGCAGGTTTGCATATTAACCCGACGATATAGACCTTCTCCCAAAAATCCATTTTAAACGAAAAAAAAAACAGAAAGAAGTTTATTTTCTAAAGTAATCAATTTCGTTTTTTAAACAAGAAAATCTATAATAATTTCTTTCGTATTTAGAAACATTTTTTTAAATAATGAAATTTGCTTAAACATACATATATATATGTGTTAAGAATATGTAAGTTTTAGCTTAGACGAGAATCATGAAAAATTTTCTTGGTTCAAGTCATATTATTCGTGAATCTCATATAGATATTGGTATCAAGCGTAAAAAATCTAACAGTAATATTTTTGGTGTTCAATTGACAATCATTTTGACAGGTAAATACTGGGACGAGCGACAAATTACGCCCAACACGACGAATTTTTCAGTAAATATTCGTCAAATGAAACACAATTATGGCGAAAAAAACAACAGCTGCTGTGACCACATTAAAAAAATAAAACGCTTACACTTAAGGCTCAGTTAGGCGAACGTTGATGTACCCGTAATGTACCGTGTCATGTACGTGTCATATGTTTTCCCATACATTAACAAAAAGCAATAGTATACATAAAACAAAACACACAGTGATGGGAATCAAAAATGTTCAAATGGTGAGCGTTGTGCAGAAAAGGTACCACGTGATTTAAATGGTATTAAAACAGTATTTTGTGTATGTAAAAAATGATAATAATTTAATATTTATATTATAGATTTACAATAAATAAATTTGTATTTTAGCATATATAAATTTTTAGCATACGTATATTGTAAATGTGCATACACCAAATAAGGTTTTGATAACATTTAAAGTCTTTTATATGTTTCCCTTTTTCATTGTATGTGTATATGCATTTGTTTATTTAAAACATCTAAACATATGTATATTTGGAAATATGTTGCATTGTAAGTTGTTTTGTCGCAATTCCATAGATATACTAAAAAAAGTACCAAAAAAAAGAGCAAAATTACCCACATTCAATGTAACATACAAGCCGCCCATCACTGTCTTACAAATGTCACGTAACAACGGCATGAAATTCTATTTTATACAGATTGGTACGTTGCAACTACGGTACGTTGCATTTCGGTAAGCTTTTGTATTGGTTTTCATAAAACAAAAAGCGAACAGCTGATGAATACAGTACAGATACGGTACAGCAACGTTCGCCTAACTGAGCCTTTACTGTGCAATACGGCGTCATAAAGATCTTTCAACACATGTGTTTTCATGTAAGAGAACGCAGAGACTACTTTTTACTTTGTATTTTTACAATGTTGCCAGATTTTAACAAAAACTCAATCCCTGAAGAAGTTGGAAAGAATACCAACGAAACGTCGGATTTTATTGAGAATGAAATAAATCATATTTTATTTACATTAAATAAATGACCTTCAAAGCCTGCATATAGGAAACTATATAAACTATTTAGAAGATAATGGTGTTTCCGTGTATTTGCACACAATGACTTGAATGAGTTGAATTTTTTTTTTTTACCATTCATTTGATAATTTATTTTTGGTTATGTATCCATGAACCGAACACTGTTCGTAATTTTCACATAAACAACACGAATGTTAACGAAACTCACTTAAAAGATTGTTGTTGTTAAAAACAAAACACATAGTTAAGAGCACAACTGCGTAGTTTTATGTCTCTCTCGCTCAGCATTTCGTTTGTTTTTTACACATTTGATAAAAGACCAAAAAACAGACCCAAAGTCATTCACTTTTTTTCATGGAACCCCAAAGATTTGGGACCTCAGGCTCATATCTTGCAAGCCGTTTGGAATTTTGATTTACTCTCTGAGGCAAATATATTTCAGAAAATTTTTCACTTTTGCGGCTACCTAAGCGATGCCTAAACGGTGCTTAGATTCATTCTCAGGAAGTTCATATGTTTTAGAAATTTGTTTATTGAGATCTTAGGGACATTTTTGAAGTTGATTCCTTTAACTTTGAACAGTTTGCCACCTATTGACCTGAACAGGGGAAAAAAGGTAAAAAAAATCGATTTTAAGTTTTTTGCGATTTTGATCTTGAAGATGAAGTTTTTTGATTTTATGTGTTCAAAATTTTTGTTCTTTATGACAAGAGCTACAACTTTGCCTCAGAGAGTAATTCCGAACGGTTTGCAAGATATGAGCCTAAAAAAATTTTACTTTTTTGCAAAAATGACACCGAGGCCCCAAATCTTTGGGAGCTAATAAAAAAAGGTGCATGACTTTGGTCAAAACTGGGAGACAGGGGACTTTTTTTTTGTCTTTTATCACGTAGTGTTGCCTGTATATGTTTATATTTTTTCGTGTTGCACTGTGTTTTCATGCAGAGCGTGTGACTGATTTGAACAGTTCGACGCACAACACTACGTACGAACATAGACTAGTATTTTTGTGTACGTATGGTATGTGCAACCATTTGAAAAACTAAAGGCTCAGTTAGTCTTTACTTTCTGTTCTGTTCCGTGCCGTTCTATTACGAAATTGTAATAGTTACTTTTTCTGAAGTAATTTATCAGCAATTTATGACAAATTTATTTGTTTTGCACCGTCCATTGTTTTATTTCAATAACTTTAGAGCACATAAATTTGAAGATATTAAATTTCTCAATTCTTAAAATCGAAAAACAGTTCATTTCAATATAAATAAGGAATTTTTAATTTTGTTTTGCTGCCACTTACAATTTCTTAACAAGTTTTTGATTTCAACAAACTGAACCGCAACAGAACAGAAAAACAAATCAATTTCATAGGTTTTTGAATAACTAAAACAAATCAGCTAATGTAACAGAACAGAAAGTAAAGACAAATTCTGGCTTAAGCGTAAGTTAATTTGTGAAGGCTTCTAATAAAACACAACTAAAACCGTTTTATATATGTATTTTAAATGCTATAAAGTAAAAATAAAACAGTTATTAAAGTGATAAGTAACTTAATTTACTAAGGCCCGTTTTTACAACTAACCGATAGCTTAAAGTAGACTTTAACCGGCCTTATAAAAAGTGTTCCATTATTAAAACTTGACTGCAACCTAAAGTGAGCGATAAATTAAATTAAGGGTCATCCTATCTGGTAGGGTAAAGTAAGTTTGTAATAATGGATCACTTTTTATACGGCCGATAAAATCCTATCTTTAGCTATCGATAAGTTGTGAAAACGGGACTAAAACACTTGCAAACTAAAACCAAACGTAGTCTCCTGATTTGTTTGCCGGCGTAAGAATTTGAAATAAATGTATTGCAGAGTTCGTAGCGTATGATGAATTTTTAATTGTGTGTATTTCCATAGCTTAAAATTCGACGTTCGTCCCAGTTGAGTTCCTAACATTAAAAGGATTAACTCACTTAAACCAATACAAATAGTGAAGGGTATAGTTACTTTCTTACTTGTTCTCTATTCCACTTTTTCAAAGTGTATTTAGGTTTTCATAAGAAAGAAGGCTGTCAGTTTTGCTCTAATTCTAACCCAGCTACAAGCAAACAATTGCTTAAGTTGCACTTAAGCACTTTAAAGCTTAAAACATTTCAAATATTAAAGCAAACTTGAGTAGAACTTATTTAATGCTTTTTTTCTGTAATTTAAATAATCTACATTTCTTTTGAAAACAGGCAACTCGTAATTCTAGTGCTCTTAGTCTGCCAACTGACTTACAAATGCGAGCTAGTTCAATGCCACCATCACCCTGCACGAATGATATACGTTCACCACACAGCACATCATCTACACACGGCAGTGATTCGTTTTCAAGTTCCGATTTGGCACTAACCGATTTTGGTCTGCGTTCAATACAAACCAGTGGCAGCGAAATGGGCAGTACGAATAATAACCAACTCAGTGGTCTGCCTTTGGGCATGCCAATACGCTCTCGCCTCGGTTCACAAGCGCGGCCTAAAGTTTCCAGTGCAGATTCAATACTCGCCATGTTTCGTAATTTTGCCAATGTAGCTGGAAATTCATCGAATATAACAACTAATACAATGCCTTCGACGACTTCGGTCTTTGTCTCACCCTCAACAACGCCCACCGTCTCAAGTCCACAGGATGATGCCCCGGGTGATGATGAATCTTCAACCTCATCGATGCACACACCGGTTAGCTTCTCAAGTGGGGCTCCCGATTCACCGGTGTTCTATCGGCAAACAACCACCATAGAAGTGCCTGTACTAGATGTTCTAAATGCGCACAAATCATCGACGATCTCAACCACGTCGTCGTCATCATCTTCTTCGAATCTATTGCACCCACCGACTATATTGCTTGAAATACCGACCATTAACAATAAGTGTCTTTCGCCGATACGTGAGATGCCAACGCCAATACCATCGCCAGCTTTAACGCCAATAATGCCGCGTCCTCAACGCTCGAATAGTCCAATATTCCAAGAGGACCCCTCCTCGGGTGCAGACTTTAGTGACGACGACGATAAGAGTGATCGCAGTGATACACAATTATCGGTGAGTCATATTTTTTTACTAATACTATATAGATTTAAAAAAAGGAATTTTGTCTTAAGCATATTTTAAAACAGAAATTTTCGTATTATTTCATTGCCGTAAAAATTTATTAGATGACTTAGCAATGAGAGATATATCAGCACATTTTTTTAAAATAAAGATCATATAATATGTTTGGATGGTAAAAATATAATTTAATTTTGCTAACTTTGTTTCATAATCATTACCTTTTCAGCAAATTTTATATCCACCACCGTTTTTAACAAATCAACAATTTTAAGACGCCTCTTGACAATCATTTTTATCGGACGGAAAAAATTTTGTATTAAAACTATGCAATGTCGATCCATGAGTTCATATAGTCCTTTAAAAAAATTGGGTTCACAACGCCGCCTAACGATGACTCGATTAGGTTCTACTTAATAGGTCGTTAGGGGATGTATTTTTGCAGAGCATATAGATTCATAAACTATGATTTATTGGAGTGCCCTTACTAAAAAAGGTTTTATTATTTTACCTAGATCTTACAAGGTCCGAAAATAGGCATAAGCCTTACATGAATATACAAATATTAGAAAATACTGGTCAATATACGGTTTAGCATATGCCCTAATGGTACACCCAGAGAAAAAACATGTTTAAATATGGTCACCTCCAACAAAACTATTTTTAAAGAAAATTTTAAACATTTTATGTTTAATATAACCATATTATTGCCACCTGCAGCCATATTATGGTCAAATAAGTCCTCCATTAAGAAGCCATAACCATATTATGGTTAAATATCACAAAAATTTGTTTTAAAATTAACAATATTTATTTCGTCTTTTCCAAGAGCAACATGCTATGGTTGAAAACCAACCATGCTTTTATAAGTTTTAAACATGTTTTAGTTATTTTTTATCATAATATGTTCGTAGGCAACCATAATATGGTTGTGGCTTCTTGATGGATGATTAATTCAGCCATAAAATGGTTGTCGGTGACAATAATATGGTAAAATGAAACATAATATGTTTAAAATTTTCTTTAAAAATAGTTTTGTTGGAGGTGACCATATTCAAACATGTTTTTTCTCTGGTTGTAGTTTCCCCTGAGGCGTATGCATCTTGCAGACTAGCCAACTTTTGGCGTTGCATTCTCGATGGGTGCAGGTGTAGCCTGCACCTAAAGCTCTAATATATCTTTAGGATCGCGTCTGACCAGAATCCCATCTTGTGCTAAGCGAACTAGTTAAGCTTAACACTTTATGTGTTTTAGCCTGGTTATTGGTATAGCCTTGTCGACTATTACGTAGTAGCTGTGCCTTTAATCTGAAGCGCGAAAAGGAAATGATTCCTTCCCTGTTTACAGTTAAGATTTAAAAACTTTAGTCCTTTATCAAGGAGTAAGCGTAATATCTAGGTAATCTTATACCCATTTTTGCACATGTAAGTAGATACCAATAGCACTCAGTGCTTAAATGAGATACTTACTGCATTATGATGGTATATATGTATATATCTGTGCCCATAAGCAAAAACAGCTTAAATCGAATTAAGCAAAATTTGACTTATTTCTTTTTAATCCTCCTAATCTAACTGTTGTCACATTAAAATTTTAATTCAAAATTAAAATGTTATATAATTATTAACAAAGAGCCTGAAACTATAAGCTTAATCAAAATTCCCTGATATTGGGCAACGGTTTTTGAGTTTAAAAATGCTCTGCTGAGAACTTGCCTACATCGATATACAGTCCTTTAATTCCGGCTGGAACAAAGGGCCGAAGCAAATGCCTTCCATCTTCTTTTGTCTGTTGCAAAGCAATTTTGCCTTAGCTCCATTTCTAGTTGTCGTTTTCAGAGCCTTGTGGATTATATTCGTCAAACTGCCTTGTTGTGTAATTTATAGTCTTTCTCATAGTGTGACCTAGACATTTGAATTTTATGTGTCTGATTTCTGGCTCTAGAGCAGTGAAGGGCACACACATACTATCACATTTATGCTTGTGTTGACGAAATAACAACAAAGCAACAGCCGAACGTACATTGTCACAGACCACACAAAGAAGTTTATAGCGTACATGTGTCGACTTCGCACAAGCAGCGCGTGCATAGGATTTGCAAATGTGCCCGTCACTGCTCTAGAGGTTGTCGGTTTGACATATCCCATAGTGCACTGTTGGTTTTAGTAACTGGACAGAAAATACCCTGTCTTTGGAACAGACATCTATTCACGAACGCTTGCATAGTTTCCATTTGATGTTTCGACATCATCTACGTCTTGCAACCGTATTATACACTCAAAAAAAATCGATCCATCCGTACTTAAATCAATCCGAAGTGGTACCATTAATACGGTGAGTACGGATTTTCTTGAATCAAAGATTGAAAGATTGATTCAAGTACGGATTTTCAATCGCGTAATACTAAGCTTATCCACATTCAATCCGAAAATAAGATTGATATATGTAAAACTAAGATTGTACCAATTTCAAAATGATTCAAGTATTATAAAGTTGATTCAATCCCGAATTCATACTTGAAACAAACCAAAAGTAAAATAAGAAGGAGAATTTTATTATGATTGAATTACTTACCCGTTTTACAGCTTACAGAATTTCAATTATAAAACAACAGCATCATTCCCGATGTGGTTTTTACTTTTAAAACTAATAGCCTGTTAATCGATTTCGAACGAAAACTTCGTTCGCTTAACTTACATTCCATGTTAAATCGACCAAGAGTGGGACAAGACACGACCCCTTCCGATTTTAATGAAATTTGGTGAGAAGGTTCTTTTTATCTTAAAAGAAAAATTTAAATTTCTTTTTCGAAAGTATTCATAATATCATAATTTCGCCGAATTAGCCGAATGTGTTGGGTTTATTTCTTCAATATCTCAAAAACTACTTTATATACGAAGATGATTTTAATGTCATTTTAAAGAGAATATTTGAAAATTTTTTTTTTAAATGTAATATCTGCAAAATATTAAATTTTAAAAACGGACTAAGTCAAAAACTTATTTTTTTATTTAGCTCATTTTTATTAAAATATATGTTCCTTATAAGATAAAAGGAATCTTCTCACCAAATTTCATTAAAATCGGAAGGGGTCGTGTCCCACTCTTGGTCCATTTGACATGAAATTGCCCATGTAAAATAAAAACAATATTTTATAAATTGTTTTTATTTTAAATGAAAGTTAAGCGAACGAAGTCTTTGTTTGAAAATAGATGAACAGGCAGTTATGTACATATATAACTGAAATTAGAAGCAAGAGTTCTCTATTTTACTTTTTAAACATAAAAATAATGTGTTTTCGTCATGTTCTGTTGTCTTTGTTGTTTCTACACTAAACAAGCAAATCGTTTTTAACTACTTGTATGGTGTTGTTGTAGTGTCTGCAACAAACTTTGATAAGTTAAATGAAATGAAAATACTCACTTTGTAATTTTACTCTCAGAGTGGAACTACCAACGAAGAGTTTAATTTTTTTATACCCACACCACAATAGTGTAGAGGGTATTATGCATTTCTGCTGATGTGTTAAGTATAACGATCGACTCAGAATCACTTTCTGAGTCGAACTAAAGATGTCCGTCCGGCTGGCTGGCTGGCTGGCAGGCAGGCTGGCTGTCCATGTAATCTTGTGCGCAAAGTACAGGTCGCAATTTTGGAGACAATTTGATAAAATTTGGAATATAGGTTCTTATTGGCACAAGGACCAAGCCTATTGAAAATCGTAGGATCACGAGGGAAAATAGGGCGAAATTTCTTCCTCTCAGAAACTATCAAACCGATTTTAATAAAATATCATAGATAGAACCTTATCTTTATGGACACAAAAGGTATGCATTTTTTAAAAAATAGGACCACGAGGGGAGATAGGGGCAATTTCTGCCTCTCACAAACGTTCAAACCGATTTTAATGAAGTTTATAAACATAGATAAATCCATTTTTATATGGACATATAAGCATGATGTGTTTTTTAACACTGTGGTGTAGGGTATCATATGGTCGGGCTTGACCGAATAAAGTTTCTTACTTGTTTTTATTTACTTGGTTTAAGAATATTGTACCTATTTTAAGGAATTCCGGGATTTACTTTCGAAAGTAATCCCATATAGGGTTGTTTAAAAATCGTTTTAGTGTTTTTCGTTCTTGAATTTTTGAGTACGACTCGTACTTAGAGTAAATATAAAAAACTTAATTTATCCCGCGTGTTTTTCTTTCTAAGTAGTAAAGTTTCGTTTGTGTGGATATAGTTCTAGATCTCCAGAACTAATTCAATATTCCCAACGTCAATTTCGCTTTGTTCATCTTGAATCCGATGTTTTTGTGGCTTTCGGCATTTTTTGTAATAATGCTACCCAGATAGCTTAAGGTTTTGACGCCATCAATATACTGACCCATTATTTGGAATTTGTCGTGTTTAAAGCATGACAGACTTGGTTTGTATATGTTTATTTGGAACCGCTCGTGTTGCATGTCATTGGATTTTAGAGACCATATTGTCGGAATATCGGTGTGACAACAGACATATGTCGTTATTCTAATGGTGGTTGATATAAAAAATCCATTATGTCATTTAGACATTTTTGCATTGTAAAAATTATTTCAAATACTGCCAGAACCAAATGGGCTCATATAAAACCAAGAAACATTTGTATTGTATTCCACCAAGAAACATTTGTATCGCATTTAACGATTCAAATCTATAAAGCATCCAAGTTCTCTTTCGGTTTTCCTGGATCTCAAACATTCATGTAATAAAAAGAGTCGTAAACATTTCATGAGACGTTCAAAATTTCATGATATAAAAAAAATTCAAGTTTTGTAACATTTCATTTTTCCATAAGGCTTTTCCATGTATACGAATCCATTAATCGAGCATTATTTGTTGCCTGTTACTGCATAAAATCAAACATACTTTTAATAAATTTACTTAATATTTCCCAGGTTGATTCGGATTGCGGTATTGTTATAGAGTTTGGCAAAAAGCATGAAATACGAAGATGGTTCAGTTGAAAGGCAATAAATGAATTTTTTTGTTGAATATAATGTTTCTATAGTTTGTTCCAAGTTTTTTGCGAAAATCCTATCCAAATGCTAGAAACATATTACAGATAGTGCCACTAAATGCTTTAGATTTTTTCAACTACACTTATTGTTTGTTTAAGTTACTCTGAGAAAAATTTTTTATTCTAATCAATTTGTCTTCTTAATTTTTTCTATTTCAAAGGAACAACTGAGAATTGGTTTGCAACGTGAAAAATCTCGACTACACGATTCGGACGTGGAGACAACACCAACCGATACCACCACGACATCGGTGGCTAATTTGAATAAGCCTATAGGTGGCGTTAACTTTAAGATACCAAAACTAAGTTTTACACCAGCAATAGCAACCGCACCCATGCAAACACCCGCCATAACCATAGACATAGAACCACCCACTCCAGACGAGAAACAAGCCAGACCCAGAGATTTGATAATACCCACTCTAACCGTAGAACAGCCTAGTCCAACGAAGAACAGACATCCAATGATTATATTTCCAGGATCACCACCACCACAACGTGCCAGCATAGGTGAAACCAGTTTTATGTTTCCAAATAAACAACAACAAAAAAGGTATACAAGTAGAGACACAATGGTACCACATTTACTGTTAACTGTTCACAACTCTAGGTTGTTCTGTATGGTGCTCTGAAAACTTTAACTCTTAAACATATATTCCATTAATACAAATAGTATTTTCTTAAAAAAAAAACTTTTAATCTAACATCTTAGTAACGTATTTAGTTTTCTTATTTATATTTAATTTTTTTTTTTTAGAAAAGTACTTTTTTTGAAGTTAACTTACGGTAGTAACAGCTTGGTTTTGTTTCTTTAATATATGATTTTGTTTAAATGTATTAACTTTTCTTTAGTTTTTTTAGAATCTTGTAATCGTAGGTCCATACATGCCTTCGTAGAGCCTAGATGAAATTTTGACATAATACTAACAAACTTACTTACTACATTCAAACAAAATGTACTTGCAACATGTTGTGTTTCCTCTTTGTATATAATTTTATGTTAAATAATATTTGCTGCAAAGTAAAGTAAAGAAAAAAGAAATAAATTTTATACCATTTTTGCATTTAAACTAATTGCTCCTAACGCTTTCAGTTACGAAGCCTTAGAAAACTAGTTGGAATAATTTAAAACCAAATCTTTAATTATAGGCTCTTAAAGCAGTTTGAAAAACCAACGTCTTTGGATTTTCCTTTTGCACCGCCTACAATAACGGTAACAACAAATATGAGCGAATTGGAATCGGACACAGAACCATTGTCGCCAGCTCCGAAAACTGGTGGTGGTGGAGGTTTAATGCCGCCCAATCCTGTGGGTATGTGTTACCTAAGTCCCTTTACAATGTGTTCTCGGGCGGATCGGACCATATCGGAGAGTAATCTAAGCTCTTCGGGTTACTCGAGCATGGCTAGTCCGGGACCAAGCCGTTGTGGCTCTAGTAATCCCCTCTATCCCAATGAAATGGATGAACCGGGTAGTGGTCATTCGGGACCAAATTTTTCCCTACACGTTAATCTCTTGAATCGCCGTAAATCATCTGTGCTACCCAGTTGCAAGGAAAACATAACGAACGGAAAAAGTGCAAGCCCTACAACTGGTGCCACAAATGACCGTTTGCACACACATCGTCCTCGTTCCGATTCGGAAACTTTTTCCGATGACATACTTATAGAGTCTAACGACGAGGGCATAGGAACAGATCACATTGATGAGAAATTGGATGATACCCGTTTAAGTTCAAGACGTTTTGACATGTTTCTAGATGACGAGATTTTAATCGAAGTGGATGAACCTCCTGCCTCAACCCTGCCCTCAACCTCGCCGCCACTGCTATGTAACAACAACTTACTTAGTACCACTTGTGGCCCTCAAATGGCACAACTACAACTGCCTTCTATTGTGATACAAATCGATGGTTGCGGTGATAAAACTTTATCGCCGGTTTCCTCGCGTTCTGAAAGTCCTCTAAGTGAGCGAGCAGGCATGGGACGCTTCTCGCCTCATTTCTATGGACGCAAAGATCAACTGCCATTCACGGACTCAGATGGTTTGTACGATTTTCCCTCGTCCGATGGCAAGGGCACATCAGTGCATACATTTTCGCATCAACGCCGCAGTAGCAGCAAGAAAAGAGAACGTAAATCTTCCAAGTGCTCGTCGACTCAATCGCCTACGAAACAACAACTGGATTTGCCATCCAAAGAGTCGTTGAACACTTTATCCACGCCCAGTAGTATAACACATGTTTGCAACAAGCATTGCCATTCACATCACCATCCATGCCCTGCCGTTACGGTCACTACACGAAAAAGTCCCAAGCGACGTTTGCTTAATCGACATCCAGTGGCGTCTTCGTCTTCTTCGTCCGAAAGTTTGAATTCAACTAAAGAATTAACAATGAGGCCTTTACCTAGACGTAAGTTTTTTCTAAATTTATTATTGAGGAAATTTTAACTACAATTTTCTCTTCTTTTGAAGGCCTGAATTCGCCCAATCGTGAAAAGAAACCCCGCAAACAAGAAAGTTTAAGTGAGGATGAGGTAGCTGATGTAAGTTATTCCAAAGACTTTTCTTATTTTCTATATAATAATATTTTCTGTAAATCTTTAGTCTATTTTAAGGCGTATTTCACCTAGCATTGTAAAAGAAGACGAATCGGCTAAACCCAAGTGTAAAATCAATCGTTTGCGTGCCATTGGAAATCAAATAAGGTAAGTTGAAAAATTAATTTTATATTATATTTATTTAATATTTTTATATACATATTTTAAAACAAACTTACTGCCAGTTTTTGAAATAAAAAAAAATTACATTGAAACAACAATAAAAATGCTCAAATTTGTTTTTGTTTTCAATATAAATTCCTATACGAAAATTTTTATTTTACCTTCAAAAACAGGCAGTTATTAAGTTAAACTTGCTACTCATTTCCTATTTAAAAAAGGTAAGAAAGTATAGTGGATCAGGCCCCACGAAATGGTACCTTACACCACAGTATTTGAAAATTAATTTTTGAGAGTGTACTCTATTTAAGACCCATGGACAATCATGGTCCTGCCAGAACAAAGAAATGTTATGAGATTTAGATTAATGTTAAAGTTCTTTGTTGCAAATTTTATTTAGATATCTAGAACAGACGGAGGACAGCCAGACGGACATGAACTCCAAGATTAAAAAAACGGAATTGGATTGGATTACATCCTAATCATGTCCGTCTGGTTGTCCGTCCGTCTGTCCTAGAGTCGGTTTTCGAGAAAATTAAATTTTTCGTAAGGGAGCCATATAAAGGGTTGGAGATGGAGGATAAGTTTGTTCTAGAGAAATATTGGGGATGCAAAAATAATGGGGGTTGCTTATACATTTTACATCTCTAGGGGTGACTCCTGAGTAGTTACGGGCGTTTTTCTCTCCATTTAGCCCGAATTTCATTCTCACAGATTTCAATGCCCGTGCGGCACGGCAATTTTCAACCGATCGAGCTCATATTTTTAGCAAATTTTTTTTACCCTAACCTAACACAAAACTGGTCTACTTTTGGATTGATGGTCATCTCTAATATATACATATATAAAAGAAATTAACGGTCAAAAATATTTTAAACTGGAAGTTAAAGTAATAGTTAGTTTTACCTGAACTTCGCGAATAAAATATGTATGTATATAAAAAAAACATTTGTATTCTTTTTACAGATTTCTACGACGCTTAGAAAAATCCATTAAAACCCGCGAACGCATTATCTCACCATCGGATAGTTGTCCGGAAGAAAACACCGACGATATGGACTCTCCACAAGCCTCATCACCTCTGCTACAACCGACATCACCCAATAAAACACGTTTGGCCTTGTGTCGACAAAAACGTCTTCCGAGTGGGACCTATGGCATAACAGCGGCAGCATTAAACTCCAGCAACTGGAAGGGCATGGATCGTAGTTTGATTGGAGATGACTTAAATAGTGATTAAGATTAAAAATATAAGAAAATCAAATTGGGGTTGAAGACATTATTAAACTAAAAAAAAATGCAAGTTCATTAAAATTGTATATTGTGTATAGATCAATTTTTTTTAGGTTAAGGTCGAAACATTTAAAAATAAGATTCACGCAAACTATCTCTATCACACATTCACACAGACACATAAAATAATAAGTACAACTCACACTTACTTAAACTGACGTAATGGAATTGATACTTCTCTTTAGCTTTATAAAAATTTCTCTCTCAATCTGTCACTTTGTGTTAAATACTTCTTTTAGGCTACAAAATTCCTATAAAATTTTAGTCATGTAGTTAAAAAAAATTACATATTTTTGAAAAAAGCACTTTATTAGATAAATAAAATCGATTTATAAATATGTATGTATGTAAATCTAGCTGTTTAGTTGTATTGGTAAAAAAATTATTAAATACGAAAAATACTGTTAAATGTTGTGAAACATTTTTTTACATTTTAAATAACACAAACACATTTACATACATCTAAAAAACAGAGAAATATTATTAATTCAAAGTAAAATAAGTGTGTCCTGTTTAAGTTTTTTTTTAATCTTAAAGTTTAAAATTTCATTAGGTTCAAGTTAGAATTTTCCAAACTAATTTTTTTTAGAAAAGTTAAAGGGGTCTTTTATGTCGTACTGGGAAACCCAATACATCAAGTATTTAACAGTTTTTTCACGTTAGTTTGCTTAATACTTTTTTTCGAACACAGTTAAATATAATTCCAATTGGTTGCCTTGGCATTCAGTTTATACACAATAAATAGATGACACAAAAATGTCAACTGTATGAATTCGCTTTGGCATAAAGAGATTGACGTTGAGTGTACTTTAGTATATTATTCATGTCACTATGTTATAATATGCTTGACAAACTGCATATAACAAAAAAAATACAAAATAATCCGAGGCCACCTTTCAATTGTAAGAAGTGAAAATTGAAACAAACACAAGCAAATTTTAACAAAAACTCTCTCTCAATAGAGACTTAACCGCTTAAAGCTACGTTCACAATCAAAAAAACAATTTCGTTTTTTCTTCTGTCTTTTTTCTTCCCAAAGTATTTCATATATTTTCCTTTCATTTTGAGAACAAAAATGTAGCTAAATTTTTTTTAAAAATGTAACTAAAGTTGAGTCAACTAGAACTTCAGCAACAATTTGTATGAAATTGTTTCTGACGTTTAAAATAATTTTATTTAGTTTTGAATGAAAATTTCAACAAAATGTTTACAAAAATAAAAATAAATGCAGAATATTGTTGTGGCTAAAATTTGCAAACGGTTTCTTGATGCAAAATGTGTGTAGTTAAAAAAGAAATTGTTGCTCTATTATGAACACCAAGTGAAAATGTTTTTTTGATTGTGAACGTAGCTTAATCCCTTATGTATGATATCATAAATAGAACGCAGAAAGAGTTATATGTCAAGAATTAAGCTGCATTCTCTCTTAATTAAATAGGTAACGTATCGCCAGTGATGCCAACTTAGTGCTTTTGGCACTATTTATGGTGCTTTTTGATGCCTCAAAACGCCAAAATTTTATCCATAGTGCCAAACTAAGAAAAAGCACTAACTTGGTGCTTTTACAATTTTTCATTAGTGCCTTTAGTGCTTTTTATAATTTTTATTTTTTTTTCTACCATTTTTTAAAACTTCGATTATAAAGAGTATGATTTAGATGAGCTTTGCTATTTGGGGTACAATTTTGAGAAGGCCTGTAAAGATTTTAAGATTACATATGATAAAAAAAGTCATAAAAGAAAGTTGCATTCGTTTTACCAAAAACTTTATTTGCGAGGTTAGAGCTAGGCATCCTAGCAATTTGCAAATTTTACAAAACTTTGCACTTTTTATCGTTGACAACATATTTAGTATTCGTAATAAAAACGATGTATGTATATGTTTTCGGTAAATATTTCTTTAAAGATAGACACTCTTTTAAAAATATAGAATATGGATAGGAAACCGTACAAAAAAACGCAAAGACTTTAAAAACAAAAAATAAAAAAGAGCCGTAGCTTGGTATATGCAAAGTTTTAAATAAATTAAAAACAACTGACATAAAATGCTTTTATAACGAGCGTTGTGTTACCTCCCATTTTTCATGCGCTTTAGTTTTCCTCGTGTTGTGCAACATACATGTTTTTCTAGTTTATACCTTATATACGCTCTTTATTCAGAAGCGTACATAGGTTAAAATGATTGGATAATATCATACGCCAATTGTTTTATTAAAGTTTGCACGATTTTAATTTAGATTTATTTAAACGATAAAATATAAGGTTTTTCATTAAAATATGGGCTGTCATTAAGTTTTATAAGCAATGGTAGGTCATTGCAAATTTTCGGTAATTGCAACAGGCCAGATTATTTCGAGTGTTGTGTTTAAGTTAATTGTAAATATGGCTTAGTGCTTTTTACGCTTTTTTGTTGCTCGAAATAGTGCTTTTTAGTGCTTTTTTTAAATTTTAAAGTGCTTTTTGCTCTCAAAAAGTTGGCATCACTGCGTATCGCCTTAATTGTGTGAATCTGGCAATATTGTGGAATCTTAAATCCATTCTAGGTTATTCTTAGAGTTTAGTCTGTTAGCAAGGCGAATTCATTTTTCAGGTGGCGTTGAAAGCACAGCTGTGCTACTTTTTTTTTTAAATTAGAGAGAGGAATGTCAAAAGTTACTTGTGTTTTTGACATATCGGCCGACGAAAGCAGCAACAAAATACATTGTTGTGTTTTTGGTGTTGTTACTTGTTGTAGTATCGACACCACCGTTTACATGAATTCGCCTTGTCTGTTAGTTAAACGCTACTGGTTAGGTTTGGTAACTTTTTATCCTGAATACATTATCAAAATCAATTCTCTTTTTGGAGATTCCATCAATTTACTTAACAGAATTTTTGCGTATGTTTATTACATTCCTACACTAGATTCAGACGATGATTTTTTCCATGATTTTTAAGACATAATTTTTGGTGTTTGTAGGCGAAAAGTGGGGAGAGGCAAGCGGGGTAGAGAAAAAAACAAAATTTCTCTTCTCTGTGTCTTTTTTATATCGCACCCTAAATACTAAAGGGTCACAACTCAAAAATTTTCAAAAATTACTTTTTTCATAAATTAGTTTTCATTTCACATCTCTAGCTACTTACAAAATTGAAAAAGGCATAGCAAATCTTTCTTCAAATTGGACTCTTTTCATAAGGGAACTAATTTTTTTTTTTATATAAGCACCATCTTTACATAAACAGTTTTTTGGCTCTCCTGAGCATTTAAGAATTTTGAGTTGTGACCCTTTAATATTTAGGGTGCGATATGTTCATTTACACACATTCGTATTTTCAATTGTTTGTATTTACAAATAAGCAAGCAAAGAAGAATAACCGAAAACGGGAAAAAATAACCCTAAAATAATGGGGAAAAACTCATCGTTTAAATGAGAGGCTTAGATTCAAAGACTGCAAAGTCCACATTTATAGTTTTCGTAATAAATAGTAAAAACCTCTAGCTCAAAGTATATTCATATTTATGTATTGTATATCTGCTATTCAGTAAATAAGAATATGAAGGAGATATGACGCAAGTTTCAACCAAATCGATATAGCGGTTTGCTGGCAATTATAATAATAAAATTGGACATTGCTGTGTTTGATCTAATCAAATGGAAATTGCTGCTTTTTTAGCATGGGCAAGTACTTAAAAAAATCAGTAGTTATAAAATTCTTAAACTTAACAAAGGCTTAGTTTTTTCTTGATTGATTTGGAGGAACTTCATAACAAATTAGCTCCATAATTACGACTAAAGACAAAGTTATAAAATGAACAATAAAACAAACTGCTTCATATAAAAAAAAAATAAATTGTTATATTTTTAATTTCTTTTTAGTTTTGTTTTGCAAAAAAGGAAAAAATAGCCTGCATTTTCGAAAATAGTTGAGAGAAAAAGAGCTTAACAAACTGTGATCATTGCCGTTTTTGCATCAATTCTTAATTTTTTAACATACTTTTTTATGGGATAAAAGTGTTTCTGGTAATGTAATATTCACTAATTGGAAGCATTCATTAAATACAACTAAATTCCATTTTTAGTTACGTTTGTGAAAAAAGTGGACTTTGCAGTCTTTGCATCTCTACCCCTCAAATGTGTTGTGTTTTTGGAAGCAACTTTTAAAAGGAATTAAAAAAGACATGATTTTTAAATCACAGTCTGAATCTGGTGTAAGCTAGAGCGTTTTGTTGATGTTCGCATAGGGATGTGTAATAATTTTGCTGTCAAGACGAATTAATGTATTTGGTGACGGCGATATTGCAACATTTCTTTCTTAAAATTAGAAAAAACTGAAATCGCCTTGTGTGAGATATTATGCTTAATACTTTTATTACGTCAAGAGGCATTATCTGTGAAACGGACAATTCTTAAAAAAAAATATTTTGCTGAAATGTATTTATTTATTTATTAAATTTCAGTAACTTAGCCTGTGGACCCTAGTCGGCTTACAAATTTCTACTTACTAAGTTCTTAATATTTGTCATAACTTTAACCCTTGTAGATATGCATGTGTTTGCCAAATATTTTGCTTTTTTATGAAATATGAAAAAAAAAATGTTTTGTCTGCAAAATCGTAAATGACCAATTGAAGTTAAAATTTTTCTAACTTCCACATATTTTTTTAATATTTTTTACTTGCACCAAATTAGCCTAGGGGGTCCTTATTATACTGCAATAACTTAAAATGGGATCTTCAAAATTTTAATAGTTATGCAGAATTTTTACACGCTTAACACACTTCAAAACCGGAAGTTATAATTTTTACTTCCAATTTTCTTACTAAGACCCAATTTTTTTTATTTTTCTTAATCCAAAATTAGAATTGAGTATACTCATAATGGTGTAAACGTGGTTTAAAATATATGTAAATAACTGTCCATGGTTTTCGCACTGGGAAACCAGAAGGGCGATTACAATAAAGTTTTTTTTTTTTAACTTAGTTCCAATACTTTTGTTGTATTTTTTTAATACACTATATTGTTAAAGTTTTGAATTGGGATATCCATAAGTTTAAAGCTGGATTTCCATACCACGCGTTTTCGCCTCCACGCAGTGCATGCTTTTCTAACCTTACTTGCGTTCTACGTCTTAAGTTACATGCAACGCTTTTTATGCAGCAGCAGCACAAGTAAAAATAAAATTGAATTTGTCAAAATCAGCTGATTTGTTCGAGCGCTGCTTGTGACGCTTGCAAAAGTAGAAAGTAAACCTACTTTTCGTCTCAAGGCATCTACGCTTTTGTGCATGTAACTTACTACGTATAACTACACAGATTCTATTTTTGTGACAGCTGCGAATGCTACGAAAAAGCGAGTAACGCGTGGTGTGGACCTCCAGCTTAAAAGCTATGCAAATTTATGTACATACATGAATATCGCACTGAGTAATAAACTGAGGCGTTTGTTTATGTAGGCTGGTTTGTTAAATTTGTACATTCTCAATTGGAGGGCTCAGAGCTGAACCGAACCAAGTCATTTAATATATCACGTATATGTATTTCAAATCTGTTGCGAAAATCTCCGCAAAATTTAACTCAATCCAGTTCTGTAATGGGGTAAATCAAAAACAGTTTCGTTCCTAAGGTAACGGTAATAAACTCAAGTCAGTGACTCCAGTAATTAATGGCAATTTACTTACTCAAACTCAATATATTTTCGAATTTTCTTTTTTGACTTGGTTCGCTTCAGCTCTGAGCCCTCCAATTATTATACATCTCTCATATCTCTCAAAAATTATATATGTAAAGATAGAGAGGGAATAAATAAATAGTTATGTAGTTAGAAACAGAAAGAGCAAAAAGTGTGTTACACTGCTTGTATAATAATAACCAAGTGAGTTAATTTACTTAGTCCAAACAGGATGTTCTTGCCTAAGTCCGCTTTTAGAATGTTGAAATTGAAAGGAAGACATTTGTCGTATTCTCTTTTGAACTTGCCTAAGCCTTTCACAACCGCGAAATCATTAGACAGACAGAAAGTATTCGTTTTCTTTTTTCGTTCTATTCCGTTTTTGACGCAGATGAACATTTAACAGGCATTGATACTCAAATTACATTGGTGTAAGAAAAATTATATTAAGCAACAACATGAAAACTACAAACAGTGAAAAAGAAACACGGCAAACGTCTAGTACAGACAGCCTTGTACTACACACTTTACCTCTTCAGTCCGTCAACAACCAATTTCGTCTGTTTGCCTTTTAATTTCCTTCTTTTTAATTTAATTACAATAACATAATTTTGTATGTTGTTTAAAAATACAAAATTTATGATATCGAAAATTCAAAATTTAAATAGCTGAAAAGAAAAAAAAACTTATATTTCTGGATACTTCCTACAAATTTATTTTCATTCACTTCCCTCGTTAAATTAGCGTTTGCATAATCATTAAAATAATGATCATTTATCTACTAATAATGACCACAAAATAGTTTAGATATGGAAAATAGTTTAATTTCTTTAGTATGTAATCAAATTAATATAAAACAAAAACAAAAATGGTGTGCTCAACAATTTGCGCTGTGTTTGTTATACAAAAAAGATAAATGATGAAAAATTAATGAAAAATCCTTATTTCATTGGTTTAAATTTCTATCAGCAAAAACAATCTAAAACAAAACCTTAAGTCCATAACCAAGCAATCATAGAAAACTAATAAGATCCTAAAGTTTTATTCAAAATTAGAAGATTCGACTTGATTTCTAAAGAAAAACCTTAAAGAATTTTCAATGGCTGTAATTTTCTAAAAAATAAAGATAGTAAAAGTTTTCGAACTCTCTTAAGAAACAAGAAAACAAATCTTCTAGTTTCAAAACAAATTCTTATAAATTGAGAATAAAGAGAATATGTTTATTATGTCTTTAATTTTTTAATAACAAATGTATTCAAATTTTGAACTTAAAGCCATTAAAACTTTTTTTGTACGAAATTCTTGTAACTCTTTGAGAACAACATAAGTCGAATTAAAACCATTTCACACCACAAAAACAAATTCTAAATTTTTTAACCTTAAAAAAGACGTCTCCTCAATATAAAAAAAAACTCCAACAGCCATTCAGAACTTTATAACAGAAGCAATATCTTAGAATTATAAATAAATACATTATATAAAAATAAATTACCAAAAAATTAAAAATGCACAATATTTCTAAAATACAATTAGCACTAAAATAACTAATTATGATCAAAAAAAATTTTAAAAAAAATACATAAAATAATTAACTTACTGCTTAAGAACCCATCGATAAATAATTGAAAATAAAACAAAATTTTTAGTTGCTTTCGAAAAACCGAAAAATAAAACCAATTTTTAAATAAACAAATCAGACAAAAACAAACAAACCAGATAAATTAAATTTAGGTTAAAAAAAAAACAAAAAAAACCTTAAAATAAAAAAGTTAGGCGAAATAAATAAACATTATTAAGATGGCTTGTATTGAGACTGATTTTATAAATTAAATTAACATTAAAATATATAAAAAAAAAATCTTAAATAATATATAAATAATTTTTAAAGAAATCAAAATGAATTATGAACTAAATATTGAAATAAATATAGAAAAAAAAAATAAATATGTTGTATTTTGCACAACAAAATATTATTGATATTGAAAATAAACAAATATTTTTTTTTTTTTTTTTTTTGTTAAACATTATAAAGAAAAATATTAAAAAAAACACATAAATTTACTGCCTTATTTATAAAAAATAAAACATGTTAATAAAGGGTTTATTAAACGGATTTCGTATGAAAATCCGTTTCATAAAGCCTTTATTAACCGGTTTTATTTTTTATAAATTAGGCCGTTAATGTTTCATATTTAAACAAATTTAAAAACATGCTATTTTTAACATTTTTATTCACACATAAACACTCTTTTAAAAATGATGCGAAAAATATAACAATTGAAAAATATTGCATACTCTATGGCGCTGATTTTAAAGTAAACTCGTAAAATGTTATTAACAAGGAAACCGGAAATATATGCCCTAAAAATTGTTAAAATGTATGCCTTAAAAACTTACTTGAAAACAAAATATAAAACAATTTAGTATTTGCATTTAAAAAAATTAAACTACAGTCGGTAAAGCCCAGATAGAGATTATTTTCTATTTGGAACTGACGAGCAGTCGTGGGCCCACGAAAACAAAATTATGTTATATTACCTAGATTTAAACCATCTATATGAGATTTGCTTGTATAAACATGATCTAGAGACGCTCGCAAAATTGTGTACACCAATACCACGGTTTGCTTCGCTAATTGGGTCCGGAGAAACGCGACGCAAACCGAATCCCGATGTTCCATACATTTGTATTGATTTTCTTTTAATTAATTCCGAGATTCATAATTTAAGCTGAAAAAATAAATTTTGACGAATTATTTTCATTAGATCATTAAATAAAGTTTAACATTTTTTTTCAATTACCATTTGACTTAAGGGCATTATTCGCAGATTTTGATATTCAATGCAAATGATAAAAAGTGACTCAATTTTTAAATTTTAAATTTGATCAGCGTCTTTGGCACAACAAATTGATGTTATTGTAGAAGAGGCTTGTCCAAGGTTGCTTCCAATATAAATTGCATTTTACCCTGATTTAGATCGTTTCAAACTGTCCAGTTTTTGTTCTAAGCTTATTTGCTTTCTTTTTGGGCACATTGTTGCCTTCACATATATATTTTCATTAGAATTACTTTTAATTATTTAAGCTTGAGGTCTTTTAACTTATTAAAAATTATATTTATTTTCTTCAATATTTCGCTAACCTTTGGTTAGCATCGTCAGGAAATTTAAAAATTTTAATAATAACAAAAAACGATAACAAAATTATGAAAAAATTTTTGTCATAAAATTAAATTCAAAAACCTATTTGTCATAAAAAATTTTCAAAAACCATTATAACAAAAAATAAAAATTTAACTAAAATATAACAATAAACCTAATTCGAAAACCATATTTACAATAATAAAAAAATATTTTGGCTAATGAAAATTCCTATAAAATAAACATTTTTTTAAAAACTAAACTTATTTTTATCTTATCTTGCATACAAAATTAAACTTATTTTCATTCTTACAAACTAATATGTATATCGTGACCTAAGGACAAAAAGGTCCTAGTTTTCATGTAACAAATTGAACCCTCTTGTTCCAAGGCTGCGATAGGTACACAGAGAAAACAGATTCGTGATCACAACCGAATTTGGCGCCAATCGAATTTCGTCGGTTGTATGTACTATCACACAATTCGGTTCCAATTACTGAAAATTTCGTTGCTTAGCATAATAGTTTAGTACACTATCAGTCATAACAACAGATATTGTTGGTTGTTAGTATGATTATTAGAAACAAAATTGTGCTTATACCCGAATAAATGATAGGTGCAACTGAATTAACACATAATTGGTGTTCATAACAAGAGATTTGATTGTCGTTATCAATATATTTTTTTAACCGGTCAAATGTAGCCCATAAGGGGCAAGGACTTGTCCAAAGGTAATCTCAATGAATGGAAAAAATGGGTTATTTTAAAGTACGATGCCCTAGGGCAGGACCATATAACCCAGCTTGCATTACAAAGTGGAAGTCTTAAAACTTCTCCATGGTATAATCCAGAGGATTAGCTTTGAAATCGTTTCAAAACGAAAAAATGTCGTTAAAAAACAAAGACATGTCGTTTCACTGCAAACTCTTTTTAATAATGACATGGTCCATACTTGCACTACATTGGACCAGTCCAGGATCAAAATGGATCAAGAAGTCCAATATAATTTGCAGGGTATAAAAAATAATACATACATTCATACATACACATGTATGTATGTACGTGTATATGTTCATATCTATAAGAATACGTAAATTACTTACCCCTATTTATTAAGTTTTTCACATTTTCCATTTTTTACCGTAAATATATTTTTTAAATATAATATTAAAAATTAATTTAATCTATCAAATGTTTTGACAGAAAATTGAGTAAGCAATTGGGGCTTTTAACTATTTTTTGGTTGTGAATTCCGAATAATTATATTTTCATTTGTTGTACTCCAATTGAATCTATTCCAACAATCAATAATTAGCTGCAATAAATGAATTAACATTTATATTACAAAATTTATCGACGAAAGCCAATTATTGATTGCAATGACCAATATTCAGTATTGCCCTATATTAAATTCGGTTGTGATTCTAACCATTTGTACTAATTTTTAGAACTTAATTAAATTAGTTATCATAACTAATAAAAGAATTGAAGGAATCATATTTCAGTTAGAATAACGTTTTAATAATCAAGACAATTGAAAATCAGTTAGAACTATACATTTTTAATAGTTGCAATAATAAATCATGTTACTTGATCAATATTTTATTACTGCAACCGTTTCCCAACCAATTTGTTTTCTGTGTGTACCTATATTTTTGTTATTATATCTTATCTTCTATCCCTTAATAACTCCTATAATTATTCGCTATATGTTCTGTGTCTGCTTTAAAATTTATTCTCTGTGCCGTTGGTGTATTAATTATTTGTAACATTTCCAATATATATCTGCGTTTGAAGTTAGTTTCAGTGTTTAAAACCGATACTTCTTCAAAATTTGGATAGTGATTAGATTGATAACAATGATGACTTAATGCTGTCTTTTTAGAATTAATGTCCCTATATTTTTGATCGGATTTATGTCCCGCAATTCTAGTCCTTAATTAAACTTGGTTGCATCTTTCATTATCATTTCCCTTGCAAGGAATTTTGTAAACAACGTTTGACATATCCCATTTACTAGTTCTTCTTTTGTCTTGCTAAATAAACTGTTCAATGTGTTATATGCTTTGTATGCTACCTTATATTTTTCAGTGTCAAAGATTCCCGATTCTTTTATTCTTTCCGAAACATTGGCTATGTATGATATTGATTTATATATCATTGGTTCTATTGTACTGGTAATTCTTGTATTCCCATTACTCCTATCATTATATTGATTTATTAATCCATAACTTAAACTATTTGGAATATTGTTTTCCGTTAATATATTTCTAATTTTAATTATGTTTTTCCTGTGGTAAACCTTGTCACTAATTGTTAGTACCCTAATAATTAAATTTCTAGCAGTATTTATAATAATTCTTTTACTGTGTCCTGAATAAAAATTTATAATTCTTCCTGATGCTGTTGGTTTTTGATACCAATCTATTAACAAATTATTTCCCTTTCTTATTACTAAAGTATCCAAAAAAGGTAATTTTGAGTTGCTTTCCATTTCCAAAGTTAATTTAATATTACTATTAAACCCATTAAATGTGTCTAACAAGTTATCTACCCCACATTCATTAATAATGCAGAATATATCATCAACATATTTTATCATTATTTTGGGTTTAATATTTAATTTTTCAGTGGATGTATCAAGTAATCTTTCCATTACAATGTCTGCTACAATTGGAGAAGCAGGAGATCCCATTGGAAGTCCCTTCATTAGATTTAAAATCACGTTTTTCTGTTGTAGCTTGTAGAAACATTTAAGATTAACGAAGCAAATCGAAGCACTAACGACGCAACTTTAAAGCCATGCGACGTAAACTGAAACAAAAACAACGCAACTTCGAAATCACAAAAATTTTAAAAAGACCCAACTTCGAAACGACGAAAGCCGTGTTGGTGTATTAAAATTAACCTTTAAAAGAAAGTAATGGCATTTGAAGCTATTTTCGGTATTAATATTTGTAATGTGAACCGATTGCAAAAAATAATTACATAAGTTCGCAGTAAAAAATTGTTGGGTTGAATTGAATTTAAACATCATCAACATACTTAGATGGTTTATGGGCACAAAGACTCTAGTTCGAAAAAAGTTTACATGAGGATGTTGTGAAGTTATAGATTAATGTTCACCATTTACATTATTACAAAATTGGAACCTGTACTTTGTCCACAAGGTTTACATGGACAGACAGGCGGTCATGTATAGATTATTCTGTGTCGGTTAGTACACTAAAAGATGGTTTAAGATTTCTATGTATTCCAGCAAAAATTTTTATATGTATGTATGTAATTTTTTCCATAATTTTGCTTATGTATAAAAGGCCATGATGGCTTTATTGCAAAATTGAATGGGAGATAAAGCCATAATGGCCTAATTGCCCAATCATTGAGAGGTCATATTTAAAATTTTGCGAAATGAGAGATATAGCCATATTTTTTTCGCAAATGAGAGATAAAGCCATATTTTTTCAGAATATTGTTATGCATGGTGTAAACATTCTGTAGAAGAGAAAATCATTAGTTATCATTGAAAAACATTTTTTCATTCTTGTGACGCACGCCGGAAAACTTTATTCAGCGAAGCCACCTGCCGCGTCCTACTGGAGGAAAAAACCCCTAAGTGCGGCCGCAGGCCGTCACGCAGAAAATCTTTAGTATGCGAAGCCAGATTTCAATACTTAACTTTAGTGTATGCGGAACTGAAATGAGAGATAAAGCCATTTTCTAATATTGCTAATGTGAGCTAAAGCCATGATTGTTTTATCTCCCATTCAAATGAACAAAAAAATAAAGGCTTTATCTCCCTATTGAATGAGAGATAAAGCCATCATGGCCTTATCTCACATGGTATTAAAGCACTACCCCCCCCCCCCCCCCCCCTCTAAGATTTAACAGTTTAGAATAACATTAATCTTTAATGACGACTTGCTTTGGCTTACAATTGCAGTGTAAAAATGAGCTGTAGATGGCGAAATTTAAGCAACGTTGGGTATACGAAGATACATACTTATGTATATTAAAAACACAAATGCCTTCCAAAAATTTTGTTTGTTTTGCTGCAATTCCACTTGAAGGAATTTAAAAAAAATTTTCATGTATTAAAATATGAATCAAAAACTTAAAAAATGCTAAAAAAAAAAATATATAAAAAAATGCTGCAAAAGGTTAGATATGCACTAACGAATGAAATTCCTAAAAAGCTCTAAAATGGATAAATATATTAGCGGTATTCATTGTTTGATGCCTTTTAGGTTGAAACTGTTTGTTATTGCAATAATGCTGTCTTTGATAGTGAGCGGTATTTTAAGCAACTTTGCAAAACTTGATTTAAACTAGGCAACAGCTGAAATACAGAATTATCGGTCGTAAAAATCAGCAAAAAGATGTTTGATTACATTTTTAAATTGTTGTAAAATGTCACGAAGCAGTACAAAAGCAAGTATTATCGAAGCTTTATTAGATTTTTTGAAGATTCTAAATTATTGTTTACAACTGTCAGCTGTTCAAGTATCAGGCATGGAGCAAAACACAAGCAACAAAAAAAGGTATACATTTGAGCATAGCGCAAATGCAATGATGTTACAATTACAATTCTTTGTATATATGCTATAATATTTTGCAATTTCGCAAGGCCATTTGCATCAAACACTGAACTCCGCTATTGTTTCTGCCTTCATTGTTTGCACAAGCAAAATCATGCAATATTTACGGTTTCCTTGATTATTAACAAAATAAATCTACCCAGCGTTGCCACTTTATGACTTATTATAGAAAACATTAAATTACGAATCAATGACTTATTTTTATTTTCAAAGCAAAATTATGTAATTTGATAGCATTGTTGAAGCATGAATCTATTTATGATGATTTTCCAATGTAAACTGATTATAAATGTCAAGAACTAAACACCGTATGAAAGTTCGTTGGTAGCTTAATGTTTTGTTAGTTCTATCGGGCTTAAAAATAACCTTTATATTTAAAAAACTAGTGTTCATAAAATGAAATACTAATCTGGCGCTGGGACTGTTATTCAACTGATTATTATATATTCATAAATACATATTGCACTTGATCAACAAGAGGGCACTAACTTGAAATTTTAAAATTTTCAGTAGAAGCAAAACAATTTTTTATTTAATACTAAAGGCATATGAACAATAATTTTTAAACAAACCGATTCATTACAAAAAATTAGACCAAATAGTATGATATTTTCACAGCGGAAAGATATTTTGAGTTAATACCCTCTTGTTGATAAAGTACGATATGTATATCGTCTGCTTAATATGCAAACCTGCTAACTCACTTTCAACAAATTGTACAGTAGAGACAAAAACCTTTTTATTTTTTCTATTTGCTGATTGAGAGGATTAAACCAAAAATATAGTTGATTTGACATACTTCAAGCCTGAAATTGAAGAAAAACTACATGCTGGTCGACGAGGCATATCTTTCTCTACCACACGGCATCAAAATCTCGATTTACTTAAAAAGTAGATTTAGCAGATTTGCATATTAACACCACGATGATAAAAAATTAAAAATAAAAAAAGTATTTGGCATTCACGACTTAAATATATTTTGTATTTCAAATTCAATGCATGTATTTTGTCTAACCATATGCAATAGGAACTACTTTCCTCCTAGCTCATTCTGGTTAAACGCCTTAAGCTAAGATCCCACTATCGGAGCAATGTACCAATTTTTGTCTTATTTCATGTGCCGATAGTGTGAACGGTCAATATTTTTTAATTTGCGACAATCTGTGCCGAAATTGTGCTGCCTGTGGACAATCTAAATTAACCTTGATGCGCCGATAATGTGAACACTCTTTTGCAAAATGTGGAGCAATCAAATTGTTTAATATGTACCGATTTTTATCGGCCATTTGTGTGCCGATCACAGTCGCCAATCAGCGCCGATACAAGGGATGGCAAAACGAATTTTATTAAAGTGCACCAACTGGCTACTAAAATTTTACTTTTTTGAGCTTAATTGTACCAAAATTACATTTGTTTTATCTATTATTTATGTATTAAAAAGTTAAATAGTACATTTGTACTGTTAAATGAAAGAAAACAATTTGCTTTAACGAAAACATTGCTGTAGTATCGATGTTGCCATCCCTGCTTTGTAAACATCTGTTTACAGAACAACAATTACAAAAAAAAAACAAGTTTGAATAAAATTGAAAACATTTTTAATTTTATATTAATATATTATTAATTATTATAATTAATATATTTTATATTAATATATATTAATACATATACATATGATTAAATTGGCCCAAATAACACGATAGTGTAACCGCATTGTACCGATTATTGTTGCAATTGAGTTTTGGCCGATATGAACCGAAATAAATTCTCACAATGTGCGACGATAATGGGACCACCCAAGAATAAATTGTGCAATGTTTTTTAATGTGCGCCGATACAGCACAATAAAAATCGTCACAGATTGTGCTATTTGAGCCGATAGTGGGATCTTAGCTATATTCCGGGTGGATTCTTATTGGAAATATAAAGGCCATATTTTAACATATAGACGACTCCGTTATTTTAATGGCGCTCAAAATCGTCCATTTTAATAAGTTTGCTAATGAAAAAAATTGCAGCTTATGGAGTGAGACCAATCCAGAACAGACCTATTACATCTAGAAAAATGCACCTTTTGGTGCATCATTATTTCTTCAAAGATGAAGCTGAAGCTCGTGTTACGGAGATGAAAATCGTAACCGCAACATGATCAATTACTTTTTGATTGAGAATATGGTTGATATTTTTTCGGACTACATCTCGGTGTCAACAGTAAAGCTAAGATCCCACTATCGGCGCAATGTACCAATTTTTGGCGTATTTCATGTACCGATAGTGTGAACGTTCAAAATGTTTTAATTTGCGACAATCTGTGCCGAAATTGTGCTGACTGTGGACAATCAAAATTAACCTAGATGCGCCGATAATGTGAACACTATTTTGCACAATGTGGAGCAATCAAATTGTTTAATATGTCCCGATTTTTATCGGCCACTTGTGTGCCGATCACAGTCGCCAATCAGCGCCGATACAAGGGATGGCAAAACGAAATTTTTAAATTGCACAAACTGGTTACTTAAATTTTACTTTTTTGAGCTTAATTGTACCAAAATTACATTTGTTTTATCTATTATTTATGTATTGAAACGTTAAATAGTACATTTGTACTACTTAATGAAAAAAAAAAAACAACTCGCTTTAACCAAAACATTGCAGTTTTATCGATGTTGCCATCCCTGGTTTGTAAACATTTGTTTACAAAACAACAATTACAAAAAAAAAAGAACAAGTGCAGTAAGTTTGAATGAAATTGAATATATTTTTTATTATACATATATTAACATATTATTTAAAATTGTTAGGAAACATAATTTAATATTCGGACGGAGAATTTTGCGAATTTCTAAAGTAAAATTATGTCTGCCAATAAGTAAATAAACAAAAACATTTGATTTAATTTGCCCAAATAGCACGATAGTGTGACCGCATTGTACCGATTATTGTCGCAATTGAGTTTTGGCCGATATGAACCGAAAAAAATTGTCACAATGTGCGACGATAATGGGACCACCTAAGAAAAAATTGTGCAATGTTTTTAAATGTGTGCCGATATAGCACGATAAAAATCGTCACAGATTGTGCTATTTGAGCCGATAGTGGGATCTTAGCTTTAGGCGCTAGGTGTTAAACGGTGACAGCAAGCAAGACTTATTGAAATTGTAATTTTGTGATAAGTTGATGTCAAGAAAGGGGCCTGTCAATTGATCTCTTTGGAGCCACGTGGTGTCACTGGCTTATGTTAATAAATTAGCAACAATTGGAATCCAAAATTGTTTGTGTTAACTGTGCCATATAGAGAGCAATGCTCAAAAAAGTGGTCCAAAACGTTCAGCATGCGCTTCTTTATGAACACTAATAGACAACATGCCCGAAATCATTTTCAAGTGTTAATGCCATTTTTTATTCTAATAAAATTTTTTTAATAAAATTAAATTTTTATTTTTTTAACTTCTAGTTCTATGGAGCTTAAAAAACACCTTTTATATTCTTTAATATTACTCATACCAACAGTGGGGTATTAAAATGTTTTCTACAGCATGCTTTTAGGTCGCATTTCGAGTCATACAGCCAGCGGTGTACGATTCGTTTATTATTGTTTAGTTTAGTTTATGTTAAGTTATGTTTAGTTTATTTTTATAAAGAAAAGAATTGAAGTCTAATGTACTTAATTAATACAACATGTATTAATTTTTAAAGAAGAATATATGAGATAATTAAAAAGATTACGCGAATGGGAAATATAAAACGCTTTTCGCGACTCAAATAAGGTTACGCAAATTCGAAATTCAATTGTTATATTTAAAAAAAATAAAAGAAAAATAATGGTGTTTTGTTTTCTAAAAAAAATGTATGCCTTATAAATGGGTAATATTTTTGTTTACAAAGTGGTTTATGTGGTCTCATGTTGTCAAAAATTTTTCGACAACAACAACTTTTACACTCGCTTGCATAAAAAATAATTAACGCAGCTGCAAAATAGGGAGTCATCTTACCCTAAAATACAACTGGGGGTAAGATATGGAACATATTTAAAATTTGCTTGTGCAAAATATTTTAAAGAAAAGAAAACGACAATTTTTAACATTTTTGCAATTTTTCTTAGAATGTAACATACACCCCTGCAAATGGTAGCATACATGGAACATTTTTGTCAGAAAAGAAAACACCACTATCCTGCAAATAATATTGGACCACCTGATCCATTTTGATAAAATGGACTACTCCATGTACTGGTCCGATGTTATGCAAGCATGGACCATGCCATTGTTAAAAAGTGTTTGTAGTGAGACGATTTGTCTTCGTTTTTTAACGACGTGCCTTCGTTTTTAAACGACTTCAAAGCTAATCCTCTTGAATATACCATGGAGTAGTTTTAAAACTACTCCTTTTTAGTCCAAAGTTGGGTTATATGGTCCTGCCCTAGGACATCTTATTGTTAAATAGATCAAGTTTTTTCCATACGTTTGGGTTACTTTTGGACTAGTCCTAGTCCCTTATGGGTTACTCTTTACACGCGTGTTTGGACTGGTCCTACTATTTGCAGGGTAACTACTCACTCACACATACAGACTTTTTACTAAAAATAAATTTCTGTGATAAAATAATAAAATAAAAAATAATAAAAAAAATTACGAAATCGTACATTTGCACTGAAAAATTAAAAACTTTTAAATTTTCATCTTAGTAAGACATATATATACACACACTTACTAACAAACAAGAACAACTACAAAGCTACATTCAATCACCTCTTTATACACTGAGAAAAATTTACATTAAGCAAATAAAAACTCAAAGTAAATAAATATGGTTACAAAATTTTTTAATAAACTATCTGCAAAAAAACGTTTATGAAAAATTATATGAAAAGGTATGAAAACATTAAGTTACCGTAAAATGTAATAATAAAAAAATAAACAGCAATTTAAAAAAGCAATAAATTATAAAATTATTACCACTAAAATAATAAAATTATTATAAATGTATTACACCACAGATTTTTCAAAAAAAAAACTGCACAGTTTCTAAACAATTTCAATTTGTTACGTTTCATTCGATAAAAGAAAAAAGCAAGAAAAATTTTCTATACAAATCCAAAAATCTATATGTTTAAAAATATGGAATAGAATAATTTAATTTCCAAACAAACAACATAAAAATTAATAAATTAATTTAGTTAAGTATTAAAATTTCATGGTAAAATAAAAACAATTTTTAATTAATGAAAACGAAAAAACTCTAAACCCTAAACTCCCAAAAAAAAACAATGATAGCGTTTATATTGTAGTAATAATTCTAGTCATTTAGTGTAAAATTAGCTAAATGAAACAAAATAAAAACAACCAAAAAGTAAAAAATATAACATAATTTATATACAATACATAAATAAATAAATATTCAGCACTTAAAATTTTCTAATTTCACTGAAAAAGAGCAAATTGAGAAAAAAAAATCTAAAACAAAGACTACAAAATTAAACTTTAACCTCCTCACATTCAAAAGAGTACTTGTACTATGACAAATAAAATATAAAAAAATTTCCACTCCAATTGATTTGCTATAATGTTTTATGATAGAATTTTAATTTCATTAATATGTATGTTTTTTTCTTTTTACTTGTGTAATGCCCCATTTATCCCAAATTTCAATACAATTGTGGGTACTTAAAAGTACTTTGCAAACCAGATGAACCCAACACAGATAACTTAAGAAAATGCAAAAAGTTTCACTAAAAATATGTTATGTAAAGTTGCAAATATTATGTTTAAACAAAAAGAACAATTGTAAATTAAAAATAAATGAAAAACTACATGAAAAACTTAAAAACATGATGTAAATTTATTAAATTAAAAAACAAATAAAATGAAAATGAATACAAATAAATATAAACTGATTTTTTCTCTAAGTGTGATATTAGTTACAAGAGCTGCCAACTTAAATATGTACATAAAGGTAAGATGAGGATCCCAGTAAAAAATTATCTCCAAAAGGAGCAGGAGGCTTATTCTGAATTGCGATGCGAAAATCAATGCGATGCGCAAATGAAATGCGATGCGAAAGAAAATTGGTATTCTGTTAGACTTTCGCAATCGCATTCGCAATTTATTTCAAATCGTGGCAACGCTGCTCAAATGTATGTCAGTGTCAATAAACGTCAAATTAAAAATAAATAAATTGTTTGTGTTTGGCTGTGAAAATTGTTTAAACAATTTATTTAGGACATTCTGTAATAAAAACAAATAATAAAAATGCATTTTGTGGCACTGTGGTTCGACGACGCAGAAAATGAAAATGTTTTGTGTGTACTTTAAAATCGGCCCAAACCTATTAAAATTTAAGTTAAAGTCAAATATTTTTGAACTGGTTTATATATTTCATACAATTTCCATCCTGCAGCTTCTCTAATAGGTGGTCCATTGATATTTAGTTCTTCAGTTAACGTTTGCCACAAAGAATTTGCCGACTGACGTGCATTTGGTGTTTTCAAATGGCCTCTTGCCAATTGGCTGTGCTTATTCATAAATTCTATCATTATTTCAAATTGACGCGGTTTGGTGGTCTTATTGCTTGCTTCTCTGAATTAAATAATAAATATATGATGAATAAATAAATAAAATATTATCTTTCACTTACATGTTTGTACTTTGCGAATGCTATTTTGTTGTCGAATAAATTTTGCGAATTTGACATTTGTTTTCGCAATGTAGAATACCGACTTGTCACCTTTTCGCATTTGAAATGCGATTAAAAAAAAATTTGCGAATATCGCAATACAGAATAGCAATTGTTCGCATTTATGCATTTTCGCATCGCATTGATTTTCGCATCGCAATTCAGAATAAGCCTCCAGGTTTTTTGTATGAATTCATATCTAAAATCGCTTTAAACCTGTTGATGGAATGCGTGATTTTTGTATGGAGTGTTCCCGGTTTGGAGTACTACATTATGCTGACAATAAGCGCTTATTTTAACCTAATAAACAATGCAAACAAAGCACTTTCCTAACCCCAGGACTACACTAAAGATTAATATCTCAGCAAGTTGGCAATAACTTCGGCAGAATAACAGAGCAATATTTCTTATTGCTCAACTTATGTTAAAGGCATGGGAAAACGTATTTATGTTAACTCATAATTTGGAAAAAAATCAAGGAAGAAGGTGCAGCGTAAAAACTGGCGCTATCTTGCAAAAATTATTTTTATTAATATAAATTCTTTCTTATTTGACTTTATTATTTAAATGTATATTAATTTGTTTAAGCGTGAGGTCTTTTTTATATAAAAATATTAATTAATTTTTTTTTTTTTTTTTTTTTAAGTAAAATACTATTAAATATAAAAGCTTTTAGACTTGTAATTTGAGTTAGAATACACATACGAATACGAATTAATATGAAAATTTATAAAAAAAAAAATAAATGTTACTCACCATGAGAAATAAATTCCCAGATTCTTTACATTCCCCACTACAATTAGTTGAAATTCTCTCAACATTAATTGAAGCACAGCCGCGAATAACGTTTTAAGTTACAAAATAATAATTTTTCAGGAGAGCAAGAAAACGTTTTTTGACAGGCAGCAATATTTGTTTTAAAAATTTTTATTTCTATTATTTAAAATAATGATAATAAAAACTTTAATGCAAAAGGCTTTTAAAACATTATTCCGCACTGCAAAACCATTTCGGTTTCATCATTTTGTTAGTAACTTGCAATGTTCTTCCACTGGCTGACACTTTGTACGCCATTTTGAAGGCGTTATTGTGCACAGTTTTGGTTGATTTGATGTTTAATCTGTGTAAGAGAGTAAGGCCAACGGTTATCTGCAAAAAAACAGTTTTTGCAAAATGTTTACAACGTTATTCTCGGCTGTGCTTCAATTGTAGTTGTAAGCATGGTGGAATAAGTAGGTGGCATCGTTACGGCAACAAATACAACATTACAACAAAAATGGAAATTATATCACCATTTACGTCAAAAAGTACTTTAAACAAAAATCAAAGCGTGCCGCTGAACGTGATGAAATAAATACATTTTTAGCCAATTTTTATTTAATTATGGTCAATATCTTATTTATTTCAATTTAAAATTATCAAAAACTTTAATAAAATACAATAATCACAGCACAAAACGTGGACTTTTTGTAAACATAAACAAAACTTTGACACAAACCTAGACAAACAATGCAAGAGCAAAAAATTGTCATCTGGCGTAGTGCTGCCACCTGTTTATTCCACCATGGTTGTAAGTAGGTTAAGAAAAACAAAATAAAAACAACAACAACTTATAAAAGATGTTGTCAATTAAGTGTTTTTTAGGCCGTGCACTTGCCTGTTTATTATCAAAAAGTAATTTAAATTTTTGGGAATACAAAATTTTAATTTCAAAAGATTTTGCTATTCGTGCTTAATTCCCAGTTTTTATTCTTGACAAAAACACTTGAAATTTATTGTTGATGGGATAAGCTATTCCTATGCATTTCACTGGTTGCTTAGGCCAGATCATCAGGAAACTTCATCCATAAAGATTTTAGGCAAACTAAAGATATTAAACAATTAATGTTGAGAGAATTTCAACTAATTATAGTGGGGAATGTAAGATGAGATAAACCCACTGTTGTTTATTGTTGATGTATTTTGTTCAAGCTTTGATATTGTTACAAGTAGAACTGTTGATACAGTACTTTTCGCTTATAGTCACTTCCTTAAGTTGCAACCATAACGTGGACTATATCGCTAATGTGACTATAAGGCTAATTCACATATCGTTACTTTAATATAGAAAAGCCCTAACTAACGTTTTCCTTACTTTACAGGAATAGTTAAAATAATAACAACATATTTTATAACTGATACCAACGGCAAAAACGAAGTTTTTACGAGTAGAGAGTTGATGACAAAAATTAAATGATTTAATTTATTCTTTCTTTGGATGGATTTTTGATTCGAAAACTAAAAAGAATTGAGTAAATTTTGCTAATGTGACTATAACGCTATTAATTTGCTTTACTTTTTCCCTTTGACTACTGTGGATAAATGGCATATATGGCAAATGTGCTTATATCGCTAATGGACTATAACGTAAATACTTTATATTAAATTAACTTATAGCGGAAAAATAAACAGATAAAATGGAATATATCGCTAATGTGACTATAAGCGTAGTGACTATAAACGAAAAGTACTGTATAATTCTTATACGTTTAACAGTTTTATTTGGTTTAATATCTTTAGTTTGTCTAAAATCTTTATGGATGAAGTTTCCTGATGATCTGGCCTAAGCAACCAGTGAAATGCATAGGAATAGCTTATCCCATCAACAATAAATTTCAAGTGTTTTTGTCAAGAATAAAAACTGGGAATTAAGCACGAATAGCAAAATCTTTTGAAATTAAAATCAATAAAAATTTAAATAATAAAGATCGAAGAAGAAAAAAATTATATTAACAAAAATAATTTTTGTCACTTTATTTTAGTGTTTATAAGTTCTTTAATTTAATTATTTTACTACAATTATAATTTGCTGCCATTTTACAAATTTAATTTCTTTCTAACACAATTTGCTTCTATTTTTTTCTTTTTTGCTCCTTTTTTTCAATGACAACCAAATTTGACGTTTTATGTTTATGTTTTAACGAAAATGGATTAACAATTATGGCATCATTAATTGCCGGCAATAAATAGGTACGAAAAATGGCTGTCTACATTAAAGATAACATAATTTTGACATGTACTGCAATATATGTCGCAATAATTATCTCTGGTATAGACGGGCATAAAGTGCTTTTTTAAGGCCTAACTATATTAACATATTCTTTATTCAGAGAATAAAAATATAAAAACAGAAATTATTTTTTTTTTTCTAAATAACGGTATTTCTTTCTTCGCTTTAGTTTATTAAAAAAGTTTTTCTTTTCTTAAAAGAAATTTTATTGCGGAATTTCGTTTTTTTTAGTAATTTCAATAAACTAAACCGTTTTTGAGTTACGCGAATATATGTTTGTTCAGCGTACCCGAATTATGCTAAAACGCCATGTGCCCGGCTTGTCTAAAAAAAAGTGTCAATTTCGAGCACAGTGTAATTAACATATTCATTCATGTATAAAAGCGCTTGTTAAGATGCTTCATTCGAGCTTTCATCAGTCGCTTTTAGCAATCGCTTTATTCAGCAATTTAAAAAAAGCATATAAAATTGTGCTTTTAAAAGACCTTACACTATGGCTTTTTAATATTTTTCACAAGGCTTTTAATCGATTGCAGAGAGTTGTCAAAAGGATATGCGGTTAAGTTCGCCAGATTTCCAAACACTTTTACTGTTTCATTTAGATGTAGAAGATTATGGACATTATATATTACACTAGTGGATCCATAAATATTTGCAAGTCTATCGAAAGCTTCAGAAATCCGCAGGCAATCGACCTGTTGTTTTGTAGTTTGTTAACCAATATATCGGTTTGTGCCTTATTAACGGATCTAGCCCTTAATATTTGATTTATAGGAGAAACTACTTTCATACATGTTCTGTTCCCTCACAAAAGTAAAGTGAGAAAATCTAAGGGAATTGTGAACAAATTACGAGGGGAAAAATAATAAGGGGAATTTTTTCACGTTATTATTCTTCTTTGAATTACCTTTTATTCCTGGGAGTTTTTCATGATCGCAAATATGTGTAAAGGGGAATAATTAACGACGGAAAAATTATTCACAATAGGTGTGATTCATTAAATGCGCCTAAATCCGTAGCAGATATCGATGTTGTGGTAAAATTTGGTCCAATTTAGTTTCATAAGACCAGAAATAATACCATAACATTTTGTAATAATTGGTCCACACTTTACCTCAGGTCTCATACAGACAAGCCAAAAGGCTTTGCGGGATTAGGTATAAGATTTTACTGCATATTAAGCAGCCTTCTAAAAACCACTTTAACACAATAAAACGCTATTACAAATTCCACTACTAACTATATCGTATTCGTCTAATTTAGGTTTTTTGATACCAGAAAACACTTTTAAGAATTTTATGATGATTCCTCCATACCATGGATCCAATATAAATTCCCCTCTCGAAAATATCTCAGGGTTGGGTTGGAAATCGGAAACTTAAAACGCAAGAATTTTTTAATAAGATTTCTGTAATAAAAGAATTTTTTGACAAATATATCTTTTTTAAATAGTTCATAAATAGTTCAACAAAATAACCACAATACTAATTATTGTTAAAGCTAAGGCACGAGCTCTATGTGTACATTTGTCCTTCAAGTTGTGCTGAAAAAGGTCAACAGAAAAGAGAAAGACAAAGTGAAAAAAAAACAAAAAAAATGTACTTGGACTTCAAGAAAAATTCTTGACGAAAGTACGGAAAAAACAGAAGTAAAGGAAAAAACATGTAAAGTCGATTAAGATGGATAATCATTCAGGAAAGCAAATTTCGATCTACCAAATGTTAAAATACAATTTGGTTTAAGGATTGATGTTTGACTAGTGACGTCAGCAGTCGTCGATGGCTGCGAGTGTAAGACGGCAAATCCATCTGAGGAGATCGAGTGGTTGCGATCGAAACATGTCATGGTAACCTGCCGGCCAGGGTTCGAGCCCGAGCCACGTCAAGAATGAAAGATTATCAATAACAATTTTAATTGATTTTCATGTTGTAAAATTCCTTTCTTCACAAAAATAATTTAATAAAAATTAAATTTCATGAACTTAAGCCTAATTAAAAATATTAAAAATTTGGATTAAAAACCATAAATAGTTCAACAAAATAACCACAATACTAATTATTGTTAAAGCTAAGGCACGAGCTCTATGTGTACATTTGTCCTTCAAGTTGTGCTGAAAAAGGTCAACAGAAAAGAGAAAGACAAAGTGAAAAAAAAACAAAAAAAATGTACTTGGACTTCAAGAAAAATTCTTGACGAAAGTACGGAAAAAACAGAAGTAAAGGAAAAAACATGTAAAGTCGATTAAGATGGATAATCATTCAGGAAAGCAAATTTCGATCTACCAAATGTTAAAATACAATTTGGTTTAAGGATTGATGTTTGACTAGTGACGTCAGCAGTCGTCGATGGCTGCGAGTGTAAGACGTCAAATCCATCTGAGGAGATCGAGTGGTTGCGATCGAAACATGTCATGGTAACCTGCCGGCCAGGGTTCGAGCCCGAGCCACGTCAAGAATGAAAGATTATCAATAACAATTTTAATTGATTTTCATGTTGTAAAATTCCTTTCTTCACAAAAATAATTTAATAAAAATTAAATTTCATGAACTTAAGCCTAATTAAAAATATTAAAAATTTGGATTAAAAACCATAAATAGTTCAACAAAATAACCACAATACTAATTATTGTTAAAGCTAAGGCACGAGCTCTATGTGTACATTTGTCCTTCAAGTTGTGCTGAAAAAGGTCAACAGAAAAGAGAAAGACAAAGTGAAAAAAAAACAAAAAAAATGTACTTGGACTTCAAGAAAAATTCTTGACGAAAGTACGGAAAAAACAGAAGTAAAGGAAAAAACATGTAAAGTCGATTAAGATGGATAATCATTCAGGAAAGCAAATTTCGATCTACCAAATGTTAAAATACAATTTGGTTTAAGGATTGATGTTTGACTAGTAACGTCAGCAGTCGTCGATGGCTGCGAGTGTAAGACGGCAAATCCATCTGAGGAGATCGAGTGGTTGCGATCGAAACATGTCATGGTAACCTGCCGGCCAGGGTTCGAGCCCGAGCCACGTCAAGAATGAAAGATTATCAATAACAATTTTAATTGATTTTCATGTTGTAAAATTCCTTTCTTCACAAAAATAATTTAATAAAAATTAAATTTCATGAACTTAAGCCTAATTAAAAATATTAAAAATTTGGATTAAAAACCATAAATAGTTCAACAAAATAACCACAATACTAATTATTTTTAACAGAATTTTATAAAAAAAATTTTTGAATTCTTGCGTTTGCGATTTCCAGCACACCCCAGATTTGTTCAAATTAACTTCATATGACTATGAAATGTAGGTCTAAACCGCAATGAATATTAATACTGACGTCCGTTTTTGAAAAGATTAATTAATATAGGGCTCACGCCTGAAATATTATAATTGTCGATGGAGGGTATCATAGATTCTGCAAAGCTGAATATAGCAATCTTACTTGTTTTTAATTAAGGATATTTATCGCACACTTTTGTTTTTTTTTAGTTACTTTATTTACGGTTATCTTTTTTTTTATAACTATGTACTCTTCCAAATATAATTGATATTTTCAATTTGAAAACATTTAATGTTATTCATGTTTGAATGAAATCGTTCTGGTTTTGTATTTAACTTTTAATAAACATAAGTATTTTGTTTTGTTTATTTAATATTATATAGCTGGTATAACAGTTATTGTATGTTCAAGCTCTAAGAGCAACAAACTGATGGAAAACTTCTAAAATATGTGAATCCAAATCTGAAGTAAAAAGTAAAGTTTCCAAGGTGCTGCTATATTTCTGGACTTGTTCATGATGCTAAAATAAAGAAATACATTTTAATAAGGGTTGCAAAATATTTTTAAATTTATAATTATTACCATTAGAAAAACTTGCTGTAAACGTCCAATAGTCCAGCGATACCAATCTGTATCCGGATCACGTCCATCTGTATCGGAACGTACTAAATGTTCCGATAAAATCATAATAAATCTCTGGAATACAATAAGAAATAGACGTTTCTGATCCACATTGGCGGCTTCCAGTTTCTCTTCCATGCGTTCAACCATCTGCAAATATAAAGAAGAATTTTTTTGATTACTAAATATCGTTATCACGAAAAAATTAATTTTTTATTACAAATTAAAAGACACAATAAAAGTATATTTTCACAATTAAGCTTTTGAAAGATTCTACGAAATTTAAGAGAAAAAAATTGAACCCATTTATTTTTTATTCTTAATTTTAAAAGTTTTTAATTAACTTGACTACACCTTTTTAAAGCTATAGGCAAATAATTTTTACGGCTTGAAACTTCTGTTTCATATGGCAGTATTAACAAATTTAAAAAAAAAGTTAATCCATTACATAAATAAATGATTCTTAAATTCAATTTTCTACTTTTAGTTTTCTAGATTTTAAACCTTGAAATTCTAAACAACAAACATTGCTAAAGCTGTATTCAGTCATTTAGCCAGCCTTAGGCGATTTTATCTTCCGTTATTTGTTACACATTTAATTTTAAGTTTAAAAAAAATAAAAGTTGTTCAAATTTTTGGTATATTTTCATACATTAATCTAGATTTCATTGTTGAACTACTGATTAAAAACAAATGTTAATTACATTTGAAACTTCTTGCCGGTGGTCTGGATTCATATTCAGTGTTTAACGAAGCATGATAAGTTTACGCTACTAACATAACTCTATAAAATACTTAGCAAATGTATTTAACTTTAACCAACTTAATTTATTCTAGAGACAGACATTAAAAGGAATTAATTCACCTTTAATATTTTTATTACATTTTTAGAGTGATTACCGTGCCAAATCTTCCATTCCAAGGAAAGATTTGTATTGGGGTTTTTACTTTATTAAATGGAGCGATTTGCCCCATTTTCGTCGAGTTAGCTATTGCTGTGGTCTTTATTTTGCCTAAGACAATATTCCGGTATAGATTTTGTCAAACCTAAATTAAAAAAAAAATTGTATGGGGGCTAGATAAAAAATTTAATCAATCTAACCAATTTTTAATAAAAATTTATATTTAACAAAATATTTTGGTCGACTTATCTCGTATCGATTTTGTCATGCCAAAAAACTTATCTCAGGGGTAGGAAAAGTAATGGCTTATTTAAAAAAAAAAACTACTCTTTCATCTAAAAATATTTTTGTCTAGTTATGTCTTGACTTCCGATGCGTTACAAACGGAACGAAAACATAACTTTAAGGATTTATTACATAAAAGCTTTATAAAAGTTTAAAGCAATAATAGGGTTTTTGGAAGTTACCCTTATATACCTTAGGGTTTGCGTGTAATCACAAATTTTAGTCGCGATTCTCGCACTTTAAATATTTTACTTTCTTTAAATATTGCCCTAAAACTGTGATCGTGAGTGATTTTTAACTTATGAACTCTGAAGGTAAGGAAATGTAGTCATGCACGAGGAATTTCGAAATGATCACGGTCACGCACGCTTACACACAATAACGAAAAATATTTTTTAAACTGAAATTTAATTTGTTTATGTATTTTAAATTAAAATTTCTTTTTCTTTTTTTTTTTTTTGTCTTAGTGGATCGATTTGACGAGCGACCAACCTCCGGTCTATATGTGATCTTCCGCTTAAGTCCGTGAATGATTAATTTTTTTATAATTTTAATAATATAAAAAATTTAGAAAGTACCAATTGAAAAACAAAAATATGCCAAAAATTTTTCTTTTATTGTTTCTCAATCATTCTGGACTCTGCATGTTGAATTTTATGTTTCAAGGTTCAGTATTAATATAAATGCAAAAAGTACCAGTTTAAGAATGAAAAAGTTCCAAAAAGATCCCTCTATAGATTATACGCAGGTCCAATACTAACGGAAATGTAATGACAACCAGTTGAAGAACAAAAAAATTATCAAAGAGTTCCCCCCTTTAGATGCTCATCCACTCAGGAATTGTATGTTAAATTTTATGTTTCTAGGTGCAATATTAACAAAATTTTAAAAAGTACCAGTTGTAGAACGGAAAAGTACCAAAAAACTAACCTTACAGATTTTTATTCACTCTGGACCATGCATGTTTGATTATCACCCCTATCGCTAATGTTATGAAATATGTTATATAATAGAACAAACCTATATTCCCATCATCAACAAATCGGTATCGCGAATATATTGGGAGTAAAAATTTATATTGTGAATTATTTGTCAGTGCTTAATAAGCAAGTCTCTATTGTAAATAACTTGTCAGTGCTTGTATTGTGAAAGAAAAATATACAAAATACAATACTAATAAAAATATAATAAAATAAATAATGAATAGTGTGTAACTTCATTTTCTTTATTTACACTTGTTCAATAAAAGGAAAAAGTAATTTTATTTAGTCCTACTTTAAAATACAAATTAAAATTTACATGTTCCCTTCTCGTTTACATTAACACTCGTTGGGAATTTATTTAGTAAAAATACTCGCGGGAGTAAACATTGGCGATGGAAATTATTATCAAAAAACGCTTGTTTGAAAATTTTTTTAATTTCTACAAATTCTTTTACTGATTCAAATAAATTTTTTGTTTGATTTTGATTTAACCAACAATAATGTTGACAACCATTCAAAAATATAATACACGCGTTATTGGTTTCAAGTTTTCATAATTTTGTATGAAATATTTAACGCTTTCTAATGTTGTCGTCTTTTTGCATTTTTATTTGATCGTAAGCAACACTTCCTAATGTGAAATATAAGAACTACAACAAAAAACACATACAGTCCATTTTTGGACACTTTAAAATTTACAACAGTAAGAAAGATGAAGAGGTTTGAAGCAAAATAAAAAAAACAAAAAAATAGCAGGTAAAAAAACGTTTCACTCTTTTTAAACAACAGAAACAACAACAACATTATAAGAAACAAAATAAATTTTTGGTTGGTTTCAAAGTTGGTTAAAAAAAAACTATATCCCGTATTCAATTTTTTCAAACTGTTTGCTTAAATACATCAAATACAAAAATATAATGATGACGAAAAACATATCGAGTCGGTCTGTCGCCGTTTTTGGGTTACATATCTTCTTCATTAGCAAAGGAAAGGATACAGCAACAGTTAGTGATGACGAAAAACATTGTGTGTATAAAAAAAAGACTTCGTTCAAAAATTATTCCAACAAAAAAATGTGTCTCAAAGCCAGCCGGCCGCTCTGCTCTCTCTCTGCCATCATCTTCTATACAGTGCCTGCTTGTGTGGGCATCATTGCTTGTGCAAAAACCTTTTTTTTTTTTGATTTTGAAATTTAGTATATGAATTTCAGTAAACTTTTTGTTTGATTCAGTTAAATTATTTGTTTGAAAAAATCAGTGTTTTTTTCAATAAACAAAATGCTAATAAATTGTTTGAATATGCGAATTTGTTTATAGGACCGATTTCAGACAAAAAATTGTTTGATTCTACAAATTTTTTGTTTGAATTGGAAAAATAATTTTTTCTGTGTGTATATGTTATTTAGTCCAATATATCAAAAATTCAAAAAGTATCCGTTGGAGAACAAAAAAGTACCAGCATGTTTCATATTATAGGTTTTCATTTACATAGCAGACTGCACCTTTAATTTTATATTTCTAAGTTCAATATTATATACAATTCAAAAATTAGCACATGCAAAGTAAAGGTTTGATATTAAAGTTCCCCTTTTTGATACTTTTTTTCTCCCCATTGAAGTATCAAAAATTTTTAAATTTTAGGGGGAATATGTCAATAAATGGAGAAAAAGGTTTTTTTAAAAAAAGTTATTTTTGGTACTTTTTGGTACGATAGGAACGTTCTAATTTCCTAACAAAAAAGTACCAAATTTATATTTGTATTCTTCGATTTACAGAACATGCCCGATTAATCCAAAAAAAAATGCATATTGAGTATTTATTTATATTTTTTTCTATTTCGTTTGGTATCAATAACTGTAGTCTAGCAAAAAAAACTACAGTTTCTGACTTAAGACCTTTTTGCTTACCTTTAAAAACATGTTATAACTCAGAAACAAACTTGTTTATCAGAATAAAAAATCTATAACCTGTTTATGGTTCAGTCGGGTAATTCTGTAACTTTAGAAAATTTTATTTAAAATTTCTTAAAATTTACTTCTTAACGACAAATTTTTGTCCTTAAAAAGTTTCAGCATTACTCCACAGGTGTAAATGGTCTATTAGTTATTTGTAATGCCTTTCTAAGGGCCATTATTACAACTTGAAGTTAGCTAAAGTAAAGATTAAATTGACAGATAATAATGTGTTATCTGTCAAAAAGCGTCTGTTAACTGTCGGATAACAGCTAACGGCAAGTTATAATAATGGCCCTAATAGTTTCTTTGTATTATGTCTTAATTCTTTTAAACTTCTGCGTGTATCTACGTTTCTTAATTACATAATTAATGATTTTAAGACTAAAAATACAATGTGAATTAACGTTTTCATTAAGCAACTAACGAAAAATTAAGAACAAAAAATATTTCTCTAAATTGTCAAAAATATAGGAAAAAAGTAATTGAAAAAATATACAGTGAAAACTCACTATAACGAATGATATAAAATTTTTTTAATTTTTGTATACATTTACTCTTAAAAATAAGTTTTAAAATGCAAAAACTAAGTGTATGTTTATAGATTTTTGTTTTCGGAAGACCTGTAAACTTTTTTGATCGGCTTCTTCTTGTTTTTCTCTTTTGCGACTTCATTGGATACACTTTTTCAAACAATTTCAATAAGAAGAGATTTTTACTTTTCTTACCCAATGCATTTTGGACAATTTTCTTCCCTAAACAGTTGGTTGCTTCATCAGTTTGAAAATACATACGTTAAGGCCGGAAATATCTTCCAATATATAAATCTGATTCTTTTGCATTAAAAATTTCCAACCGTTTTCAAAACGAAATTTTGTGTACTCCGACTTTACTCCGCTCATCCAGTGAGCAACTTAAATATTAATAAAGCTGAATCACCATTTAGTCATGAGTTTAATCAAAAAGATATGTTCCAGTTAAATTCAATTAATAGAAATAGCAAATTGACAGCAGTTAATTAGGAGTAAAAGTCTTTGATCATTCGATAACCATAGTTTATTTAAAAGTGTTTTGAATAAGAAATCCTTAATCAGGGAATATGCAGTAACTAGATTTTTGTTTTGAAGAAGCGTGTTAGTCTTTTGTCATTTTTGCAACTTTCTTTTAAAAGACCAAAACCATCTATGACTTGCATTAAATTCAGCTTTTGCTTTTTTTTCTCTTTCACTTACTAGTGTGAATTTTGATAGCTCTTTTAAGAACCAGTCATACATTTTTTCTTTATATAAGGCTATAAACACTTTCCATGTGATGGTCGGTGTTTTGGTCCATTGTTTCTATATTTTAAGTTATAAACAACTTTTGTTTTCAGTTTTTTTGCATTAATATATCATACCATTCGTTATATAACAAAATATTCGTTATATAAGATAGTTAATATTAAAACTATGATCATTCGCTATATAGCGAGCTTGTGCTGAAATTCATATTTTTTTCTTAATTCTAGATTTTCAAAATCTTTAAAAATTTAATTTAACAAAAACATAATAATCAATATTATTTACCTCTTCAGTGGGTTTGTCCACAGTTATTATTGGTTTTTTACGTTTAGCAGCTGTTTCATCTTCCGATTCACTTGATGATGAATCGGCCTTTGCTAATTTTTCCTTGGCGTCAGTAAGTTCAACATCTGGAATTGGAAAATTGTTATTATTATTGAATTGTGTCAAGACAAATCCATAAAAGGTTTTGATATGTAATTTTTAAAGTTGGAAAATTTTTATTTTATGCTTTCTTATAGAAAAACTTTCCATAAACAGTGCACTTAAAGTATCAAGTTTATTTTGCTATAATAAAAAAATAATACCACACTTACTTAATTTAATAACATGTTTATTCATTTTCTTGATAGTCAAATGTAATATTTCCCATAGATACATTTTCGTAAATTCTCTAGTCATTTCCTTTGAAAATATCCAAGTAGCCACAGCAGAACAATCCACAATTTGTGTCTTAAGCAATTTATCAATAATAACCACCATCATTTGTTGATGATTTTGCCACAATTCAAAGACATTGTGAAGTACACAAATTTGGGCTTCTTCGGACTCAGCTAAAGCCTTAAACAACAGAAAAAAACATACATAGATAATTTAATTTTATACTTTCCAAGAAACGGTAATAAGTTTGAAATTTTTTTTTTTACCTTAAAAACTAAATGAAACTTGGAAACTGCTGCAAAACTATGCGAAAATGATTTGGAGCCTAAATTCAAAAGGGTTTGTACGAATACATCAATTTTTAATGGATTAAATGAGGTCTCAGACATTTCCTGATCAGCATTTTCCCCCGAATTTGGCAGGTCTTTTAATATATTAATCACCTCTTCTGGTGTACATTTTTGGCGTATGGCCACCACCAGTTGATGGGCTACTTGGGTGCCAGCCAACGAAGCTGTTGTTTAGATAATAAAATAAAAGAAATTAAAGAAAAGAAAAAAATTAGATTATATAAATATATTTTTTTTTAATAAATTTAATATCTAATGCAGGTAATAAGGAAATATTTGTTTTTTTTTATAAAAACAAATTATAAAATATTTTCATTAATTGGCAACAATATGTTGTGTGCAATTATTTTTAGTTAGAAAAAAAATGTCAACAACAAAAAATACTTTATACGTTCAAATACTTTCATTTAAAATTAATTGGAATTATTATGTTTGTAAGTATGTATGTCTAAATGAAGAGCCTACCTACCTACCAGTATGTCTGATGATGTCATTTTTATTACACCAACAATTTTAAAACTACTTTTTAACTTCTTAACTCATTGAGTCTTTGCACAGTGCGTTAGAGGGATGATTTAAAATGTATTTGAACAAAAATATTGGAGATACAAAAAATTCTTTATTTCATTTATAACACATCAGTCTTAAACATAACGATCTTAAAATCATTAAAACCTACTTATTATTAAATGCAATGTTGAATTTATTTTTTCTATCAATTCGTTAGCTCATTATTGGTTTGACCTACCAACCATTTTTTCAAAAAATTGTGTTAGGTATTGGGTAAATATTTTTTCAATACCTCAATGTTTTACGAAATTTTTTATGGTTTCTGGCGCCACTATTTATTTGGCTATGCTGCAAGTTCCTCATACAAAAACGTGCAAAAAAAATTTTACTTTACTTTGCTTCATGCCTACAAACAACTACACCCAAACTTCAACATCTGCTGATGATAAAGCTTTTCTAAGATTGCACGAAAACAGTCAAGAAGCATCTCGATACTTACAAGATCATATATTTCAACTCAAACTGTTGTTAAAGCAATGGAGGATAAAGGTCAATGAGCAAAAATGCGTACATAAAATAATCAAATAATACCTCAAAATTCGCATGTAAAATACCTCGATATACATCTAGAACGTCGTTTAACGTGGTAAAGCCATATAGAGGCGAAATTAACTCAAATGAAACTAAAAGCCATCCAAATTCATTGGCTTATTAGAAGAAATTCTGTCCTTAGTCTCGATTGCAAGCTTCTACTTTACAACTCTATCTTAAAGCCTATCTGGTGCTACGGTATTCAATTATGGGGCACTGCCTCGGCCTTTAATATCGACAAAAATTCAAAGGCACCAAAATAAACTTCCTCGAATAATCTCAGCCGCTCCCTGGTATGTCAAAAACTCAAACATTCATAAGGATCTCAATGTGCCATTAGTATAAACTATGATTAGAAAAAATGCAGTAATATATTTAAAAAGGCTTGAACAACACCCAAATCCACTAGCTCGAAATATTTTAAATTATGGCGGCCACACTCGCTTAAGAAGAAGAGCACTCACCCAATCAGAAGAGCGATAAACACCTACATATGTGAACAGAAACCATGATGACGAAATTTGTTGTCTAGCACTGACAGGACACAAAACAAAGTATGTATTAGGATAAGATTTGATTAATTATTGTTAGTTCATATTTAGTATATGAAGATTCAATAAATAAATATTGAAAAAAAAACTGCTTCATTGCCGTAAGAAAAAAGTAGTGAAAGCAAAATAAAATGTTAACAACACAAAAAGCTACTTTTAAGAAATAAATTTAAAAAATGGCGTTTGCGGCACAAAACAATAATTTTCACTTTAAATAAAATACTATTAACTACTACGTTCGCTAATGAACGTTCAAAAAAATTTACAATTTTCTTTAACTCTTTCAGGTTTGGTGGTTAGTTATCTAACCACCTTTTCAAGAGCCTAATAATTACATTTTTTAAGATTATCGATGATAGATTTATGCGAAATTTTGAGGCATACATTTTGAAATTTAACATTTATAAATTTTTTTAAATGTGTAAGCTTTTGTTTTTAAACCGGTCTTTCCCCAAGTTAAAAAAACAGCCATAGGTTATTTGCTCTGTTAAGAAAAATGATGACCAGTGCGTTCTGTATGGCAATGCAGCACCAGCGCAGTTCCTCTATGCATCCGAACAAATAAAACATGTTTTTTCGGATTTTCACCAAAAATTAATTTTTATGCCAACCGTCATGGTGGTAAGTAAACTAACCACCTTATTTAACAAAATAATCAACATTTTTATAATAAATAATCTTTAAATAATGCAAAATTGTGCATTTTTTAGTTATCAAGTTGCATATATAAAAGTGTGGCTGAAAGAGTTAAAACATATCGACCCATTTGCGCGAAATTATCGTATATGCCAATTTTTTTGAAATTAGAGTTTTTGATGCAATCTTGTTCTACATTCAAACAGACGTCGCCTGACAAAATATTGTAGGCGAATTCCACTTCGTTGCTCCAAAAATTGAATGTATATTTTCATATTTATATTGCAAGTGATAGCAGAGAAAAGTATAAAAATGGCTCTCCTGTTAAATTTGGTTTTACAGGAGATATGCGAAAAGCAGTGGTGAAAATTGGAAAATATTCTATCTGGTATATTTTCAAAAAACTTTATGTAATCCTTCATTGTCGTTTTTCTCCACTTTTTGGCATATGAGCCAAACCAATAATGAACTGACAAATTGTAAAAACAGTTTTGTATTAAGAAACAAAAAAGAAAATCCTGAAGAAGGAAATCGAAATTCGATAATAAACTAATATTTTATTTTTATAAAAACCGAAGTGACCTTAACCTCAATAAATTATTAAGGAGAAATAAAATAAATAAAAAAACAAAGTATGTTGGAGATATCATCGAGAGTGGGCCTGTCAAACGGCCAATGGTTGCCAATATATATGGATTATAACATAGTGAAAATTTCCGTGGTCCAGGGGCATTCGAAATTCTAATTTTTCCATGAATGAATTTGACCGATAGCATGGGTTCTGTTGTCTTTAAGCGACCCTATGGTCAGATCACATAAGAGGACTATGCCCGCAAACCTCTGGTGTAAATTGTCCAATGTTGTAGCGCTGTGTGAAAAGTAGCACCGTTCTGTTGAAAACACATATTGTTGGTGTCCAAATCATCTAATTTAGGCCTTAAGAAGTTGGTAATCATCGACCTATAGCACTCGCCATTGTCACTATACAGTGACTTTTTCGCTTTTCGCTTGGACGCTTAAGGATCCCATATGCATCCGAAATTCGATCATTATTTTGCTGGCGTTGTTGGTGTTGTTGAAGGCTGTAGGAAAAATCACCCAAAGAAAAATGGCCCAAAAAAAATAATGAAAAATCGCCCAAAAATATTCCATGTAAAATTGGGCCTGAATTCATATGAAAAGTGACCCAAAATTTGTGGGCTATTTTTCGTTATTATTGGGTGATTTTTCGTTTTTCAAATTTCATAATGAAAAATCACCAAAAAATATTGTATGAAAAATAGCCCATTTTTTCGGGCCATATTTAGTTTTTAAAATTTCTTCCAAATCTTACATACATATCTAAATCATTCATTATCATTATACGTCGAATTCCTACATGTTATTTGTAAAAATAACTATGACACTCCAAAAAGTGTCCATGGACTTTATGACACTTTTAAGTGTCATAATGCCCATCAGAGCAGTGTCATAAAGTCCGTGGACGTTATGTCACTTTGTAGAGTGTCATAATGTCCACAACATGCATACAAACTCGAAAGCATAGCCGGCCTTCGGCAGGGCGCAAGGATTATCTCCTCTTTGATAAAACAAGTACCGGCTTCGCTAACTAAAGCTTCTGTGCACAGCCGGCCTTCGGCCGGGAGCAAGGATTTTCTCCTCTATGGTATAACAAAGACCGGCTTCGCTAACTAAAGCTACTCTGCGAAGTCGGCCTTCGTTCGGAAACAAAGCAGATTTTAGAAGCTTTACTCAGAGAAACCGGTATTTGGTATACCATAAAGGAAAAAATTATTGGGCGGTCTTTGTTATACCATAGAGTAGAAAATCCTTGGGCCCGGCCGAAGGCCGTCTATGCAGGGAAGCTTTATTTAGCTAAGCCGGTTTTTGTTTTGGTAAAATAAGTTTCTTTAAAAATAGTTTTGTTGGTTTTTTGCAAATTGGGTAATTTTGGGTACGTTCGTAAATGCATCACTGCGCTGCATCAGAAAAGCAAACTTTTTTTTAATGTCGATAAAAGAATAATAATAACTTATATTTTTGTGTGACTATTATTTTTGTGGAATATTTCACAATTTTTCGGTCCACATTTACTTCACTGATATATATATTACCACTTGAAAACACTGATGCAGCGCAGTGATGCATTTACGAACGCACCCTTTTTTTTTTTGGAAAAAAATTCGTTTTTGGGTCATTTTTAATTTTTTTTTTTTTTTTTTTGCCCTTTTTCGTTTTGTTTGGGCAAAATTTCATATTTTACTGTTTGGGTCATTTTTCATGTTCTTTTGGGCGATTCTTCATTTGGGCGATTTTTAATTTTTTTTTTTTTGGGCCATTTTTCTTTGGGCGATATTTCCTACAGCCGTTGTTGAAAGCTATATTCGTCCATGATGAATTGGCAACGGAGACTGAATTATTGGCAGTCAATTTGACAGATTTATCTTCAACAATATGAACGCTATCAAATACTAAAGTTTAGTCTCTATTGGAATACCCTTTATTTTCATGCACTTTCACTGTTCAAATCCAATTTACACACACAAATTTTTGTTTTTGCCTAAACCTTTAGTTTAAGAAAAAAAAAAAAAAAAACTTGCTGTGTGTAAATTAGAATATGGGCATTTCCTGGGGTGACGAACGTACGTTAGTACACTTTTGATGTTCAAATAATACAGAAAACAAAACTTTTCCTAGCATTTTTTTTTTTGCGATTCGATGGCATTTGGTGCAGAAGATGTGCAGAAGATGATTTCATCGAGTTTAAGTTTTCATAATGATAGTTATAAACATGACGTCAAGAACGTACGCAAAATAGAAGTCAACTTTGGCTGACAGTAGTGATATGTAAAAATCTGCGTAATGGAACGGAATATTCAAAAGTGATTAATTTATTTTAAAAGTGTATTAATGTATGTAGGTCTCCATCCAGTATTTACAAAATAAAATATCTCTCTTGGTGTTTGTTTAATTGGCTTATGTACCGGCCGCGAACGCACGGGTCGCGAACGTACGATTTTCCATATGTTTTTTTTGCATTTTCCCATAAATATCTTCAAATTTCCTTAACAAAAAACTTAATACTCCTTTTACAATTGATTGTAATGGAGAGATTATGAAGAACGAGTGTAAACACAACATATTTTTTGCATGTAAAATAAGTATATAAAAATGTCTTCAGAAGAATCTTAAAAATAAAATATTAAATTTTCCGGTTTCCAGCGCAATTTCCTCAAGTAAAACAGCTGACATATGCTATGAAACCATTTTTTTATAAAAACATAGACTTTTTTATAATAATAAACAATAAAAGACGATGTATCAACATTGTATTTTTTCATCATGGTACCCATTCTGGGGAAATGCCCATATGTACTCAGTCTCAAAGAAGAACTAAGCGTCAATGGAGATTATTAAAAATCTGTCCGATTTTCCCTACGCTTCTATTTAAGTAACAAAAATACCTACATGTAGGGATTTTCCCCTACTTCTGGCAACACTGATCACAAATGTTAAGCAAAATTCATTAAAGTAGCCAGCTTTCAAATAAAATTTCTTGCTTTTAGTACAAAAAACATGTCCAGTTAGGTGTATTAATGGTCCTAAGATGAACAGTTTTTTTTAAGCACGCCTGCAGACGTTTAAAAAAAATTTCCAGTAGGCTGCACAAATGTACAAAAATTTAGAAAAATAATGTTTAAAACGTTTTTAAAAATCATTTCTTTTATATAAAAATAAACTTTTAAGAAATATCATAAATTAACCAACCCACTGTACTTAAGTTATTTCTTTAGGTTTTTTGTGACAATAGGGGGACAATGTACGTTCATCACTAGTGAGCAAGCAAGAGTAATCATTCATTTACTTTATATTACAGTTTACAGTGTATATTTAAAAAATTTAAAATGCACATTAGAGCACTTGCGCACCAAATCGTGGTAACAACCGTTGTTTGTTGGTTGTTAAAGTTAAAACTAAATGAAATTGATGTAAAAAGTGCGAGTTGTTGGAAAGTTTATTAGTCTGAAACAGTTTGTAATAGCTTCTTTATAGAAAACACAATTACATTCCTTCATTAAAAATTACATCCAAACAATGTAAAACAATTGATAAGTATGGAGTAATAGCACATAAATAATTTGGTAATATTCAATTTAAAAAATGACTTGGTGTTAATTTGGTTTTATACACATTTTTACTTTTTTAAACGAAACCGAAAATTTGTATTGGAATTATCATTATAATAATGTAAGTTTTTAAACAAAACAAACAGGAGAAACAAAATGTAGTTATTGCTGATCCAATTGTTTATTCGTCTGAGATTATAATTTTCCCAAGGTCATCTTATTCAAATTAAAATTTAATAGAAGACAATTACCAAAAATATTATAAAGTAGTTTGTTAATTAATATGTATATTATGCAAATAGTTTGAGTACTTAACAAAAGTAATAATAAGAATTATTTTAACTACAAAACAAGATGCCCTTTAAAACATTAACAAGAAACATTTTCTCAAAGAAACTGCCAAAAAGCAAAACAATGTCAATAGAAAATTTTGAAAATCAAACGTTAATGATACTACATGATTTTTTGAAAAAGAAAAAATCTTAGTAACAATAAGCGTACAGACTGAAAATGTTTTTTAATACACTGAAAATAAAATTACACCTGTGTCTTTCCGGCTAAGAATGATATAATAAACTAAAATCAATTCGTTGAGTCATGGCATTACAAAATATTACAAATAACTTGCGTTTGTAGAGCACTTAAAAGAAATAATTGAGCCACATTCTTTCGATATAGACCATTTATTTTAAGTAATACATAAGAGGTGCTCAAAAATAATTGCAAATGGTCTTGCAACATAGCAAGTCGTTGCGTTTTATTTCACACCAACAACAAAATAAGTATGTACACAGACAGTTTTACACTTGCTAGACTAATGGCCGTTTTCTTAATAGCGGTATTCAGTGTTTGGTGCGTTTTAGGTTGCAACTGTTTGTTATTGCAATAATTTTGTCATTGACAGTAAGTGTTTCAACAGAACCGCGTCGACACCACATCGAGAAAATTTAACGTAAAATTTGTCGTAACAAGCCGTCGTACACTGGTTCATATTTTGAGAAGGCGGCCAAAATTATTTTTTTTTATGTTCTCCGATTTAAAATTTTTTTTATTCATGTGAAAGTAAATACTAGTGAACCTCGGGAGCCAAAAAATTTCAACCCTATTTCAACTATTTCATTGAGAACAGGGTGGTCCGAAATGGACTTTCTCAATATTTGGTTATAGTTATGAATTTCTGAGTCAATTTTTGAAGTTGAAATGCTCATAACTTTTTTGTTTTTTAAGATTTTTTGACAGAATAAGTTTTGTGAATTAGTTTATTTTATTAGCTACACGTGGTTTAAAGGATTAAACTCTGCGAAATCTAAAACTATTTAATTTTTTTTTTTAATGTCTAAATTTCCCGGAAATTTCCTACTTTATAGAGCATAAGTCCTGCCCGTCAAAACGCGTCAAAAAAAAATATATACTCTCTTGTAGTCCAGAATCTAACCTACATTTCTATACCCCATTGTACACACGTCTGGATACGACCTTGAGAACTACAGCAATTTCTGTGACCCAAGGTAAGATATTCGGTTCAAAAAATAAGTCCTGCAAGTATACATTACTGAAATTAAAGAAGATGAGTCATAAAGAATTTTCGACAAATAAAGCAGTTCAGGCCACATAAATTATCTAGCACGTCAGGTTATCATTTAATTTGGAGAAGGTAAATGTATTGCCATTGTTATGAACTTATTGTGGGTGAACGGATGCTGCAAAACGAATAGGCGACATAAATAGACTAACACGTTAGATTTCTGAGTAAGTTAAAAGGTTAAACAATAGTAAATACCCGCAACATAAACTACATAGTTTAATTACCTGAAAATTGCAACTTAATTTAAAAAAATGGAAGAGCAGGTAAATGGTAAAAAAAACCAGCACGCAGTTATATTTTACATGACAATTACCTACATGTTACCTGTTAATTTATTGCCGGTATGTTATCCTTTTAAAAAGTGTGAAAAAAGGGGTTTTTATGCTAACTTATTCATGGTATCTTTAGTTCCATTACGTTTAAGAAAAACTTATATTGGCTTAGAGCCGTCAACCAGTAGAGTTACAGATATGGATGTATGGAAAAATGATATTCCCTCTTCAACAAAGTATTGCAGAGTAATAAAGTTTGATTACAAAAAGGAAACTAAAGATGTCATAACTGAAGAAGTTCGAAAAATAAAAGATCAAATTAAAGAACTTCAACCGGCACTATTTAAATTTGATGACCAATGCATTGAAATTAATTTTCAAATGTTCCTTACAATGATCGATGGAAAAGTTGCACAAGCATTAACCGAAACAAAGTCTTCGTCAAGCTGTACCATATGCAAAAAGACATCAAGTCAATTAAGCCAACCCCCATCACAAGACAATAGTTTCAATGAAGCATACGAATTTGGAATGTCCCCTCTTCCTACTACCAGAATTCGTTTTATGGAGCATATTCTTAAATTGGGCTATGATTTGGAATTTGGCCCGTTAGGCGAAACAGTGAGAAAAAACAAAGAAAATGTGGAAAAAAGGAAGCAAACAAAAAAACAAATTCAAGAAAAATACATTCACCTAGGCCTTATAATTGATCAGCCAAAACAAGGAGAAGGAAATTCAAATGATGGAAACACTGCAAGGAGATTTTTTTCCGATCCAGAAACTGCAGCATCTATCACAGGAGTACATTTTGAATTAATAAGACGATTCCAGATTATTTTACAAGTTATATCATGTAGCAGAAAGATAAATGCAAAAAAATTTGGCCAGTATGCAAATGAAACTGCAATTCTTTATAACAAAAAATACTCTTGGAGACATATGCCAACCACAGTTCATAAAATTTTATACCATGGGGAACAAATAGTTCAACACAATATGCTACCAATTGGAGATCTATCTGAAGAAGCGCAAGAAAAAAGAAACAAAGACTACAGATTCTTCCGCGAGCATAACACAAGAAAAATGTCCAGATGTTGTACTAATGAAGATCTTATTACTATTTTGTTGTGCACATCAGATCCATATATGTCCAGTATTCGACAAAAATGGAAATCAACCTCAATCGAATTAGAGGAAGAAGCTAAACAACTTCTGGAAAATGAAACCCAAAGCTATTTAGAAGAAATTTTTACAAATATTGTTCATAGATTATAATTGGTTTTTGATTTAAGTATACATATATTTGTATTAATATATAAAAGTAAAATACACATACATCTCAAACCAAAAATAAAAGCTGAATTACCTAAAATGTTATCGATAGCCAAGAATGCTATTTGGGCATTTTTCAAAATATTCCTTTTCAGTTTTATCCTTATAACAACTCGTCTCGTCCCAAAAAAGCCAACAACCTTTGGCCCCTGTGAATATTCGGACTAAAAAATTGACAGGGGCCAAATATTCGCATTTTCTGACAGGATCTAAGTTCGACAATAAAAAAATAAGTACCAGTTGTAAAATACAAGAGAAATAATGATAAATTATAAAAAAATCATATTTGAAATATTCAACTTTTACACCGAAACTCAACAAAAAAATGAAAATGCATTTTGAACTCCCCATAACTTTTGCTCCTATCAGTCGAAATTTACGTTTTATAGCGAGCAAAAAAATACCGATCCAGTCAAAAGTTATAGAATTTTGACCGCCTTCTCGTAAAATTTCCCACTGTGCGTCGTACAGCGTTACCGTTCGTTCGCCCGACTAATGTCGCAATTTGACCCTTTTTTAACGGCCTGTAAAGTTTCTCACAAAAACATTTAATTTCCAGTAAATTATAAATTTTCTTATTATTTTGATCAAAAAAAATCGTCAAAAAAAACTTCGTCAAAATTTAAAAGAAATTCAACAATTCCTTTGGCAACAATTTCATTACTTTACCTTGTCATGTATACAATGAAAACACATTAACTTGTTTTAACTTTTTTTTTTTTTTTTGTTTTGCTATGGTTTTATCAGGGTTTAAAAAACTGCAGTCGAAACCAAAAACTGTCGAACAAAAAACGAAAATTTGTGTACAACTTTTCGCTTTTTGAGTTGGTTTGACATCGACTGTTTACATTTAATGAATCAGAAGTAAAAGCAACAGTTTTTATTTGTCCAATGACAAATGAAGAAGTGGAAGAAATAGCAGTTGTTCTGCTTTGATTGCAGTTTTTTAAACGCTGCTCTTTATTAGTAAAAAACTACTTTTTCTGCGAATTTATTTTTATAAAACGACCTTTTGTGCGATTTTTCAAAAATTCCTAACGGTAACCCTGCCGTCGTAAAAAAGTGCTCTCACCAGTGTGACCATATTAGCTTTTTTCAAGCTGAATTTAGCTTTATTTTTTCGTTTTTAGCTTGAGATATTTCATTAAGCTTTAAGCTTTTTTTCAGCTTTTTTCAACGATGCATTTAGCTTTTCCTTAGCTTTTTTTTAATTTCAATTTCGTGTTTATTTATATTTTAAAATAAATAAAAGAGTTTATCCGAATAAACTTATGTGTGATTTAGTTAAAAGGGTAATAGTCTGGCAGAGCAGAAGAAATCGCTGTTGCAGATTTGATTAACATACATAACAGTGCTGCGAGTGGAAGAATACAAAAGTTACGCTATTTTCCAAAAAAAAAAATTAGAATTTTTGTCAAAAGTTACACTTCAAAAACAGTAAATTTATGTGATTTATAAGAACAAAACACATACATATTTCTATTCCATATTTCAGTGATAATAGCAAGACCACAAATCAACTATTGAACAAAAGCAAAGCTTAGAGTAAGTTTTATGCATATGCCTTTTGCATGAGAATTTAAAAATAAGGTTTAAGCATACAGTACTTTTCGTTTAAAGTCACTACAGTTTTTAGCCACTTTAGCGATATATTACAATTTATCTGTTTTTTCTCCCGTTATAAGTAAATTTAATATAAAGGAATTACTGATGAATGATAGTCCATTTAGCGATTAAAGCATATTTGCCACATACTTATTTCATCTATAAGCAGGCATCAAGAGCGAAAGTAAATTGAATTATGGGAGTTATAGTTACATTAGCGAAACGTACTACGTTCTTTTTAATTTTCGAAGACTCAAACCATTAATTCAATGTGGCAACGTTTCAATGTTTCAAATACAAAACACGGAGAGCATTTAAATTGTTTGTATTTACATTTGTCTGAATCGGGTGATACAATATCTCTAGGTTCTTGTCTAAGATGTCAAAAGTAGTAAATTTTTTAGCATAATATTATTTCTGCGCAACTTTTTGCCCAATAATGACGTACAAGTGTATTAAATGAACAGTGGACATTTGCTCTTAAGCATTACTTACTCAAGAAGATATTTGAATCTGTAACGCTTATAATTTTTATACGGCTTTTGAATAAACGATGCTTTTAATTACGTCAAAGGTCATAGTATTTGCAAACACCTAACATTTCTCGCAGTGTACGCAAAAAATCTTCAAAATATGTAAATTCATACATGCAGAAGGCTACAGAGAAAAAAGTCTAATGGCAAAGATTAAGGTTTTGGGAAAAACAAATCTTCTTTACTTTGTTCAAGTTAAAATCTCACGAAATATTCATGCGCCACAACAAAAAATCTCATACTGTATGGGGAAAGATAATTATGATTGAAAACAAAAGAAGAAACGCATGCCTTTACTCACGTGAAAACAGCAAAGATGAAAATAAAAATAAACTTTTACGTATCTTTCAATCTACTCGTACGTATCTTTCAATCTACTCGTACTTAGACCGAATAAGGTTACCCAACTTATGGAACATCAACTATAAAAGAATTAAATAAAAAATCAATTTAAGCCAAACCAGATTTTATGCTACTATTGTATAAATTCAATTTCGAATTAACTAAATTGGCTTTTCAACAACTAAGTTACAAAAAATTTGTAAAGTTGATTTGTTAAACGAATCCAATATTATTTTAGGCAAAATGGCATATTTTGTACATGGCAATTAAAACCACTATTTCAGTTTTGAACTAAAACGTAAATGGTTTTAAACACATTTTTTAATTTTTTTGTTGAGTTTAACCAAAATAACGTCATAGTAAGTAGAATCTATGTTTACAATTAAAAACTCATACCCCTCTTTTTAAATAAAAAAATTCTTTAACGGTGTTTTAACTAATTTTATTAAACTATACAAATTCAGTGCCAAGCATTACAATTATAACTTATTTTACTTTCTCAATTAGATATTTGGCTTATTTGTTTTAATGTTATACAACCATGTGCATCAGAGGAAAAAAAAGAAAAAAATTTTCTTTACAACTTAAATAGTTTTGAGCCCTTTACGTGCTTTTAAAAAAAATGCTATTTGTGGAATAACCCTTCAGTTGCTGCATTGAATTTGAATTAATTGAATAAATCAATAATCATAAGTAGATTTTTTTTGGTGAGGACTATAAAAACAAATAGTAAAATTTAAATACGTAACAAGTGTTTTTTTTTTCAAATAAAAACATAATCGCAATAGGGCAGCACATAAGTTAAAATTAATTTTTAATTAAATTTTAATCTATATTGCCTTCGTATAGGGTGCTTAGCCCGCCCATCCAAGCCAGTCTAATTTTTGGCAGATGTCGTGTATTCATATGAAAGCTATTTGTAGTCAATTTGGAAATTTTGACTGTAACCGTTTCCAAATGTGCAGAAATCTATTTGGTGTTTGTGTGGGAGATGCATCGCTCACTTATCCAATTCCGCCCACTTTTCGACAGATGTTGTGTATAAATGCCCAAGCTTTTTGCACAAAATTTGGACAACTTTCACTGATCGTATTTCAGATAACCGAAATTTGTTTGTTTGGGAGGTGCCACGGCCACTTATGCAATATTATTTAGAGATTTTGTGTTTTAATATCCCAGCTATTTGTACCAAACATGGACAAAAGAAATAAAAAAATCCATTTTGCGCCAAGCCCACTTCTCCAATCCTGCCCTTTTTTCAGATGTTGTGCGTTAATATTTAAGCTATTTCAACCAAATATGGACAATTTAACTCTTGCCTTTCTCCAGTTATAAAGAAATTTGTTTTGAACCACGCCTACTCTTCCAATCCCGTCCATTTTTTGTAAGATTTTGTGCTACAATTTTTCGATATTTAATAAGAACTTGCTTGATCACGCTGCTGACAACTCTACTTCAGTTCAGTTGGCATCCATAATCGACCCATTAATGTTTAGAAAATATTTGAGTCAAAATCAGTTTCAAAAAAATGTTTCCAGCAGGACAGTTTATCAGTATAGATAAAACCATAACCATGTATTTAAGCCAAATTTAATCTAAACATTTTAAAAACACCTTATTTTAGAAGGACTGTTTTCAAAGACTAGACGAAATTATAAGCCTATTAAATACATTTTCAGATTTATAGGGAGTTAATATTCTCTTAAATGTTAAAAAAATACCACATTAACTTTATGTATTCACAACCCTAATGGTTAACATAGCGGTAGCAACATTTGTTGCGAAACATTAGCCGCATGTATGTTTTTGCGAACTTCATTTAATGTTTCACTTCGCTGAAGCAATGATCAAGCTAAATAAAAAAGACGTTAATGTACTTTTTAAGTTTCATTTTTTTAAGTACTAAAAATACAACAAAACAGATATGAACAACAATTTAACATGTGTATACGACTGTCGTTTTTAATACACACAACTCAATCCAGTACTTACAAAAATTTTCCAACACTCCCTCTAAAAAACCAAAACAAACCATAATACAGCATGTACTAAGACATAACAAGTAAGAGTACTATATTCGGCTTTGCCGAATCTTATATACCCTTTATCATTGCTGGACTTCTTGAAGTGGGTTGTAATATTTTTTTTGCAAAAATGTTCTCTATGTCATATTCAAAGTCGCTATCGTGCACAGAAGAAATTCCCTCAAATTTGTTTCAATTAAACAATTAATCAGAAATAAAATCAGCTTCCATTAAAATTTAATCCAAATTTTCATTGTTTTAATCAGGCTAAAGTTCATTAAATTTAATTTTCATTAAATTACTTTTATGAGGAAAGGAGCATGAAATGAATTAAAATTTATTGATAAATTTTCATTCTTGACTGACCGGGGAAAAGAACCCACGTTAACGGACAGGTTGAATTGACATGGCTTCTATCGAACCACACTATCTCTTCAGAAATCTTTGCCGTTAAACATTCACCGCCCTTGACGACGGTCAGCAGTCAGCATGTAGAGCAAAACAATACTTATAGTCAATCCCACGATGTCACACAATGACGTTCGCATAGAAAATTACATTTTAAACAAATCGTGGACTTGGCTGTTAATAAACTTTTAAGTAGTTGATATTAGTGCTGGGATACTATCGATATTTTCTACTATCGATATTTATCGATAGTTAAGAATTCACTATCGATAAATCGATATTACTATCGACTGAATCTTTGTACTTGTATAGGAACACTTTAATAATTTTTTTATAAGGCTACAGTCCGTTGTTTTCATCACTTTATTGAATGTATGAGACGTATTTACATATATGTATACGCACGTTATTTTAGATGACAGTTTTTTAAAAATTGATAAGTACCTTTCTGAAGGAACCGAAGTAACAGGGACTATAAGATATTCTATTGCAACTTTAAAAAATTTTCTAAATTCTAAACGCAAAAAGGTAATCAATCTAGCGGACTTATCCTCTAATGGTCGTTCATTGTTTTGTCCTATGCTTGCAATTGCATTTGGATTTGCATTTTTTTTTTGCAACATTACAAAAATATTTGACTTTTCATTCCCTATATAATAGGGATTGCTGTTCGGTTTTAACCGAAACCGAAACCGCGGTTTTAAATGCCTAAAAACCGAAAACCTCGGTTTTAGCTTTTACTTTAACAATGTATTTATGCTTGAAGAAATTGAAAATTAAACATCATGCCCGTACTTCATATACAAAAACTTTATACATAACAGCCTTCAACAATGATAAGGTATTTCAAAATTCTTAAAATTCAAAATAAGTACTAAGAAGAACAATGTTATCTTTATAACTCTTAAGTACACAGGTGGCATAAGCTGCCACCTGGGCCACTTGAATTTTGTATGGAGTTTCTTGTGGCTATAGAAAAAACTCACACTAACGAGCACCTGGGCAAGGCTGGGACTACTTTATATGTAGGAGTTTAATGGCTATAGCAGGAACATTTTGTTGGGAAATAAAATATTTTTTTCGAAAAAACAGAAAAGAAAGAATTCTTATGTGTGGTGTATGATTTTTGAAACGTTTCATTTTGATTTTATTTACTGCAGTGCATATATTATAGGGAAGGGCCTGACCAGGCCCAGGTACATAAAGATTCGTTCTATATACTTAATAATTATATAAAAAAACTTGAAAAAAATCAAAAAATGCCTGGCCAGGCCCAGGTATAAACTTAAGGGCGAATACAAGTATCTGAATTGAAACAAATAAAAAAATTTTATTTCATATGTTTATGTATAAATTTTACTTTGATATTTTCAAAACCGAAAATCGAACCGAAGCCGACCGGTTTTAATCATTTTAAAACCGAAACCGTGGTTTCATATTTTTACGGTTTTTAGCAAACTCTACTATATAAACATGTAAAAATTTCGAATTAAAGGCCTTTAATTAGCAGTAAAAAGCACTGCTAAGCAATCCATACCACTTGCAATTCTTGTTGTTTGTATTCATTGCTGAAATTCTGCGCGAATCAATAATAGCAAGTTAAAATTTGCGGCAAAAAACTGTGTGTGTATAGCTGCTGTTAGATGCCTTCATAACTGTATTTTAAATAATAATAATATCGATACTGATATTTTTCCTATCGATATTTTCGATATTTTAAGACTATCGATAGTTTCCCAGCACTAGTTGATATGAAAATTTTAGAAACCATTAAAAATTTCGTGATACAGGTTATGGTTTTAAAAAGGTATATACCCCATGCATAACTAATTTTTTTTAAACGGACGGTAAGTGACTGACAATATGCATATGGGCATTTCCACAGAAAAATCTACCTTTTGGCAATTAACGCCACCAAGCATTTTCATTTCTCAAAGACAACATCTTATATTATTTCATTTTCTTTTATTTTAGTACATTGCGCAACTTGCTTTACATTTAGTGAAAGAGAAAAAAAATTTGAACAACATGAATCTTATATCCAAGCTTAATTGCTTGGTGGCGTAACGTGACAAAAAGATAGCTTTTCTGTTGAAATACCTACTTATATAGGAACAATAATTAGTATTGTGGTTATTTTGTTGAACTGTTCATGGTTTTTTATCCAAATTCTGATATTTTAATTAGGCTAAAGTTCATAAAATTTAATTTTCAATAAATTATTTTTATGAAGAAAGGAATTTTACAACATGAAATTAATTAAAATTTATTAATAATTTTTCCATTCTTGACTTAGCTGGAAACAGTTGGACAGTTGACGACTGCTGGCAGTCAATAGTCAAACATCAATCTTTTAACCAAATTGTATTTAACCCTTGGTAGATCAAACTTTGCCTTGAATGAGTATCCACATTAATTGATCTACATATTCTTCCTAACTTCTATTTATCGTACTTTTTGTCAGGAATTCTTCTTGAAGTCCAAATTTTGTGTCTTAAAATTTAGGTCAATCGTATGTTTTCGCTTGAATATAAGTTATTTATGTACCGATTTAGCTGAATTTAAATAAAATATTAAAACAACCCAGGTCCCGTCAAAAATGAGGTCTTCGGAAAAATGATTTCAACATTCATACAGACAGACGGATATCGTAAAAAATAAACTCCCCTATCCATAAGAATGTGTTTAAGATTAATATTGAAGAAATTACAAACGATATAACAAACTTATATACCTGTGTTGAAGGGTATCAAAACACACAGTCATATGAAATGACTTAAAGAAAAACATTTTATTAAGAAGAGTTTGTTGATTAAATGTTTCAGTTGCCTTTATTTACGCGTACCGAGCGGTTGCAAATAAAATTAACCCGTTAACAAGATTTGAAAAACATATAAAAGCATAAGTGAGAAAAAAGCGTTACATTTTCAAAATAATTTAAGTAATTATTTTGATACAAACGACTAAGTAAAGAAGCATAAACTTTGAGTGTAGTTTATAACAATTGAAAGTAAATATTAAATTACCAAATAACTTTTAAAAATTTCATTCATACTCGCGCTTATCACCCATCCATGCACAATTTTGGACAATGGATTACCAAATTGTGCCAAAAACCCACAACCATTATTTTATGTTGGTTATTAGTTTATCAATATTTTCTTTAGTAAGTTTTGCAATTATAAAATAATAATTTGTAAATTGAAAAAAAATGTGTAAAATGTTAAATTATATTGTAATATGTATACGCATAAAAATATGTAAATGTTTTATGTATTGTGTTCAATCTTAAATTATAATATATTTAAATAAAATTTTGCAGTTGCCTTATTGTTCGTCTATAGTAAATCGTGATTTAGTTTTAACTCCCAAACAAGGCCTTCAATTAAGTGGCAAACGTATATTTTACGAAGAAAGTTTTAACAATGAGAATAATGCTGTACATCATAATGATTCCGTTGAAACAGCAGGGACTAGACCGTGGGAACGTACCCTAAAGCATGTTACATATTTAACGCTCTTTACGAATGCTGCAAATGGCATTATCACTGGAAATTTTAGGTAAGCGTTTCTTTTTTTTTTACTTAACATTTTACTAATTACAAGGAAATGTTTTACTATAATACTGAAGTTTAAAATATGACATGACAAATGTGTGGGAAAAATTGTGGACAATGCAATGTTGATGTTATCTAATGATATGCAAAACTTTAATACATGTTACATATTATGTTTAATAAAGGAGGAAGAAAAATTTTAAGAAATAAATTATATAACAAAAATTGTTCTTGAATAATTGAATGTGATCACAATTAATATAAAAGACAAAGTTTTAAATATTCAAATATTAATTAAAATTTAAAATAATTAAAATATATTTGTATAAGCACTAGGGTGAAACAAAAGGTTGACTTCACTAGTTTTTAAAACCAAACAAATGATATGAATAAAGGAAATTTTAGCTTAATTTAAACCTAGCCTATCGTACCAAAGTCCTTAATTTAGAAGAATACTTTTATTGGGGCCATATAAAATTAATAGGGAAGAAAGGACTAATTAGCCCAAACGTGAAATAACCTCTCTAAAAATTGATACTTTTGATACAAAAACTTATTTATTTGTGACAAAATGTACCGTTTCTCATAAAATTTTGGTTCATTATTCACCATAGGCTCCATATAAAGTCCACTCTCGAAAAACACTTTAGTACGCCTTAAACCATAATAAATCATGCTATTGCAGTAAAATTTGGTCTGTTATACACGGTCATTTTCTGTAAATCTAAATCACGTGAAATCGAAATCGATGGAGTTACATTTTTCTAATTTTGGTTAAGATATGTGGGCCTCATAGTATGAGGTTAATAAAAGCAAATATTTCAAGCAAATGATATAAATAAAGGAAATTTTAGCTTAATACTATAAACCTAGCCTATCGTACCAAAGCCCTAAATTTAGAAGAATACTTTTATTGGTGCCATATAAAATTATGGAACGATTTAGCTCATTTTTAATATAAAGTACTGTTTTTAGAGTTTGGCAAAAATCTATGTTCGGCGTTCGATAAAATTTTCGGCAAACAGCACCACCGACGAGCGTTCATTTTAATTTTTTATTTTCTTAATATAATTCTAATCCCGCGAAGAAGAATAATTTTGTGTTCAAAAATATCAAAATTTGGATTAAAAACCATAAACAGTTCAATAAATTTACCACAATACATTGTTAAGGCACAAGCTCTATGTTTATATTGGTCCTTCAAGTTTTGCTAAAAATGGTCAACAAGAAAAAAAAAAGACAAAAACATGAATAACAAAAAAATTTACTTTGGACTTCAAGAAGAATTCTTGACAAAAAGTACGAAAAAAACAGAAGTAAGGAAGAACATGTAAATCAGTTAAAATAGATACTCATTCCAAAACAAATTTCGATCTACCAAAGTTAAAATACCATTCGGTTTAAAGATGGATGTTTGACTATTGACTGCCAGCCGTCGTCAATGGCGGTGAGTGTTAAACGGCAAACCCCTCTGACGATATTGTGTGGTTACAACCGAAACGTAAGGGCAACCTGTCCCTGAAAACCTGGGTTCGATTCCCAGCTCAGTCAAGAATGAAAAATTATCAATAAATTTTTAAAGAAATTTTAATTAATTTCATGTTGTAAAATTCCTTTCTTCATAAAAATAATTTAATGAAAATTAAATGCAATGAAGATTAAAATATCAAAATTTGGATTATGGTATAAACACAACTGGGACGAACGACAAACTTCGCATAGTACGACGAATTTGTTAGCAAGAATTCGTTGCGTAAGTTCGTCAAATGAGACACAATAAGAGCGTGAATTCCAGATATTAATGTGACTTAACATTTTTTTTAATTTTTAAAAATTAATAACTTAGACGCTAGATTCTTTAATTATTTTACAGCATCCATTTTCATCTTTTTTAACTAGCAATACATTTTATTAAAATTTGTTTGCAATTTATTTGTCTATTAACATTTCGTCAGCTCAGAATTGATTTGACCTACCGACCATTTTTAAAAAAATTGAGTTAGGTATGGGGTATATATATTTTGAATACCCCCTTTTTGAATCCGAAATCTGTTTCGCGAAATTTTTTGTGGTTTCTGAGATATAAAGCATTCATTCAGGACATTGCATGTTGAATTTTATGTTTTGAGGTCAAATATTAACGATAATTAAAAAATACCAGTTGTAGAACCAAAAAACTGAAGAAAGATATTATATTTCCCGTATTTCCCATTTTGGTACTATTTTTCCCCCCCCTCATAGTATCAAAAATTGCAAAATGCAAAATGTTTTGTAAAAAAGTAACAAAAATAGTTACGATTTTTACGCCTTAAACGTTCGAATTTCAAAAAAGTACCAAAGTTGTATTCGTATTTTTTCGATAAGTTTCGAATGTGGTATTAACTTTTTTTCTAGGTTTACTGGATCAAAAGAAAGATGGGCTGACAAAAACGTACCGAAATTCAGGTTTTACCCGTTTTCACCCTAAAAGAGCCGAAATTCAAAAAAGTACCACACACCTGTCCACTTATTTTTCAAAAGAACAACGATATGTTTTACAGTTTTTTTGTATCTCTTTTAGTTTTGGAGATAAAAGGTTTCCGAATTTACCCTTTTTTACCCCCTAAACAGTCGAATTTTTAAAAATCCCGTCTTAGTGGATCGATTTGGGGAGAGATCCACCTCCGGTCCAAATTTCAAGTCTTTAGCTTCAGAAGTTTAGGCTGTTCACAGAAAAAATTATTAGTAGTTTTTTATCAATCAAAAAAATTATTTAAAAAGTATTTAAACTTAATTAATGTGATAATTGAATCAATTATTTTTTTTGTTGAACGAAAATTAAAAATATAATTTTGATTTAATTAACATTTTACTTGTTTTGGAATAAATTTTTAATTAAAATAATAATCAAATAACAAAAAATTATTTCGTTTAAAATAAAATAATTTAAATTTGTGAAATTGTTTTTGGAAATTGACAAAATCAATCAATACATTGTTTGAAACGGCAAAGTTTTTTGATAATTTTTTTAATTTTTTAATATTTTTAATTAGGTTTAAGTTCATGAAATTTAATTTTCATTAAATTATTTTTATGAAGAAAGGAATTTTACAACATGAAAATTAATTAAAATTGTTATTGATAATCTTTCATTCTTGACGTGGCTCGGGCTCGAACCCTGGCCGGCAGGTTACCATGACATGTTTCGATCGCAACCACTCGATCTCCTCAGATGGATTTGCCGTCTTACACTCGCAGCCATCGACGACTGCTGACGTCAATAGTCAAACATCAATCCTTAAACCAAATTGTATTTTAACATTTGGTAGATCGAAATTTGCTTTCCTGAATGATTATCCATTTTAATTGATTTTACATGTTTTTTTCCTTACTTCTGTTTTTTCGTACTTTTGTCAAGAATTTTTTCTTGAAGTCCAAGTACATTTTTCGTCTTTTCATTTTGTCTTTCTCTTTTCTGTTGACCTTTTTCAGCACAACTTGAAGGACAAATGTACATATAGAGCTCGTGCCTTAGCTTTAACAATAATTAGTATTGTGGTTATTTTGTTGAACTATTTATGGTTTTTAATCCAAAAATTTTTTAATATTTTTAATTAGGCTTAAGTTCATGAAATTTAATTTTCATTAAATTATTTTTATGAAGAAAGGAATTTTACAACATGAAAATTAATTAAAATTGTTATTGATAATCTTTCATTCTTGACGTGGCTCGGGCTCGAACCCTGGCCGGCAGGTTACCATGACATGTTTCGATCGCAACCACTCGATCTCCTCAGATGGATTTGCCGTCTTACACTCGCAGCCATCGACGACTGCTGACGTCAATAGTCAAACATCAATCCTTAAACCAAATTGTATTTTAACATTTGGTAGATCGAAATTTGCTTTCCTGAATGATTATCCATTTTAATTGATTTTACATGTTTTTTTCCTTACTTCTGTTTTTTCGTACTTTTGCCAAGAATTTTTTCTTGAAGTCCAAGTACATTTTTCGTCTTTTCATTTTGTCTTTCTCTTTTCTGTTGACCTTTTTCAGCACAACTTGAAGGACAAATGTACACATAGAGCTCGTGCCTTAGCTTTAACAATAATTAGTATTGTGGTTATTTTGTTGAACTATTTATGGTTTTTAATCCAAAAATTTTTTAATATTTTTAATTAGGCTTAAGTTCATGAAATTTAATTTTCATTAAATTATTTTTATGAAGAAAGGAATTTTACAACATGAAAATTAATTAAAGTACGAAAAAACAGAAGTAAGGAAAAAAACATGTAAAATCAATTAAAATGGATAATCATTCAGGAAAGCAAATTTCGACCTACCAAATGTTAAAATACAATTTGGTTTAAGGATTGATGTTTGACTATTGACGTCAGCAGTCGTCGATGGCTGCGAGTGTAAGACGGCAAATCCATCTGAGGAGATCGAGTGGTTGCGATCGAAACATGTCATGGTAACCTGCCGGCCAGGGTTCGAGCCCGAGCCACGTCAAGATTGAAAGATTATCAATAACAATTTTAATTAATTTTCATGTTGTAAAATTCCTTTCTTCATAAAAATAATTTAATGAAAATTAAATTTCATGAACTTAAGCCTAATTAAAAATATTAAAAAAAATTTTTGGATTAAAAACCATAAATAGTTCAACAAAATAACCACAATACTAATTAATTTTTTTAATTAAAATTAAAGATATCATTTATTGAAAAAAAAATATTCAAAATATTAAATTTTTAAAATTTTTAGTAATCAATATAATCATTTTGGTAATAGGTGCAAAATCAACAAATGGGTTGATTGATTCTATGAATTTGGTATAAAATTGGTGATTAGAGAAAATTTTTAATTTTTTCTGTGTACGGTAATGAATGAGTCAGTCACTCACGCAATAAGTATACGTATGCAGCAAAAAAAAACCACTTTTTTAATTTTTTTTAGAAAAGTGGCGTATGCGGCACAAAACAATATTTTTCATTTTCAAAAAAATCCTAACTTTATTCATGAAAGTGCGCAAAAACTTAAATTTTTCTTCAAAACAAATACCGGAAGCAGTGGCAAAAATATAAAAAAATTCTATCGGGTACATTTTGAGAAATCTTCTTTGTCGTTTTTCTCCACTCCGCCTTTTTGGCATATGCGCCAAACCAATTCTGAGCTGACGATATTTCAAATCATAGGTTAACAATATTTCAACAAAAAACAAACATCAAAAACTATTAATCGGGTGTGTTCTAGAATCCGAATCGACACGAAAGTGGATTACTTAAGCATTTTTGGTGTTCTTAATTTCGATTTAGCGATATCAAATTAGTTTTTGGGTTTGTTTTAAATTTTTCAATTTTTCACGAATTACGATGCACGACGCATTTCGGACTACGCAATGATCGTGTGTACTTTCATATACACCAATGTTTTATATTTCTGGTGACGAATATTCGTTGCGAATAAATCGTCGTTCGTCCCTGTTGTGTTTCTAGCATTTAAAGTTTGTTTAACCCATTTTTCGCCGACCGGTGATTATAATCACCAGCACTCATACTCTTGTTTTTTGTTGCAATGTTTTTTCTTTTGCTGTCAGTTACTTAAAATCTTATTTCGTTATTTTATTGTCAGTTTACTTTGTGCGGAGAAAAATTGGTTAAATTTAATTTAATAAAAATATATTTTTATACCCTCAATCACCACTACTGATGAATGAGAATATACTAAGTTTGTCTTTCCGTGTGAAACTTTTTCATATTCACCTAAGACTCCACAAGGTATATCAGTCCAATCACGAATAAAACTTTCGGGGGATATTTTTTCTCTATTACAAATAAAAATTCCGCAGCAAATTTCTCACTTTTCCCGAAAAAAAACTCCCTTGCAAAACAGAAGGGAGTTTATAAAAAAACTGCAAGTAGAATTTTTGAAGGGATGCTAAAAACGAGCTTACTGAGTGGAAAAAGGTTTATTATTAATATTCTTAACAGTAATTAATCAATCAAACAAAAAAAAATAAGTACGGCAAAAGGCTACAGCAGCACACAACCACAAATAAGCACCCAGGAGGAATACAAATTTATAAACTTGTAACAAAAGAAATGTCTATAAATGAACTTACAAGGCTATTTTATTTTTTTTAATTTTTTTATTTTGAATTAAATTAATTTTTCTCAAGGCGAATTTATTACAGGTGGTCTTAAAATCCCTGCTGATATTAGCTAAAATCACTGTTGGATGTCAAAATTTTGTTTATTCTCTTTGTTTCTGTTTTGTTTTATTTCTGTTTTTGACATTCTACAATGATTTTACAAAAACAAATTGCTTGTGGTTTTTGTAAGAGTTGTTGTTGTTGTAGTACCGAGATTACCTGGGATGAATTCGCCTTGATTTTACTTTAACTTTTACAGTCACAACAAAAAAAATTCAATTTAAATTAGAAAAACAACTTCGGTGATGCCACTTATTTTATTTACGTGTAATTTATTGGTGATTGTGATTGGGCTGTTTATGTATATTTTGGGTCCTTGAGTAGTTCTAAGTCGATTTAGACATGTCCGTCTGTCGAAAACACGCTCACTTTCGAAAGACTCAACAGAAAGGAATTGGTGTCAAAACCTTTGCAGTTCTCCTATGAAGTTTGGGATTGAAATCCAGCACTATCGGTTTCATAGGAAAGAAAGGACTAATTAACCCAAACGTGAAACAACCTCTCTAAAAATTGATATTTTTGTTACAAGAAACTGATCAATTTGTGACAAAATGTACCGTTTCTCATTAAATTTTGCAAGAATTTGTTTTTTTATGACTAGAAATCGTATTATTTAGTTTTGTGAAGATTGGTTCATTATTCACCATAGACTCCATATAAAGTCCACTCGCGGAAATCACTTTAGTGCGCATAAAACCATAATAAATCATGCTATTGCAGTAAAATTTGGTTTGTTATACGGCCATGTTCTGTAAATCTAAATCACGTGAAATCGGAATCGATGGAGTTACATTTTTCTAAAAAGTAACGTGGTATTCCTGATTCCAAAAGTAGTTTTGGTTAAGGTTTGTGGGCCTCAAAGTATGAGGTAAATAAAAGCAAATATTTTCATCAACTTTCACGTGATTTCGATTTACAGAACATGTTTGATAGTTTCATACAACTAGATACCACTCCATAATTAACCATATGCCCCATATAAAGCCCCATCTCGGAAAACTCGTAATAATGGTATGGGAGTAAAATTTAGTCTGTCATAGTTTTGTAAGATTAGGAAATAGATATTGTGGTAAAATTGGTACAATTTTATGACACCATATAATTTTTTGATAATATCATAGGTTTTATATCAAGGGTCTTCTGAAAAGCAACTTCGATGCAATAAATTCACGTTTTTTAAATACTAGAAATCACTATACCGAGTTTTGTAATGAACTATCTATAATTGACGGTAGCTCCCATATGAAATCCCTTTCGGAAAATTACTTTAATATGCCTAATAATATTTCTGGTAGAAATATAAAATTTTTATGTAAATATGAAGAAGTATATATGAAGGGAGGGACCAACCTCCGGTTTATATTTAATCTTGCACATGAGCTATATTCATTTTGTAAGTTCAAGTTTTTATATCAGAAAATATCAATTGAAAAACAAAAAGGTATTAAAAAGTCTTCTCTTCTATATTCTTATCCGCTCAGGACATTGCATGTTTAATTTTATGTTTCTATGTATAATATTAACAAAAATTAATAAAAGTACTTGATGTAAAACGAAACAGTACCAAAAAGTTTCCCCTTACATATTCGCTCAAAACCGTGCATGTTTAATTTTATCTTTATAGGTCGAATATTAGCAAAAATTCAAAAAGTACCAGATGAAAATTCACTAAGGACGCTGCACCTATAATATTATGTTTCTAAGTACGATATTATAGAAAATTCAAAACTTATTATGTACATGCAACACGGAAATTTAAAGAAAGAAATTAAATTTCTCATATTTCCATTTCTTTATACTTTTTTTCTCCTTATTGAAGTTCGGTTAACAAGCAAAGGATGAAAGCGTTCTTAGTTAAATGGTTTGCCTGTGCCGATTTTTTCAAATCGGTTGACATACAGAAGAGGAAAGTGTACTTAACTGTTTTGCCTTTGCCGTTTTATGTATATAAACAAGTGTTATTCCAATGATCGAAAATCGACCATAACTAATTAACTAATGTAAATATGAAGAAAACATAGTACATCTAAGTATAAACTGACATGTTTCGAGCATAAATTTGTTCCTTCTTAGTAGATCGATTTGACGATTGATCAACCTCCAGTCCATATGTTATCTTCCACGTTGGTCCGTGAATGTTTTGTAAGTTCAGTGTAAAAAATATCAGAAAGTACCAATTGAAAAACATAAAAGTATCAAAAAGTCTACTCTTATAGATGTTCATCCATTTTAGCATGGCATGTTTAATTTTATGTTTCTATATCTAATATTGACGAAAATTTACCAAAGTACCAGATGTAGAACGAAAAAAGTACCAAAGAGCTCCCCTAACTTATTCTTATTCAATCAGGACCATTCATGTTTAATATTATCTGTATGGGTTTAGTATTAACAGAAATTGAAAAAGTATTAGATGAAGAACAAACTCATCCACTCAGGAGCCTGCACCCATAATATTATGTGTCTAAGTTCAATATTATAGAAAATTCAAAAATAACCGCATGCAGCACAAAAAAATTAAATTATTCGAAAACCGGTTTCTGAAAAATGTCGAATAATCGCCTTTTTTTTAATATTATTTGATAGAAAAAACCTTGTGTAATTGGAAAAAACAATTTTATTCATGTGTTTTGCATATGTATGTATGTGTTAGTAACAAATTTAAACGCCTATAACCAAAGTATATTCATACCCAGTTGGCCAAATGGTCACAGACGCAAATGTCGTCAACGATGTCTTCCGAACATTTTTGAATTTGTCGCCTATAAAACATTGATGGCGACAACTTAAGTAAGAAAACGTGTATATTGTCGTGTTAAAAATCGTATTTACGACTTTTTTGGAGACATTTTTTTTAATTTGTCTTGAATAATAATTTATTAAGGACAACGTAAGTAACCATGCAGTGGTCGCTAACGTTGTCCTCTACTAAAAAAAAATTCAAAACTTTAAATATTTATTTAATTTAAAATTAATATTTCTTGATGTTTTGCTTTTATTATCAATATTTTTGATAATAAACAAAATTAATTAGTATTGTCGTTATGTTGTTAAACTATTTATGGTTTTTAATCCAAATTTTTAATATTTTTAATTAGGCTTAAGTTCATCAAATTTAATTTTCATTAAATTATTTTTATGAAGAAAGGAATTTTACAACATGAAAATTAATTAAAATTTACTGATAATTTTTCATTCTTGACTCAATCTGGGCTCGAACCCAGGCGTTTTTACGGACAGGTTACCCTGACATGTTTCGATTGCAACCACTCAATCTTCTCAGAGGGCATGCCGTTTAACACTCGCAGCCATCGACGACTGCTGACGTCATTAGTCAAACATCAATCCTTAAACCAAATTGTATTTAACCTTTGGTAGATCGAAATTTGCTTTGAATGATTATCTATTTTAATTTATTTTACATGTTCTTCCTTTAGTTCTGTCTTTTTCGTACTTGTGTCAAGAATTCTTCTTGAAGTTCAAAGTACATATTTTGTTTTGTTTTTTAATTTTTTTGTCTTTCTTTTTCTTTCTGACCTTTTCAGCACAACTTGAAGGACAAATGCAAACATAGAGCTCGTGCCTTAGCTTTAACAATTATTAGTATTGTGGTTATTTTGTTGAACTATTTATGGTTTTTAATCCAAATTTTTAATATTTTTAATTAGGCTTAAGTTCATAAAAATAATTTAATGAAAATTAAATTTCATGAACTTAAGCCTAATTAAAAATATTAATAAAAAAAATTAAAAAATAAATAATTCTGCCTGTTAAATATAATTATTTTGTAACTTATAACGCTGCTGTGTTTCAATTGTGCAATTGGAATACGTGAATTGATAGGACAAGAAACACAAAAAATAAAAGTTCCTGCTGAATACATTGACATATCGTAGGCTAAATATGCAAACCAGCTTAATCCAGGTTTTAATGCCGTGTGGAAGAGTTTTTCTTCAAATTGAGTCTTAAAGTGTGTTAAACCAACTATATTTTTAGGTTTTCTCTCAATATAAAAATATAAAAAGTTTGTTGTTTCCATTAAAAGTTATTGGAAGTTAGCAGGTTTGCATATTATGTCGACGATATGTTAGGTTCAGAACCCATTCCCTTATTAATCAAAAGCCTACTGGAGGTCTGACTGTCTCCACACATCCAGTATCCACTGTTTTCGAGCCCAGTCTCTCAAACTCATCGGCCATTTCATTAGTTTGGAATTCACTAGTTGGAATTCACAGCCCATCAAGACCCTAAGAGATTTTAGTAAATATATCCTCGAGGTATACATATTTACCCGTTCCCCTTATTCTGTATATATCGGCAAATCTGAAGTATCGCCAATATATCAGTATCGGTGTTCGTTAAATCCCTAATTGTCACTTACCTATCGGCGACTAAATCGTAGAAAGTGTCAGCAATATTGTCATCAACGACACTATTAAGGTAATGTCGCTAATCGGGCATTAACGACTTTATGAGAAAAAAGTCGTTTATATAGTCGCCAGTGACAACTTTAACCACATTGTTTCCCATATGATCATTAACGACAATATGCATAATAATGTCGCTCACATTGTCGTTTACGACTTAAGTGCCCTTTGTTCGAAAAAGTCGTCGACGATTTGCATGGGCTGTCGCCAACATGTCGTCAGGGATTTACTATGGGTCTTGTACGCGTCCTCGACGTTGTCTTGAAGACATGGCCAACTGGGTACCAAGTACATACATGCAAGTCTACAACAAATCAACAATAAAAAAACAACATTCATTTTGTTTGTGTAAAAACTCTTGATACTGTCAAACAGCAAAACAAAAAAAATCATGGCGCACTAAAAATGTAAGCAAATTTCGACACTATCGAGATGAACAGCTGATCACTTGCATGTACTTGGTATAAATATACTTTGCCTATAACTCTGAAAATATTGAACAGATTTTGATAAAATATACATATATTGTTCACTTCTGTAAGTTAATACTTTGACTTGAACAAAAAGTACACCGGTTTAGTACTTTTTCTTCAAGTCCGTGGACAAACAGAGGATGAAAGTGTTCTTAGATTAGGCAACGAATTATAAAGCCCACTCTTGTAATATTCGGACTCTCGGTGGAGGGTATTAAAGATTCGGCACAGGCGAAGCTAGCACTCTTTCTTGTTTTAATATAAATTGAATATAAAATCTTACAATTAGATTTTGGGAAAAAAAACTCTTAATCGAAAGTTATTACCAGAGAAACCATAAATATGCAATAGCATGTTTTTTCTTGTGCGACCAAACAGGTATTATTTGAGCCGACGTTTAAGCTTGTCCTACACCTAAATCTGGACGGGAACATTTACTTGATTTTTACAAATATGAAATTTTTTAAGCAAGGGCTCCCGTATATTCTAACTTCCCGGACTCCTATAGCAATTGGACTAAATTAGAAGTAGGAATAAAGTCAATTCAGTTAAAAAATAAACTTAGTTTAATATATTCAAAAAGACCAGGGTTAAAAAAACTGCAGTCGAAACCAAAAACTGTCGAAAAAAAACCAAAATTTGTGTACAACTTTTCGCTTCTTGAGTTGGTTTCACATCGACTGTTTGTTTACCTTGAATGAATCAGAAGTAAAAGCAACAGTTTTTTTTTTTTTTTTGGCTAATGACAATTGAAGAAGTGAAAGAAATGGCAGTTTTTTTACTTTAAATGCAGTTTTTTAAACGCTGAAATAAACACATATTTAAGAAAAATCCTTCTTTCTTAAGTCTTTTGTTTTGATGTAATAAACTACAGTTAAACAATTAAAAAAAAATCAAGTTTTAAATCCAACTTTCCTTTTTTCCTTTCAGCAAAGTTAAAGAATACAATGAATTCTTAGATTCCGCCTACGAACGCTCTCCCAAACCCATAGATTCACGTTTTGGTGACATTGTCACTCTGGCTCAAGGTCGACTGGAAACAATGTTAAATGGTTCTTATCGCTTTGTAGAGGGAAATTGTGACTACGAATGTGCCCGTGAAAGTAATATAATTGCCATGTGGCATGTACAAAAGATAAGACATCGTGATACAGCAGATCGTAAATATCATTATGAAATGAAATTTAGTGTAAGTCCTATGACGGCCAAAGCACCCACTGAAACTGTAGTGCGGGGAGGTCCTAACAAGCGTACTATAATGGAAGAACGTCGAAATAATGTGCAAACTTTTATACAAAAAGAAGATGATTATCCTAATAGTTTTAGAAAAATTGTTTCGGATAAAGATGAGGACTTTTCAGAAAGACGTAATGATGCGGCCAGAAACTTTCGTCATGTTAATCCCCATTATACATTACAACAGGTAACTCCAATGCCGCAAAGTACTTTTCTGAGAGGAATTTACCACCATCCGCCACCACAACATTCAGTGCAATTACAACGTCCTCATGTGGCACAACAGCATTCTGTTGCACATGCACATCCTCAACTTAATCAAGCCAATCATCACCAGCATCAACAACTCCCCTTGCCGGAACGTTTAAATATTGGGGAATTTTATAAAGGAAATTATGTGCCAAAAACAACTTCAAAAGGGGATTTAATTCCTAATTTGCTAAATATGTTTCTCGGAAAACCACAGCATTCTTTGCCACCTTCAACCACATTTCGTCCACCCTCAAATCAAATGAAATTCCCCAGACCAGAAATTTATACTTTCCATCAACATCAACAACAAGAATTTTCCAAATTTCCTGGATATCAACATTTTCCCCTTCTTAACTCCCAAGAGCATTTTAGCCAAAGGACTCCTACGCCGGTACCACTGGTAACTCATCATTATCATCATCATTTCTTTATGCCCAACAATAGTGCAATAACAATTGAACAAGCCATTCAGCCAAGTGGCGAACAAAATCAAAATACTCCTGCTGAGCTTTATCACAATGAAGTGACAGAAGTAACTGCCCCTCAGGGTTATGTAACAAACTTATTTGAAGAACCACATGCATCCACGACAGTGAGACAACCAAATTTTCCCCGAACGCAGCATCAGGTTCAAACAAACTATCATCCTAATTTAGCACACCAAAATCTACATCAAAGTTTTCATTCAAACTATCATGTCCAACAAGTTGTACCACCAGCACCTCAGAAGTTTATCTTTCCAAACACCCAGATTGAACAACAGCGTGTGATACATGTTACTCCAGCTCCACCTTTAAGAAAACCACATTATACCCAACAGACTCAACACACACAACAGCAACAGTACTACGAGAACCGTCCGTTTTCTTCCTCCCTAGAATATACAACAGTTCATGTGCCCTTATTAATTTCATATCCAGCTACAATAAATGAAGAAGAAAGAGCTGATGTTCCTACACCCCGTAGTAAACCATTTTTACAAAGTGATCCTATAGAAAACAACATACGTTATTCCGAACCAGATCCTCTATATGCGAATGTCAATGAGGGTGAAAGTGGCAATGAAAATAAGTTTATATCAAATAGAGAACACCAACATCAAGAAAGAAATCCGGAACCCCAATTAGAGTCGCCAGAACATGTGAATAGAAGCAAATTTCAACCTTAACTATAAATCTAACAATCAATATTATATTTTCATTTCAGTATGATCAACCTCGAAATAATCAACAGCAACATGAAGAAGCCGATAGTAAAAAAGAGCATAGTGAATCTATAGAAGCACAAGTTCCAGCACCAAATGATGAAGCCCGTGGCACTGAAGAAGCTAAAACTGTAGAGGAAACAAAACAAAATATACCAGAGCAAAGTACCAGTCAATCATTAACCTTAATTCAAATATCGCATGATAAAACCAACACAAAGTCTATTAAAACAGAAGCTTCCAACTCAATTGTAGCTACCACAAAAAGACCCAAAATATTCGCTCTGCGCAAAAAACGAATAAGTCTTAAAACAGCAACTACAACTTCTTCTACAAGCACCACTGAAAACCCTACAACATCCACATTAAAACCCACAACAACTGAGTCCCCTAAATCCTCAACAACGTCTAAACCTAGAAAAACTTTTGTTTCCCCATCTTCTACAGAATCTCCTTTAAGGACAATAAGTCGTTATCGCAATTCTTATGCCAAAACTAGTTCAACAAGCACTACAACAACGGAAAAGCCAGTACTAAAATGGACACCAAAACGTAAAGCCATAAATACTAAATTTATGACAATAAAAAGTACGACACCAGGCAGTGAAATTAAAATAGAGAAAGAGAAAGTAGATGAAAGCACTGACAAAGATGATAGTGAAGAAAATAACGATAACGAAGACTTCAAAACCAATGAAAGTAACAATCTTAGAATATCAAAACCATCTTTGTTAACTGCAAGAACAGCTGAATTTGTTTTGAAAACAACTACAGAAATGTCTAATGCTATAACCACAAGCATTAGCAGTACAATGGCAACATTATCATCTCCACCGTTATCATCATCGTCATCATCATCTTCACCACCGGCACTACTTTCACAAACTTCACAAGTTGAAACAGAAATTTATGAAGTTTTAACCCAGAAATCTGTAAGTAAATCTGTTAGTTTAAAGGTGGGAAATAATGGTGAGGAAATTCCAGTCATTGGCGACGACAAGGAAAATGAAGTTAAAACTGTTTAAGTATGAAGAATTCCCCAAAAATTTGATTTTCGTCGCTATTAACCAAATATTTTAAGTATGTATGAGTATTTGTAAATATGTATCTATTTTAAATGTATCTTATTTTAATTTGTATAATTTGCTATTTCATTATTAATAATGGAATATTTTGCTGTTTTAATTATTATTTATTAAATGATTGATTATAATGATTTTTGAAATGTTTTTCTACAAGAACAATTTAGAGTTCTGTATTCGGCTTTGTCGAATTGTATATGCACTTTAGCATTGAAAAATAAACAATTTCATAGATTATGTGCACTATGCAACAAATGGGAATTTTTTTTTTTTTTTTTTTTTTTTTTAAATGACCAATACTACCTAACGTCAAAAATCATCATTACTTCAAATTCTATGATATTTTTATAACATTTTCTTAAGTTTGAGATTTTCAAAGAGGCGTCTCCATACATCTTGTCGTAACTTTGGAACGACGTAATTTATTTGGTTATGCAATCCATCAAACAAATTTGAATAACGCCAGGTTAAAGACTTTCTAATATCATTTTTTGATTTAGCCATTAGTTTTGGAGTTATTAAGGCACAAGTTTTACATTTTGTTTAATTGTAAAACTTTTGAACTCAAAAAAATTAGAATAAAATACTTCCCAGTTTTAGTACTTTATCGTAAAGCTGCACCTTTGAGAAATAAAAATTCCTGTTTTATTCCCGATAAACTGAAAGTACCAAGTTTTTACATTTTTTATCGCAAATTTGTGTAGAGCTAAAAATCACAAAGAATTATTTATTACACAATTTTTTTTTAATCCTTTACTTTAATTATTTTTCCATAAAGCTGCATATATGTAATAGAAATAAAATAAATTTTGTTTCATAAAAATCCATGGATAAATTCATGTTTTATTTCCGATAAAGTGAAAACACCTAGTTTGACTCTTTTTTTTTTTGAAAAAAAAATTGATTTTGAATTGATTGAGAATTAATTAATTAAACAAAAAACCATTAATTAAAAAAAATGTTTATTAACCAGTAGTTGCCTATGTATATCAATGTAAACATCGCTACTTTATTGCAACGTAGTCACAAATCAAAAAATCAAAAATTTGAGGTTATGAAAATATTTGTAATAAGCTCTTCTAAAAATTATAGGCAAAAATATACTTTTCGTATTTAAGACTTAAAAGTTTTGTAAGTACTTATCATCAGGGAAACCAGAAATATGCTCTAAAAACGAGTTTCATGCACATTAAATATGCAGCAAAAACTTGCAAATATGGCCCAAAAATTGTTAAAAATATGCCCCGAAAAATTCAAAAATTGCTAATTTGAAAACAAACAAGTAAGAAAGTATAGTCGGTCAAGCCCGACCATATGATACCCTACACCACAGTATTTAAAAGCACATCATGCTTATGTGTCCATATAAATATAGATTTATCTATGTTTATAAACTTCATGAAAATCGGTTTGAAAGTTTGTGAGAGGCAGAAATTGCCCCCTACCTCCCCTTGTGGTCCTATTTTTAAAAGACTGTATAGCTAATGTGTACATATAGATATGGATCTATCTATGGTTTAAATTTCATTAAAATCGGTTTGAGAGGCAGAAATTGTCCCTATCTCCCCTCGCGGTCCGATTTTTTTAAAAATTTATACATTTTGTGTCCATATAGATATGGATCTATCTATGTTTTAAATTTCGATGAAATCGGTTTGATAGTTTCTGAGAGGAAGAAAATTCCCCCTTTCTTCCCTCGTGGTCCTTCGATTCAGCCCATTTTCAATAGGCTTGGTCCTTGTGCCAATAAGAACCTATGACCCAAATTTCATCAAATTATCTCCAAAATTGCGACCTGTACTTTCAAGGTTACATGGACAGCCAGCCAGCCAGCCTGCCAGCCTGCCAGCCAGCCGGACGGACATCAATAGTTCGACTCAGAAAGTGATTCTAAGACGATCGGTATACTTTAAGGTGTCTAGGACAACTATTTAAAGGCGTTACACACATCAGCACAAATGCATAATACCCTCTCCACTATTGTGGTGTGGGTATAAATACATATTTAACAATTAAATAACAGTTTCATATAATAAAAACAATCCTAATATTATAATCGGTAAAGCCCAAACACCATATTATTTACAGACGAATTTTCGAGATTTTCGCCTATTTGGAAACGATGAGCAGTCATGGGCTCACAAAAAAAGTTATGTTAAGAGGTTTAAATTCCTATCAGGGTTATTTTTTGCAATATTTATACCCACAAAACAATAGTGGAGAGGGTATTATGCATTTGTGCTGATGTGTGTTACGACTTAAAATAGTTGTCCTAGACCCACCTTAAAGTATACCGATCTACTCAGAATCACTTTCTGAGTCGAACTAACGATGTCCGTCCGGCTGGCAGGCTGGCTGGCAGGCTGGCTGGCAGGCTGGCTGGCAGGCTGGCTGGCTGGCTGTCCATGTAACCTTGTGCGCAAAGTACAGGTTATTCCATAAATTCACATCTTTTCTAATTTCGTTTTTTTTTTTATGAACTTACTGTCAAACTTGCATCATATACTTAAATGTTGCGACTTTATAGCAAAAACAATTTTAGCTTAAGCGACATTCTTACAAATTTTTATGAACGGCACAAATTATGAGGCGTTTGCAATTTTAAAAGGCAATGTGAATTTCTGTAGAAAGCAACAACAAAATTCCAAAATACTTATGACTTTGTTTTTGCTTTCAATGTAATTCTTTGGCGTTGCGTTGCGTTTTACATAACTAGGGCCTATATTTTGCATCGTTTTATAATATTTTGAACTTTTTATTCTACGTCTTCTTAAAATTCCTAGATTATCTCTCACCATACCAAGCCCTTATCAGAAAAATAGCTTAAGAGGCAACATTTTCAATTTTAGTTTTTTTCACAAATTTAATTTATTGACAACACTTGCATCATTTCCTAAAATGTCATGGCCAAATAAGGTTCCGTTACGATTTCATAGCTAAAACGATTCATACAAATTTTTAATGAATAAAAAACTTTTCCTGTAAAATTTCGTTTTTGTCTTTTAAGCTTTTTTGGCGGTAGGAACCCCATACGAGCATTAACGTATTTTTTAGTTTCTTTTGGCAAGAAAAGGACCGATATATTTAAAAACTTTGCAAAAGCATATTTATCATGCAAATAGCATAAAAAGTGGCACAGTACAAATGCATACAATGTATTTGACTAATTTTTTCAAACAGAAATAATTTTTTAATATTAAACAAAGGCTAGAAGTTAGGATGAAGCTACAAGCAATGTGTTATCAGCTGTAATGGCTTGAGAGCTTCAACTTAAATTAAAAACCGGGTTTGCAACAGTAGAACTTATAATAATATTTTGCCATCGTTTCGAATCCTTTTTTATATGTATGTATACCCTATCCATTTTCTCTTGTTTCTCTTTTTTTCTAATTATAAATTTTAGAATTTTAAAAATTTACAAGATTTTGTTAATCGTGCTAAATTGCCAATTCTTATTATTGATAAAACACTGAAATTTATTGTCGAAGGGATAAGCTATTCCCATGCGCATTTCACTGGTTGCTTAGGCCAGATCGTCAGGAAACTTTATCCAAAGATTTTAGAAAAGCCAAAGATATTAAGCAAGTAAAAACTGTTAAGTGAATAAGAATTACTTATAAGCAAAAGCCTTACTTGTAACCATATCAAACCTTTAACAAAAACAACCACAATAAACAGTGATTTTATCTTTTCTTACAATTCCCCTTCGACAATAAATTTCAGTGTTTTATCAATAATAAGAATTGGCAATTAAGCACGACTAACAAAATCCTGTAAATTTTGTATTCCCAAAATTACTTTGATTTTAAAAATTTGTATACATATAAATATGTTTTTTTTTTTAAGTGACGTAATATTTAACCAAATTATGGGGTCAATTTTTTTCTGGTCAACTTTATTTAAAAACAAATCAGATAATCATTTTGAGTCGAGTCTTGTGCGATTTTAAAATTATTTATATGTTATTTCAAAACTAAGGTGAAAATAAATAAAATAAAACTTACCAGCTTCCTCGGAGGCATATTTATAATTTGGTTGCGGTGATACTGGCAGCAATTTTGCATAACCTTCTGGCATCATTTCAACTATACGCTGGTGATAAGATAATCTAAAAAATTGATTCAGAAATATATTTAAATTTCTTTTCAACACTAATTGTCCTTACAAAAACTTACCTTAAACACTTTTGCAAAACCTCCTGTATGAATTTTGGTCTTGGATGTTCTGTATCCAATAATAAACAACTATCCCACTCCTCCCAAGACCAAGTGAATTTGAAGTTACTTAAATGATATGAAAACCAATTAACAAACCGATCGAAACAAGAAGTGTTCATTGAATCAATACGCATGAATAAAATTTCGGTGGCCTGTGCCAAAACTTGCGGCAAAGTAGCTGGATGTAATTTGCACAATTCAATTAATATAGAGCCATAAACAATATCTATATAACGTGGTGTAGGCATATGGAAAAGTTCAGCAAATATAACTTCAACAATACAATATTCGAGAGGAATCTTATTTTTGTAGGGGAACGCTAAAAGTTGTGCAGCGCAATCTTTACGTTCAAAATGATGCATTTCAATAATATGATGAAGATGTTCCTCAATTAGAAAACGTTCAATTGAATGAGCCCCAGGCAAATTTGGTCCATCGGGACAATCAGTATAATCAAACATACGATAAACTACCCAAGGCATGGGGTATTCATAGGATTCATGATGAGGAGGTGGTACAATTGGCGGTAAATTGTGTTGCAAAGCTTCACATAAAATCGAATCAAAAGCCAAATAGGGACGCGGTATGTGCTTTTCAGCCCAATTATCTTGTCTAAGCTTGCGTATTTGAGCCCATAAACAATCTAGATATTCCTCTTGGGGATGTGGAGCATCCACTGACCATACTCTCAAAGCATTGTGATGTTTTTTGGATCGCTTATTCAAATAAACTTCTATGCGCAATAGTAAAGATTCCAAAGAGGATTCTTTCTTTTCGTACAAATCTCTACCCACCCAGGGTAGTGTGGAGAGCACAGCAAATACATACCAATCACGACGTACTTGTGGTACAGGATCTTCATTTGAAACATCAATCATAGTGTCCATCAGCTGCAACAATGAAGAGGCTGATATGACATGACAATTTACCAAATCAGCTAAGAAACGTAAAGAGTAACGGGCTGCATCCCAACGACAGAGTTTAAGGCTCTCCTTGAAGGTCTTAACCATGTGGTCGACAAATTCACCACCGAATTTATAATTCTTTGCATTAAGCAACCCAACTAGTGTAGTATAAATTGTACATTTTTCCGGCATTTTTACTGCACAATCCGATAGTATACGTAAAATTTTTAAACGAAAAGTGCCTAGATCTGCTTCCAATACCGACACCAAACCTTCCAAATTTGATTCCACTGATGAAGTGCTGCGCTCGCCAACGCGCAAAATTAAAGACTCTAAGCGGTCTTCAATTTCTTGATTTTCTGATACCCTCCTACGTTTACGATTGCGATGTTCTACAATTTACAAAGTAAAATTTTTATTAATTTCTCCAACAAAAAATGTCCACGTTATTTTTTTCAATGTTTTAACTTGGCCACTTACCGTAACCATCTTCATCACCATCATGATGACGTCTGCGATTCATGTTAGTTGTTTTTTTTTTTTAATGATATTTAAAATATACAAAATTATAATTACTACAAATTATAAATTATATTTTTTCTAAACGCACGAAATACTTTTATAGTTGTGTATTTGACGCCTGTCAAAAAAATTTCTTCTCGCTCTCTTTTTTGTGATTTGACATTTCAACCATTTTGTATTTTTCTTATTCACAATAGTCACAGTCAGGGATGCCAGATCATTTTGATAAAAAATCAGCATATATTAAAAAAAAAATCGGCATTATCGGCACTTTAATGGCGATTTCTTTTCTGAAACCAATATGCTACCGTATATACATGTAACATTTTCTAATGTTACCTATAATCACTGGAAGTGTTACATGTTGTGCAATTTTAATAGAACACAATTAGCTGCTTTTATTTACAACTATTACACTTTCATAATTAATGTACTTCATGAGCGATTTTTAATGCTATTTGAGCGGTTTCTGAACGCAATTATGACTTGAAAACAAATATTGACATCACTAATGGCTAAGAAAAATTTAAACGATTATAATATAAATAGACTTTTTTTGATTTTAATGTGTAAATATATTTATATTTTCTTTTAAAATAATTTTTTTTACAAAATTATGAGCTGTGTGAATTATGACAAGCAAAATAAAACATTGGTTGTACAAACAAAGTAGTAAGTACCAAAGTTGTAAGACAGGGCAGTATGAACACCTTAAGTAAAAGTAAGGGTAAAACATGCAACATGTTTTTTATCAACATATTCACAAAAGAACTTGAAAATTTTTCCCACAGTTGTATTTTATGTACAAACGAACACAAAAATTTAGAACATGTAACATTAATGCAACATTTTTCTCAGAAAAGAAATCGCCATAATATAAAAAAGTCGGCAAATTAAAAATACCTTTTTTAAATATAATAAAATTCAATTCTTACTTACAAATAAGAACAATTCAGAATTATCTAATGTTTATAACTTATAAAATTTCAAAGGAATCAATCAAAATAAACGTTTTACAAAGAAATTGTAGTTAAATATAAAGTTTTTTTTTAAACTTTCTTATAATTAAGTATATTCCATATACAAATATTTGAGTTTGACATTTTTATTAAATCCGTTTAATATTAATATCAAAACAGTTTAAATTATTAATTTTTTAAATAATCTTTAAAAAACGAATAACTTGCAAAGATAAATTTTTCAGTGAACATCAAAACTCTGTTACATTAAAAAATTCTTTCCACATTTGCGGAAGAATGTGAAAGGACCAAAAATTGTACCAAATGCTGCCATAAAATGTTCACGTTATAAATCTGAAATTTTTTGCCAAAAAGTTTGCAAATTTATTTAATTTTCCTTACATAAGGATTAGCTATTTAAATTATGTACTAACATCGTCCTCAATTGCGTTGTAATCTTAAAAAAAAAATTATAAAGTGTTTTATATGTTCCTAATAGAAAAAGAAATTTTAACTAAATTATTATTTTTTTTTAACTTTGGCCTTTAATTCTTCATAGTGGAATATTTCAAATAAAAATGTATTAACCCAACACACATTACAAACACTGCATTTAATATTAAATAAAACTAACCCCTTTTTCTTTAGTAGAAGCGCTGACTTAAAAACAGTTGTCTCTTTTCAATGTTACAACTGTTTCAGTATCGCTTAAAGTTAGTGTATTATTATCAAACAAACAAAAAGTAATCGCCTTTTACGTGTTAGTCAAAAAATCGGCATTTTTGGAGCAAAAATCGGCAAATTGGCACTTTGATAAGTCCCCATTTACACTAGGTACATTTCTTGCCGGACATACGAAGTTTGATGGCGAGGGGTCGAAAAGGTAGAGTGTGTAGTACATGACTATCTGTACTGGACATTTTTTCATTTCTCTTTCTTACTTTTCGTAGTTTACATACAAGTATTAATTTCTGTCTGACTTCTAATGTTTCATATGTAAACGCTTCGGGTAAGATTAAAAGAGAATTCAAAAAATGTCCGGCAAGAAATGTCCCTAGTGTAAATTGGGACTAATTTAGGGGCAAAAAATCGGCAAAATGCCGATAAATCGGCAAAAAAGGCAGGCCTGGTCACAGTGTTTGCCTGCAGCGTTGCCAGAACGAAGATTTTATCTTACTTTTGAAAATTTTTTGACCAAAATAAGATTTGAAGATTTTTTTTCTCAAATGAAAATTTTTTATTTTTCGTAATAAAGATTTTTAACTTAAAGTTTGAAATACTTATAATAAATAAATAAACAAAACATACATAGTTTTTTTTAAAGTTTTGTAAGCAATAAATTTTTGAAAAAATATGGTTTTGTATCAGCTTGTTGTCATAAGTTGTCCTATGTTCGTGATTTTATAACTCGAGAACCAATCAACGGTTTTTCAACCGAGTACATGCATTGGAAAGATCTAATTTCACTGATGGCTTATAAAAAAACCGATAGGTGGTGCTGTTGTCGTGATATTTTAATTTTTTATTGATGGTTGATAGCGCTGGGGTCAAGTTATTAACAAAATTATCCAGTATTTCCAGGACCAAACAGCTAGTATTAATATATTATCACCAAAAATCCCCAGCAAAAAAGCGCTTTTCTCCAAAAAATCCTCTGGGGATTTTAACGAAATTTTTATTTTTATCCCAAGGATAAATCCCTAAAACTGAGAACGCTGTATTAAAGAATAAAAAAGTTCATGTACTTAGTACCAAAAGGTAAAACTAATGGAACTTAACCCTAGGACTACCATCATGGTTTGCATAGACCAAATTTGTGATTTGCTTGCAATATTTTTTGAATATAACAAAAAAACAAAAAAAAAAACGGTTGTGAATTTATAAATGATAAGTGTTGAATCGAATGTAACTAATTTGGATTTGAATAGAGCAAACTAATGGGGTGAAATTCCATTTTTATGTAAAAATCGACGAAATTACTCTGTTAGACAAACTTATTTTTTTTTTTGCATATCTTTCAAATAGGACATCTTTCAAAAAATCAGAAACGTTAATTCTATAAATGATATGTACTGAACTGAAAAAATCAAGCTTGAACCAAATCAGAAAACTACGTCCCGCCATGAGCAAAGTTCAATTTAACTACAAAAACTAAGCGGAAAATTCGTTTCAGCTGTGGTAGATGCAAAAAAGCAATGTGCAGAATTAAGGACTACATATTCGGTGACTTGCATGTAAAATAAAATAATTATATAATAAAATTGTATAATCTAAATTAATAAGCATTCGTTCAATAAAAAATATATATATTAACTTTACTAAGGCGATTATATCAAAAAGTTCATATAAATTTCCTGAAAATAAATAAGATGTTCATATTTCCTTAGAACAACTGCGCGCTACTAGTAATCCTCGATTTATATGGATCGTATGTTGAAACTTCCTTAATGTTTTCTTTCACCATTATTGAAGCTGCTAATGTATTAGTATGTATTGAGTTGGTTACGATGATCAGTCTTAGTACTTTTTTTGTACAGATGCAAAAGATACGAAGAATGTCAGGACTATACATGGTACCTGAAGCCATCAAAAGATACGAAAAATTTATCTTTCGTATCCTAATGGCATCACTGCCAGATATTAGGGCTAGAAAGGCTAGAACCCCCAATTTTGTGAAGTTTGTAAAAAAAAGCATTATCCAAAAAATTAGGGGGTAAAAAGATGGGGGTAAATGGCTCCTCATCGGATTCAAAGCTAGGGGAAAATGATACAAAAGCCAAAAAAAAAGCTTCACAACTGTCCCTGAGTCGCTCCTAGAGGGGTAAAATGTAAGACTGACTACCCCTTATATTTCCACGCCTACATTTTTTATTAACATACTAACCCCCTATCTGTGCTCCGTAAAGGGGCTCCCATACTAAATATTATTTTTTATAAAATTACCCGCCACCGTCATAACTAGCCCCAGAGTGCCCCTAGAGGAGTCAACTATATGACGGACCCCCAATATTTTTGCTACCCGAGCATTTTTTCAGAACATACCTAGTCTCCATCTTTAATCATTAGGGTCGTCCCCATATAGATACGTTCGCATAACTCAAAACGCTTTAGCTTTATTATGTATACCCTAATGATTAAAGATCGAGCTTTGACCTCGATGAGCATCCATTTACCCCTATCCAACCCCCCTAATTTGTTGGCTCGTGCGTTTTTTTACAATCTTCAAAAAATTGGGGGTTCTAGCGTAACGAAATCAAAAAGTCGTGCACAATTCCACCCCTAATATATATATGTGACAGTTTCAGTTAAAAGGGACCTATGGGCAAAAAATGAGTTTTGCAGAAATATGATTTTAAAGTTAACAAGATAATATTTTTCTTATCAAAGGTGTATTTTAAAGCTTATGACAAAAGTAATGAAGTTAGAAAACTGCGGTTTGCTGCATTAGAGCGTATTGTTTGTTTTAAGAATCGCCAAAAAAGGAAAAATCGATTTTTTCATCCATAGGTCCCATTTAACTGAAACTGTCACATATATTAAAAAAAACGTTTTTTAAAATAAATATAATTTAGTTTCCAAAAACTTGTTTTAATTGTATTTAAAAAAAACGGTTTTAAATCAGAAATAATGCATAAACTCGGCACTTACAAGCACAGAGAAAAACTCTTTGCTTACAAAGTTATAATTAATAAAATGTACAATCAAAACAAACTCGCAGTTTTAAAAAAGTTACGCGGGGTGAAAGGTCAAGAAAATGTATTTTTGTAAAAACTCGCTAATGGTACCATTTATCGGAAAAATACTTCTTATCAAAAGTGTAGCTTAAGAAATTGTCAACAAAAAATTTGTATGTATGTAGTTTTTTCGTAGGACAAACGGTTTTTCAAAAAATTCGTTTCTAAAAATTGTGACTTACAGTTACGAGCTTAAGTTTTTGATTTGGGGTCTATGGACATATCAAAAGTGCCGCTATATGTTCCCAAGGTAGGGCACCTCGGGTTGTACAAAGTGTAAGACGATCGGAAATTCTTAATTTAGGATATTAAGCACAACAAACAAAATCTTGTAAATTAAAAATTTTGCATTCCCAAAAATTACTTTGATAATATAATTTTTTTTCGTTAAATGAGGATTTCCTTTCCAAAGCTTCTGGCAACGCTTGTAGACGGATATTACCCTGCAAATAAAGTTGGATTTTGATAAAATAGACTACTCCATGGACTGGTCCGATGTAATGCAAGCATGGACCATGTCATTGTTAAAAAGTGTTTGTAGTGAGACGACATGTCTTCGGTTTTTAACGGCGTGCTTTCGTTTTTAAACGACTTCAAAACTAATTCTCTTGAGTATACCATGGAGTAGTTTTAAAACTACTCCTTAATGGTGCAAAGGTGGGTTATATGGTCGACATAAATTGTTCCAAATTTTGGCTACAAAATAAAAAAGTATACATAGTAAGAATTAATTTTTTTTTTTCTTTCTCATTATTGATTTATTGAATCTTCATATATTAAATATGAACAAACAATAATTAATCAAATCTTATCCTAATACTTTATTTATGTCCTGCCAGTGCCAGACAAAAATTTTCTTCATCACGGGTTCTGTTCACATACATATATAGCAGGGTTGCCTTTTGAAAAATTTTTATCCGACCAAAATTGTTTGCAAAACCTACCAAAATCCTTTGAAACCGACCAAATTTGTGTAATATTTCAAAACAATTATATCGTCATAAAAATTCAAAAGGGCCTATCATAATTTTTAAAAATTTTTAGTAGCGATACGACTGAGATTACAAAAACAGTTTTTAAGGATAGTGTCAATCATGCGTAGTGTTTTAACGATATTAACCAGAAAACCCCGTTGTTATAATCACAATAGCTGCCTTTTTATTAAGTTTTTATCTCTCTTTTTCTTAAAATGACCATAGGCCCTTTTGCATTTTATATGACGATTGTATGTATATGTATTTTTGATAAAAAGTATAATTTTTATTGGATAACGCTATAAATCTACATACATATCATTATTATTTTTTTTTTTTTGTAATATGCAATTATAGTAAAAACAAAAAAGTAACCCTATGCTGTTTTCACAACACAAGTGACTGAACGTGTAGTAAAATTTATATGAAAAGCACTCAGGTTTTTGAGTGTTATCCACGTAACCCCTAGTTTTATTTAAAGTTTATTTGCTGGTAACGTTTAACTTAAACAAAATGTATATGGGCATTTCCTGGGGTCACGCTTTTGATGTACAAATAATATAGAAAACAAAACATTTTTCGATTCGATAGCATTTGGGTAGCTCTATGTTTAGGGCAAAAGATGGACTTCATCGAGTTTAAGTTTTCATAATAAGCGTTATAAACGTGTGGGCACGACCGTACGCAAAACAGAAGTCGACTTTGGCTGACAGTAGTGAAATGTAAAAATTTGCGCAATGGAATCAAAAGTGATTAATTTATTTTAAAAGTGTATTAATGTAGGTCTCCATCTAGTATTTAGAAAATAAAATATCTCTCTTGGTTTTTGATTAATTGGCTTATTTACCGGTCGCGAACGTACGATTTTTTCATATTGTTACGAAAGTAACTTTAGTTAGTTGTAATTATTGTTTAAGAATTAGTTGTAATTATTATTTATCTTGTATGGATTAGTTATTAAGTATTTGTTAGTTATTTTATTAGTTTACATTGTTATTAAAAATTGTTATAATTTAGTACACTTCAATCCGAATGTGCAGAAAGAACTAGAAATGACCGTTAAAAAAGCTTAAGTATAAGTGGTGAAATTAAGTAAACATAAGTGCCGCCACCAATCATAATTGACTATAGAGTGGTGAATAAGTAAAGCCTCGAACCTTCGAGAAACATTTCGAATGTTCTAGATGGCTGAATTACAGTATAAATACTTGCGGCGGCTAGCATCAAAAAACATTATTAGTTCAGACTTTGTCAAATTAAGAGTGCATCACGCGGAGAAAACTATAAGCGTTTAAAGTGTGTTGATTACAATAGTGAGTTGTAAATAAAAGCTATAAATTACGGTTGTTAAAGTGACTAAGTTCTTAATAAATAAGTGTTATACATTAAAGTGTTGTGTTTATTTGTTTTATTTGAATTGCAATAAAAGAACTCGAAACGGTTTATTATAAAGGAAATAAACCAAAACGTTATTGAAAGGCAGTAACGTAACAATATGTTTTTTTATTATTATTTTCCCATAAATGTCTTCAAATTTCCGTAACAAAAAACTTAATACTCCTTTTACAATTTATTGTAATGGAGAGATTATGAAGAAAGAGTGTAAACATAACATATTTCTTGCATGTAAAATAAGTATATAAAAATGTCTTTAGAAGTAGAAAATACAGAAAAATATAAAATTTTCCAGTTTCCAGCCCAATTTCCTCAAGTAAAACAGCTGAGATATGCTATGAAACCATTCTTTTATAAGAACAAAGACTTTTTTATAATAATAAACAATAAAAGACGATGATAATGAACATTTTATTTTTTCATCCGGTAGACCATTCTGGGGAAATGCCCATATACATTTGATAACGCTTATAAACTAGAATAATTCATTGATCGTATGCAATAACACATATAAACCACTAATAAAATATGAATCAAAATTTATTAACTTAAGTTTGTACAATTTAAAAAAAGTATTAAACTTTATAAGACATAGGCTGAGCTCCAATACATCCTAATACCTTGCAGACAGCGTAAAAAATGTATTAAAGAGTTTTACAATGCATAATTTGGCTTATCGTATACGCGTTGATAACTTGCTCTGTTTTGGAACTCATCCATACTTTCTGCTAGTTCTGCGGCTCTTATACCATTGCCTTTATAAAACTATGTTTCCAAATACAGTATCAAAGCATCACACTGTTCTACGATTCTTACAACATCTTCCTTTTTAAAGTCCATCTTGTATAAGAAACACCTAATACAGAACAGAATTCCTGAAATTCTTTTATGTTATTCTTTTAGGACTATGTGAAAAAAACTTTAAATATTACCACAAAGAACCTTAATATTTTTTGCATTGCGAAGTAAGATTAACTGCCTGTTCATCTATTTCTGAACGAAGACTTCGTTCGCCTAACTTGCATTTAAAACGAAAACAAATTATACAATATTGTCTTTGTTTTACATGTAATTTAAACGAACGAACTCTACGTTCGACATCGATGAATAGGCTATAAGCTTGCCAACAGTTTCAGTCATGGCGTGAGCGCCGTTTGTTGTCAATCCGATCAAATTTTGCATAGGAATATTGTTTGTTGATAAAAAGTTTTTTATAAAAAGAAAAATTTAAACGGCATCTGACTTGGTAAGCTCGAATAAGATGACAAACTAACACCGTCAAAGTAACTTGCTCCTAACGCCATATCCATAGTTTCATCAACAATCAAAAAAAATGTTTGTGTTTGGTAAAAAAGCTATAAGATTTGTAATTGTCTGCTATCCGTTCAATTTTCTAAAACCGACCAAAATTAGGTTTGGCCTACCATCCGACCAATCCAAAAATATCCGACCAAATTTGGTCGGAAAAGACCATGTTCGGCAACCCTGATATATAGGTGTGTATCGCTCTTCTAATTGGGTAAGTGCTGCAGTGTATCTTCTTCTTAAGCGAGTTTGGCCGCCATGATTTAAAATATTTTGAGCTAGTGGATTTGGGTGTTGTTCAAGCCTTTTTAAATATTTTACTGCATATTTTGTAATCATAGTTTTTACTAATGGCACATTGAGATCCTAATGAATGTTTGAGTTTTTAACATTCCAGGGAGCGGCTGTGATTATTCGAAGAAGTTTATTTTGGTGCCTTTGAATTTGTTCGATATTAGAGGCCGAGGCAGTGCCCCATAGTTGAATACCGTAGCACCAGATAGGCTTTAAGATAGAGTTGTAAAGTAGAAGCTTGCAATCGAGACTAAGCCAATAAGCCAATGAATTTGAATGGCTTTTAGTTTCATTTGAGCTGATTTTGCCTCTATATGGCATTTCCACGTTATTCGCCGATCTAGATGTATACCGAGATATTTTACATGCGAATGTTGAGGAATTATTTGATTAATAATTGTAATAGGGGGGTATGATTCCCGGCGCAAGGTGAATGTTATATGTACGCATTTTTGCTAATTGACCATTATCCTCCATTGTCTTAGCCATATTTCTAGGTGAAATATATGATGCCGTAAGTGACGAGATGCTTCATAACGGTTTTCGTGGACGCTTAGAAAATCTGTATCGTCTGCAAATGCATAAGCCTTTATGCCAGACTCAAATGCTTGCGAAACATCGATGAAGAGTGCTGAGCAATATTTTTATACCCTCCACCACAATTAGTTGTGAAGAGGGTATATTAAGTTTGTCATTCCGTGTGAAACTTTTTTATTATTCATCTCAGACCCCCAAGTCGATTTAACCATGTCCGTCTGTTGAAAACACGCTCACTTTTGAACAACTCAACAGAAATGAACAAACTTGGTGCCAAATTGCTTGTAGTTATCCTAAGCAGTTTGGGATTGAAATCCAGCAAAATCGGTTAAGTAGGACCAGAGCTATGAATCAAATTGTGGAACCACCACCTAAAAAAATTGATAATTTTGATACAAAAAATAACATAAATGCTGGAAATCGGAATGAGATAAGATTTTGCAAAAATTTGTTTTATTTGACTGGAAATCACGCTGTTAAATTTCGTGAAGATCCGTCCATAATTTACCCTAAGCCCCATATAAACACTACTCTCGGAAAACAGTTTAGTACGCCTAAAACCGTAAAAAATAATACTAGCGTAACAAAATTTGGTACGTCACAGTTTTTTAGGACAAGAAATAACACTGTGAAATTTCGGGAAGATCGGTACATAATTTACCCTAGGCCCCATAGAAACCCTACTCCCGGAAAACAGTTTAGCACACCTAAAACCATAATTAATAATGCTATCATAACAGAAATTGGTACGTCACAGTTTTAAAGGACTAGAAATGACGCTGTGAAATTTCGCGATGATCGGTCCATAATTTACCCTACCTTAATAAACCTACTACCGGAAAACAGTTTAGTCGCCTAAAACCATAATTAATAACAAATCGTCACAGTTTAAGATAATAATAACATCATACATATATTACTCCTTAAACATTCGAATTGTCGGTGGAGGGTATCAAAGATTCGGCACAGCCGAATATAGCACTCTAACTTGTTTTTCTTTAAATGCTTTTCTTATGACTTTTACTATTCGATGAGTTTGTTCAATTGTGCTGTGTTTTCTTCTAAATCCGAATTGATGGTTTGGAATACAACTATTTTCATTTAAAATCGGTGTTAATTTTGACCCTAATAATTTCTCAAACAGGTTCGACATATTTGATAATAAGCAAATAGGCCTATATGACTCAACTTGTGTATGATCTTTAGCTGGCTTTGGTATCATGGTAACTAAGGAAACCTTCCATTTTTGAGGATAGTATTCAAGGCGTAAAATAGCATTAATAATAAATGGAATAATTTTCTTTGCTATACTGGGTAGCTCTAAAAGCATTTTATCACTGAATTTATCAATACCAGGTGCCTTCTTACCCCCGTATTTATAAACATTTTAAACATTTAATAAAGGTTTACAAAACAAATTTTGTATGAAAATTTGCCTTAATAAACGTTTGTTAAATTTAATAATCGTTTATAAATACGGGGGTTAGTGTTTAAGTCACAAATAGCCTTTTCGATTTCTCTTATCTCAAATCCTAGGGGAATAGCTGCTCTAGCAGCAACAGGTGGTAACTCGACCGCAATATCGGGAGATATATTTGGTGCAAATAATCCTCACGATGATCACACATTAGGTAGTTTTGACTCGGGTTTTTATCAAAATGGCAGAACCTCCACAATCTGTCTCGAGGGTCGTTGGTATCATATAGTATATAACCATTGATTTTAAACGTATTTCTTGAGGTCAAATGAGTTTCAGAAACCGTCATGACATCAATTTGTTTATTTTTAAGAAAATATTCTAATAGAAACTGGGAATTATTTCCTTCCGAAGGTTACTTTATATTATATACAACATTTTTCATTTTTCGAATTTATTCTATGAGCTAAATTTCAGTTATGTATTTTATAAAGTTTTTTTGTAATAGTTCTATTCCTTCAATTTTTTAGAAATGACTTAATACACTACCCGACTATTGTAAAATGTAAAAAGATAATAATCTGGTAGTGTATAAAGTAATTTCTGAAAAATTGAAGGATTAGAACTATTACAAAAAAGCTTTATAAAATACATAACTGAAATTTAGCTCATAGAATATAAAATATGAGATATATTTTCCTTTACTTGATTTTAGAAAGGGGGACCTATGGTTAATTTTCCGAAAAGAAGTTTGTATTGAGGCCATGTGAAATTATGGACCAAATCTCACCATTTTCAGTATTCTTCATGATTATGAATTAAAGTTTCAATTGTACCAAATTTGGTACAATTGTACCACAAATCCCATCAGTGGTATATGGTAAATTTTTAAAGGTTAGTCGGGAAAAAATTGGTACTTTAGTATTTTTCTTCTCTTTTTGATAAAATTGGTATGCAGATTGCATATGGTCCAGATTAAAATAAATGGTACTTTTTCAGAGATAAAATTGGTGGTTTTTAGGGGGAAAAAACGGAAAAATTAGTACCTTTTATCTTTAGGAAAAAATTTGGTATACAGACAGATTAAAGTCTACATTAACATGGGGGCCTGTTACTTTTTTACCTTTGGAACTTTTTTGGTTCGAAAAATTTGGTATATAGGGAGCATAGCCCTGGGTCTCCAAAGAAATTTTAATAAAATGCATTGCTATTTAAAATAGGTAAAAATGGATGCAGTAAAATAGTTAAGGAATCAAGCGTCTAAGGTATTTAATTTTAAAAATTAAAAAAAAATCTTAAGTCATTTTAATACCTGGAATTCACGCACTTATTGTGTCTCCTTTGACGAACTTACGCAACGAATTCTTGCCGACGAGTTCGTCATACTATGCGAAGTTCGTCCCAGTTGTATTTCTACCATTAATCAAAACACTTTGACAGTCTAATTTGTGTTAACAATTTGATTTTTTGTGTTCCCGTACTTTTGTCTTTTAATGAGAGAAATTTATTCTAACTCTCATGTTCTCGAATTTTACCCAAAAGTCAAGAAACAGAGGTATTATAAATTTTTTAAAGGTTACTTCATGAATAATGTTGCTATGCAAAAAATGTTCCAGGCTCTTCCAAAATATACCTCTTTCTTACAAATTTCCATTTTATGCCAAATTTTCTTAAATCCAAAGCTAGAATCAAAACTTTTAAGCACTGAGCTTCATTAAACATGACATATTTCCTCGATAGTTTCAGTAACCGCAAATCATTTTGTGGTTAACTGTTGACTAACGAAATTTTTGACTGTAACTCAAGTTCGATAGTGTATGTCCCACGTAAGTATGTTTCAATTGAATAAAAAGCATCTCAAACGTTTTTATCAATCCACTATACCTCTTTCTAATTCGGGTAATTTGCAACACATTCCCCATAACTATAATATAGATATACATACTACCTTTATTTTTATTTTGAAAAATATTAAAAATTAAAATATATAAACTTTTTTAAATTCTTTTGTTAAACAAGAACTTCTTTAATAGAAAAACTATCAGGAAGGGGGTTTGCGATTACGTCCTGAAATTTGTTCAGTGTGAGATTTTTAAGCTTGATTGTGATGCGCTAGGATTTGTTGCATATTGTTTACACGTTTGCAATTCTTTTTTAGTCATATAAGGCTCTTTTAGTTGTTATGGAAATTTCTGTATGAGAGTTTTATTGTGGCTCAGACTACTGCCACAACTTACACAACCACTAACAAGTGTATTTTGAATATTTATGGTTAGGGATGATTTTTTTTTATTGTTAAAACACTTTTTTCACTTTACTTGTTCTGAATTCTTTTTTTTCATGTACTACAATTTTTTGTTTATTTCTTTTTCTATTGTTAGTATTATACCCAATTTGTGAGGAAACATATCGTAGCATACCAGAGATGTGTTAGAAATACTCTGTACTACATTTTGTTTTTTCAAATCCTTCATACTCACACATAATCATGCCGTTTTAAAAGGATGTATTACACTTTTGATTGAAATGTGTTGTTGATTGTGTTTTACAAAAGGAGTGTGAGAAAGAGATATAGTCAGTAGGTACGAGTGTTTTCAAATGAAACTACGTAAATACATGAAATAACCCAAGGAAGTATTTCAAAAAGGTTGCATATTAAAATCGCTAAATTAGAAAAAAAACAGTTATATTTGTTTAGAAGCGATTTTCTTTAGACTTAGATATCGTGCTACAACTTATGTTTCGCCAAAACATTTTGTCAGCTACGAAGTTTAGAAAATTATTTCATCCCTAGCAATTACATGACTTACATACACTTTATTAGTCCCAATCCATATTTTGAAACATTTGCTGCGAAACGTTTGAGTTTATTGATGAAAGTGGAAAGAAGAATGGAAAGTGTAATTTGTTTCATGTACAAGAAGTTTTTGTAAGTTTGTTATTGAAAGAAAGAGAGAAGGTATAGAAAATGACTCAATGCCGCAAAACAAAATTTTTATTCTATGGACACGAATGCAGTTTCAAAAGAGAATTGATGAAAGTTTTTGCAGCAAATGCTTCATAATATGGATGTGGACTAACATATAGTATAAAAAACAAACGGAGGGTCTTCACAAAACGCAGCCTCCGGGGAATTCTGAAAATATTTTGGCCTCGCACAATAAGCAACAAAAAACTTTGGAACATATCTGATATGGCCGACACTATCGTACAAATTTTGGCTACACACTTCGAAAACCACCTGAACGCTCTTATTTACAACCCCCGAGGATATTTCGCCCCAGTAGATTATCTAGTCAACTCCTGGCTGCGATCCTCACTAAATAAAAAAATTTCATACCTCATAGTATTGAAAGGGGGAATGAAGTCTTTCGTAAAGGTGGAAAGCACTTTGAATGCGTTTACTTAGCAAGAGCCAGAAGCTCACTATTTCCGGCCATTGGTCAAGTATTCCTTGGTAATGTCGCCCTGATATTCCAACCTGTCGACAGCAAGAATGAGAAGGCGATCGTTTGGCTGAGTAACCTGAATGGCACGTTTACATCGTTGCGTCTTAGGTAATACACCTACTTACTTAATGAAACTCAGCGTTGAAAAACTAGCGCATGTCAGCTAGCCATCGGATGTGGAGTCCCAATCAGTCACCCATCCTAAGTACCAACGATTAAAAAACCCACATTTATGTGGCCGTTTGTTCCTTATAGGAACCACAGGGCATAATATGTAAATATATGGTCTTGAAAGAACCTTCAATAATATCGGAGAGCTCAAAGATATAGCCGCTTATCGACAATCACGGAGACAACTTATTAGGGTATTCATTTAATCGACCTTTTGCTTTAATCGGTTAATCGCTCGATTAATTAACCGAGGTTTTTGTTTAATCGGTTAATAGTCGGGTAATTTTGATCGGTTAACCGATTAATCAAGTTTTTTTTTTTATAAATTAAGTAATTTCAGTATATAAAAATGCATTAATGGTTTATAGGAAAAAAAACCATAACATACCAAACATAACAATTCTTGAACTAAAACGATCAAACAAAAAAACATTTTATAAATATGTAATATGCATTTTTTCAATAAATACACAAGGTGTGCTATCAAGTTATATCGTCATAATATCCTAAATAATATTTAACAATTGTTTAAACTAAATAAAAATTTTAATGCTGTGTTCATTGATTCGTCATAACTGTACAGTAGAAATCTAAATTATAATCGGTAGCCCACAACAGTCATATCGTCGGCTTATTATGCAAACCTGCTAACTCACTTTCAGCACATTTTACAGGAGAGCCAAAAAACATTTTATTTTCCCTATTTGCAGCTTGATAGAAAATTAAAAATACAGTTAGTTTTATACACTTCAGGAAAAAAACTACATGCTGGTCGACGAGGCGTATCTTTCTCTACCACACGGCATCAACATCTCAATTTACATAAAAAGTGGATTTAGCCGGTTTGCATATTAAGCCGACGATATATATTTCTTGTGATTACTTTAAGACATAAGACTATGACAACCTTGTGAATCCCCCAAATATGTATTTATAAAAAAATTAACTGAGATAATTTTATTAGTTATTTCAATAGTTAAAGGAGATTTTATAAAATAATCTTTTAGACAAGTAATTTGATTTAAAAGTTTAGGATTAAAGCGGTTCTTTTCTTTAGTTTTGACAAAGCTTGACTTGGAAAAAATCTTTTACTTATCGTAGATCTAATTTCTCAGTCCTTTTCCAGGATTTCTCTAAACATATAAAATACTCCATTATGCCATTAGAGTTTTTTAAAATTTTTAACACTTTTAATTGTTTCGGTTAATTCTGTTAAAAGACTGATATGAGAAGATCTGTATGAGAAACGTGAAACAAAAAAAATTCCTGCTGATCGATGATGAAGATAAAAAAAATTTAAAAATATTGTAATTTTAGTCACCGGTTTGCGGAAAATGAAGGTTACTGAACACATTCTTTGTTTGTATAAAAAACTATTTTCTAAACCCATACATTTTGTATATGAGACGAAACAAATAATTAAAAACACAAAAAAATATATTATTATACTACAAAATATTGAAATTTTTGTTACAACGGTTAATCGGTTAATCGACTGAAAGTAACTGGTTTAATCGTTAATCGAAAAAAGCCAATTTGAAATTAACCGATCAGTTAATCGGGTGGTAATTAATCGGTTAACCGATTGACGGTTAACCGAATGAATACCCTACAACTTATAGATAACCAATGCAGCCCGTAATCAATGACGCCGACGAGCAAGGCATTTATATAAAAGGCATATGAAAAATAATTTTTAAGCCAACCGTTTCATTACCAAAATATGGACGAGGGTGAAAAAATAAAAATTTTGAGTTAATGCCCTATTGTTGATATTATTGTTGTATTTAATATTGAAAACGAATCAAATTGATCGATTATAACCCAAGGCGGCATGAAATAACCCCCCCAAAAAATTAATGAAATAACCCCAAAAAAGTTTGTACAGAGAACCACAAAAACGATTTTTGGGGGTTCTTTCATTTTGTTTGGGGTGTTATTTAATTTTTTTAATTGGGGTATTATTTCATATGAAATTATCCCCCAAAAAATCATTATGAAATAAAGCCCCAATATATTTTTTGGGTGATTATTTCATTTTTAAATTTATAATGAAAACGTTTTTGGGCGCAAGGATTTATCCACTGTGGTATATAGAACACCGACTTCGATAAATAAAGCTGCCCTGAATAGACGGCCTTCGGCCGGGCGCAATGGTTTTCTTCTATATGGTATACCAAACACCGGCTTCGCTAACTAAAGCTTCTCTGCGTAGCCGGGTCGAGTCGGTATTTTTATACTATAGAGAAGAAAATCCTGGCGCTATGCAGATAAGCTTTAGCTAGCGAAGCCGGTGTTTGTTATACCACAGAGGAAGAAGTCATTGCGCCCGGCCGAAGGCCAGATATGCAGAGAAGCTTTAGTTAGCGAACCTTGTGTTTGGTATATCATACTATGATATCTAACGCGTGATTCTTTAAAGCAAAACTGTGTAATTAATTGTATAACATATGGCGCTGCAAAATGTGGCCCCAGGAAATATGGCCCCAAAAAAATAAATGAAAATTGACCCAAAATTTTGGGCTATTTTTCATCATATTGCATTTTTTTAATGAAAAACTACCTCAAACAAATGAAAAATATCACCTCAAAATTTATAATGAATTTGAACCCCAAAAAGGAACACAAAGAAAGTTAGTCTGTGTTCATACGGCTCTTGTCTTATTGACAAGATTCTTCCTTTTTCTTCTATGAACATGAATTGGCGTTCAAATGATTCATGTCATGTTGACGACATGTGCTTTTTTGATATTGAAAACAATAACAAAATTAAACAACGAATGAAAAAGCAAAACGTAAAGACAGTACATGCATCTGTGTACTCGTTTCTTTTCCCCTCGTCGCTCTCGCCTATAAAGTAGCAATCTTGTCAATAAGACATGAGCCGTATGAACTCAGACTTACATTAAACATTTTCGGTGGAGCTCAATTGCCCGAAACTAAAAATCACAAATTAAGAATCCCGATTTCAAAATATGGATAATTATACAGTTTTGGTTTTAAAAATCGTACGGTTGATAGCATGGTTGGGCTTTCGGCCATGCGCAAGCATTTTTTTCTCTATGGCATAACGAAAACTAGCTTTGCTTACTAAAGCTTCATGTTATTGACGGCCTGCGGCCTGGCGCAAGGATTTTCTCGTCTATGGTATAATGAATACTGGCTTCGCTAACTAAAGGTTCTCTATAGGATTTTCTTTTCTTTGGTATAACGAAAACTGGCTTCGCTCACTAAAGCTTCACTACATAGCCGGCCTTCAGCCGGGCGCAAGTATTTTCTTTTCTATGGTATACCGAACTCTGGCTTCGCTCAGTAAAGCTTCTCTCAATAGCCGGCCTTCGGCCGTGCTCAAGGGTTTTTTCCTCTATGGTATACAAGCACCGGCTTCGCTAACTAAAGCATCTCTGCATAACCGGCAAGGAATAAGAATTCGGGTTTTTTATACTATCCCTAGAAACTTTTACATGGAATTTTATAAAATTTGTGTAAAAATTTTTGGGGTGATTTTTCATTTCTTAAAATTTGCATTTTTTATTAGTAGACGAAAAATAGCCCCAAAGTAAAAATTGTGATTTTATTTGCGGCCATTTTTCATTCCTTGATATTGGGGTCATTTTTCATTCCACTTAAAATGCAAAAACACCCTAACGAAATGAAAAATAACCCCAAAAAAACAACAAAATTGCGCCAAATTTGCGTGTTGTTGTGTCTCATGTAAAATTTTGGGGCCGTTTTTCATTTAACTTTTGGGGCCATATTTCCTGGGGTCATTTTGCGCACCGCCATAACATATATTGGGCTCTTATTTCATTTCAGAAATTGGGATTTTATTTCATATGAAATAAACCCCCAAAAATTAGGGAATTATTTCATTTTTGTTTGGGGCGTTATTTCATTTCGTTGGGGGCTAATTTCATTTTCAAAATTGGTGCTTTATTGCATATGAAATAAGGTCCAACGCTTTGCCGCATGCCGCCATAACCCAAATGTAGCTTTCTCTATAGAATATACAAAATTATACATATGTAACAGTTTCAGTTAAAAGGGACCTATGGATGAAAAAATCGATTTTTACTTTTTGCTGATTCTTAAAATAGACAATACGCTCTTTGTAATGCAGCAAACCGCAGTTTTCTAACTTCATTACTATTGTCATAAGTAAGCTTTAAAATACGACTTTGATAAGAAAAAAATGAGCTTTTTATACCCTTCACCTCAGGTGGAAAAGGGTATATATAAGTTTGTCATTCCGTTAGTAATTTCTACAATATTGATCTATGACCCTATAAAGTATATATATTCTGGGTCCTTATGAGGAGAGAACTTGATTTTACCATGTCCGTCTGACCGTCTGTTCGTTGAAATCGATTTTCCAAGGACCCCATATATGATGGGGTCCAGAATTGTTGCTATTGAAATTCAAAAAGATCGGTCCACAAATGGCTGAGATATGAGCAAAAAAAAAAAACACGACTACCTCTAATTTTTCCCAAAAATCCCTTGCTGTTGTGGTATTTTTATTATTTTTTTCTGTATATCTTGAGAACGGCAAGAGCCAAAGCTTTCAAATTAGGTACACACATTTAGGTTATCAATACACAGCATCCCACAAAATGTGGGCGGGATCGGAGAAGTGGGCATGGTATCTCCCGTACAAAAAATATCTAAAATTGTATAAAAACCTGATTTTTTGGACTGTTATATGACCTATGGATATCCCTGGCATATCAAAAGATCGGAAATCTTTAGTAAAAAATATTTTCTGAAAAACTCGGAAAAATCGGTTTAGATACGAAAAAGTTATGGCCAAAATAATAATTTTATTTTTAAATACCCACTTTCGGGAACCATAGATCTTCCCGAGTCCAAGATGTTTAAGCCAACTAACTTGCAAATTTCTTCTTAAGCACGTCGGTATATAAATCTGTCAAATCGGCTAAAAAATGGCTAAGTTATAATCAAAATACTGAAATCCCGAAAATTACTCTTTTTATACCCTTCACGTCAGGTGGAAAAGGGTATACATATATAAGTTTGTCATTCCGTTTGTAATTTCTGCAATATTGATCTAAGACCCTTTAAAGTATATATATATTATTGGTCCTTATAAGTAAGAACTTGATTTAACCATGTGATGTCCCTCTGCCCCTCCCCCTACCCCCTTTCAATTGTTTACATATACTAGCATAATGCCCAATATAATATTTTATTTATCACCCTTCTTTATTATTTCATCTATTTAACGAAATAATTTTAACAAATAGAAACTAGGAATTGTTGTGTTTTTTGCTACTTAAAAACTCGCCAAAAAAGATAAAAGAAAACAAACAAACACACATACATACAAACATCAAAAGTAATTACAACTCAACTGTGTTGAATTTTGTGAACAGTAAACGTGCCTTATTTCATTTTAATGATATTCAATTAACGTTCCTTCATGGTTCAGTTGTCTAGGGGGTGTGTTAAGTTAGAAACTGAGAGTTCCCTGGTTCGAATCTTGGTTTTTTTAAAATGAAATTTTTTTTAATATTTTTATTTTTTTTATGTTCAAAAAACGATTTAAAAAAAATATTTACCAGTTTTCGCTTTTTAAATTTTATTTATAATGAAGTTTTAAGTATTGTAAATATGTATGTATATGTAAAAATTATTTAGTTTTTGTCTAGTTGCTCTGTATTCAGCTGGCACAATGGTGAAGGGTATATAAGATTCGGCACAGCCGAATATAGCACTCTTACTTGTTAACTTTAAAATCGGTTTTTCCAAAACTCATTTTTTGCCCATAGGTCCCTTTTAACTGAAACTGTCACATACATATATACTAATGTTAAAATTAATTCTTTGTTATTATAAAGTAAACATTAGAGAAGCATAAATACTTATGTATGTATGTAGTATATGACCGCTGTTGTTGGAAACCCCATAATCATTTACGCTTAAAATTGTTGCTGGGTTATGTTACTAAAATGGAAATATCATACGAATGCACTTCAACATTATAGTGATGTTATGAATTTTTTTTCTACCATGTTAAAAGATGAAATACAAAGAAAATAAAATCCTTGGTTACTAAAAAAATTTTATTTCTACAGCAACAGTTGCGTTATTAAATATAGTTCACTAACGGCCATTTTCACCAAGTTCGGTTATAATTAACTATCGGTTAGAGCTGTCAAAACATATTGGTAACCGGAACTTTAATTGAAAGTTTGTTTTAACCGAACTTGGTGAAAATGGCCTTTAATCGCAATAAAATGTTAAAAATCTTCGAGGTAGATGGTGGATCTGTAAAACCTCTAAATTTCGTGGTAATTTTACTACCACACTTTAATGGTTTGTTAATAAATATGAATCGACCGGCTAGATTAACAACACTGGTTTACAGCCAAAAAATACCAAGAACGCCACATGCCTAGATAAGTTAATTGGGACCTAATGAACACGAAAAACGCTGTAAGTTTTTTTTTTAAGTACCGTTTTTTAGATAACGTTACTTTTGTGTCTGGTCCCACTCAAACCCTTGTGGAGCCCAACCAAAAATTCCGATCGAAATAAATGGCATATCGTTGGAAAGGTAATTGAATGCCTTTTCCGTCGATATGCTGAGTAATGGCACCTCAAAATTTGCCTATTTTTTACGTTTTTTTCAATTTTATTTCGCTTTTTTCTACATTATAGTATTATAGAATGTTTTATTTTTTAACCAAATAGTTTATTTAATTACCAACATTTTAAGCGTGATTTAAAAATAAAAGCCTCGTACACAATGCTTGCAACAATTTCACTTGGTGTTCATAATAGAGCAACAAAGCTTAAAGCATTGTTCACAATGAGAGCAGTAATTTCGTTTTAAAAATTATAATAAATATTGTTCTGGGCATAATTTGCAAACGGTTTCTTTAACCCATTAAGGCCCTGCGTTGCGTTTTCGCAACGTTAACTTAAAACTCCCCTCACGCATATTGTGATTACTTGACATTGTAATTCAGCACAGTGAAATTAAACTTAACTTATTATCTAATCGACCTGTTTTTGGATTTGTATCATACATAAGTTTTTTAAATAAATATTTATTATTTAAATTTTTAATTTTTCCTGTTTATTGGGTTCTTTTGAAAATTGTTAAAAAAAATAAAGTAATATATAATATACCTATCTGAAACTTCTGACGGAGGTAGATAACATACGAACATTAGTATTTCTACTCAAAAATCCAATCAGCTAAGACATTTGCGACTATTTCTATGATTGGATATATCAGTAATGCGAAAACGCAACACTGGGCCTAAACGATATACAAATTACATAAAATTTTCAATTACAATCACATGCTATTTACAACAGCATAATAAAAACATGTATATATTTTAATTATAAGTTGTTGTTATTTATGTGTTTTGGGCAAAATTTGCAAGCGGTTTCTTAATGCAAAATATGTGAGTTTGGGGAAAAATTTGTTTGCTGTATTTTGAACACCTTTGTGATGATTCTTACTGGTTCTACCTCGCTTTCAGAATCGCTTATTGCCATATTGTTGTTTTTAAATTATCAAAGTCATTTTTGGGAATACAAAATTTTAATCTAAAAGACTTGGTTATTCGTGCTTAATTCCCAATTTTTATTCTTGATAAAAACCAGTGTTGCCAATTTAGCTATTTAGTGGCTAGATTTAGCCATTTTTCATCTGTTTAGCCATTAGCCATTTTTCAACTTGTTTAGCCATAAATTTTTTTTGCCGTTTTTCTTTTAAAAGAATAGTTTTTATTTTATTATAAAAATTTATAAAAGTAAAATAACCATTTTGAACAATTAAAACGCATTTAATTTAAATCACAACTTTTACAAATGTTGAAAATCGCTATAAACTATGACGCTGAAACATCATTCAAAATAAAGGAACAGTATTCCACTATTAAATTTATAAAATCGATCAACACAAACATCGCTGTTTCTTTCTGGTTGCAAGTATTTTAATAAAGGGATGCAGGCGGTAACAAAATTGTTGCTCTCACTTCCATGGTCTAATGCTGAAGTAGAGAGGGTGTTTAGCCAAGTAAACATCATTAAAAGTAGTTTGAGAAATAGGTTACATTAAGCAACCGTTAATTCGATTTTATCAATTTGGTAAATATTTTTACCATAACAATACAATATTTATACCACCACCACAATAGTGGAGAGGGTACTATGCGTTTGTGCTGATGTCTGTAACACCTTAAAATATTAGTCCTTATTCCACCTTTACGTATACCGATTAACTCAGAATCACTTTCTGAGTCGAATTAATGATGTTTATCCGGCTGGCTGGCTGTCCATGTAAACCTTGGTCGCAATTTAGAGATTATTTGATAAAATTTGGTGCAAAGGTTCTAATGTGGTGTAGGGTATCATAAAGTCGGGTTTAACCGACTATACTTTCTTACTTGTTTTTTATTGTAGATCTGGACTCAAAAGGTTGGGTAAATGTTGTCTTGATTATGATTTACCTTCAAATTATTTAAAACTTATGATTATTTAAAACTAATGAGTGATTCCTATGAGATAAACAATAACGACATCGAATTTTTCGATGATTTAATTTTTTAGTATTAATTTATTTAAATATTAATTACGTTTATTCTTAATTGATCTTAACTCACAATTTCAACGTAAACAACTTTAAATGAATTATATCTGTTTTGTGATTAAATTTTAATGTGTTTTTATTTAAAAAAGCTTTTAGCCATTTTTTAGCCCATTTTTAGCCATTTTTCTCCGTAAATTTAGCCATTTTTGGTCACCAAGTTTGGGCAACACTGATAAAAACACTGAAATTTATTGTTGATGGGATAAACTATTCATATGAGCATTTCACTGGTTGCTTAGGCTAGATCGTCAGGAAACTTCATCCAAAAGGATTTTAGAAAAACTAATGATATTAAAGCAAGTAAAACTGTTAAACGTATAAGAATTATAAGCAACTGTTCTACTTGTAACAATATCAAAGTTTAAACAAAAACATCAACAATAAACAGTGGGCTTATCTCTTCTTACATTTCCCACTACAATTGATTAGAATTTTTCCAACATTCATTAATTGTAATTGTAAGTAGGTTAAGGAAAAACAAAATGAAAACAAAACAACTTGCAAAAGCATGTTTCCAGTTTGAGTTTTTCTAAGCCGTGCACTTGCCAGTTAATTATCAAAGTAATTTTTGGGAATACAAATTTTTAATTTAAAAGAACTGTTGCTTATAATTCTTATACGCTTAATTGCTTTATTTGGCTTAATATCTTTATTTTTACCAAAATCTTTTTGGGTGAAGTTTCCTGACGATCTGGCCTAAGCAACCAGTGAAATGCGCATGGGAATAGCTTATCCCATCAACAATAAATTTCAGTGTTTTTATCAAGAATAAAAATTGGGAATTAAGCACGAATAACGAAATCTTTTAGTCTTGTTAACAATTTTTTGAAGATATGCTCCATGTGTCCTAGTTAGGACATAAAGATTACTTTTACTAGCATAATTATCCTAAAACGTCTGTAGGATGTTGACATTTACAGAATGTACTTACAACTTAAATTTTGTAACCAGTAGAAACAACATAGTTTACTTGTAATGTAGACTACATATAATTAGGTTGAGCCGCACAAAACTTAAATTACTTCTTTATTGCGAATTGACTTAAAATTGTATAGAATTATAAAGCTTTGATTAAAAAATAATTTCTGTATAGATTTGTTGCAAAATTCTGCTAGTTTTTTTAACATTCGTGTTAAAAAAAAACATAAAAAATAATACAGAACCTTAAAATCTATAACCGCAATGTGCTTTTATATTCACGCACTACCATTTGTGAGAAGGGCACTATGTATTGGTGCTGATGTGTGTATCGCGTTGAAAGACTGGTTGAAGACGCAATTATTAGTATGTCTGTTAGAGTGACTCAAGTTGTATGGAAGCAAAATTCGTGCTCGATGTACCCTCCTAAAAATGAACCTTGGACTTTTTTAAGATGATATTTTAAATATTTCGGCTCCAGCTTTGACCTCTCGTGAGCTGCACCAGTTTGAAAAAGGGTCTATTTTTGCATGTTTTGTTAATTTGAGAATCTATTTCCTTACCAATATAAACAAATTGGGTATCGTAAGAAAGGTTTTTTAAGGCGCATCCAACTGTATATACAATTTGTCCAAGGACGATCATCCATGTCCTTTTTTTAAGGATTTTATGTAAAAAAAACGGGTTTTGAATTTTTTGTTCGGGGTTATTTGTAATTAAAGTGCCAAATTAACATATTTTAATCATTAGTCGATTTAATTAAATACGTGTCTCAGCCTTTTTTGAAATAAGTGCTAGTTCGCGTTTTGACAAATAGGGCAATATGGGTATCAAATTTTTTCTTTTGCAAAGTACATCATCTTTGTAAATAGTTTAGATTTTTGCAAATTAGATGCATTTTACACGGTGCTCTGGAATATATATAAATGCAATTTTGAAGTAACTCTAATATGATAGCGGATTTAGTTTCTAGATCATGTTTGGATGAAAATAGGACTAAGGAAAGAAAAAAAGAAATGATCTACGACTTGAATTATTTTTAATTTGCGAAAAAAATATGCCGCCAAAAAGTCGTGAATCATTTATTTTTTCTTTCTTTAGTACTATTTTCATCCATACGTCTTATTGAGCTACTTAACATGTTTCTGCACTCCGAAAGTGTTGAAAATACGGTCACCCTTACAGGTGGTACAAGTTCTGATAAGTCTACAAGAACTGGCCTTTGGACCATTTGTAAAAAAATTATAAGAGGGTCCGAGAAGGATGAGCCTCTTTCCATCCTACGCTGTGATTCTGCTAAAGAAGAAGTCCAGAGATACCTTAGATCTACCAATTATTCTAGAGGCGCAGATCCACTTGTTTACAGGCGCAATGGCATGTTATACCCAAACTTAATAAAACTGGCGCAGGAATTCTTAAGATTGCTAATGAGTTTTGTAGCATCTGGAAAATTTTTTTCACTGCAGGTCTTGTTCAACCGGACTTGCGAAATCGTCTCTCTCCGCAAAAGTTGAGAATACTTTGTTTATTAAACAAAAATCTTATTAATATGTAGCGGTTTTTACCCTTTGTGTTAGGTGTACAACTCTGTTTTATTTTATATTACAAAGCGTGAGTATCTTTTTCGTATGTATTGTAAGTTAATGAATTTGCTGAGAGGATGAAAGAGAGAGAAAAAGTTGCATCAACTCCCAGTTGGCCACGTCTTTAAGACATCCTCGAAGACGGATGCACGACAATGTTAATTTCTGCACGACATGTGAGGGACAGCGGAAACAAATCGTCAACGACATTTTTGAACAAGTGTCGCGAAAATCGTACACGACACAAAGAAAGACAATGTCGCCTACTTTATCATTAACGACTACCTTCATGACAATGTCGTCTATTTCGACGTCTACGACAAAAATTATTATATGGTTATCTAATTCAGACAGTTTTTTAGTATAGTTGGAATTTTAATTTCTGTTATATGTTTTATATTCGACTCCTATAAGCAATCCTAAAGTTGACAGTAAAGTACTAACTGCATGTTATCCATGTTCCCGCCCGCGAATAATTTCATCATTTTTGGTTTTAAGCTGCGTTCACAATCAAAAAAACATTTTTATTTCTTTTGTAACTACACACATTTTGCATCAAGAAACCGTTTGCAAATGTTAGCCACAACAATGTTATGCATTTATTTTTATTTTTGTAAACATTTTGTAAAAAATTTTCATTCAAAACTAAATAAAATTATTTTAAACGTCAGAAACAATTTCATAGAAATTGTTAAATTTTTGTTCTAAAAATGAAAGGAAAATATATGAAATACTTTGGGAAGAAAAAAGATAGAAGAAAAAACGAAATGGTTTTTTTGATTGTGAACGTAGCTTTACTGTTTAGAACTAATTTGTAAATTTGTTGAAGGTATGTATTTAAATCAACAATTAAAAAAAAAAGAATGTGAAAATTTTAAGAAAACCAAGCAAGTGATTGAATAGCATTCAAGAAAACTTTGTCGTCAGTAGCTTTTATACAAGACAATTTATAAGACAGTGTCGCTCATACTGTCCCACATAGAGTTAAATAGAGGACAACTTATAAGACAAGGTCGCTCATACTGTCCCATACAAAGCTAAATAGAAGACAACTTACAAGACAACGTCGCTCAAACTGTCGTGCACGACCATTTCCTGTAAATTGTCTTCTAGAAAACCTAAACAACGGGGGACAAGTCGTGCATACATCATTGACGACGATGTCGTCAACGGCAATCTGGCCAACTGGGGCTATTTTATTCTGGTTAATTCAACACACGTGCTTACTACAGCGTTTTGTGTGGTTTTACACGTCGTAAATAAAAGTTTCAAACATTTAATTGTTGCGGTGCTGTAAATATTAGTACGTTAACTAGGTACATTAAATAGATTAATAAGAAACCGCTAATGTTTTTGTAAAAAATGTGTTATTTTTTGTTAATTTTATCATGAATTTATTTTAACTTAAAAATATTATTAATTATCATTAATATTAATTTTTTGTATAATAAAAAAATTGTCAATTTTACCTTGAATTCAATTTTAATATTCGTATCGGTATCGATATCGGCGATATTTGTGTTAAAGTATCGCTATCGTATCGACAAAAAGCCGTATTATTATAAACCTAGTTAAAATAATAAAGCAAAATATTTAGGATTGGAGGGATAGTTTGATTACAACGTTATGTTTTTGCCCTTTTTAAATTTTTAAAATATTTTCCAAAATTCTACCACCACGTCTTGCGAAAGCTTTACAAATCCGCAGGCAATCGACCTGTTGTTTTGCATTTGTTAAGCAATATATCAGTTTGTGCCTTATTAACGGATATTGTACTTATTATTTTCCTTTGAGTTATCCAAAAAAATTTTTGATGGGAGTTTTTCATGGGAAAAAATACGAGGGAAAAGTTATTGGCAATAGGGGCCCCAAATAACTTCACAAATTAGAACTTCTAGCTTTTTAAATACAAAGAGGTGTAGGGTGGCATATGGGTTGGCTTAATTGAATTATTTTTTTTTTTCATATTGTGTACCCCTGTTATTTAATAATTTCCAACAGCATCATCAACAACAACCGGCATCAATGTCAGTAAATAAAAATGCAATTCATAAAAAAGTTGTTACATATTTAACAAACATATTTTTTAAACAAAATTTTTATTTGAAAATAATACTCTCGTATTAAGGAACAGAAATTAATGCAATAATTTAAAAAACTGTTTTAAACATGAAAATTTTTAACATAACTTTAAATATTAAGGACATACTACTACATATGCAAATATATTTAAAAGTAAACCAAAAAAAAAACTGTTACTCAAGTGTTGGCTGTTAAAATCATATTGACAGTTAGAGATTTTTAGTGACACACGATTGTTAACAATGAAATTTACTTAGGTATTTTGTTGGAAATGTATTAAAATTACACAGACATTTTGATATACCGTTATTTACATGTGCTGTTACATTACTGTAATCACAGCCGGGGGAGTGGAAGTATTAAAAACAATATGAAAACGGAAGCAATAACAAATTGTCACACACTCTTCAATTTGTTTACGAATTTTCACACAAAAGTATACTTGAGTATTTATATTTGTGTGTGTGCGTTTGTGAATATTCTAAAATTCAATTTTCAATTCACTTCATTTAGTGTCATGTGCAAATAAATAACAAATAAAATTTAGATAAAATGTTCTTGTGTAAATATTTAACACAAATTGATACTTGTCGAATGATTATTGAAGAGAATTGATTCATTTTAGGAGTTAATAACAGTGTGCAGAAGTGGATGCCAATAAAAAAAGTTTAAAAGTTTTAAAAGGAGAACTTTATCAGGATCATCTTTAAAGAATCCTATACAAATTTTGCAATTTTGGTTTTTGGATACAAAATCATTTTATTTTTCAACATAGTCTTCTTTGTTAATCTCTTCCAAAGACAGGATTTGTCAGGTTATCACAATTGCTATTTGTTTGTAAGATAATTTTATCGTTGGAGCCAAATCTTTTTCCGCCGAGCTATTTCTTCGGTTTTGAAAATAAGAAGAAGTCACTCGGGGCTAAATCCGGAGAATAAGGCGTATGAGGGAGCAATTCGTAGTCTAATTTTTGGTTTTTTTTTCTTTTTGTCATGGAAGGCTTACACAGAAAAAACTATTAGTAGTTTTTCATCAATTAAAAAAATTATTTAAATTTAATTAATGTTAAAATTAAATCAGTTATTTTTTCTTGTTGAATGAAAATTAAAAATATAATTTTGATTTAATTAACATTTTTGTTGTTTTGAAATAAATTTTGAATTAAAATAATAATAAAATAACAAAAAATTATTTCGTTTAAAATAAACTAATTAAACTTTGTGAAATTGTTGTTGGAATTTGTCAAAATCAATCAACAATTGTTTGAAACGGCAAAGTTTTTTAATTATAAGTATTTATCGACCTTTTTTGATTAGTCTAAATAGTTTTTATAGTTTTCTATACACAGGCTTTCAGGGTCATTAATTTAATGTAAATAAAAGATTATTTATTTCATTATCAATAAAATCCGACGCTTCATTGGTATTCTTTCCAACTTCTTCAGGGATTTGAGTTTTATTAAAATAATAATCTTTTTCGTCAGGTTACATCATTTATAAAATATATCACAGTATTTTGTATAGGTGGACAACACAACACAAAATTTAAAATATTAAAATAAATATATGTAAATTTAAAAATTATCACAGAAAATTTGTCCTTTTTAGATCACAGTTGTTATTAGTTTTTTTCTCCTTTTTTTTAAATTAAAATTAAAAATTTTTACAATTTTTAGTATTCAATATAAACATATTGGTAATAGGTGCAAAATCAACAAATGGTTTGCTTGATTCTACGAATTTGATATAAATTTGGTGATTAGAGACAATTTTAAATTTTTTTTCTGTGTATTGATCACACTAAATAAAATATTTTTTTTTCATTTTCCTGTTGACAACAGCCGTGTTACCCTTTGAGTAAAGAGGTGGGAAATTCAAAAAGTCACGGACTTATTGACCGGTCCTCGTATATTAATATAGTTTTGTTAAAATTGATGTTATAAGGTGATAATAAATTTGTACATTAAATACTTCTTTTGACTTAAAAACATTTAACGGAGCTTGTTTATCTATAAATATACATATGTACATATTCAGTGCCAATATGGAAAAGTAACTTATATCGAATATTGTAGTTTGCAGATATCCCTAGTTTTTTGACGTTTTATTCGAGGAATTTTTTGCTTATGGCCTGTATATTATCTTATTAGAAACAACTTTAATAGAGGCTTAAAGTAAATGTTAAAAATATATTTTACACCTTTTCTACACGCAGAGAAAAAATATTGTTGGGCATGGTAACGGCAACTACACATTGTAATAATATTGTTGTTGTCGTACACAAGCAATTGTTATTTTTATTTAATATCAGCAATATTATAGTTACTGTAAACATTTCAATGTTTATCGCAATTATAAATTTGGGTACTGTTGACTGAAAAATAATAATTTTTCTAACAACTAAATAATGATAACTTTGAAAACATATTAAATAACTCGCAAGCATTTCATGATATTTAGAAGCAATAACATGATAACCGTCTAAAGGTGTACTCATAATATGTTTAAGATGCAATCGAAATATCTTTACTCTAATAATATTTTGTTATCGCCATTTGTAAAATAATTTTGCATCTGCTGTGTCGTTTATTTTAAATATGCCTATCGAATTATTTGTTAGTGAGTGGTTAAACAATTAAAAAAATACCCATTGAAAAAACAAGTTTAAAGAAATTAAAAAAATAAAGAAATTGTATTTACATTAAAAAAATGTCACAAAATAAAAAATCGATGCAAAAAATTGTTAATGTTTTTTTGTTGTTGTGAAAGTAGTGCTGTATTATAAAATGATTACTTCTAAACTTACTATGATCAACATGATAATAACATGATTACATCTTAACTTATTATAATTATATAACATGATTAAGGGAAAAATATTATGATGTAGTATTAAGAACATATTTGGTAATAATATGATTCAATAATAACTACAATCATGAACCCTATCATAATATCGTCCCCTCAATATAACAATAGCGTATAATTTTTTTGGGGTTTTGAGAAAATCGTGTTTAAAGTTTTTGTCAAATCGGATATCTATTAAAACCTCAATATCGCGGTAAATAAAAATTCTTCATATTGGATTTTTCGACGAATACATAATACCGTATCTTGTCTTAAAACTGAACAATTTTTTTTATTCTACGCATCCTTTAAGACCATAATTATGTCATTCAAAGTGCAAGTCCTCCATTATACACTATTTTATTTTGTATGGTATACGCTGTTTAATTCAATAATTTTACGGTATTTTTATTAAAATATTTGATCTCAAAAATATCAATTTGTAACATTATAAAACAGTGATTAATTCGTAGTTTTGATAATTTAGTGGCACGTATTCATTAATTTCCAATTTGGGTTGTTATAAACAAAAAATTATGACAAATTAAGATATACTTTGCGTAAATCAAAAATAACTAGAAGTTCATTCGTCTTCTTTCTCTTCATCTGATTCATCTTGCTCATCTAAACAATTTCGCTTCTTTCCACCTTGTAAGTAATAAAAAAATGACTGCGAGCCACGAGGAAATACATTCTTCTTGCACAAATTTTGGAGATCATGCAGCTTTCGATGGTCGGAATGAAACTATTTCTCAAACAATAGTGTATATTATCATAAGCTATTTTATGAGTTAAAGTTTTCATAAATTGTATTTTTTTCTACAGGCTAAAATGGAGTATAATGCGTATACACTATTATTCTATTAACAATTTTGCAGCTTACACACTTATTGAAGGAAAATTTTGAACAAGAAATTATACACAATTTTTTCCAACGAAATTTTGACCCACTTTTTGGAAGTGGAATTTCACGAAATTTTGACAATACATAAAATCAATGATGGAGATTCTAAATATGCAATAAAAAAATAGTAGCGTATGAGCACATACGCTATTGTTATATTAAGGGGACGATATGTTGCTCATAAATATGTTTACCACAACCATGTTTTTTCTTTGCGTGTAATTGTAATAACGCAATTTTGTCTTTTGCCGACTTATGCTACTCTTCCATATGAACATAAATACATTTGTAACGTTACTGATTGATTTATCACCACATATCCTAAGCGTCTGAAGCTAAAAACTTGAAACTTTGTCCGGAGATTGGTCTCTCGACAAATCGATCCACCAAGACGGAATTTTTGGATATTCGAATGTTTAAGGGGTAAAACCGTGTAAGTTCGCTTATTTAATATTTATCTTTGTTCAATAAAAAAAATAATCATACAGGTGTCTGGTACTTTTCTTGAATCATTTTTGTCATCCCATCTACCTTTAAAACCAATAAATATAGAAATAAAAATTATATCACATTCCTTACTATTCTAAAAAATACAAATATCAATTTGGTACTTTTTCGGAATTCGAACGTTTAAGGTCTACAAATCGTGCCAATTTGGGTCCTTTTTTACAACACATTTTTCGCCATTTATTGACATATACGTTTTAAATTTTTAAGCAACAATATTGACATTTTTGATACTTCAGTGGGGAGAAGAAAAGTATCAAAAAGGAGAAATACGTTGCTGTGACATAAGTGAATGAGAACCTATAAGATGAAAATTTTGGTAGTTGGTAGATAGAAGTACAATTTCGTAAAATAACCAAAATTAACAACTTGATGGAAAAAATGTGCCGTAAAACATATACATAAAATATGCTAATAGTTAAGCCTATTGCCAAAATAAAAATCCGTTTGATTTTGGGGCTCAGTAAAAATTCTTTCATGTGTAATGTACTGCATTAAAAATAATATTTTAATGAACATTTTTAAAGATTTTCTTACACTTGATTAAGTATACAATGTTAAACATACTAGGTTATAAGATTAAATGTTTTTGTAGATTTAACAGACTAATGAAAGCTTACCACAACCTTAAAAAATCGATTTAAAAATTGCCTAAATTTATGTTCTATAGAACACTGCTAATGCAAACAAGGCTCTGACGACAGACCGTAGGCGGTTAACATTCACATCTACTCGGAGGAATTTCCGATACACTACGCCGGCCTGGAGGTTAGCTAGCAACTCAAACACCTGAGTCGAATGCGCTAGCCTAATCAGTTAGCCATCTTAACAATCACGATGACTGAAACCACAACAAACAACAATCTAAACGATATAGCGGCCTTGTGATCCTTATAGGAATTACTGAAAACAATATGAATATGTATATAAGTATATGGGAGGTGGGCGTGACATTCTTTTGATTTTGTCCAAATTTAAAACATAATATTAAGCTCAAACAAATATTTGATTTGATTCTACCTTTTTTTATACTCGTATAATATAGTTCAACAAAAGTTTCATTTTCTTATCGCCTACACCATTTTTCAAGTACATATCCCTCATAAAAAATCCATTTCGAGATAAACGCATTTAAAGTTTTCGATTTGCTCTAACTACTTAGGAAAAAAGAAGACACATTCCCTTCAAACTGAGAAAGTATAAAAGATATAAAGATGCATTTAATACACAATATAAAGAAAAACAAAGCGAACAATTCTGCATCTCTAACTCCAAAATTTCATTTTTTGAGTTATGCCGGTCTTGCAGCAAATGAGCGATATGTATTCTTTTATATGTTTCTAACAAAACAATGTTTATAAACATTGTTGATGTAAAAACCTTAAAAAAATACACAAAAAAGACACACATATGTATATACTATGTACGATGACGTACATATCTTTATCACGATGACTTTGTCAAACGATTGATGTTGATGAAAGTTTTATGACACTATCTTCCTGACAACGTGGATGATGATGCTGATGTCTTCCTGTTTAATAACGAATGTGATGTGTTTATTCCATTAACAAGAAAAGACACTTTGCAATGTGTGAAAATAAAAATCACTGTTTGATTTGCAAAAGGATGAGCTTGGAAAAGTTATAAAGTGATGATAAATACCAACATAAAAGACAGTTAGACAACTAGACAACTAGACGGACTACTTGCAACGATTGTTGTTGTCCTTGTATTGTCGCAATTCTGCCACATTTATGCATACATACATACATACTACATACATATGTATATCTAAAATTGCATTGTGGCAATATTCATCCCTGCAGTTCGTCTGCCCTTTATTTTCTTTTCATACTCTACACCGTCATAGACGTCATAGTTTTAGACAAACCACAGCCCAAAAATATTTTATTGCAATCTAAATAGAAGTGCCAGAAGAACAGAAGTGATTCTTTTACCGAGCAGCTAACTACTTTCGACCATTGATCCAGCATGCCCTGGCAATGTCGCCCAAGTGTTACAACCTAAATGGCACGTTAACACCGCTGCGTTTCAGGTAAGTAGGTGTCACTGAAACTGAGCTTGGCAACACTGGGATATGATGTGGAGTCCCAATCAGTCAAACATCATACCGCATACTGCCCTTTGTTCTTTATAGGAACCACAGCACATAGTATATATAAAGCCCCATACAAAATACCACTCTTGAAAATATGTAGCTTTTACTGTCTATTATTCCTAATAGATCTTAGAATTGAGCAATTATTGCTTAGCAATCTGCTGTAAAATGAGTTGTCATTTATCTGACATATCATTTATCTGTCTGTTTGTTTGTGTCAAAGCAATTTCACGTGTTCTTCAGCAATATAATTCGCAGTAGAGACCCAGCGTAAATATTGCTTAACATTTTTGTTTACCGTATTTATCAGACATTCCTGTTTCTGATTATCCCATGTTACGAACCGTTATACACGATCTATGTGACTTTATTTACCTCTATATCAAAAATTTAACTTATTCGTGGACAAAATATTCGAATATTTATTAAATATTATACAAAAAACACTTTCAAATACAAAAATTATGTTGCCCGCTAAAACCATTATACTACAGCAACATCACATAGTAATTTCAATGTTGCTGGCAATGTTGCTAATGAAACGTTGCTAAAGGATCTTTTTCTTTTAATTTCCATTGTTGGGGGTTGGTTTCCCAACATTATTTTTTTTACTAAGTTATTGCTTGTCTTTTTATTTTATATATTTGTTGCTTTTGTGCATCTACAACAAACACCCACGTTTGATGCTAAAAAATTGCTGCTGCTTATGATGATGGTGGTGGTTGGCAGATTTTTTAGCTTTTGTTGTTTTTAACACTTTACAATGCTTTTGGCTGGCTGACTGGTTGTGCTGAATGGATGTGTGTTTGTGTGACTGCTGCCTTGGTTGCGCCTTTGTACCACCGGCACTTTGTTTGCGCCGTATTTCTTCCGTTTGTTTGAATATTTTCATAATTTTAAATTGTGGTAGAATCTGTTTTGCAATCATTTGATTTTTAACTGTCATCAACAACGGTAGTGAAACGGTAAAAATAGTTTCGAACTGATAGTTGATTTTAATTTATTTGTATTAAAACAATTAACAAAAAACATTTATTTTTTTATATAAAAAAATAATTTAAATAATAAATTTAATAAGATTAAATTTAATATATAAAAACGATTTGGAACCAACACTAAATTCAGTAATTATAATTCTCTCATTATATGTCGGAATAAAAAATATCAAATAAAGATTGAATGAAAAAGTTATAAAAGTAAGTGATGTTTTTTTTTTAATAAAATAGAATCTTGTGTCTTAATAATACAACACGCAAAAAAGTTTAATCTTTACGCCAACGCTATCATATCTAAAGTGGATTACAGGTGCCGTGCAATAAAGCCATAGGAATTAAAGCCATATGGTCTTATTTCTCAATCCATTGAGCAATTAGGCCATATGACTTTATTTCCCTGTAAGGAGTGAAATAAAGCCATAGCCTTATTTCCCATTTAAATTTTTTTTCTTTTAATATAATTTTAATTTATTTATTTTGTTGTTTTTTCTCTGGGTGTATATATTAAAAATATAACGAAACCACGTTTGGGCGCAAGGATTTTCTCCTCTATGTTATAACAAAAACCGGCTTCGCTAACTAAAGCTTCTCTGCATAGACGGCCTTCGGCCGGGCGCAAGGATTTTCTCCTCTATGGTATAACAACCACCGGCTTCGCTAACTAAAGCTTCTCTGCATAGCCGGTCTTGGGCCGGGCACAAGAATTTTCTACTTTATGGTATAACCAGTACCGGTTTCACTAAGTAAAGGTTCTAAAATCTGCTTTGTTTTCTAACGAAGGCCGATTACGCAGAGAAGCTTTAGTTAGCGAAGCAGGTATTTGTTATAGCATAGAGGAGAAAATCCTTGCGCACGGCCGAAGGCCGGCTATGCTTTGGAGTTTGTAAACATCTTGTGGCGGGACCGCCGCGCGCGCGACGATCACCCGCGGAAACGCTCCCTCCCCTTCCCCTTCCACCTACTGTACCATATTTTTTCAACACTTGACAATGGCAACTCATTCTTTTGGCAATTTGTAACCATAACAATTACATTGGTTTGGCGTTATTTCCACTTTGGTTATTAAGCGATTATGGTGTTATTGCACTTGGATGGTGGTAATAAAGCCATATGGCTTTATTTCTTAATTCATTGAGAAATAAGGCCATATGGCTTTATTTCCTATGGCTTTATTACACGGCACCTGGATTACAATATTTCAATAAAAACATATTTAAATAAAAAAAAAAAACTGTTTACTTTATAGAACCAACATTATTAGGTTCTATAGTTAATTGTGGTTATGGTTTTAAAATCTGCAATGCCGTCGGGGTTTTTTTGCAACTGAGCGATACACATAGTTGCGAAAAATAACCAAAATAAATGTTTTATATAGGTTTAAAATCCTTTATAAAATCTTAACAAATATGTATTTCAAATAAAATGTCCAGTGATTGCAAACACATACATACTTACTTGTAAAGAACAGTTCTTGTCATCTAAATAAGGCCGCATCTCAAGTTGCAAAAGAGCAGCAGAAATCCTATTTCATCCCAGTGTATACAAACCCGTTGGGTGGTATTTGTTTCCGTTATGCTGATTAGCTGTTCGTTAAGAGAAGATTGGCAAGCATTTGATTTTGATCTTAGAAGCAAGGAATTACAACAACGGAACGGCGGTATGGATATCGGTGTAAATATTTTCGGGAATCGTTAAAACAAAAGCTAGTGTTGGTCAATTTACAGCTTTCTTGATCACAAGCATGATACATATCGCTTCGATTTATTCACATTACCCTTCAATATAAATGTGCCGAAAAGGAAAAGTTACAAGAATAAAAATTAGTGAACTATATACTAAAATTGATTTGATAGATGGTACAAATTTTCGATGACGCTGGGGCATAATTGAGGTTTTATGCCGTTAATGTACACCTTTTCTTTCAAATAGCCCCAAAGAAAGAAGTCCAATGTTGTCAAATCACATGATCTTGGCGGCCAATTGACATCGCCACCACGTTAGATATCACGGCCATTTAATTTGTCGCGCAAAAGAGCAATGGTTTCGTTAGCTGTGTGGCAAGTGTCACCGTCCTGTTGAAACCACATATCGTCCACATACATATCTTCCAATTCGGGCCGTAAAAAGTTCGTTATCATCTCACGATAGCAAACACCATTCACAGCCCGATGATGCCGCCAGCCCATAAACCGCACCAAACAGTCACTTTTTGTGGGTGCATTGGTTTTTTTACAATCACTCTGCTTATTGACGAATCCACTGAGGTGAAAATGTGCCTCATCAATGAAGATGATTTTCTTCGAAAATGGATGATAATAACCCTGAATAATTTTAACGCGTTGCTCGATTGTGTATCTTTCCATGGTTCAAATTGAGTTAGTCTTAAATTGAGAAATGTCAAATGAAGTGCAGAAAAAACTTGACGTTTAGGTGTGGTTCAAAGTCAACATCGATCGGCCTTTAAAATTTAACCACCTTTTAGTTATAAATTTTGTTGTTTCAATATATTTGATACAAAAAGTTCCCAAAGAAGATCAGATTCATTTAGAACCCAAAAGGTCTGTTTAATTATAAGAATATGATCATTGTTTTTTCTGACTGGCTGACTAATAAAGGGTCTGGCGGTATTCATTTGGGATTTAACCAGATATAGATATATATATACAAATACAAAAAACCACCTAAAAAAATTAATCATTTTTGACCGTCGGGCTATTCCAAAATGTTCTAGAGAAAAACCTTTGCTATCAGGCAACATAAATATTATCAGATATTAAATCTAATATTTATTGCTATCATTTGTAATCTGAACTGTAATAGTTCTTACTTCTGTAGTTTTAATAGATATGAAAACGAATCTAAGAAATACCCAAAAAGGCCAAGGAATCGTTGGTTTTTCCGATCGACGAACTATTGTAGAGTTCTCTATGTGATAAATAATTTCGATATTTAAGGCTTAAACATCTACGAGTATAGATTTATTTATTTGCTTATTTGGTATAGGGTCATGTTACTAAGATAATCTACCCCTGAACTAAAGCCAATTAAAAATGTTCAGCCCAATTATGAATACAAATTCCCAAAGAGTTTTTTCCCTTTTCCCATTTTTACAATTGAATTTACATAGGAAAAATGGGAGAAGGGAGAAAATTCCCGGGGACTTTCTATTCATAATTGGGCTAGTTATGAATAAAAAGCTGGAGCGCAACACCACGCGGTTTAGCGTCAAAGTATGACATGCTGTGCATACCTTACTTCCTTTCTACGCTTTAAGTTCACGTAATGCTTTTTACGCTGCATCTCTGTGAATTTAAAATAAATTTTATTCGTCAACATACGATTATTTGTTCGATCGCCGCTTGTGGCCTACTTTTTACATTCTACGCGTCAAGACATTCTACGCTTTTGTATGGACCTTCAGCTTAAGGCCTTTCCTTTTTTATAAAAACTTATATATACATTATTTTCTTTAAATACTATATTCCTTTAATAAAGTTTGGATCACGACAAGAGACTATTTATTTAACCCTAGAACGTCTTACTTCGTCGAATCGACGACGCATGTTTTTACTTCGTATTTCTTTTTCGGTATTTGTGTTCTTTTTAAGCAAATTATAGCGGCAGCCGTTTATATACATTTGATGTGTGCACGCAGAGAAAAAACATGTTTAAATATAGCAGGCGCGGATCCAGCTTGAGCTTTAGGGGGGGAATTTTGTATGATACGAAAAAGTAAAAAAATTTTTTTAAAAGTTTATTAAAAACAATATGTGTATTAGGGTAAGTCCTTTTTGCAATTTTTGCGAATATCAAATTCTTCATCGCATAGCCGTATAGACCGTGAAAAAATATTAAGAAATTATGTATTACTTTTTCGCGATCGTGAAGAAAGTTTCCGCACCAAACGCGATAAAGTTTTGAATTTCAATTTTTCTCCTTACTATACAAAATTAACATTTAATTACAAAATTTTAAGTATTTTCTAATAATTTCATGAATATAACAAGATCTTACCATTTGTACGGAAGAAGGGCGCAAAAAAATTGCGACTCTATTTCGCGGTTTTTTTAATAAACTAAATTTTAATGGCAAATGATAGATGTTGTGATAGATGAGTTGTTTGGCGGATATATGAAACAGTGATAATTTTCAGCAGCGTAGTAATATATGCGCGGAACGAGCTATTAAAGTTGCACAAGATATTTTTGCATTATGAAAATCAACTCGCACTTTAAACTTAAAATTTATTTCATTAAACCCAAAAAAATAGTTTTACATTTTTGTTATACAGTTGCTTATTTTATGTATTAATGCCTGTATTCATAAAAATATTTTAAATTTAATAAAGGCTTGAAAACCAAATTTTCTATGAACATTTTCCTTAATAAACGTTTATTAAATTTTATAATCATTTATTAGTATGGGGGCTAAAATATAAAGCATATATAAACAATAAATGTACCATATATAATGTGTATGGAAATTAAAAAAAAATACTAAATTTTTTTTTTTTTTTTTTTTAATTTTTTTTTAATTCCCTATGCTAATCCCAGCGAAGCTCTACGCTTGTCTGCAGGAAAGAAACCAGAGTCTCTGGCGGGAATCGAACCCGCAACCCCGGGGCTGATAGACTAGCTCACTTCTAGCTAGCCTACAGGGGCACTCAATTGCCCATCGCGTGGGTGGATGAAGAAATTTTGTCCAAAAAAAGTCATACCCTAATTAAAAAAACTTAACAGAAAGGTTAAATAAAATATAATATCAGTTATATAAGTTTATATATTGAATACATTAATCTTTTTAAATAAGCAATTTAGATTTCCTTGTGATGCAAATTTAGACAGTACAGTCTATCTTCTGTCATTGTTGATCCGAGCCATGTTTTTATTCGACGAAGGGTAGGAAATGACCTCCCGCTCGTAGCTTTACTGACGAGCATTGAAACGAAAATTTGAAATATTTTTCTTAGATTTGGGTCGATATCTTTATCACAGTTTATTAAAGCATCTACAACGTTATCTGATAGATCAGGCTCAAGTACTAAGATCTAGTAGGTGTTTATCTCTTTTATCAAATCTAATCAGCTCATCAGCTAGTTGTGGTTTTAACAGTTTTGTATCTGTATATGACTTGATTACACTTTGAGGTAGAAGTTTAGGTATGTTCAATACATTTGGGATATCTATTGGGAAAGTTGTTATCAGACCTTTTAAAATAAATTTAATAAAAGGAATGTAACCTACAACTCGGTAGTAATCTTCATCATTTTGGATGTGATTATTTCGTTCAAATCTTGTCTTTTCGAGGTTCCTCGATTTGAACGCAAATTACTTTAACATTTTCAAAATCGCTTTAATTTGTTCTTCGGCTTTATTTCTTTTTTCTTCAAGGCACATGATTAAAATTTTGATAAGGCTTGATCCTTTTTGAAGATCTATATCTTTCTTTTGTAAAATGATACTAAGTGGCTGTGTTACAATAGGTATCACACTTAATATGTATATTCCGCAAATAAATTTAAAAGTACTAAGTGAGTTCCTTAATATAAAGGTAGATATGATGTGCACTTGTTGCAAAGCCGCATAATGAAGAGAGTTTGTCTCCCAAATGCTTCGCTTAAACTGTTTTTCGCTTGGGATGATTATATTTAATTGAGTTGTTCGATTTATGGGAATAGCAAGGCGTTTGTTTCGCATTTGTCGCTTTTCCAGAAATTTTGAACAGCTCCATTTTCTGCTGACATCAGAGGACACCCATCTGTTCCATCTTCTACACAATTTTTTAGGTCAGGACCAAAATTTGTCAAAGCTTTAAGAACTATTGATGATAGTACCTTCGCATCAATTGACACATCAACTTCATCAATATCTTTTGAAGCCTCTTCAAATGCGTTTACAACAAAGCCAATAAATTATTTCCTAAAAACTTTTTGTTGTATGTTGAAATATCTTAAAGATAAGGAAATCTGGCTTTTCCCTGACAAATCACTGCTTTCGTCAAAAATTATCGAATAAAATTTTGATTCATATAACACACACATACATAAATATTGCAAATACTAAGGCTTTTTAATAATTCAACCGCACGCATTATCAAGTCAAACGTTTAGTCTTTGGATATAGATGGCACCTGCTGGGATTGAATGTGCAATAATAAGTAATTGAATACGGTAAACTAAAGGTTTCATTGGAAATATCTAATAAATAACTATTAGGATTAAGATGTGGATACTTATCGAAAATCGTAAGAGATTCAATAAAAAAAAAAATACTTATTGAAAATTTCGTTAGAGACTTCATAACAAAAAAAAAAACAAAAAAACCATGCTGGGATTTCCAAACATTTTTTACTTTAAAAAAAAAATTATTATTGGGAGTTCTTGTATTATCGAAATTAACAAAACATATTTTTATAATTTACGGGGGGGAAATTTCCTTATTCCCCCCCCCCCTAAATCCGCGCCTGAAATATTGTAATTTCCAACAAAACTATTTTTATAGACAATTTAAAACATATTTTTTTTTTTAATATAACCATATAATTGTTTAAAATTGTCTTTAAAAATAGTTTTGTTGGAGGTGACCATATCTAAACATGTTTTTTCTCTACGTTTGCGCATGTGTAGCTGTCTACGCATGGCTAAATAGGTTTACCTTCGAATATGCGTCCTCGAAACGACGTAGTATGATGTTTTTGTAACTTACTATACACTTCCAGTATATATTCTTTTCAGTTAGCTAACAAAAAGAGCAGTTTTGACCAATAAAGAAATTACTGATATGTTCATTTTGTCCACCGATTAAGAGGCGATTGGCAAAATTAGAGTACTTAAAATGGAAAAAGCCTGTGTGCGGAACACAAAATAGAACTTTGTGCCTCTTGCAAAAATTTTATAAGACTATAACACTCGTTTTCACAACTTACCGATAGCTAAAGGTAGGATTTGATCGGCTGTATAAAAAGTATTTCATTATTACAACTTTACTTTAACCTACCAGTTAGGATGAGCCTTAATTTACTTTATCGCTCACTTGAGGTTAAGGTAAAGTTTTAATAATGGAACACTTTTTATAAGACCAGCTAAAACCTACTTTTAGCTAACGGTAAGTTTTGAAAACAGGCCTAAGCCTACTGAAAAACCTGTAATTTTTATTTATTTAATAAGTCAATCCTAAAATGCAAACAAACTTAAAGGATTATATATTTTTAAGTTAATTTTTTCATAAATTTTTTGTTGTAATGTTTTGAAATTCAAGCCAAACAAGTACTACTTTAAACCTGAAAACTTATGTTTTAACTATATAATATCAAAATAAAAGTATTCGTTTATTTTATGTCATTAATATCAATAACAAGTAATTGAATAAAAGAAATTTAAATTATATTTTGTACCCAAAGTCGAAATCAACCTTCAGCTCATAGTTGAAATTTTGTCAATACAGCTTCCAAAACCAATTTATAATTTTAAGAATAACAGTTGTCGAATAGCCCAGGGGGGTTATGAATCCCCTCCATTGATCCTCGCTTGGCTCAGTCTGATATTAATTTATTTCGATTAATTAAAAACAATCTGCAGTGCATTTTACTTCAGTAGAAGATTTGCCTTTATTAGTTTATTTAACAAGTTATGATAGATAGCCCATCTAGTTATAAGCGAAATGATGACAGAGGGACAAGCGAATGCGAATACTTAGAACTAAATGGTACATTAACCTAACATTCTACTAACAAGTAATTACCTAAAAAATAGTTTCGCAAATCACAAAAATAATTTTATTTTGAACGGTAGACCTTTCAAAATTCAATATGTGACTTTTGTGTAACTGTCATCAATCATTTGGTAGTTAAACCTTATACATACACTCATTTGTAATAGTATCACCTACCCATGTAAGTGTTAACTACATATGTACATTAGTTCAGAGACGAAAGTACTCGCATGACCAATTACGGATAACATGTTTATAAAACTTTCTGTGTCTACCAAATAAACTGAATTTAAAACTACCAACATCGCTCCATTTAAACTTGTACTCATACGTTGATGATGATATCAAGGCCAAAGGCTTAAATACAAAATGATTAAGTACTTGAAAATTACTACAATGTGTGTGCGTGTGTGTGTGTGTCAGTCTATGTAAGTGGTGTTTTACACACACGTTCCCATATATTTACAATTACACTTGTGCAAAACGCACTTTATCCTTTGGAGTTTTGTTTGTGTGAATAAGTGTGTGTGAGTGAATGATGCCTGGTAATATTTGTTACCGAAAGGGTATTTTAAAATTGAATTTGATTTAAGGGTAAATGCAAAATAAGTTCGACTTTATTAAATAAAAGAGTTTTCTCATTGTGCTCTATAGATTATAAATCATATTAAAATTTACAAAATTTTTGTGGTTGAAATTTTGCAGATTGTTAGAAAATAAAACAACGCTACAAGTGGCACATTAATTTTACTCAACCCAATGTAAAAAATTATACTTTTATAACTACAACTTTCATGATTTTCTGCGGTATTTGAGTTCTTAAACGTCGTACTAGATTTATACGAGCACCTGCCTTTCGGCCTAATCTCATGGGCCAGTAGTTAGGGTCAGGATTTAGGTGTCGTTTTTAAAACTTGTTTGGCGCTCTAATTTTTGATTTGACGATTTCGAAAATAGTTGGAGATTTTGTTGTCTATATTTTATGAGTATTGAATTTGTTTTGAAAATCGTTAAAGTCATACGAAAAAATTTGAGACATTCATATGTATGCAAACAAATTGAGAGCTCGTGTAAATGGTGTGTTAAGAACATTTTAGTGTAGCATCTTTTCTTATGTAAATATTATAATCTTCTTCTATATATATAAAACAGGATGTGTGTATGTATGTAACGTATGGACTCTAAAACGGCTGGACCGATTATGATGAAATTTTCAGGGAATCTTCAGAATATTCAGGCGGGTGACACTGTGATTTTCGGTCTGCGGGCTGAGGGGCGTGGCAAAATCCAATTTTCATATTGCACCACCAGTGACATCTATATAGTTTGGACGATTTTTTCTTTAAAATGATCGTCATGGTCCAACTTAGATTTATACGAAAAGAAAATTTGGCCCCGCCCAATTTTACGCCCACTTTTTTCGAATTACCTAAAATCAGAAAACGGCTCCATTGATTTCACAAATTTTTCTTTCAAATGTTCGTATTAATCCATTTTAAGTTTTCATCGAAAGAAAAATTTACCACGCCTACTTTTACACCCACTTTTTCTATTAAGCGCATAGCTTGAGAACATAGCTTGAGAACGATTTACCTAAAATCAAAAAATGGCTCCATCGATTTGACTTATTTTTCTTTTAAATGTTCGTATTAATCCATTTTACGTTTTCATCGAAAGAAAAATGTGCCACGCCTACTTTTTCTATTAAGCGCATAACTTGAGAACGGCTTAACCGATTTGGACGATTTTTTTTTTTTAAATCATCGCCTGGGGCCAACTAAGGTTTTTACGGAAAGAAAATTTTGCCCCGCCCACTTTAACGCTCACCTTTTTCGATTTACCTAAAATCAGAAAACAGCTCTATCGGTTTGACTAATTTGTCTTTAAAATGTTTAACGAATTTTAAAAATCGAGCGCAAACATTTGTCCTAATTTGGACAGGACATCGTCTGTCGAGTCAGCTTGTATATAATAATGTTAGATAAGCTTTACCAGACACTTTTCTTACATTAAATGCCATTGATTCTGGGTCAGCTTTTGAAACTGAATTAAAGTAAAGTTGAAATGGCTGATGAAGATATTGAAAATCTTCGAGAAATTGGTTTTTTATATTAAAAGATGCTCTTAAAAAAATAAAAAATAGAATTCCTTAAAACATGAATATATTTCTGTGGCTTGGAGCTAAAAGGGTCAATGCCAATATTTTGCTGTTTGTTTGTTCTTTTAGGTTTATTTTCTCTTATTTTGCTGAAACAGCAAATGTCTAATTAAAACCAGAACAGCTTTAAAAGGTTTTTTTTAGCCAATGTCGCTATGAACTCATCTACAAAAGCTTAACTTCAATTGCAATTTTCTCAAAAGTGAATAATTTAAATTGGCCCTTTTAGTTTCAAGCAACAGATTTATAGTTTATGAAAATTTTTCCGTTATAAAGATGTTTAAAAGATTTTTTTGAATCCTAACATACCAATGGATTTTTATGTAACACAATAAACAAAATTACCGTTTGTTAATTGCAAAGATTATTTAAAAAATAATATTCTAACTAATTAAAATCAGTTTTCGCCAAAATTGTATAGCTATACGAATAGGATAAGAAAATTTAACATACCTGCCAATAAAAATATTCAAAAAAGTAAACAATGAGGAATGCCTTAAAGATAAAGTGATAGCGTTTTAGATATGTATGCAACTGCATATTTACATACATATATCAAGGCGAATTCATGTATACGGTGGTGACGATACTACAACAAGTTACAAAACCAAAAACACAACATTGTATTTTATTTGTTGCTTTCGTTGGTGATATGTCAAAAACACAAGTAACTTTTGACATTCCTTTCTCTAATTAAGAAAAAAAAGTAGCACAGCTGTGCTTTCAACGCCACCTGAAAAATTAATTCGCCTTGTACATATATGAATTTCCAATATTTGTTTAATACAAACCATAAAAACTCTTTTTTTCTGCTTTAAGTAGACTTATTTTATAGTAAACATTGTACATACCTTTTAAGTTTTTACTAATCAGTTTACTTTTTTTCCATTTATGGAGAATTTAAGCGATTCGAATCAAATATAAATAAAAAATAAATTAAATAAAAAATTTATACCAGTGTTCGAAAATAAAAACTAAATATCTTTTCTTAATGTTCGGTTCGGTAGATTTGCGGAAAACACAAACGCTAATGGTGTTTGTGTAGAAAATCATTAAAAAATAACGTTTCCCTGTTAGTCATCTTTCGAACACAAAAATATTACTGTTTTTATCAAACTCAACAAAAGATGTGAACGTTTAATTCCGTTCGGCTTTTTTTTTTGAAAATCCACAAACTTCAATGTGTTCGGTTCGGCTCGTTAATATTCGTCCCTTTTGGCTGGTAAAAAAAACCAAACATTTTTTGCAAAAACAAAATACACACACGAAAAAAACATTACAGAACATAAAAATATAATGTTTGTCTACAGTATCACTACAATTGTTCAGTTTTTTAACGAAGAACCGAACATCCCCCTACAATTGGTTGGGTTCCTTCAGACTCGAATCGTAGTTGTAAGTGGGTTAAAAGAAAAAACAAATTCAAAAAACAAACCGCTTAGGAAAGGGTAAACTCACTGTTTATTGTTGGTGTTTTGTTTAAGCTTTGATATTGTTACAAGTAGGACTTGAAGTGTTTATAACTCTTATTCGCTTTAGGGTTTTATTTGTTTAATATTTTTGGCTTTTCTAAAATCTTTGGGAAAGGTTTCCTGATGAGCTGGTCTAAGCAACCGGCGAAATGCGCATGGAAGCTAGCTTTCCCTCAACAGTAAATTTCAGTGTATTTATCAAATATGGGAAACTGGGAATTTAGCACGTCATACGGAAATCGTATTAATAATGGACTTTGTATTCCCGAGGATAACTTTGATAACATAAACAATGTTTTTGGCGCTGAAATACGCTTTGGAACTGTTTTTTCGCATTCAATCAGCTATGACCTGTTCGCGCTTATTTGTACTAACTTGTATAGTACCACTTTTCTCGCATTGGTTCTCGCAATAAGCGTCAGTCGGCTCGGCTTGGCAACAAGCGGCTACTCTCTACGCGCCCTTAGGAACCGGTGCTATCTAATCTCTGCAGCTTTAAAAATAGCCAGCAACATCTATTGCATAGCAACAGCACCTAAGCAGATCTGCCCTTAGGCCAAGCTTTACAACAACTAGCAAAAAATCAGTTTTCGAGGTAGGCATTTTAAGATCTCCCTTCCCTACGACTGAAGGTGTAAACCACAAACAGCATGTGATCCCCAAAGGGGCATCAACCAGGGCTGTCAGATGTTATAAACCTATTTGGCGATTTTTTTTGGAGATATTTAATTGATACATAGCATTAAATTTAAAACATTATTGCTTTAAGTTTTCTTAAACTTTCAGACATTTTTCTTATCAGAAGTAATCATTTGTTAAAATTGTAAAATATACCTACACACAGCATGCTATATTTCGAGTTGATATAATTTTCTTCTCAATCATCGGATCTTCACCGAAAAACTAGTTTATTTTTAAATTATTTTGGAAAATGAATTCGAAATACTAAAACGATAGCTAATAAATCTGAATTTTAGAAATTGAAACAAAAACTGTATAAAATGGAAAAGGTCGCAACAACAAAAAATTTTAAATCGCCTTTTTGATTGATTATGATGCACTAATAGCATGTGTCTATAAAATTAAAAGAAAAAAATATGAAGTGTTGTTACTTCCTTGTGCGTTTTAGGTATACTGGGTAGTTTGCAAAAATAGCTCAATTAATACCGAAAGTAAATCACTTTTTTAAAGATTCCTATTGATGTCAGGTTATATGAATATAATGTTAACTTGCGTGCAGTACGAAAATAGTCGCAGCTTTGTATACATTTTAATTCCATTTTTTACGAAATAAAATCAAAAATTTCTTTTAAATATTACTTACGGCCAGCTTCATCATAGCTGTCAAAAACATATTGTTTTCTAGAAGTTAAAGAAATTGTAAGTTTTAAGTGAACTTGGTGAAATTGGCCGTTAGAATATTAAAAAAAAAATAGTTCCTTAAAATTTTAAAAACCCTAATTTTATGTAGAATCGAAAACGAATCTGCGTTAGAAACTAATTTTTAAAAATAATTCATTAAATGAAATTGCTTAGAAGACTGTGTTGATTTGAAAGGTATTTTTGCGACAAGTTTTAAATTTTATGACAATTATTTTAAAACAATAAAAACACTATAATGTATACACACTACCAGAATAAGGCTAAATACTGAACATTTTTCAATGAATACTTTTTTTTTGTATACTTTTTTTATATAAAACTTCTATTTGGCATATTTTGTTTTCCAAAAATAAATTTTGGTGTTTTTTTGCAAAATAATCCGCCAAGTTAAACTCTATTCAGTTCCGTAACGGACTAAATCAAAGACTGTTTCTTTCCTAAGGTAACGGTTATAAACCAGAGTAAATGGTTCGAGAAATGTGTACATAAATGGCAACTCAACCTCAAAATACTTTTGAATCTGCCTTTTTGGCATGGTTCGCTTCAGCTCTGAGCCCCCTAATTGTCCTACCATATTTCTAAATGATTGGAATGTATTTCAGAAGTTAAATAAAAATCGAAAAATTTTGAAATAAGTTTCGAAAATTTTAATTTTTAAAACATGACGAAACTACATTTTTATTTTTTGTACAGGAGAAGCAAAAAAACAATCAAAAACTCAATTTCGAATTTTTGTGTAGTAAGGCAGTTTTTATTTAAAGTGACGATTTGTATTTAAGACATTTGTAATTTAAATGCTTTAGCACCCAGGTAAATTCCAGGTAAAGTTGAATTAAAACATTTTGTCTTACATAATTTAACATTTTGAGTGGAAGAAAGAAATTTTAATTTCTTTTTTTAAAAAACGACTGGAAAGTTTCAAAATAGAATGAGAATGTTTTGAAATTTAACTGGAAATGGTGTAGTAATAATCATATGTTAAACTTTTTCAGCAATCCATTAATGAAAGCAAAAAATTTTTCTATCAACTCTCGTTATAATTACGTTTTTAAAGGTTGTTTACAAGTTAAGTGTTGGTAAAATGTTTCATATAAAAAATCAGGGTGTAAATCCACAAATCAATCATTCTAGGGTTGAAGTATTATAAAAACCACCCTTTAACGAATAAAAAAATAGCGACTTAAAAATTTTAATTGTAATTAATATTAGATATAAGATATTATTGTAATTACATACAAAGTAAAAGTAAGTAATGAGATAAAATTTCGTACGAAAAACTTTAACGCAAACTTAAACCTCGTAACAATGTTTTCAGGTCATATGTATATCCATAACTATCCGTGGCTGCGATGTAAGCCCCCCTCCCAAAAACGTTAGCATCTAGACCATAGCTCCAATATACATATATAAGTTTCATCTCTAAAACTCACTCTCACAACCGTAACAATCTATGTAAATTGTAATAACGCGATGAAATTAAAAATCACAATATTGTATAAAAATAAAACTGTAAAGCGAATAAGAATTACAAACGCTCAAGTCTTACTTGCAACTACATAAAAAAATGGACAAGAGTTGTAAAAATACTGTCTTTACTTTGATACAAATTTTTTTATTAAATAGGAAGAAATATTTAATTATTTCATTATAAAAATGTTTAATTGAGTGCTATTTTGCAAAAGTTTGTTGGCCTAAAATTTTATTTTTAACAAACTGTGTTGTTAAAAATTTTCTTGAGATATTTTTTTTTTTGTGTACTATAAAGTTTAATTTATCAAGCAGCAGTTGAATTTTACAAGCACTTAGGCTGGGTTTTTGAGATCTCAGTTACGCTAGCTTTAGGTAATCTGAAAATAGATAATATAAAATATAATAAAATCCGAGTTTCAGACTACGTAAATCTAAATTTAAGCTTAATCCAGATCTCAAAACCCCGGTCTTAAAGAAAACAAATGTTTTGCTATATTCATCTACAACTAAGTAACTATGGTTACTTTAACCGTTTTATTGTTACCGGTTTGATAAGTCCTCCATTAAGATGCCACAACATGTTATGGTTAATAACAATAATTTGTTGGTCTTCAAAGCTAACATAACCCATGCTGCCATCACACAGTGGGAGATATTGGAAAAAAATAGAAATAATACTGGATTTTCTAAACGGTTATCCCGATTGAAATCAAATTTGCCATTAAAGAATTTAAGTCGAGTTTAAGTTTTCAGCAAATGCATGTAGTTAGCAGTTCGCAACTTATAAATTAGGTGTATAAAAAGGGCAACAATCTAGAATTATGGATCGTTTGCCCTATTTTGGAAACCTAAGGCGCATCTCCTGACAAGTTCATAGGGTCCAAACCCAAATTTAAAGCTCGACTACAAGCCTTTAATTGCCACCTAATATTTTATTGCAAATTCAGCCTGATTACGAAAAATTGCACATTAAGGATGAGTGACACCCAGCGGCTTTCAAACAATTATAAAATTTCGAAAATATCTAATACTTTGTTTTATTTAAATAAACGAAGGACCCATTATAAATAATTCGCACAATTTAGGATCTTCGTACATATAAATATAGTTAAAATTTTAAATGAGAATTTGAGAGAAAATTTTCAAACAAGATATAATTTATTTTAACTACACCAGTCTTTAACTCTGGATGGCGGCTGAATGAGAAGAATGCAGCGAAAAACATGTATTGTTATCTTATAAATGTGACATGATGGGAACAATTTGAGCTAATATTAGGCTTAAGCATGCCAAAAGACATAAGAATCAGATGGAATAAGTGTTCGAAAATTAACACTAAATATCGCTTCTTAGTGTTCGGCTCGGTAGATTTGCGGAAAACACAAACGCTAATTTGTGTAGTAAATCATTAAAAAATAACGTTTTCCTGTTTGTCATCTTTCGAACACAAAAATAATACTGTTCTTATCCATAGTTATCCACAAAAAGATGAGAGCATTTAATTCTGTTCGGTTTTTTTAAACCATAAACTTCATTGTGTTATGTTCAGCCCATTGATGTTCGTTCATTTCTGTTGTGCTTAAATACACGAACGAAAAAAAAACAAAAATTCAGCAAAATAATTTTACACAAACAAACCATATCGTCGTTTCTTCGTCGTTCGAGCTAGGGATGCCAATCTGGATTGATTTAAGAAAATCCCGGGATTTCGGGATTTTTTTTAAATAAACAGCACTTTTTATTTATTTATGAGTTTTCAAAAGGTATTATATATATAACATATTTTAAAAAAGAAAAATAAGAATAATAAAAATAAAAAATACCAGGGACCGTAACAGTTATACCTTTTTTCATAAAAGTCAAATGAAAACAGTTATTTTTTGATTTTTATTTTTTTGAACAAAAATAACTTATTTTTTATTATTATTTTTTCGATCAAAAGTAACAGTTATTTTTTGATTTTTATTTTTTTGAACAAAAATAACTGTTATTTTTTGATTTTTATTTTTTCGATCAAAAGTAACAGTTATTTTTTGATTTTTATTTTTTCAAGCAAAAATAAAAGTTATAAGAAATTCCAATGATAATTACACATTAAAATAAAAATTTTAATTCAACTAAATTATTAAATCACGTACATTTCTTTAGAGAATAACTTTTATTATAACTGTTATTTTTGATCGAAAAAATAAAAATAAAAAATAACAGTTATTTTTGTTCAAAAAAATAAAAATCAAAATATAACTGTTATTTTTGATCGAAAAAATAAATAATAAAAAAATAAGTTATTTTTGTTCAAAAAAATAAAAATCAAAAAATAACTGTTTTCATTTGACTTTTATGAAAAAAGGTATAACTGTTACGGTCCCTGGTATTTTTTATTTTTATTATTCTTATTTTTCTTTTTTAAAATATGTTATATATATAATACCTTTTGAAAACTCATAAATAAATAAAAAGTGTTGTTTATTTAAAAAAAATCCCGAAATCCCGGGATTTTCTTAAATCAATCCAGATTGGCATCCCTAGCTCGAACGACGAAGAAACGACGATATGGTTTGTTTGAGTAAAATTATTTTGCTGAATTTTTGATCGAAAAAATAAAAAACTAAATATTAAAATTCAATATATTTTATCATTGACAAGTGCATAAGGAACAATATGGTATACTTGAATCAGTTTTTCGACGTTTACTTCTATGTGCTTTTTTTGTTTTAAGATTCCAATATAAGTATAAAAATTCAATAAAAACGAACATTTTTGTACACAAAAGTTGATATATTAAAAATCCCGCGAATCATACGCTATAATTTTCTTATTGCATATTTAGAATCTCCATCATTAACTTTATGTCTGGTCAAAATTTCATCAAATTCTACTTCCAAAAAGTGGGTCAAAATGTCGTTGGAAAAAATAGTGTATAATTTCTTGTTCAAAATTTTCCTTCAATAAGTGTGTAAGCTCATATGCGCTATTTTACTTGAAATTGCCACTCCAAAGTTGTAAAAAGAACAATAGTGTATACGCATTATACTCCATTTTAGCCTGAAGAAAAAAATACAATTTATGAAAACTTTAACTCATAAAATAGCTTATAATATACACTATAGTTTGAGAAATAGTTTCATTCCGACCATCGAAAGCTGCATGATCTCCAAAATTTGTGCAAGAAGAATGTAATTCCTCGTGGCTCGCAGTCATATTTTTTTAACTTACAAGGTGGAAAGAACCGAAATTGTTTATATGAGCCAGATGTAGCAGAGAAAGAAGACGAATGAACTTTTAGTTATTTTTGATTTACCCAATGCTTACCTTAATTTGTCATAATTGTTTGTTTATAATAACCCAAATTGGAAAGTAATGAATATGTGCCACTGAATTAACAAAACTATGAATTAATCACTGTTTTATAATGTTACAAATTGATATTTTTGAGATCAAACATTTTAACAAAACTACCGTAAAATTATTGAATAAAACAGCGTATACCATACAAAATAAAATATTGTATCAGATATATCATATGAATTCCTTAAAAAAATAAAATAGCCTATTTGGAGGACTTGCACTTTGAATGACATAATTATGGTCTTAAAGGATGCGTAGAATTAAAAAAAAGTGGTAAATTTAAAGACAAGAAACGGTATTATGTATTCGTCGAAAAATCCAATATGAAGAATTTTTATTTACCGCGATATTGAGGTTTTAATAGACATCCGATTTGACAAAAACTTAAAACACGATTTTCTCAAAACCCCAAAAAAATTATACGCTATTGTTATATTGAGGGGGCGATATATAATACCTTTTGAAAATTCATAAATAAATAAAAAAGAGTGTCGTTTATTTAAAAAAATCCCGAAAAATCCCAGGAAATGCCGGGATCCAGAAATCCCGGAATTTCGGGATCGTGATTTCAAAATCCCGAATCCCGGGATTTTCTAAAATCAATCCCGATTGGCATTCCTACTACGAACGTTATTAAGGATTGTGTTCGTCTACATAAACACTAAAAAATAGATATCGTTCCGGCACTCATAAAATTATTACAGTAACTGATTGTTGGTTTTTAAATTCGTTTTCCGTACTGTTAAAATTGAATAAAAATATAGTTATTTTACGAATATTTTCATTTTTTAACATTTATGTTTGTTATTCAAAAAAAAAAACTACTAAAAAATAATGTTTTTCCGTATTTATTTTGTTATGTAGTTTGATATTTGTCGGTTAAAATATAATTTTCAAAAGTAAAAACCAAGGACCGGAAAATGTTTTTTTAGTTTGTTTCTAAAAAAATATTTATTGTGCAAGTTTTAAAAATTCTACATTTTACAGAAAATAAAAAATTTCTAAAATAGTTTTGAAAAAAAGCCGTCGAAAAAATTAAAAAAAATAAAGTTTTTAAAATAAAACGTTTTCTTAAAAACATAAAATAAAGTTAAAACAAAAACAAAATAATTTTATTTAAGCATTGTCATAAAAATTTCATTCTTCAAAACAAAATTTAAATAAAATTTATGAAGAGGTTTCTGAGAATACATACATACATATGTACATATAACAATTTTTTAAAAATACATACATAGAAAAAAAAATTTAAAAAAAACGTCAAGCTCTAAGACAAAAACTTGAAAAAATAACATATTAATAATTTGGGATAATATCAAAATTGCGAATTGAGAAAGTCCCGAATTTTGAAAACGTGAATTTAAAAATCCCTGTATAAAATCCCGAACTCAGAAGCTTTAATTAGTGAAGCCGCTTTGGTATAACAAATACCAGCTTCGCTAACTAATGCTTCTCTGCATAAGTGAGCTTCGGTCGGGTGCAAAGAGGACACTTTTAAAAAATACATTATGGCCATAGACATCGTGGCACTTAATGGTGTGTAATGATGTCCGTGGACATTTTGACATTGGAAAAAATGACATGCCACTAAATATATATTTAATATATTTGTAAAAAAATTTGGGATTATAACAAATCCATTTGTGTTAAAAGTGCTATTTACATTTTCAGCAATGTATTTGCTTTTTTTACCAACATTTTAAATTGAGTAATGTAAAACAAAAAAAAAAAAAAATTCTAAATTTGAATAACACAACATGGTTAATTAAAATAAGGTAAACATTTTGTTTCTACATACATGTAAATTTTACTGACAATAACCAAATATAAAGTGTTAAAAATCACAAAACACATTCATATAAAAACGCGTTATAGACCATGTCACTGGTTTCCCTTTTCCGTTTGGAAAGACAAACATTAAAACGAAAAAAATTTGCAAAATAAAAACCAAGCTAATGTAACCAACTTTTGACAACGCAATACTGCTGAATAGAAACTTTACACAACAGCTGAAATGTTAGCATATGTATTTACATATATACTTTAATAAATCTTTAAATAGCAAAAAGGTATATTGCAGAGTACACCATAAATTTATTTTAGTTAACAAATCAAGTTTCTTTTATGTAAAACCATGGAAAATGAAATAATAACGCCGCCAGTCAGCCAGTCAGATATCTGTGATATTTTAACTGCCAACTTTCAATTAAACAAACAACTCATACTAAAACGACAAAAAAATATGTTTTAATTCCCTAACAATCTGTTGCCACACTTTGGAATTTTTAGCGCTCTTTTATATTCACATTAATTATAAAAAAGTTTGTGTTGAATTATCCTTTCACTGCCACCGCAAATATCCTGCAGTAATGTTGGGATCAGAAGTTCCGAAACGTTCTTTTGTAAAATATAAAAAAACTAAAACTATTTAAAACTGGAAAAACGGAGAAAAGGAAAAGAATGGCTCCTTATTAGGAAAGTATTCGGATTCCTTTAGTGTTTGCTATTATTAAACAACCACTTAGTATGGAGTATGTTTGTCCATTATAAACGTTATCGAAATTTTGTATACCCTTTCATCGTAATTGCAACCGCACAGAAATTTTTGCGATAACGATAAAAAAAATCCTTACTTTTATAATACTAAAATCGTGACCTTTCATGTCGATTATATGTATCGAGGACTTATATTTTAATAGTGCAGTCTGCAATTTTTTTCGGAAATGAGTTTTTTTATAGCACCGTGTTCACTGACTGAATTGAATCTGTCATTTTAATTAAAAGAAAAAAAAAATATTTCCAAAATGATTTTTTAATAAAACGTTTGTTGTACTATTTAACACACGCGTTGTTTTGCTAGTAAAAAGTGCTATCTGCATTGACAAATATTAATGTACTATATATGTACATTAGACCGACTCCCCTTATATGTGAAAAAAAAAAGTTAAAGATGAACCCTTCTGAAAACAGTCTTTGAAATTTTTTATGATGATTCCCAAAATATTTGGGCTCTAGCGATTATCTCCCGTGAGCTAAACCGGGTCAAAAAATGTTTTACAGTGGTATTTTTCATGGATAAAGTAAGTTTTTTTTTTTGTTGAGTCGCCAAATATAATAGATATTTAGGAATTCTTTGATTTTGCATTAAAACATTTTAAAAATCTAACCACATATTCGAGATAACGAGATGTTTATGTCAGTTTTTTGATGATTTTCAATTCGATTTAAATGAAAATTTAAATAGCTACGTCGTTAGAAAGGTGCTGACCACCGCTTGAAATTTGAGTCGAAATTCACCCAAAACTGCACTGTCTTACTTTTAATAACATTCACTTAGATGTCATTAAAAACCCATTTTTTAACCAGAAAAAGCATATATTTATGCAGAAAACACGTTTTATATATAGGTTAGGTTAGGTTAAGAAGGGTTATGTGGCCAAGGGCACACTTCCACCCGGAGACCAATGAGGTTCATTGTGAATCCCTTCAATGAAAAAAAGAAAGGTATAGAAAGAGAAAAGTAAAGAAAGGAAGTATGAGGTGGATAGAATTAAGAAAGTTAGAAAGTTAGTAGGTACCACAGAAACAACCGCACTATTTCCCTGACAAACCCTAGTAGATCAGCCGGATTACATCCAGCGATGCACCCCAGTTCGTCGTGAAATCTATCCCCAGGCCTCTTCTGTCTGTGACCCTGCATCCTAGGACAATGGCACAATACATGCTCGATCGTCTCCAGCTCCTCAGAATCATTAACCCGTTCAGACCAAAATTTTTTAGAGGTCGCTCTTATAACCGGCTTATTGTTCAAAAAAAGAATGAACAATTCCATAATGTCTCTTGTCATAGAAGAAATCGAGTCCATTTTTTGTACAAACATTTATTTTTCATTTTGGACTTATTTTCAATGAATGTTGACGACGATAGTGCTGCGGCAATTTTAGTCGCTATTTATTTATTTGAGGAGAAGTATAAAACAAAGAAAACAAATTTGGAATAAAGAGTGGTTTAAACAGCGACTATTTTTTGTGGCGAACATTGCTGCTTACAAATTAGAATTTGGGATTGAAAATTATTTAAATGCTTCTTCTTCAGCGTCTTCACTTTGCAAAGTTGTCGCGGAAATTATTACATTTAGACCTAGACACCAAAAAAAGTTTGACAAATATCCGACATATCTGCCAAATATTAAACATTTTTAATATTTCTACAAACATTCTTCAAACAGCAAATGCCCCAATTAACAACACAAAATATTTGTACAAGTAAAAAGTGCTTTCTGCTTATTTAAATGTTCGAATCGATAAAACTTTAACTTGTAAAAAATGCTATTTTTAAAGAAAAGTTTTAACATATTATGGTTAATATAACCATATTATTGTCACCTACAACTATATTATGGTTGAATTATTACTCCATTAAGAAGCCACAACCATATTGTTCTGAATCAATAGATCAGTATATGTACTAAGAAGTCAATCTCCCATATTAACAGGGTTGTTAGGCTTTTTTCTTAAAAAATCGTGATAATAATATGGTTACGTTGTATTCTATTTATTTCAGCAAGTGGGCTTAGATATTATAAAAAATAAGTAAAAATATTTTTATCTTTTGAAAAGAAATGCATAAAAAATATTTTTTCATAAAAACATAACAAAAATGTTTTTATTTAATTTATCCATATTCACAAAAACATTTAATAAAAAATTAAATCTCATTTGTTATTAACTCGAGCTATCTTTAAATGATTAATTTTTAGCGATATACCTGTTGCAAATGGTTTTTACTGTTGAAGGTGCTTAACCAAGGGTTCTGTCTATATAAACAGCCTTTTCACACGACTTGAAACGTTTTATTACGTCCAATTGTAGTTCCAAACTAACGTATTTTATTCTCTTTGCACTCATTTTTCTACACAACTTCTGATTAAGAACTTACTTCTTACTTCCTAACATGAAAATATACTTACAATAACTTACCTACCAGAATTAAATGGGAATTCGCCTTTGTACACGCAAATAGAAAAATTCTTCACATGTGGTTATGACTTTAGTGAAAAAATCCAATCGTATGTAGCGACGCAAATCGCAATTTGTAAAAAGCGACACAAATCGAAACGACGCAAAAAAGACCGTCGCGACGCAAATAAGGTCTCTAGTTTAAATTTTTTGCAATATCGATGGCATTCATATAATTGTAGAATTCAAATTGCTAATGCTTCTAATGAAAGCCAACTGGTTTGTGATAAGGAAAGAATTTTTTTTTTTTTTTTGTAAATATTTCTTGTGTTTTATTGATGCCAAAAAATCGTCAAACGTCATTTTACAATATTTGCTCCAAAAAATCGTCAAAATGACGAAAAATCGTCACATCTAACAACCCTGCATATAAACCCCATTTGTAGTAGTGTACTGTACAAATGGACCACAATTAAGAACCTCTGCACTTTGTTTACGTTATGATTCTTCTACCCCAAACAAACAAAATCTTAAAATTTTTTGATAATTTTAATATATTCAAATTTGTACTATTTTTTCGGTTTGTTAAAAAAAAAATAAACAGAATTTTAGACATGTTAGATTTGATGGTGTTGTTTGTTATTTTTTCATGATGGATTTCTATAAAGCAAAAAATGCGACACTTTACAATAATTTTAAATTAGATTATGCTAATTTAGCTTATTCAACCATTTGTTGGATTTGAAACAAGAGACTCGAATTATATGTATGCGCGTTCATAATACGAGGGTATTCATTTCTATTAATTGAGTTTCTGAAAAATATATTATTTTTTCGATTTTAAACCTAGTAATACGTAATAATTAACTTTATTACTGGTTATTTAGATACATATACTAATCTGTGAGTCTACTTAATATTTACTAAACAATATTTGTGCAATTATCTTATATTTAATATCCTTATTTCTTAAATACTTTATTGCCAACTAGTTTTTTTACCTCTTTTTTACAATTTGTTTTAGAAAAGTTTTTATTGCCGCAAATAATAATTTCTTTTTGTGTTGGCACTTGGAAAAATATGCGTTAAGTTTTGAAACTACAAATGAAAAATAAAGTAACAAACTTAAAAATGCTTATTTTATTTGTCTTTAAAAGAAGAAAGTTTAAAACCAAATAAAGAAGTATAAATGGCTTTAAATAAATTAAGAAATCACAGCAAAATAGGAATAAAATAAATAAATTTGTATGCCCTCACCACAATAGTGGAGAGAGTATTATGCATTTGTGCTGATGTGTGTAACACCTTAAAATATTGCTCCTAGACCCGATCCGATCGACTCAGAATCACTTTCTGAGTCGAACTAACGACGTCCGTCCGGCTGGCTGGCTGTCCATGTAACCTTGTGCGCAAAGTACAGGTCGCAATTTTGGAGATAATTTGATAAAATTTGGGACATAGGTTCTTATTGGCACAAGGACCAAGCCTTTTGAAAATGGGCCGAATCGTAGGACGACGCGGGAAGATAAGGGGATATTTCTTCCTCTCAGAAACTATCATATTTTAATAAAATTTAAATCATAGATAGAAACATATTTCTATGGACACATAAGCAATGCAGTTTTTCAAAAATAGGACCACAATGGGAGGTAGGGGGCAATTTAAACCTCTCACAAACTTTCAACCCAATTTTAATGAAGTTTATAAACATAGATAAATCCATATTTATATGTTAACAGATTATTTTTTTCCAATATTAATTTTAATTTTAATAAAAAACGGTTTTTGAATAATAACGTTTTTAATTATCAGAAGTTTAATAAAATAAATAAGCTTATCTAGTTATAATGACAATCTTTAACCGATTAAATAGTCCAAATGATTACATTTTCAATCATGTAATTTAACCGGAGTTAGATGCACAAGAAACTGGTATAGTTCAATTGTCATTAAAAGGGATTTACTAAAGTTTGAATTTTTCAGTTTTTTTTTTTTTTTTGTAGAAAATAACATTTGCCACGCGATTGCATTCTCATCTTGACAACTTTGTATGATAAATAAAAAATTAAACACATTACGAAAGCCTTATTAGCGACATATAAAATGCCTTTTGCATAGAACGGTTTTTATATTTAAATTTTCTCACCCACCAATTTTTTTGTTTTTGAAGTTAAAAAAATGTGGAAAGTTTCAGGCCAATCGGAACATTTTTGGTGCGGTGCTAGGCTCTCAAAGACAGTTAGTTCGGTAAGAACTATATTTCCTATATAACACAAATGTTCCTCGAGTCCCCAATATTTAAAAAAAATAAACTTTTTTATGTTTGCCAAAGCTCTATCTCGATATCTAAACATGAGTCCCGAACCCTAGGGATTGCTGTTCGGTTTTAATAGAAATCGAAACCGCGGTTTCAATGCCTAAAAATCAAAACCGAAAACCGACAAAAAAAACCTCGGTTTTAGCTTTTACTTTAAATATATATTTATGCTAAAAGAAATCGCAAATTACACTTGTACTTCGTTTAAAAAAACTTTATACATAACAGCCTGGAATAGTGGCAAGGTATTTCAAAATTCTTTAAATTTAAAATAATTACTAAGAAGAATAAATCGCAATTATTTTTTATTGCATATTTAGAATCTCCATCATTGATTTTATGTCTGGTCAAAATTTCGTCAAATTTTACTTCCAAAAAGTGGGTCAAAATGTCGTTGGAAAAAATAGTGTATAATTTCTTGTTCAAAATTTTCCTTCAATAAGTGTGTAATCTCATATGCGCTATTAAGATTTTTGTATGACGTGCTAACTTTCCAATTTTTCATATTTGATAAATACACTGAAATTTATTGTTGAGGGAAAGCTAGCTTCTATGCGCATTTCACTGGTTGCTTAGGCCAGATCATCAGGAAATCTTTTCCAAAGATTTTAGAAAAGCTAAAAATATTATACAAATAAAACCCTAAAGCGAATAAGAATTTTAAACACTCAAAGTCTTACTTGTAACAATATCAAAGCTTAAACAAAACACCAACAATAAACAGCGAGTTTATCTTTTCTTACACTATTTTACTTCAAATTGCCACTCCAAAGTTGTTTAAAAAATAATTTATACTCCATTTTAACCTGTAGAAAAAAATACAATTTATGAAAACTTTAATTCATAAAATAGCTTATAATAATATACACTATAGTTTGAGAAATAGTTTCATTCCGACCATCGAAAGCTGCATGATCTCCAAAATTTGTGCAAGAAGAATGTAATTTCTCGTGGCTTGCAGTCATTTTTTTTTAACTTACAAGGTGAAAAGAAGCGAAATTGTTTATGAGCCATGAGACAGATGTAGCAGAGGAAGAGACTAATGAATTTCTAGTTATTTTTGATTTACGCAATTTATACCTTAAACTGTCATAATTTTTTGTTTATAATAACCGAAATTGGAAAGTAATGAATATGTGCCACTGAATTAACAAAACTATGAATTAATCACTGTTTTATAATGTTACAAATTGATATTTTTGAGATCAAATATTTTATTAAAAATACCGTAAAATTTTTTGAATAAAACAGCGTATACCATACAAAATAAAATAGTGTATCAGATACATCATACGAATTACTTTAAAAATAAAATAGCCTATATGGAGGACTTGCACTTTGAATGACATAATTATGGTCTTAAAGGATGCGTAGAATAAATAAAATTGGTCAATTTGAAGACAAGAAACGGTATTATGTATTCGTCGAAAAATCCAATATGAAGAATTTTTATTTACCGCGACATTGAGGTTTTAATAGACATCCGATTTGACAAAAACTTAAAACACGATTTTCCCAAAACCCCAAAAAAATTTTACGCTATTGTTATATTGAGGGGCCGAAATGTTCTTTTTTATTAAATTGTAACAAAAAAAAATTATATTACATACAGAAAAACATATACAAATGTATTAGTGTGTCCCAAAATAAATTTATTTTTGATCTTTTAAACTGCGTTTTTAGTTTTTTTCATCTTCATAAAAATGTTAAAAGTCATAAAGCGTTAATTACTAAATTTAAGGAAAATATACGAAAAATTGTAATGTAGGGTACGTAAATGAGCAAATTCATTGCAAAAACTTTTAGTTATTGCGCACAAAAACAAAGCTTGCCCTTGTTCTTTTAAATTATTTCCTTAAAAGTGAAGCAAATCGTGGTTTTTTACAAAGGTATGAAGAAAACTCAAAAAAGACCGGCAATGTTTGGCAAAAATTCGGGTTGAGCGACTTCTAAACCTATTCCGAAAAATCTAAAAAAAACTCTCAAAAATGCTCTACCCTATAAGCTTTTAAATTACGCTTGAGCACGCATGAAAATCAAAAAAGAAAAATTTTTTTTGGGACACACTAATATGTACATATGTAGTTTTACTTGAATATTTTCAAAACCGAAAACCGAAAACCGAACCGAAACCGACCGGTTTTAATCATTTACGGTTTTCAGCAAACTCTACCGTTCCCTAATGGGTTAACGGGCACCCATATGGTGTTAATATCTAAGACCGACCCCAACCATTTTTACATAACCAACAGTTTCTTTAAAGGATTAAAAGCTCTGTATTTGCTCCTAAATGTATGGAAAAATATGGATTGTAAATTTGTAGTTTTGTTAGAAGACACGATTGCAAATAAAAAGTGTTTTGAAGTGGTAAAAGAAATTTAAAGGATCTCCGATAGTTCAAAAAGAAACTCAAAGCTTTTTCCCTTTGAAGAAAAACTCTGCCTTACGAAAAACATGCGAGTGGCAGATCTCCTCCTTAAAACTGGAAACTGAGAATATCCTGAAACCAAGAGTATAATTTCGATTTCTGGGGCCAAGTTTCGGCATTCGATATCGATCGAAATTACAATATAATTTAAATAGACATTTAGATCGTTATCGAATGCCGAAACTTGGCCCCAGATCTTGCCATAGTTGCGCTAACCTTTTGACGACGTGATAACTAAAGTATATCCAGCATACCTACTCAACATATTCCAGGATTGCCTTAGCAAACGCACAATTCTCATGCCTAAAAACGACCGGGCAACAACTATTTATGATATTTTGTTAAAGTCGTTTGAAGGAGCAAAATACAAATCTTTAGATAGTGTAACGCATACGCTTGAGGCCGTAAGCTATCCTGTAGAGTTTTTTTTAATACATTTAAATCAGCTGTTCTACCGTTTCACAAACTTATCCTCAGTAATCTCAGTCAGCATAAGTTTTGCAATGGGTGCGTGAAAGCCATATATGTAAAAGCAGTGTTCAAAAATAAACACTAAATATCGCTCCTTAGTGTTAGGCTCGGTGGATTTGTGGAAAACACAAACGCTAATAGTGTTTGTGTAGTAAATCATTACAAAAATAACGTTTCCCTGTTTTTATCCAACTCAACAAAAGATGAGAACATTTAATTCCGTTCGGTTTTTTAAAAAAATCCACAAACTTCATTGTGTTTGGTTCGGTCATTAATGTTCGTCCCTTTTAGCTGGGGGTCTACTCTCTTTTGCGATTAGGGAAGCCAGATTTAAAATTCGGAAAAACAGTACATTGAACACAAAAAAAACAGTACAATCAAGAAAAAAACAGACCATTTTTTTGACGAAAAAAATTACTCCATTTGCGTTTAAAAAGCAAACACCACAAACGAAGCATTTGGCCAGGAAAACCATAACATTGCTGTAAGCCATATAGAAAAGGAGAAAAGCCGAACTTATTCGTATTTAAAGCAATTTTCACCGCACACATAGTTGCACAAATCATATAGAATTTGAGAAAATGTTTGTTTCCTAAATTAATTTTCCAATTTTAAACAATTTTTAAATTATTTACGGCCAATTTTGCCAAGTTCAGCTAAAATTAACTATTACTAAAACAATAGATTTTTTGAAATTTATAATGATAGTTAATTATACCTAAACTTGGTGAAATTGGCCATAAATCTATAAATTCCAAAAAACATACATAGTTTGGTTTGTTTTTATTTAACAAAATCTGAAAATATTAAAATAGTAAAAAAACAAGTTTCAATAAAATTTAAAACAAAAATTTCTGTCTGCAAAACAATCAAGTGCAATTGAAAACGATGAAAATTTTTGTAAAAATTAACTTATCTTTTTCTTATTTCAGTAGTTTCGGTAAAGAAAAGTGGTCATCAAAGGTATTAGGTACACACAGAAAAAAATCAATGTCAATTCGTTCAAAACAAGGCTGATTTAACATTTTTCAGTAGTGATTTTGCTTCATTGTTGTTTCATGCTAATTTAACATGATTTTACAATAACTTGCGAACAACATACTTTTCTTTTAAAATAACTATAATTCATGTTAATTTAACATTGCAGTCAAGTCATTTATCATTGTCATTTATATTGAAATAACAATCCGAATCACGTTGAATGAAAGTTATATCAAGTTGAAACAACGTGAAGTTCATGTAGAATCAAATTGGTTGGAGTGTGATACAACAGTGTGAAGACAACATACAACTTACTTATATCCTTTGTTAACAGAAGCATCAGCAGAATGGCCCGATATGGTTTTCGTCATCATTCTACTTTGAAAACTGGATGTACTAATTAACTAAATAATTTTAATTAAAAGAATACGGGAATTGTCTTCTTTTTGTAACATATTTTAAACATGAAAATAAAAAAATGTACATACTTAAGTATGCATGCATGTTAATTTAACAAGATAAATTTTTGATTTTAGTATAAAACAGGTTGTTATGGATTCAATATTGAACAATGTTATTTTAACAGTGAATTATATTAAATAAACGTGATTTAAAATAATTTTTATATTTATACCCTCCACCACAATTAGTTGTGAAGAGGGTATATTCAGTTTGTCATTCCGTGTGAAACTTTTTTACTATTCATCTCAGACCCTATAAAGTATATACAGTTAGGGACAAAATTGTTCACAGATTTTGTGTTATTGGCAAAATATGCTATAAATTTTTATTTTATTTATAATTATTTAAAATTTTTTAACAATATGAAAAGTAAAACATTTCAAGAACTTAAAAATAAAAACTTTTCTAAAAAATATGTGTGCGTAATATTTTACACGGTATAAGTATTGAGTTCTGAATGTGAACAATTATGACCCTTGTTAGAGATTATTGTTGTATTTGGATCCTAGCGTTTGGTATGTTGTCCATTTGCTCTTTTAAGCTACCTTAATCCTTTTTTCCATTCTTTTACAATAGTTCTTAGCAGTTTCGGCTTTATTTTTTCCAAGCTTTAGCGGCAAGCTCGCAAAGCTTATATACAGTGCTTGGCGGGTTCCTCTGAGCAAAAAACAAGGTGTTTTGGAATGGACCAAAGGTACTCAAATGGGGGTACTACTCTGGCGACTAATTATGTAAATTTATTTTCGAATTTTTATTTTCTTCAAACTAACTTTTAGCTATTTCTGAAGTATGCTTGAGATCGTTGTCCTGCATATTGATATCACTCCGTCGTGGTTCTTACCCGAATATGGCGTATCTTGGAAACAACGGGTCTTTAAGGATGATTATGTAGTTCTTTGCACACATTTTTCTTCTGAATTAGCGGAGTGCTCGAAGCTGGTTCCTGCGAAAACAATCTCAAGTCATTTATGAGATCATCAAAATTTAAACATTTGGAATAATTTCACTCTTTTACGGTAACACTTTTACGCCAGACATGTTAACTCCCGTCCGCCTGCCTGCAATCTCATAATTTTTGTCCGATCAAAGGCATGTTACACGCATTGAATCTTTAAAACTGAATTTTTCTTATTTTTTTGCAAGCTACAGCCGTTTTCAGCTTTTATTTTTGCTAAAAGGTGGGTTGTCGCTCTTTATTCCAGCTACTAATCTACTTGAATTTAAGCAACTTCGTACGATTTTAGTGCTTACATCTAAATTGTACTCAATGCTCATTATTTGCCGGACCTTTATAGCTATATTGACTACACCAGTAACAATAAGTCGCTTTGAGTCGCGAAAATCTTTTGGCGAAAGTTTTTTTTGGGCGACCAGCTTTGTTGCTTTTGCTATCCAAACTACACTTTTTTTATTCTAGATGCATTAAAATCTCACTGAAATGTTTTATTTTTTGTGATCTTGCGATGTGAGACTCCTTTTTTTTAAATTTTCACAATGCTCTGTTTTAAAAGTGCCGCTTTTGAATTACCGTTCTTGAAGAAACTAGGCAAAATTTAAATGCTCAAAGATTTTTCAAATTTTAAAAAAATTTAATATTAGGAATTAATTTACTCACTTTAAAAGCAAATCCCACAGAAAAAACTTTAATTTTTTTGGAATTGTTATGAAAGATTCACACAGGGTCATTATTGTTCACACATATGGTTTGAATGTTAACTTAGTACAAACATAAAAACTAGCGGTACTTTTGAAAATAAGTGTACATAGTTTTATTATAAAATGTAGAAAGCCATACAATAGTTTTAAAAAGTTTCCAAGTTGAAACTTTAATAGTTTTCATGATAAACATAAATTTTTTATAATTTCGTGAACAATTTTGTCCCTAACTGTATATTCTGGGTCCTTGAGTAATTTTAAGTCGATTTAGCCATGTCCGTCTGTCTGTCCGTCTGTCCGTCTGTTGAAAACACGCTCACTTTCGAAAAACTCAAAAGAAATCAACAAACTTGGTGTCAAATTGCTTGTAGTTATCCTAAGCAGTTTGGGATTGAAATTCAGCAAAATCGGTTCAATAGGATCTGAGCTATGAATCAAAATGTGGAACCACCACCTAAAAAAAATTGATAATTTTGTTACAAAAACTAACATAAATGGTGGAAAAATGCACAGAATGATATAAGATTTCGCAACAATTCGTTTTATTCAACTGGAAATCACGCTGTGAAATTTCGTGAAGATCCGTCAATAATTTACACTAGGCCCCATATAAGCCCTACTCCCGGAAAACAGTATATTAAGCCTAAAACCCTAACTAACAATGCTATCATTACAAATTTTGGCAAGTCACAGTTACATAGGACTAGAAATTAAACTGTTAAGTTTCGTGAAGATCGGTCCATAATTTACCATAGGCCCCATATAAAACCTACTTCCGGAAAACAACTTAGTACGCCTAAAAACGTAAAAAATAATGCTATCATAACAAAATTTGGTACATCAAAGTTTAATTGGACAAGAAATAAAATTGTGTTATTTCGTGAAGATCGGTCCATAACTTACCCTGGGCCCCATATAAACCTTACTCCCGGAAAACAGTTTAGTACGCCTAAATCCGTAAAAAATAATTCTATCATAACAAAATTTGGTACATCAAAGTTTTATAGGACAAGAAATAAAACTGTGTAATTTCGTGAAGATCGGTCCATAATTTACCCTGGGCCCAAATATAAACCCTACTCCCGGAAAACAGTTTAGTACGCCTAAAACCGTAAAAAATAACGCTAGCGTAACAAAATTTGGTACGTCACAGTTTTTTAGGACAAGAAATAACACTGTGAAATTTCGTGACGATCGGTCCATAATTTACCTTGGGCTCCATATAAACCCTACTACCGGAAAACAGTTTAGTACGCCTAAAACCGTAAAAAATAATGCAATCATAACAAATTTTGGCCCGTCACAGTTTTATAGGACTATAAATGCTACTGTGAAATTTCGTGAAGATCGGTACATAATTTACCCTAGGCCCCATAGAAACCCTACTCCCGGAAAACAGTTCAGTACACCTAAAACCATAATTAATAATGCTATCATAACAGAAATTGGTACGTCACAGTTTTAAAGGACTAGAAATGACGCTGTGAAATTTCGTGATGATCGGTCCATAATTTACCCTAGGCCCCATATAAACCCTACTACCAGAGTTTAGTCGCCTAAAACCATAATTAATAACAAATCGTCACAGTTTAAGATAATAATAACATCATACAGATATTACCCCTTAAACATTCGAACTGTCGGTGGATGGTATCAAAGATTCGGCACAGCCGAATATAGCACTCTAACTTGTTTTCATTTCAAATTAATATGAAATAATAATAAACTTAAATAAAGGGCATACTTTTGCCAAAATTTACCATGATTCTCAATCAACATTTCGCCATGTTATTTTAACATTGGTATTTTTTCTGTGTGTATTTTAATAAATTTTAAATTTCCAAATTTGTTCGTTTTCAATTTCACGTGATTTCGATATCCAGAACATGCCCGAAAATTAAAAAAGTTTGAAAAATTTAATATAATTGTGTTGGCATAAGTATGTACATTAGACCGGGTCGAACTCCATACAAAAAAAAAAAGTTGTGCCCTATAATGTAAGATATGTCAATGAAGTTTCTAAATCAGGAAAAACTTTTTTTTTGCCACGCCCCAAAATACAGCACTTTTGGTTTTTTATATGTAGCGCTGACATTTAAAGTCCGATCTCACCATATCGAATATCGTTGTTCATGGCTTGATAGTGGCTTCATTTTTGTCTTTGGTGACTTTTCAATCCGACCTGAAATTCTGGGCGCCACTTATGCCATCTCGGATCCTTCCCCCAAATGTCCAATTTTTGATGGTCCAAGAAAGTCCTTATAAAACTACGTATGTATAGATTTTAATATGCTCACTTTTATGCCACGCCTCCAAATAAAGACCCTTTTTTCTTTTTCACATACATTCTACATTAAACCAAGTAGAAGCCAATACAAATCAAAAAAATTTTTATCAGTCGCGCCCTAGAATAAAAGGTATATATATTAAGTTTGAAAAACTTAAAAAAATTGTTTTGCCACGCCCTAAATTACTGCCCTTTTTGTTTTATATATACAGCATCGTCATTTTAAGTCCAATCTCATCGTATCGTATATCATTGTTAATGGCTAGAATGTGCCTTTATTTTCGTATTTAATACTTTTTTAAACTAACTTAAAATTCTAGATGGCAATTATGATATCTCGGATCCTTCCCCTCTGATGTCTAATTTTTTCACGTGTTTAAGAAAGTCCCTCTAAAACTTAGTATGCCTAGCTTTTAATATACTCACCATGCTCCAATTTGAGTCACCTTGAGTATAGCTATGATTTATATACACCGACTCCCCAATTTATAATATTTCGCATATATGTTTTGAGGCATTAATTTTTATGCATTGAAATTATTTTGTATTTTTTCATTTTTAGAATTCTGCAGTTTCTTTATAATTTTTTAATTCTTGTTTTAACTTTGTATCATGGTCTCATATTTAACATTATGTTTGCTTTTACAAATGCCTTAATTAAGATTTTTAATTTGTAGTATTTAAATAAATAAAAAAATACGGAAAAACAGTGCCAGAAGAGTATCACAGTCCAGCAAAAAAATGTTACAAAATATCAAAACTGACAAAAATACGCTAGTAGTCCAGATGGAGAAAGCTTGTCAATAAATTCATCTGTCTCACTTTCATTAAAATATAAGTAAAATATACAAACATCGCTAAGTTAAAAAACCAAAGGCTAAGAAACAGTTTTTAAAAATTTAAATGCCAAGCCATAGAGAGTGGTTTTTAGGATTATTGAGTAATTAACCAAAAATTGCGCGTAACTTATAGAGTTTTGTACGAGATTGATAATGGTTTAGGGAGCCATTAAAAAAATAAAATGCGGTTTTTACAGAATTTTTATTTTGCTATATGTCTATATGTAGTATATAAAAAAGAAGAAAGGGTCTTAATTTTCAGGAGTGGCATAAAAGTGAGCATATTAAAATCTATACATACGTAGTTTTATAAGGACTTTCTTGGACCGTCAAAAAAATTGGACATTTGGGGGAAGGATCCGAGATGGCATAAGTGGCGCCCAGAATTTCAGGTCGGATTGAAAAGTCACCAAAGACAAAAATGAAGCCAATATCAAGCCATGAACAACGATATGCGATATGATGAGATCGGACTTTAAATGGCAGCGCTACATATAAAAAACCAAAAGTGCTGTATTTTGGGGCGTGGCAAAAAAAATTGTTTTCCTGTTTTAGAAACTTCTTTGACATATCTTTCATTCTAGGGGGTGACTGGCACAACTTTTTTTTCGACCCACCCTTATGTACATATTTGTTTAGTATTTAAAAAAATTTTTTTTGATTTTGTTTTTCTCAGGTGTGGAAAGGGAAATACTATTGGAAGAGGTAGCCATAAAATCATACATTGTACATATGTCTTAAAAATAACATTATGAAAATATACTGCGAGCCACTCATTATAATTTAGATTTCTACTGTGTATTTATGAGCAAACAATGACCACAGCGTTAAAACTCGTATTATTTTAGAACTTTTTTGTTTGGAACACAAAAATTTTTTAAGCTATGTACTGTTAAATATTAGAATATCATAAAAATGTGTTTTAAGTAGGGTTTTTCTTAATATCTTCGTTTTTTGTACACTGAACAAAAAAAAGTACAAAAAACTGTACAAAGTGTAAAAAACAGTACATTTGCGTAAAAATTCTACATATTGCTCTCCTTTACTATATTAAAACTTTAAACTTATGAAATATGAAAGAAGGCATTTTTCTTAAACAAAAAAATCCAAAAGTAGCTTGTTTTTATTAAAAATAAGAGCGATATTTCTAAAACCAAGCTGATTTATTTATTTGATAATCAATTTTTTTTTTTTTTTTTTTTTTTTAAGAATCGAATTTCTTGCATCAAGAAACAAATGCTAGGGAATTCTTTAAATTTTTCAGCAAATGAAAAAGAATAATAAAAACAGATAAAACAAATATTTTATATCCATCGTCGTTTATATGATAAGAACTGGTGCACAGTGCTGGATATAAAAAGAAGAAACAAAAAGTCGAAATTATGTAACATTTAGTTCCAGATTCCAATCTAAATTTTTACCATAAAATTTTATAGTCCGAAAGAAAAGAGTAAATATTTAATATAGAACACTATTGGTGTTTAACTGCTTCTGGTTATCCTAAGTAGTTTGGGACTATGATCCAGTAAAATCGGCTAAGAAGGATAAGAGTAGAAAAATGATCCTAAAAAATTGATAATTATGTTACAAAATTAACATATATTACTAGAAATCATACTACTAAATTTCGTGAACATCGGTTCAAAATTAACAATAGCCACCATATATATAACTTACTCTCACAAAAAAATTACTACGCCTAAAATTGTAACGAATAATGATATTATATTGAATTAAGTCTGTCACAGTTTTATAAGACTAGAAATTACTTCGCCAAATTTCGTAGAAAACGGTTCGTAATTTACCACAGGCCCACCTTGGGAAATCATTTAAATATCGTAACAAATAATACTATGGTAATAAATAGTTCTATAAGACTAGAAATAACCCAGTGAAATTTCAAACTTCGGTCCATAATTTACCATACACCCTGCAAAAGCCTATCCTCGGAAAGCACTTTAGTACGTCTAAAACCGTAACGAATAATGTTACTGTAGTAGGATTTGGTTTGTCATAGTTTCATAAGGATTTTAATCACAGTACGACAGTTTGTAAAGATCGATCTATTATTTACCATATATAAAGGTCATGCTAGGATATCATTTAAATACGCCTAAAACCGTAGCAAAAATAGATATTGTGGTAAAATTTTGTCCAACTTAACTTTATAAGTCCAGAAATTACACCATCTTGAAATAGTCGGTCCATTTTTATACCCTCCACCACAATTAGTTGTGAAGAGGGTATATTCAGCTTGTCATTCCGTGTGAAACTTTTTTACTATTCATCTCAGACCCTATAAAGTATATATATTCTGGGTCCTTGAGTAATTTTAAGTCGATTTAGCCATGTCCGTCTGTCTGTCCGTCTGTTGAAAACACGCTCACTTTCGAAAAACTCAAAAGAAATCAACAAACTTGGTGTCAAATTGCTTGTAGTTATCCTAAGCAGTTTGGGATTGAAATTCAGCAAAATCGGTTCAATAGGATCTGAGCTATGAATCAAAATGTGGAACCACCACCTAAAAAAAAATTGATAATTTTGTTACAAAAACTAACATAAATGGTGGAAAAATGCACAGAATGATATAAGATTTCGCAACAATTCGTTTTATTCAACTTTATATCACGCTGTAAAATTTCGTGAAGATCCGTCAATAATTTACCCTAGGCCCCATATAAGCCATACTCCCGGAAAACAGTTTGGTGGCCTTAAACCATAATTAATAACAAATCGTCACAGTTTAAGATTATAATAACATCATACAGATAATACTCCTTAAACATTCGAACTGTCGGTGGAGGGTATCAAAGATTCGGCACAGCCGAATATAGCACTCTAACTTGTTTACCATAAATGCCACATTCAAATGTATAAAACGCGTAAAACAAATTTTACTAATGTAATGAAATTTAAGCTTATTTAGGTTCTTCAATACCAGAAATCGTTCTACAGAATTTTTTGATGACTGATCCATAATTTATCATGGGATCTATCTCCTCCTCAAAATCATGTTTGTATAGCTAAAACTGTTACAAATTATTATTTTTTATTCAAATTAGTTTAATTTAGTTTTAAATGACTAGAAAATAAATCATAAAACTTTCTGATGGTGGGCCAATTATTTAACATATTTAGGTCTTAGCCGCAACCAATCTCTGAAAGGGCTTATTGGTACTTTTGTTATTTCTTAAACTGGTACTTTTTGAATATCCGTTCATATTGGACTTAGAAACATAAAATTCAAGATGCAATACCCTGAGTGGATAAGAATGTATGAGAATGAAGTTTTTGGCACCTTTTTGTTCTTTAACTGGTACTTTTTGAGTTTCCGTTAGTATTGGACCCAGAAAGATAAAATTAAACATGCAAGGTCCTGAGTGAATGAGAATCTGTAAGAGGGGTTTTGGTACTATTTTGTTCTTTAACTGGTATCTTTTAATTTCAGCATTTATTGGATCTAGAATCATAAAATAAATATGCAAGGTCCTGAGTGAAAGAGAATCTGTAAGAGGGACTTTTTGGTACTTCTTCGTTCTCTTACTGGTACTTTTTGATAAACTGGTACTTTTTTTAATTTAATATTTATTTTTGTGCATTAAATAAAAAAAAGCAAATAGGTGTCTGGTACATTTACGAAATTCTGCCGTTTTAGGTAGTAAACGGGTAAAACCTGTATTTTGGAACTGAAAATACTGAAATTTTTGATACTTTAATGGGGGGAAAAAATAGTACCAAAAAAAGGAAATATTTGATATTTTTCATTAGCTGTTTGGTTCTACAACTGGTATTTTTTTAATTATCGTTAATATTGGACCTTAAAACATAAGATTCAACATGCAATGTCCTGAGTGGATAAGAATCTATTGCGGAACTTGTTATATTTAAAAGTGGAGTCAGTTTTTATAAAGATTGAATAATAATTTAAAGATCCCACTCCTCAAATATTCTAACTCTCGGTAGAGGGTATCAAAGATTCGGCACAGCTTTTAGTTCGGTACAGTTTAAGTTAGTTTTTCTTTGTACTTAAAAATTTATTTCCGTTTTGAAATATAACAAGTTTCACATTTAAATATAAAAAAGGAAATGGCTTAAGATTAATTTTACTTCATGGAAGGAGTTAACTTCGTTATTTTAAATAAGATTTTATTAAAGTGTAAATTTTACGAGTTTTTCAAAAATATCCTTAGTGAGTTTTGCTTTATGAACAGAACAAATAAAAGCAAACAAAAAGTCTTATATTTTACAAGAACCACCTTCTACGTGTTATTTAAGAAATCTCAAGTAAAAAAACACGACGAATTTGAAAGACAAATGGAATTAAGTGAATATAAATGTTTTTGTCTATTGTTTGCATTTTACATTTAGATTAAAAATATGAAAAAAAAATATTAAAAATGCAAACATTTTATAAGAAATCCATTTAAAAAGACATTTTAAACAGATTTTTCCATTTGTGGTTTTAATTGCAGATTGTGCTAAACAAATAAGAGGGAAAGAAAGAAGGCAGCTTCCAGCTAAACACAGAAATAAACATGTCTGACGAACAGCAGCAGCAACAGCAACATAGGCAACAGCAAATGCAGCAACACCAACAACAACAAATTAAATCCCCCAAGGATACAAATAATTTAAATACAAATAATACAACTAACACCACCCAAAATACACCAACACCACCACGAAAGTCGAATATACATGAAATGAGAAATCAGGATTTTGTAAGTCGTTTAATGGCTGCCACACCTCCGTATCTTTATTCGGCTCCTATGGGTCCCAATAATTTCTTCTTTAGTGATATGTTACGCTCTTTGGTAGCCGCTCGTAATCAAGAAAATGTACGGAATTTACAATTGCAACATACGGCTGCTTTGGCAAGAAGACCTCGAAAACGAACTTGGTCCCAACAACGTACATTTTTTAAAGAAAATGAAACATTATTGGAAAAAACTCAACAGCATCAACCACAAATGCCACATTTAAATACAGCTGAAAAGCCCTTGGAATTAACAACACACAAGCCGTATTTACAACATTTGGCCAACAAATATCGTAAATTGGAAACGGAAGCGAACAAAGTGGGTTCGGATGTAAAACAACTTTTGGTGAATACAAAAACAAATGAAAGAGAACATGAAAACACAAACGACAACGCAAACCCTGCGCTAGAAGGTGGCACAGTAGATACAACATTACAAACTACACCTCCCGCCGCTTCACTGCCGCCACAAGATTTAGTCTTGCCTCCCCCACCGCCAGTTTGGTATCCTCCATTGTATCCTCCTTATGGCATAGATCCTCTACACTTCTTCATAGATTTAAGAGTTTCGGGCCATATTTATGATCGTAAAAAAGAAAATATATCACCCTTAGCTAGTGCTGAAAATACGACAACAGCTAACGATTCGAATAATTCACCCCCTACTACACACACCATAACACTACCCAACAAGCATCGTCATGGTTCGGCCTTTACAGTACCTACACCTCGCTGTAATGACTTGAAAACGATTTCCTCCTTACAACATAACCCAACAAATCCTACCTCAGATGCCATAAATCTCAGCTCTAGTCCCAGCGCTGTCACCACTTCAGCAGTCAATAAGTTTGAAAATTACGCTAAATATTATGATTTTGGCGAAAGTAAAGAGAATCAACCCAACATTGCCAAGTGTAATGCAAATTACATGCTGCAGCATCTGCCACGATTATATAGCCAGTTTGCGGCAAGGGATTTATTTGCTCAAGCTCAAAGTGAAGGTCTTAACCATCACATTAATAATGAGACTCTCGAATCTGATAATAAATCTGATGATTGTGAGGCTGAATCTGATGATCGACATTCTGTCGCAAATTCCGACGATAATGAACTCGATGAAAGTTCGAATCGTGAACGTGATATTGATGTAGAAATAATTGATTCAATTAAATATCGAACGGATGGTAATAGCAGTCGCTGTACTAGTCCCGATGAGTCATCAATTACACAAATTGATTAAATGGGTGGGGAATAATAAAATGACAATTAAAAAAGTGTGAATAAATAATTTAAAAAAATTATAAAAATTGTGTTTTTTTTATTAAATAAAGGATTAAACTTCAAGAATGCTAACTATTTATTTTACGTTGTACTTTCTTTTATAGCATAAGTAAGTCTTGTTTCCTTTTCAGACTTAAGTATTTTATATAACGCTATAAGACCCAACGACTTTCTCCACCAAATATCAAATTTTACATAATATCATTTTGTAAATGGCATTTCATAAGCTTTAGTAAACTGTGGACTACCATAGGATAGTTTTATATGAAAGTTGTGCCTTATTATAAACTGACTAAAACAATTTTTTTTGTTTTAATCAGTTTTTGATAGGAAAGTTATTAGCTTTTATGTGATATTCCTGGAAAAAAAATTTTATTATGCACAGATTTTCATAATTATCAACTGGATTAGCCTAACGGGGTTAAAATAAAATCAATACGACTTAACGGGGGTTTTCAATTTATTTACTTAAACGATAAAAGAAAAACATAAAAAACAATTGTTAAAAATAAAATACAAAATAAATACATAAAATAAAATAGCAAATTCATTTTTTTAGCGTTAAATACGTATAATTTTAATAGCAAACAAAAAAACAATACAATTTTTGTATGACGTTCAAATTCCCAATTTTTCATATATGATAAATACACTGAAATTTATTGTTGAGGGAAAGCTATCTTCTATGCGCATTTCACTGGTTGCTTAGGCCAGATCATCAGGAAACCTTTTCCAAAGATTTTAGAAAAGCTAAAAATATTAAACAAATAAAACCCTTAAGCGAATAAGAATTTTAAACACTCAAAGTCTTATTTGTAACAATATCAAACCTTAAATAAAACACCAACAATAAACAGTGAGTTTATCTTTTCTTACATCCCCCCACAATTGGTTGGGTTCTTTCCGACTCGAATTGTAGTTGTAAGTGGGTAAAAAGAAAAAACAAAATTAAAAAACAAATTGTTTCATTCTATTGTCTTCGCAATTAAACAAAAAAAAACCAATTTGGCAATTCAGTTTTCTGCACGGTCACATGCAAGTATATTATCAAAGTTATTTACGGGTATACAAAATCTATCATTAAGATTTTTGTATGACGTGCTTAATTCCCAATTTTTCATATATGATAAATACACTGAAATTTATTGTTGAGGGAAAGCCAGCTTCTATGCGCATTTCACTGGTTGCTTAGGCCAGATCATCAGGAAACCTTTTCCAAAATAAAAATAAAACTGTCAAAATCATTCTTCTCATCCCAATAAAAAATGGAGCTTCCAACGAAGCAGGTTTGTAAGGGAGAAACATAAAAGTTTCGCTTACCATTGCGCTTACGGAAGACATGAATTTTATATGTTGGAAGTAACGATCTTCCTTACACACTGAATGTTTGGATACAGTTATTTTGTTTTTTAGTATTCTCCCTTACAAACCTGCTGCGTAGTAAGGGAATACCGTGGCACTTTAAATGTTATATTTTTTTTAAAAGTTGCTGAGAGTTCTTTCACTTACTTTACTGCATTTCTGTATGTCTTATTGCGTAGCGCACAATTGTGCGCTTATTTTTTTAAATGTACCATTAGTGCTTCGCAAAATGATGAAATTTTTTATTGGGATGTTTCTGTTGTTTTTATTACGAATTATAAGTGGTAGTTAGCAAACAATTACGATGTATAAGAGGTAAACAAGATTTTATTTAAAAAAAAAAACAAAAATTATGAATTAGCGAGGGGACCAAAATGTATGGAAATTTTACGAATTAACGAGATTTTTCAAGGGACCGACGGTTTATTACGAATTATCGGGAATAACGATTTATCGGGGTACGAATTATCGGGATTTGACTGTATATGAGAATAATTCTTATGTGACTTTAAACTCTTTTTTTCAATGCAGTTCCTTTTAAATGGTTAAATATAGCAAGAAAATGATTCTGTAAAAATTTCCACTCGATTTTTGAATTCTAACACGTGCCGCATTTAGCTTTAATATTTGTAAGTGAGATGCAAAACTCGTTAGTTACACTTTATTTGAATTTTGGGAAAATGCAAAAAACATACAGCGCCGGAATTAATGGACCAAATAAATTAAACTTTTTTGATTCTGAAGTGTAGCCATTCGTGATGAATAAATCACAATGGAAAAATTTAAACCAACTGAAATAATAATTTAATTTTGGAACTAGCGAGTTTTGCTTCGAATTTTCGAAAAAAAAACCGTTTTTGCTACAAACCGTATGGGATCGAACTAGTTTTGCAACACACTATAGCCCACTAGGAAAATCAATCATTGAAATAAAGTATATTTTGAAAGTCATATAAAGTTATGAGAATTATGCAAAAATGTAACAATAGATCTGTAGGGGAGAGATAAACTGCACCAATTGACAACTGTTTTCAAAATACGTTTTTTATACTTTTGGAATCAGAATTTTTCTTTTATCGATATCTAAAATCCCATAAGTCCTTTCTAATATAGTTGAAAGCAACGCCAAGTCCAACTTGGTTTGATGTAAAGGGCATCAAGTGTACTTAGTGTTGTTTACCACTGAATTTGTAGACAATAAGGAGAACGTGCTTAGAGGCAATAAGAATCTTTTTTTTTTTTGTAAATTGTGAAATAAGGTCTTTTGGTTTTAATACAGATAATTAAAAACACTGCCATTTTGTTTTTATTTATTTTTTTTATTTATGCCCGTAATTTTTACAAAAGGAAAGCAGGTCGTGTTCGTACCCAACAGTTATCTTTACCTTTTTCAACGTTTATTTTGGCTTCTTGTTTAAACCTTCAGTTTTTCTTTAAAATATGGCAGCTTTTACAACATAGATTTCTATGCACAGCTAGATTTCTTTTTGTAAAAATTACGGGCATTAGTCAAATATTTCGACCAACTTTGTTAATCATTCTCAGGAAAATTAAATATATTTTTATTTTAACATATTTAATTTGTATAACACATTTTGAAAAAAAAAGGTAAGGTAAAAAAAACTAATGTAAGATTTGTATTATTTTTGGGAATAAGCAGACCTTTTGATTTTGGACTTGGTACCAATACCATCATGGAAGGTAAAGAACACCAAGTCCAATTAAATAAGTAAAGGTACTCGTATGTTACCTTATACGGCGTTATTTTATTAAAATAAAAAAAAAATATTAGAGTCATATTAAATATTCGGACAAAGACAAATTTTTAATACAGAAGTAGAGCATTTGTAATTTTCATCTGCTGAAATTTTTTAATTTTTCGAAAATCCGTTTTACATACATTGCACGATTTTTTGGTCTTAGAAGACCTCTAGTGAAATTTAATGCAGAAAATATTCGTCAACCATTTTAACTCACTAAAGTATTGTTTTAGTATACTTTTGTGTGGATGTTAAAAAAAGGACAAATATTACCCCTAAAATGAGTGTTAGAGCGTTAATATATTCTAAGCAAAGAATCGCCATACAATTTTACTGAAGACATCTAAAAGCTCAGAAGTACATTAGAATATTTTTTTTTTTTTTTGACTTATACCAAACGCCTTTTCAAAAAATTTAGACATTTTATTTAATTTTCTTTTTGGTAAAAACGCCACTATATACCTTTAATTTAAAGGCAAAACTAAGTCAAGCTTCGTGCTTAAATTTTCATTTGTCCTTTTTAAAAGACATTTTTCAAGAAAACTAATTTTAAATAACATTTTTTTAATATTTTCTAGCAAACTCGGTACCAAATAAAAGGGACGGGTTTGTAGAATTTAAAAAAAAATATGTATATACTTCAGTTCCCCTGAACCAAAATATTAAAAAAAAATTCTTTTCAAAATATATCCTTCCATATCCTTAAAAGTTTTCATTAAACATTATTCAAAAATTCGACATTGTATGTTTTTATTTCACTTAGTTTAGACTGTGAGATTGTTTTGTTCTTGGTACAAACTTAATTTCTATGTAGACAACTAAAATATACGTAAATGGCTTTGCGGCTGTTAGGACTCATAGCATAACGTTTCTGTTAAAATATTCTACATTTCTACTTGAATGCTATTGTACAGAGTATATAAAAAATTAAAATTTTTGAATAAAAATAATTCAAATATTTACGCATTTTTACACAATATATTGAAAATGAGATAATATTTTGAAAATTCCCTACATTTGCTTTAAATAACATATCGCTCACCGGCTGCAATAATGACACAATTCAAAAAACAGGTTTTAGCAGTTAACCAGCGCATAGTAATTTTAAGTTACTACTGTACATGTTAGCAATAATGGCCCTTACCTTCTTCGCCACAAAATCGCTACATACAACAAGTGTCGTTTTTTACAACTCTCATTAGGTTAGTAGAAATAAATGATTGAGATGAAAAATAAAGTGGGGTTGGTCATACATTTGACCCATCTAGGGGCATCCTAGGCACTGCAGGGGTCAAATTAAAGAATTTCATTAAACGGCCATATTCAAACTCTCAGAAATTCGAATTTCCAGAAATTCGGATCAGTAATTTCATAACATTTGGCGCTCTAAAATTAGAATCCAAAATTCGAATTTCCGAGCGGTTTTTTCTTTTTATTGTAAACACTAAAATTTTGACAATTTAGTTTAACCAAATACAAAGTAAAAAAGGGAAATCCCATTTTAAAAGATGATTTACAGATCTTGTTGATCTTGTTAGAGTTTAAAAGGCAGTTTTTTGGTGTTTGTATTACACATACTAATTAAAGTCAAATAAACTGAATTGTTATTTTTTGTTAAGTTTTTTTAAAGTTTTTATGTTAAATAAACTAAAATGAAAAAAAAGCATAGTTTTTTATATCTTTATGGTCAAATTTACCTAAATTTTTGTGAAAAAACGCGTCCAGAAATTTTAATAATTCAGAAATTCGAATCGCCCTTAAAACAAAGTGGTTCGAATTTGCGAGCGTGTACTGTACTTCAAAACTCTATCTATTTTCACAATGCAACAGTGGCACATATTAAAATTTTTCCGTTATTTATAAGTATTTTACCAAAAAAGTAATAATAAGTGAGAAGTCTATCAAATAAGCAAAAAAGTGGCATACTTTTTATATATGTATTAGAAATAATAGCTTATGTGATTTAAACGAATCAAAATCTTCAAAACTTTCAAAGTGTGAACCCAGACTTATAATTCTATGATTTTTGGTTTGACGGCCTTATTTATAAAAAAAAAACAGGTTAATAAAAGGCTTATTAAGCAAATTTTCATACAAAATACATAACCCCTTTTTTAATTTGTTTTATTTTTTATAAATAAGGCCGTTAATGAATAAAAGGCTACAATAAGATATTGCGAATACAGTTTTTCAAGTATTAACGATCTAATTCTGAAAAAAAACGTACCAAATTCTTATCGGGTAAATTTAATTTTAGTAGCGCGTATTAACTTTTAAATATTCACAAATCCCTGATTCGTGAATCTACTTTTCATTAAGGAAACTGAAATATAAGTTTTAAATTTAATATTGTTGTTTATTTGACCTTAATAATATATTAATAAAAGAACTTTTTTTGAACTCTTGTTCTTTTTGTTATTTTATAATAATAAATATAATTGTGCCGATATTTTGTTTTTCATTGAAAAACAGCTTCTGGGCTATAATCTAAATTTTACAAGTAACAAATAAGAAACAAATAAATTTATAGGTATAAATACAAAATTCAAACGCGTATGTACATATATAAATACAACAAAACTCTTACATTGAAAAATTATTAAAGTACTTGTAGTTTCTAGGTTTTAAGTTTAATTTACCAATTTTTCAACATTTAATATGTTGCACACACAAAAAGAATTTGTAATCCATTAAAATTCTTTGTGAAATTTAATAAACTAAATATTACTCCGTAATAACCAAGCCAGGTGTTACAACAACTGCTAAAAAATCTTATGACAATCAAGAAAAATTCGTTACAGACAATCAGCAAAACAACGGTAAAAAAAAGTACAGCTGAGAAATGGGAGTGGGGTTGATGTTGTCAACATTGACAGGAAAAAATCAACCATCATTAAAGCCACCCACCAATTTGTATCCGTTTCCCTTTTACGGTATTTTAAAAAAGCATAATTTAAATTTACAAAAAAGTGTAAATTAAAATAACGTTAAACCAAAATATGGTTTCATAAGCAGCGAGAAGTTGTATTTAATTGACAACTGCGAAGAAGATTTAACAGAACATAGAACAAGCAAAAAGTGATTTCATAAATCATTTACTAGCAGACATATATTTTTGTTTTTGGTTTTTCGAAAGCGGTATGATGTCCTTAACCGCAAGGCATATTTCAATTGCTAGATGCGAGATGATAGATAGATCTACCCCACCACTGATGATGATGACAATTGTGGTGTTAAATTGAAAAAAGTAGAGCAGAAAAAATTATATCCGAAAACATAAAAAACAAAAGAAAAAAATATAGAGAAAAAAAATTAAAACTGCTTTTGGCTGTATGTATTGTCATCAAATATTAAAATTATGCTGCGTTGGAGCATGGCCATGGGTAGCATAGTGGTATTGCTGATTACTCATAACGCCTATGTCAAACATTCATACTCAGTCATCGGTGATTTTTTTTCCAGGATATTAATTTTTACACCATTCATTGATTTCCGCCGTTAAAATGCGAAACAAGCGAACAAAGACAGACAGAAGTTGTAGATGTGCAAAAAGACGAATAAAACGGTTAACAAAATACAGCAAATGGTTGAAGTCGAACTTAATAGTAACACTATAGTGTATTGATTAAAACAACCTAAGTAGGGATTTATTTATTAATATGATTATCAAACCCCTTAATAAATTAAATTATGAGATCAGAAATACTCTCTATAAATAACCGCTTGAAGAACATGAAAGCAGTGATAATATATTGTTTATTTGTTTATCGTCGAGTTAATTCGTATTCAATTTCAATGCCTTTATGGGTGGAAGCAAGGGTTCGAGAAAAAATTCCCATCAAAATATTAGAAATTTTGCATGGTACATAATTTATTTTCCAATTTTTCGAACCTTACTAACTTAACAACTTATCATATATTTTCCTCAAAATGCATAAGATGGTGTAAATAAGGCGCCCAGATTTTGAAAATAAAAATAGAGGACATAAAGAAAAAAATAATTTGACTGCAGCATTTTTTTACATATATTACAGACAAATTTACATTCACATATTTATATACATAAGTATATATATATATATATATATATATATATATATATATATATATATATATATATATATATATATATTAGGGTGGGCCAATTTGTATGGAGCCGAAAAATTCGATTAGAGCCGCCCCCTAGGATGATTCTATGGACAATTCTAAGCAACTTTGGTGAAGGAACCATAGGTCTATCTCGATTTTCGAGTCTCCCACATTTTAAAAAAAAAGATTTTTTGCCTTTTACATCATTTTGATTCAAAACTCGATTTTTTATTCATTGTTATATTATCTTTTTTATGTGTATATGGGGGGTTTTTGGGGTCGAAAAATTCATTTTTGATCTTTTTTTTTACCTATGACCACCACCTGAGGGCGTTTCATGCATATTTTAACAATTTTTCGTCTATTGATCTTTATTTTATTTTTTTCAACAGAAATTCAACCTATATAGTTCTGTTCCTACAGAGGAAATAAAATCTAACGTAGAGCTGGAGGGGTACGAGGTAAAATCTGTTCATAACATTTTGAACAGGAATAAAGTTCCTTAACCAATGCACCGCATTGAGATATCGTTTGATTCATCGGTTCTCAAAACCAAAAATTCAGGTTATCCCATATACAACTTGCGTTACCTACTCAACGGAAGAATAACTGTTAAGGAGCCATTAAAACGAAAGGGTCCCTCCCAATGCACAAACTGTCAGGAATATGGGCATACAAAATCATATTGTAAATTGCCTCACGTATGTGTGGTCTGTGGCGACGCTCATAAAACCGCCGAATGCAATAGTTCTAAAGCTGACCCGAATGTTAAGAAATGCAGCAACTTTGGCGAAAATCACACGACAAACTATAGGGGTTGTAAAGTCTTCTTGCATTTAAAAAAAAACCTGCTTTAGTTCAAAAATATACTCACTCCTAATATGGTACGTCATATGCGCCCAGCCAAGCCGCTGGCTCTATTGCTAGTACTACACAAACAAACAAACAAAACCAATCATATGCTTAAGTCTTAAAAGGAAACCCTAATGCGAAAAATCCCCCGAGTACTTCCAACGCAAAGCAACCTCCATACGCTAATGTTCCTAGGGAAGGTCTACAAATGCCTTCTGGAAATATGCCTAGCTCAATTGAAAATTTAATTCAAACTATGAATAACTTCATGGCCACTATGCAGAACATGTTTCAGGAAATGATGCGAAACCAGAACATGCTCCTGCAAGTTCTACTCAACAAAAAATGAACCACCAGTTCGGATTCAGAGCGAAACATGGTACAATAGAACAAGTGCATAGAATTGTCACCCTAATTAGATCGGCGTTTGAGAAAAAGCAATACTGCTCAGCCCTGTTTATAGACATTTAACAAGCATTTGACAAAGTTTGGCATGATGGGCTACCCATCAAAATAACACGATTGCTTCCTCAAAATACTCACAAGCTTCTGGAGAGCTATCTAACAGGCAGAACATTCATAGTAAGGTCGCAAGATAAATACTTCCCCCTCAAGAAAATTACTGCTGGTGTCCCCCAAGGCAGCATTTTAGTACCGCTTCTATATAAAATATACACAGCGGATATGCCAACAAACCTGAGCACGCATACCTCTACATTTGCAGACGACACAGCATTTATTAGCGTCAACCTTGACCCAAAAGTCGCATCGCAAAATCTGCAGTCACACATCAATGAACTAGAGGCCTGGCTAGAAAAATGGAGAATAAAGGTAAACCCGGCTAAATGTGCTCACTTAACTTTCACGCTCAGAAGACAAACGTGCCCAGCTGTAAAAATAAATAACATCACTGTTCCGGTAGAAAACCATGTTAAGTCATATTGAAGCGAAAATATCGGCTATGAAACTTAAAGCAGCTCAACTACATTTGCTTCTCGGTCGAAACTCAAACTTGTCTTTAGATAACAAAATTCTCTTATAAAAGTCCATCATAAAACCAATATGGACATATGGCATCCATTTATGGAAGACATTTTTAAAATTTGTTAAATAAGTTATTTTTGAAAGTCTTTCTTGCTTTCAAGTCTGGTGTATTTTGCACGGCTTTCTGATGTAACTGCTATAACACTGTGTCGACTTTTTTCTAAAACACGTTTAGAAACGCTAGCCAGCAATTGAACATGTCTTTCCGTTGCTTGTATGTGTACCGGAATTCTTGGATCAGGCAATTGTGGATCATTGTATTCTAACTCGTATTTCCACTAAATTCATTTTTTTTACACATGTTCTTATTTTTAAGGTTGAATTTCTTTTAAAAAAAAATAAAATAAATATCAATTTTAACGAAAACTTTTTTTGGAAAATAGACGAAAAATTGTTAAAATATGCATGAAACGCCCTCCGGTGGTGGTCATAGGTAAAAATAAAGATCAAAAATTAATTTTTCGACCCCAAAAACCTCCCATATACACATAAAAAAGATAATATAACGATGAATAAAAAATCGAATTTTGAATCAAAATGATGTAAAAGGCAAAAAATCTTTTTTTGAAAAGTGGGAGACTCGAAAATCGAGATAGACCTATGGTTCCTTCACCAAAGTTGCTTAGAATTGTCCATAGAATCATCCTAGGGGGCGGCTCTAATCGACAAAAAATTTGGCCCGCCCTAAAATATATATGTATATAAAGTTTATAAAAAGCACAGGGGGTTTAAGTGACTTATAATAAAAAATTAGAAAAATGCCGTTAAAGTTAAATTTTATAAAAAATTTAAGATGCTATTTGGAATATTACTTTTTAATTTAATATTTAAACCCCACATTCACCTCTTGTGCTCTGAACTTCACCTATTAATTTCATATGTTATCTCAATTTTGGAAAAAAGTCACTTGTGCTTTAAGCCCCTCATATATAAAAATTTACATTTACTTATAAATAAGTAAAATTAGTTAAAAAATAACAAAACTTAAAAATTCAGTGCACTTACTTATTGAAAATTGCATACTGCAAGTGTATGGGAGTTCAGTAGAAAGTGAGCAGAACAAGTATATCACGCCATTTTCAATACGATTTGACAGAAGAAACCGGTGACCGCCGTGAAATAAAATTTATTTTAATTTATAAAAATAAAAACAAATAGTAATCATGCTTTTAAAAATAAAGATGACAGATTAAAAAAAAAAGATGACAGAAAGACGATACAAATTTTATAGGTGGCAGCCAGTTCAAATAGATGGTTGTCCCCTAAAAAAAAGTACTTATTGAAAATTTCATACTGCAAGTGTATGGGAGTTCAGTAAAAGTTGAGCAGAACAAGTATGTCACGACATTTTCCATACGATTTGACAGAAAAAAACGGTGACCACCGGAAATAATATTTATTTTAATTAATAAAAATAAAAACAAATATTAATCACGCTTTTAAAAATAAAGATGACAGAAAGGGGACACAAGTTTTATAGATGACAGCCAGTTCAAACAGATGATTGTCCTCTAAAAAAGAGTTAGAATAGACACTTTAGTGTAAAGTACCCTTTAACAGTACTAATCGAAAGAAAAACAAGTAAGAAAGTACAGTCGGTCAAGCCCGACCATATGATACCCTACACCACAGTATTTAAAAACACATCATGCTTATGTGTCCATATAAATATGGATTTATCTATGTTTATAAACTTCATGAAAATTGGTTTGAAAGTTTGTGAGAGGCAGAAATTGCCCCCTACCTCCCCTTGTGGTCCTATTTTTGAAAAACTGTATAGCTAATGTGTCCCTATAGATATGGATCTATCTATATTTTAAATTTCATTAAAATCGGTTTGAGAGGCAGAAATTGCCCCTATCTCCCTTCGTGGTCCTATTTTAAAAAAATGCATACATTATGTGTCCATATAGATATGGTTCTATCTATGTTTTAAATTTCGTTGAAATGGGTTTGATAGTTTCTGAGAGGAAGAAATTTCCCCCTATCTTCCCTCGTGGAACTACGATTCGGCCAATTTTCAATAGGCTTGGTCCTTGTGCCAATAAGAACCTATGACCCAAATTTCATCAAATTATCTCCAAAATTGCGACCTGTACTTTGCGCACAAGGTTACATGGACAGCCAGCCAGCCAGCCTGCCAGCCAGCCGGACGAACATCGTTAGTTCGATTCAGAAAGTGAAAGTGAAAATGGCCATAAATCATCTTGTTATGTTGATATTCCGGTTAAATTTGATCCAAGGAATCGGTTCATCTTTGAGCTCCTATTTTAAAACTACTCTCGAAAATAGCTTTGACTGCTATAACTTCCTTATAAATGTTGGTATTTTTAGTTAACATCAGATTTTGGTCTTTACTTTCAAACTATAAAAAGTTTTATTATTAAAAATTCAAAAAATCAAAGTTCTATGTAGCATCAAATACTGCATAATTAGAAAGTCGGAGTATTAAAGATCTAGCATTAGATAAATTTTTTCTATAGTTTTGTTAAAAAAAGGAATAAAGGAGCATGATTTAGTTTTTTCTATGATCCACTTATTGCTTACTAACGGCCTTATTCATAAAAAATAGGTTTATAAAAGGTCCATGAAACGCATTTTCTTTTAATTTGTTGAATAAATCTTTTATTAACCTGTTTTATTTTCAATGAATAAGGGGCAACAGTCTAACTAAGTTTTATTGCGTTACTTTATTTGGAACTAGTAGAATACAAATAAGAAATTTTCTCCATATCTTTGCTTTTGCAATAACAACCTTGCAATATTGTGCCAGCTGTATGCAGAAAGTTAGCCGGGACAGAAGAATATCTGGAGATCGTTAACAGGAAAAGTATATAAATCTGATAAAAACTATTTCATTCTCTCTCTGTCGTAACGACAACACTCTAAGAATAAAGCTGGAGATTGGTAGCAAAGCGTACCGAGTTTAGTTAGTTACTAAAATAAACCCCAAACTAATACTTTCAAGGAAAGCATCCTTCGATATAATTTTGCTATTAGCTTGGTGTGCAGCTTATTAAGAGATTTCTTAATTATCAAAGTAAGTTTAGGGAAAACATAAATTTTAATTGCTTTAAAAGCATTTTGTTTTTTTCTTAACCCGCTGAAAACTCCAATTACTGTTGCGAGAATTCCAACCAATTGTAGTGGGGAATTTAAGAAAAGACAAACTCACTGTTTATTGTTGGTATTTTGTTTAGGCTTTGTTATCGTTGCAAATAAAATTTGAATGTTTGTAATTCTCATTCACTCGGCTCATGTCTTATTGACATGATTCTTCCTTATTCTTCTTTGAACATGAATAGGCGTTCAAATGATTCATGTCATGTTGACGACATGTTTTTTATTTTGTTTTATTTGATATTGAAAACAAAAACAAAATTAAACAACGAATAAAAAAGCAAAGCGTACTGACAGTACATGCATCTGTGTACTCGTTTCTTTTCCCCTAGGATTTCTTAATATTTATTTTAGTTGTAGCAAAAACGTTATTATATTTTATATTGTAATATTTTACTTATTTCATTAAAAAATTATATATATATATGTATATTGTTTGTAAATGTCACCATATCTATGAGTTGTAGATCAACGAAAAGTTTAAGTTTAAGGATTGCAAATTTTTATATTACCAAAACCCTTTAAAATCATTAAAATTGGTAAAAAATTTAAAAATTATTGTGTTGTTTTTTAAATATGTAATCAAAAAAAAATTTCCCCGTTTCAGTGATAAGAACTCAAACTGCAACCAATTTTTGTGTAGCACTAAGATAAAAAAATTGAAATTCTGCACTTGTTTAAATGGTCAATATTTCCATTTCATATTACATTTTTTTCGTATTTTTGTAGATTTATATAAAAAAATTAAAACCTCCAAATACAGAAAGCAACTTTATAACTTAACAATCAGATCGATTTCATTTAAATGAATTCAAGCAGAAAAACTGCAATGTTAGTATTAAATTTGAACGGTTGATGTTAACAAAAAACTAAAAAAAATCAATGATTTATGAATTTATCAAGTTTTTCCATGTAGTTTTCAATGATGACAAAATTTCATATTTTAATTTTCAATAACCATTCCTCATACCCAGTTTTTCGCTCGCTTTGCTCAACGTCAATTATTTAGATATTTTCATTTTTTAAGTGGCTTTTATAAAAAATTGAAATTCAACCTAATTGTGGTAAATTTATAACCATCCCATACTTAGATTTCGCACAGCCTGTTTTGTCAGGCTACCATTGTTTGCAGTACTTTACTTTTTCAATCTTCTTTTGTAAAACTTTTCTTACAGGAATTGGCCAATGCTTTAAGGACGTTAAAAAAAAGAGTTGTTGCCTATTTTGAACGAAGCTCATGATGTAATTAATATCATCAAAATTCAGGTAATTCCAAAGTTCGTGCAACAAGTAAGAAAGTATAGTCACAATGTTAAGCTGTCCTTGTCAGGCAGGAAGAAAAACTACTTCAAGGTAAGCTCTAACGTAAGTTCCATATGCTTGGCAATTCTTAGCTTCGTTGGTCTGAAAGGGGGCTTAAAAAAAAGCTAAAATATAAAATAACATAAATTTGCAACACCTCTTTTCTACTCAATTATCCGCCCGTAGTCATAAAATCTTACATCCGACTACTTCGGGATATGTTTCATTGTTAGAATTAATTCTACGAAATTTTCAGCTTCCTTTGTCATTAGGGGGCTAGATAAAATGTAAAAAAAAAAATAATTTTCAATAATCCAGCTACGTTAGGAATTGGCCTAGGTGTTTTATTATATGCATGTCAGCTTTCTAGCCCATCAGTGAACTTCAAAAAGCTGTAGATAGGCAAAAAAAAAAAAGAGGAACACACAAATAAGGAAATTATATATAAAGATGGTAACCCCTGCCCAAAATATGTTACTTAAAACTAAATAATTTATATTGCACTATTTACATTTTACCTTTCATAAGAATATTTTGAGACAATATTTCTGTCGGCATTCCATTAGAAATTGTCTGCAAAAAGAGAGATTTTTAGAAGTAGGCCCAAATTTGAAGCTTTGGCCAAATGATGTGGACCCACAGACACAACATATTGTTGAGGTGATTTAACTTTCATAAAAAAATGGATGTCAATTTTTATTCCACCAATACTTATGAAAGGCCATGTTCTGGATATCGAAAACGAGTAAAATTGAAATCAAAGAAAATCTTTTTTAAATTACCGTAATTTTTCATGATTTTAAGAGTAATTCTAATATATATAAGTGGTACTCAATGTATGACTGACGTTTATAACTTAATAATTTTATGAACCTTTAAAACTTGATCGTTTTAAAAATTTGTTCAATTTGAATTCACTCGAATTCGATTTCCAGAACATGGCTGAATATGTACTAAATTTGTCTCCAAAATGGCAAATGTATTTTGCACACAAGCTCATATGGTAACTTAGCCATCTAGTTAGCCAACGAGTCGGACAGAAATCTTTAAATCAATTAAAAAGGTAATTCTATATAATACCTATATAATCAGCGTTCTAAGTTTTGGGCATTTGTCCCCAAATAGGGATTTTCTTGTAATTGGGGATACAAATTTCCTGAAAATTCCCAGAGGATTTTTTAGGAAAAAAGCTTTTTTACTTTTGGTTGGGGATCAATATTACTATAAATCTGGATATTCAGTTATTCCTTTTTATATTTAAATTAATGTATAACAAAATTACATTTTTCCGCTGTTGGCAAGATTGAAAAAAATCCTGTGTTAAATGCCAATAATCCAAAAAAAGTATATGAAGACTAGTGGAGAAAAATGCTATTTGTGCAATGGCAAACCGATTTGGTCAATATGTAGGTACCATTTAAGTCTATTTTTGCCAATTTTTTTTTATAATACGACTCTGGTAGTTCGAAACCCTTTCAAGAGCTTGCTGAAATTTTTTAAAGTATGTAACTGTACCAACAAGTAACGCTTGTGAGGCACGAGTCTTTTATATAATGAATAGCTTAACCCGGTGCGCTTCGCTACACTGCTTTAACCACTTTATCGGTTGAGAGATACTTAATATATAAATCCTATGGAAGGTATTTCCCCCTGCGCCTACCCGCTTTATTATACCATCCACCACAATTAGTTGTGAAGAGGGTATATTAAGTTTGTCATTCCGTGTGAAACTTTTTTATTATTCATCTCAGACCCCATAAAGTATATATATTCTGGGTCCTTGAGTAATTCTAAGTCGATTTAGCCATGTCCGTCTGTCTGTCCGTCTGTCCGTCTGTTGAAAACACGCTCACTTTCGAACAACTCAAAACAAATGAACAAACTTGGTGCAAAATTGCTTGTAGTTATCCTAAGCAGTTTGGGATTGAAATCCAGCAAAATCGGATCAGTAGGACCAAATCTATGAATCAAAATGTGGAACCACCACCTAAAAAAATTGATAATTTTGTTACAAAAAATAACATAAATGCTGGAACAAGGCACGGAATGAGATAAGATTTTGCAAACATTTGTTTTATTTGACTGGAAATCACGCTGTTAAATTTCGTGAAGATCCGTCCATAATTTACCCTAAGCCCCATATAAACACTACTCCCGGAAAACAGTTTAGTACGCCTAAAACCGTAAAAAATAACGCTAGCGCAACAAATTTTGTACTTCGCAGCTTTTTAGGACTAGAAATAACACTGTGAAATTTCGTGACGATCGGTCCATAATTTGCCTTAGGCCCCATATAAACCCTACTACCGGAAAACAGTTTAGTACGCCTAAAATCGTAAAAAATAATGCAATCATAACAAAGTTTGGCTCGTCAAAATTTTATAGGACTATAAATGATACTGTGAAATTTCGTGAAGATCGGTACATAATTTACCCTTGGTCCCATAGAAACCCTACTCCCGGAAAACAGTTTAGTACGCCTAAAATCGTAAAAAATAAAGCAATCATAACAAATTTTGGCTCGCCACAGTTTTATAGGACTATAAATGATAATGTGAAATTTCGTGAAGATCGGTACATAATTTACCCTTGGTCCGATAAAAACCCTAATCCCGGAAAACAGTTTAGTACGCCTAAAATCGTAAAAAATAAAGCAATCATAACAAATTTTGGCTCGCCACAGTTTTATAGGACTATAAATGATAATGTGAAATTTCGTGAAGATCGGTACATAATTTACCCTTGGTCCCATAGAAACCCTACTCCCGGAAAACAGTTTAGTACGCCTAAAATCGTAAGAAATAAAGCAATCATAACAAATTTTGGCTCGCCACAGTTTTATAGGACTATAAATGACGCTGTGAAATTTCGTGATGATCGGTCCATAATAAACCCTACTACCGGAAAACAGTTTAGTCGCCTAAAACCATAATTAATAATAAATCGTCACAGTTTAAGATAATAATAACATCATACAGTTTAAGTGTCGGTGGAGGGTATCAAAGATTCGGCACAGCCAAATATAGCACTCTAACTTGTTTTTATTTTCAAAAGTGAAGTATACCATAAGAGTGACTTCTACAAAATTTGAACTTTCTCACTATAACAGTTTTTAAGATATCCGATATTAAACATTGGCGTCCTATGGGGGGTAACACTTCCCCCGCTGCTATTTTATTTCATTTTTGGGGCTCAGAAGATCCTACTAACAAAAGTTCAACAAATTGCTTGCAGCGGCTCTTATTAACATTTCTATCTATGAGGGGTACTGCTCCTCCTCTGGCTACCCCGCCCATTTCTATGCTGAAATTTATAGCTTACCATAATAGTAGCTTTAACTACGTTTGAAGACTATCCCTTTAATTGTTCTTCAGTTGAGCGATATTTAATATATGGATCCTATGGGAGGTATTTCCCCTCTTACGCCTACCCGCTTTATTTCTATTTCCAAAAGTGTAGTATACCATAAGAGTGACTTCTGCAAATTTTGAACATTCTCACTATAACAGTTCTTAAAATGGCGATATTAAATATTGGCGTCCTATGGGGGCAACACTTCCCCCGCTGCTATTTTATTTCAATTTTTGGGCGCAGAGGATCCTACTACTAAAAGTTCAACAAAATACGTGCAACGGCTCCTTTTAATATTTCTATCTTTGAGGGGAACTGCTCCTCCTCTGTCTATCCCGCCCATTACTATATTGAAATTTAAAGTTTGCCATAATAGTAGCTTTAACCACGTTTGATGACTTTCCCTTTAATAGTTCTTCAGTTAAGCGATATTTAATATATGTTTCCTACTTTATTTCAATTTTGGGGCTCAGAACATCCTTCTACCAAAAGTTCAACAAAATGCGTGAAGCGGCTCTTAAGATATGCGATATTTAATATTGGCATCCAATGGGGGGTACCAATTCCCCTGCCCCTATCGAAAAAATAATGCTACTGTAAAAATTTCAGGAAAATCGGTTCAGTAGTTTAGGAGTTTATAAGCCAACATACAAACAAACAAATAAACAAACACACAAACATTTTTCATTTTTATATATATATGTAGATAGATTAGACTTGCCAACTGGCCAGTTTTCGCCGGGACAGTCCAGTTTTAGAGTGGAATGTCCCGTGTCCCGTCGATACTCTGAACGGGACGCTATTTGTCCCGTTTTCCTTTAACTTACTTTTATATTACCTGCCATAACAAATAAAAAAAAAATCGAGAGCTTTAGCACTTATTTAACCCTTAAGCAAACACCAAAATGATTTTACACAAACGAACCCTAGGGCCTGGCTGGGACTTCTTGTAATTTGTATGGAGCTTTTTGTGGCTATAGAAAAGCCTTTGATGAGGAAAACATAAAGTTTCGTTCTAATATCTTTAATAATTATATTAAAAAAACTGGAAAAAGTAAAAAATGCCTGGCCAGGATCTGGTGTTCGCTTAAGGGTTAAATACTACAAAATTTTTTTTAGCAGAACTGGGGTTTTTTATACATTGTTGTTACCAACCAAAGCAGATATATTTACTAGATACTCTTGATTCCACAGCAGATTAATTTTTTTTATTTGTAGCTGTCAACTTTGTATCACAATACACTAGTTATATTGTGTATGAGAAAGGCGAGAACATGGAAAAAGAATTCGCCTTGTGTTTAATAATTTGACATCTTCAAGGAACTGCGACTACCTGGTAAATAATTCTGCATGTATTAGCAACACTGAAACATTTTGATTCCCTTTCGTCATTATATATATAGTGCATCAATTTCTATGACCGAAATACCCCTTTCAAATAAAATAATCCAAAAATGGTTAACATTTTTCGATAATGGGGAAAGTCCAAATTTGTTTATTATAGTGCAATATATTTTTATTGTACTACCTAATAATTGCTATGTAGAGCGTGTTTTCAGCGTCATGAAAAATAAATGGCATGATACGCGCTCTAGGATGCTTGTTCCTTTATTTAAAGCTAAGTTGTTGGTTCATTTCAATTTTAGCTTAAGATGTGCTGAGTTTGTTAAATTTATTACTTTAAATAAAGATTTAATAAAAGCTGCTAAAATTTATAAAAAATATAAATTTAAAACTAAATATGTACTGAAATAATTACACTTTTTATAATTCTATTTTATGTTACTATTGTTTTTAACTATGTACATATGAGCCGTTTATTTTGAAAGTGGCATTAGTCACTTTTTCAAAAAAAATCGGGTTAATAATAAATATAATAATAAATAATAATAATAAATAATAATAATAATAAATACTGAGAAAAATATCATTATCATGATGTATCAAATACAAATCTTCTCGAAAGTTAGCATCCATATTTTTAAACGTGTTAAAACTTAAATATCTCGACTTAAAAACCGAAATGACTTATGCCACTTTCAAAATAAACGGCTCATCTATATATATAAAAGTGAATGTATTTATGTATATTTGTATATATATATATATATATATTTGTGCCTTATAGGAGGCCAAACCACTTGACCGATGGCTTTGAAATTTTCACAGCATGTAACTGTGACCCTAGAAGAGACATTAGGCTATATAAAATTGTGACTGGGCAAAGGGGCCATGCCCATACAACCCAAAATTTTAAATCGTGGTATCTATGATATTTTGTCACCTACGGCGATAATACTTGGTATATATGTTGTTGGCATGAATAGAAATACGTTTAATTAAAAAAGTGGGCGTGGACTCGCCCCTTTATAGAAAAAGTTAGAAGCGTTATATTTAATAAACTACTGAACTGATCGTCTCAAATTTTCACAGAAGGCTATTGTTCTGAATTAATGTGTCGTAGGGTTCAAAAAGGTGTGATTGGACAAAGGGGCGGTGCCATATTTTTTCGTGGATGCCAATATTAAATATCGCATATTTTAAGAGCCGCGGCAAGCATTCCGTTGAACTTTTGGTAGTTGGATCTTCTGAGCCCAAAAATTTAAATAAAATAGCAGCGGGGGAAGTGGTACCCCCCATAGGTCGCCAATGTTTAATGTCGCATATCTTAAGAACTGTTATAGTGAGAATATTCAAACTTTGTAGAAGTCATTCTAATGGCGCAGGGGGAGCAATACAAATATTAATTATCGCGTTACTGAAGAACTATGATAGCTAGAGTCTTCAAACGTGATAAAATCCACTAATATGGTAAATTTAAAAGAAAAATAGGCGGGGTTGACGGAGGGAGAACAATACCCCCCATTAAACGAAACTACTGAATGCCACGGAATTCTCTTACTACGAAGCAGCTAATAATTTAATTAATAAATTTTTGTTTATATATATTGTAAATACTTTCAGTTTTATTTTATAACGATGGGGGTAGCGAAGCACACCGGGTTAAGCTAGTATATTATATTTATTTACGTTTATGTTTTGGTAATGTTTTATAAGTCTAGATTTTACGCAATTTGAATTAATGTGTTATTGTTGATTTTCCAAATAATATATTATATTTATTATATATAAACGGATTTGTTTGAATTTTTCTATGATTTTTTAGTGGTGTCCCGTTTTGGCAATTTGAAAAGGTGGTAAGCCTAAGATAGATAGATAGATAGATATATACAACCAAAATTCGCAACAGAATGCAGTATGAGTTTTCAGAAGCTCTTCATAGAATAAAGAGTGTCATAATATATAATTTAGTTTGCTTTAATTTATTCCATATTCTCAAATGCTAAAACTTGTTAATACAAACAACAACAAAATTATATTGGCTGATGAATCAGAAGACTTTGATTCTGAAGATTTGGAAGTGATAAGCTTTGATACCAAATTATTTTCTTTTTCTTGTGTTTTTTTATGTTACTCTTTTTATATGCATGTGTTGGAAGATATTACCCTGCAAATAATAGGATCAGTCCAAACCCGCGTGTAAAGAGTAGTCCACAAGGGACCAGGACTAGTCCAAAAGTAACCCAAACGTATGGAAACAACATGGTCTATTTAACATTACGATGTCCTAGGGCAGGACCATATAACCCACCATTGGGCTACTAAGGAGTAGTTTTAAAACTACTCCATGGTATACTTAAGAGAAGTAGTTTTGAAGTCGTTTAAAAATGAAAGCATGTCATTAAAAAACTAAGACATGTCGCGACATGTCGTCTCACTGCAAACACTTTTTAACAATGACATGGTCCATGCTTGCGTTACATCGGACCAGTCCATGGAGTAGTCCATTTTATCAAAATGGATCAGGTGGTCCAATTTTATTTGCAGGGTAAGAACTTTAAGTGTAAATAAAATAAGTTTTAATAATTGAAAGGAAATAATATTAAGAAGGTCGAAGAAATTAAGCTAAATAATATTACAAAAATGGATTTAAATATGCAAATATACATATGTAGTATTAGTGCATACTTTTCCTTTGACAAAATATTATATTATTTTTAAGATCTGGGGATTTTGGTAATTTGCATTGTTTACAATTTTTATATAAATATGAAAAAAGCCCCCAATTCCAAAATTAAAAAAGTCCTCAAAAAAAAATACTGCCTGTTTTTAGAAAATGAAAACAAGTGAGTGAGTGTGAAATTATATTGAAAACAAAAACAAATTTTCGTTTTTATTATTGTTTTCAATATAATTTCTCACTCACTTGTTTTTATTTTCTAAAAACAGGCAGTTAGTCCCCAAAAAACGTTGTTGGTTTCTATAAATTTTTTGCTGACTTATTTTTTTGTGTTTATCACTTTTTTAAATTAGTTTTAATAATATACACTTTTAATCGGCCACTTACTGTAAATATTTAAAAATCTAGGGTTGTAAAAAGTGAGTAGCTAGATTTATTAGTGGATTGGTAAGTTTTTGTTTGGGTTTTAAGATGATTTAAAAATACACAAATACAACATTTTTTTGTCATTCATAAATCTTTGAAAACTCTCATAATTCACCCGGTCTTGTAAAGTTTTGTTACACTTTTAATTCTCGTCGTCTCGCTTTTCATACTCAAATTGTTGTTGTTACATTCTTATATCATTCATCCCCTTCTTCGTGGTCCCAGAGGATTATGAAAAATCTTAAGTATGCTAAACAATGCATATGTATGAATGTGTAGACACAGCTAAAATATTGTTTATCAATAAGTAGCTTACTCAAACTTCTTTTAAAGGATTTAAACTGTTGTAGGATAAAAAGTTTTTATCGTTTTCTGATTTATAATGATGAAAAAGGCTTTTAGAATAATTGCTTTTAAATTGTAGACATAGAAGGTAATTAGGGGTGTACATTCAATGCACATTTTTATGTAAATTAATATTTAAATATTAAATTAAAATATTTTATACAGAATAATTGGTTGCGGGTGGGAAAAATTTAACAAGAACAACATATGTATAAGCAGTGTTCGAAAATAAACAGTACATTATTTATTTTTTTAGGGATTGTGTAGACGAACACAACCCTTAATACCGTTTGTAACTATCTTCTAGAAAGAGCCGAACATTATTAATTGTTCTGTTCTTCGTTAAAAAACAGAACAATTATAGTAATACTGTAGACATAATGTTTCTTTTTTTACATTGATAAAGAAATTAAAAAACAAACAATTTTAGCAACGACCACATAGGGTTGCCATACGTACTGTTTTTAGCAGTACATGTACTGATTTTTGTCAATTGTACTGTTTTATGCACAACAGCCAAAACAGTACGCAAATGTACTGTTTTTTACACTTTGTACTGTTATCTGTACTGATTTTTAAGTTTAGTGTCCAAAAAACAAAGATATTAAGAAAAATCGTTTTTAAATAATACACATTTGGGAATTTTAACCGGTATGCTATCAAGCTATATGGTCATAATATCCTTATAGCACTGTGCAACAAAAAAAAAAACAGCCTTAACACTAGACTACTAGAAGAGCAAATCTGCCAAAGGGTTTTGAAAAGTTAGCATGGGCTCCCGAAATAAGGGCCACTAAAATTTTTTAATTTTTTGAAAAGGCGTTTGGTATAAGTCAAAAAAAAAATATACTAACTGTACTTCTGAACTAAAAAATAATTTTAGATGTCTGCAGTTGAATCGTGTGGCGAATCTTTTCTTAGAATTTATTTACCCTCTAACTCTCATTATAAGGGGTCATTTTTGCCCTTTTTCCCAACTCTTAAGCAATAGTATACAAAATGGCACTTATGAGGGTTAAAATGCTCTACGAATATTTTCTGCATCAAATTTCACTAGGGATCTTCTAAGACCAAAAGTTCGTGCAATGTATCAAAAACGAATTCTCGAAATTTCGGGCATTGAAATTTTTTAATTTCTTGAAAGGGCGTTTGGTACAAGTCAAAAAAATATACTAAATGTACTTCTGACCTAAAGGACTATTTCAGATATCTTCAGTAGAATTCTATGGCGATTCTTTTCATAGAATATATTAACCCTCTAACACTCATTTTAAGGAGTAATTTTTGTCCTTTTTTAACTTCTACACTAAAACTGCACGTTAGAGGGTTAAAATATTCTACGAATATTTTCTTCATCAAATTTCACTAGCGGTCTTCTAAGACCAAAAAATCGTGCAATGTATGTAAAACGGGTTTTCGAAAAATTCAAAAAAATCAAGGCCCGGAATTTCGAAAACCCGTTTTACTTGCATTGGATGATTTTTGGTCTTAGAAGACCACAAGTGAAATTTGATGCAGAAAATATTCGTAGAGCTTTTTAACTCTTATAAGTGCCGTTTTAGTATACTTTTTTTAAGAGTTGGGAAAAATTACCCCTTAAAATGAGAGTTAGAAGGTTAATAAATTCTAAGAAAAGAGTCGCCATACGATTCTACTGAAGACATCTAAAATTAGTTTTCAGCTCAAAAGTACATTTAGTACATTTTTTTTGACTTATACCAAACGCCTTTTCAAAAAATTAAAAAACTTTAGGGGCCCATAAATAGACTCTACTAGTAGTCTACTTTCATTTCGCGGTGCAAGTGTTGAGGCTGGTGGCGATGACCCTAATTTTGTTGCACAGTGTATTTTACAATATTTAGTTTAAAGAAATTGTTGTTTTGCAAACAAAAAAGTTGTAAAATAATTAGAATTTTTGTACTGCGTCTATTGTTTTGTTATTAATACACAGATTAAATAAAGGGATGCTCACATCCTTCATATATTTTCGTGTTATTATTTTAAGACATATGACTACCGTTTAAAATTTAAATTAAAGAAAGAAACAAATAATTTCTGAAATTTATGCGATAGTTCCACAATATGTGTGTGGTGAAAATTTCTTTAAATACCAATATGTTTAAAGAAAATTCTACTAACTAAAAGTTTTTTAAGTTAAATATAAACTAAGGTATTTAAACATTATACATTGGAAAATGATACAATGAACAAATGCTTCGTTTGTGGTGTATGCTTTATAAACGCAAATGGTGTCATTTTGTATATGAAATACCATTAAATGTGAATCTTTCCTTTGATGTTGATGTTTGAAGTCTATTTCTTTATATTATTGTTGTTCAAGAGTTGTAAATATTTAATAAATAGTTATGCTTTCGTAAAAAAATGTACTGTTTTTTTCTTGATTGTACTGTTTTTTCATAACCAATGTACTGCTTTTTCGAATTCAAAATCTGGCTACCCTACGACCACACCACGAATAGCTTGTGTGTGGATTGTGTATATTTTTTGTTTGCGTAAAATTATTTTGCTGGCTTTTCGTTTTTTTTTCGTAGGTACTATTGGGGGATTCATAAGGTGTCATAAAGTCATATGTCTTAAAATAATAACATGAAAAATACGACTGTTGTGAACAACCCCTCATAATTTAGTGTGTTTTTGGAATTTAAATCAGCTGATTTAAAAACAAATGTAAAAAAATTATTATTTACCTAAAACAAAATTTTTTTTAGTTCTAATCCATGAATTAATAAATTAAATTAGATCTTACCTGACTATTTTCCATTTTTCAGACGCAAATCACAAATAAATTTTATTTTGTTTGTTTACCAAACAGCAGAGTCCTCAGCGATCTGATTTGACGCCGCCAGTGATTTGTTGCAAAAATTGCTAGCCGATGGTTAAATACCGATGCTAGTCGGATTAAACTATACCATCAACGGCGACGGCTACAAAAACTAACGCGGCACGGCTCAGCCGCTCAGCGCTGGTCTCTTTTGATTAATTGCGACAGCACAATAAACATAGCTAGCAAAGTTCTATTTATTTAGGACACTTTTTGTTTACAAAGCAAAAACAATATTTTTAAACCATTGTAAAATGTTAGAACATTATGACAATATAACATGATAGCACACCTTATGAATACCCCATATGTGTATTTTTTTGTAAAAAATGTTTTGTAAAAAAGGACGGACATTAATGAGTTGAACCGAACACAATGAAGTTTGTGGACAGGGCTGCCAGGTACTTTTTTTCCTTGTCCCCAAAAAATTAAAAGAAAATCCCCAAAAATCCCCAACTTACAAAAAAATAACCTTAAAAAGTAAATATTTTTTTATTGATTTTTTTCTGACCAAATTTAAATTTTTTTTTAAAAAATAGTAATAAAAATTTTAATAAGAAATCCCACAAAATCCCCACATACAAATTTTTAGTAAAAAAATTATTTTATTTTTTTTTGTAGCGACTGGTTTCGGCATGTTTTTTTAAATCCTTTTTATGCGACTCCAGTGAGGAATTACAAGCAGATCAATATGCTGTTTTTGAAGACGAATGAGTCAATTTATAAGAGTTTGGAGCTTGTTCAATCGGTTTTAGCCATCCTTAAAATTAAGAATAAAAATACATATTTCCCAAACTTTATTATATTGTCTTTCATATTTAGTTAATTTTTGGGGAAGACATATTTGCATAAAAATTGTCTTTAAAAAATTAAAAATTGTATGTGTTTTCAACGGTTTTAGATTTTTTTTAATGTATTGTTTTTACAAGACGAGTGATTGATCGTGTAGTATAACTTATATTAAAAGCACTGAGCTTTTTGAGTGTAATAAAAAAAGGGAAATTATATTAAAAATGTGTAAAATCCCCAAAAATCCCCGATTATTTTTCTTAAATCCCCAAAAAAATCCCCAACCCCAAATGATTTTCCATGTCCTTTTTGCTTGCATGAAATCCCCAAGTCTGGCAGCCCTGTTTGTGGATTTAAAAAAAACAACCGAACGGAATTAAATATCCTTCCTCATATTTCTCTTCTCTTTTCACATTTACATTTACATTTTTTTCAACTTTTTCAACCCCGTTTTCTTCCCTACACCTCTTGATAACAAACAAAAAGTTGCATGCGAAAGTTGCGGCAAGTTGCGGCGTTAATTGCATAATGTAAATATGGTCTAACAGGGAAACGTTATTGTTTTAATGATTTTCTACACAAACACTATTAGCGTTTGTGTTTTCCATAAATCTACCGAACCGAACACTAAGAAGCGATATTTATTGTTTATTTTCGAACACTGTGTATAAGTATATGCAAGACCTTCCTAACTATTTGACATTTTGCAAAAAAAAAAAACGGATTTCGAATACATAGTTTAAAACCACGCGTTTTTTCAGAAAACGGGCTTCAGGTTTTTTTTATTTAATAGCCGGTTGCAATTACCCAGTTTTCGGTTTCTTTCCTCATAAAAATAAAGAACTTTTTCCAGTTTTTATTTTAACCAAAAAACCAATTCGTAGTAGATCGCATTTCAATCTCAACGAAAAATTTTATTAAATTCCAAAAATTAAGAGGTACAACTCAAAAGTTTTAAATTTTCACTTTTTGCAAGAAATCGATGTACGCACTTTGATCAGTTTCTTTAGTATTTTGGCAAAAAAAAATACAACTGCATCCCCCTTTATGGTATAAGATTACATTAATATAAAAAGAAAACAGTTTTTTGTCTCTCCTGAAAATATATAATTTTGAAATAACCCCCTAAGGAGAAAGCTGTAATATATATTTGAAAATAATTATTGCAGATCAAAATTTAAGCTTTTAAATTATTTTTGTTAAAATAGTAGTTGCGTTCGAGACCACAAAAGTTTTTATTATTTTTTACTAAACTTTACTGCATTTTATGAAGTTGCGTTCGAGTACACAAAATGCAGTAAATGAGAACACAAATTGAGAGCGAAAAGTGACAGTTCTTGTCACAAAAAGCTGTTGTTTAAAAAAGTACGCGAACGCAAGATTTGTAAAAATTCGTAAAATAAAGGCAACAGCTGATGGCAAATAATTGAAGTGTTGAAAAATATTGACACGTTTGACTACTTAACTCGTTTTCTTATCGGTACTCGATTAAATACTTTTTATTACACGAACATTTTTGAAAAATACAAACAAATTATTTTATGTAATCTTTCATATTTGTTTGTTTTTTATTTTAAATTATTTAAAAGAACATAAATAATTTTTTTGCTATTGATTACTTAAGTACCCAAATACTTCACACTTTTACAACTCTAAAAAATTAACATAACAAAAAAAATTTAAAAAGTTTATATTTAGCCAAATAAATGCTTCACAAACAAGTTAATTAAATAATATTTATTCACTGTTTTCTTTTGGTTTAATTTTTATTTCAACTTTTCTTTTATTCTTTTAAATAATTTAACCCGCTACAAATTAGTAAAATCAAATAAAATAAAAAACAAACAAATATGAACCCAGCTAGCATTTTTTGAAATTTTTAATCAAATTCGAGTCTTTTTTGATTCTCCTACGCGATTAAAAAGATGGAATATGCGCTCATTTTCTGATCATAAAAGATACTTTTGTCGGGAGAAAATTGTGCCTACCCGCGACTCTTCGGGATAAGTCATTTATGAGTCTTTTTCTTTGTTAAATTAGAGTCATTTTCGATCCTTTTTTAATAGTATTTAAAGTCTTTTTTGAATCGCTTTCTAGTCATTGATTAGTCCTATTTCTATTAATTTATGAGTCTTTTTCGAGTCGTTTTCCACTCATGTTTCTAATCGCTTACGAGTCTTTTTTGAGCAATTTATCAATCTGTTTGGGAGTCTTTTTATAGTCGTTTATCAGTCATATTTCTATTCGGTTAGGAGTCCTTTTTACATAATTTATGATTGTTTTTCGAGTCATTTATCAGTCGTATTACTAATCGCATTTGACTCTTTTTCGATTGTTTTTCAGTCGGTTTTTTGAGTCCTACGTTTACACTGACGCGATATTTAAAATCACGTTCATATGAGCGTGAAGTAACATAAACAAAAAAGTATTAAATATTCGTGTGATGTACGTACATAGTACATCAAAATTTATTAAAAAGAAAAATATTTTTTCCTAAAAATAGTTTTTAAAATAAAAATTTACATTAAAAAATAACCAAAAAGTTTATGGAAATAAATTATTTTCACACTTAGAGATCCAGTTTTTGAACAGTAAATAAACAAATATATAATATACAAAAGTAAGAAAAAAAATAAAAAATTATAATTAATAATTTGTACTTCAAAATTAATTATATGTGCATTTAAAGTCTAGCTTTAAATTAAGTTAAAAATAATGTTGTACATTTTTCATTTATACCTTGAAGTTTTTAATAGAAAAAAGTATTTACTTTAATAAAAAAAATTACATATATAAAATAAATTGTTTGTACTTTAAAATTTGCATGTGTACTTAAGGCTTCAAAAATTCGTTGCAATTTAAAAATTAGAACTCTAATCTTTACGTTTTCTTTTTGTTACTCTATCTTTAGCATGCACAAAATGCTTTTGAAGCACAAGATTCATATCTTTATCGGTGCTTTTATATTTAAGATGACAAATATCTGAAACAAAATATTAATGTTTTTAATTTTTATTATATTTATTAGAAATATGCACTAACTTTCAACTGTTGTAATGAGAAAGCACTTTTCGGCGCTAGGTTTAGAGCTGGTCACCTTCCAGCTGTACAAAGTGGCTAAGTCATCCGAAAAAAGTTTTCGAATTGCAGCTCTGAGGAATTGTGCGGGACCTTCACCACCGGTTTTTGCAATATATTCTTTCTGAAAAATGATTTCATAAAAAATATAATAAAAAATCTTATATGATAAGGTAGTTAGTAAGTTTTTTTCGACGTTTTCTATACTTACAAATTGTTTGAGTTTGTCCTCATTCTCCTGTACTAAAGCATCAAAGGTATCTAAATCGGTTATTTTATTGAACGGAAGTTTTTGGGTGTCACTGAGTTCGTCCACCATTATGTTTTCACCATGGTATTTTCGACCTTCCAGTTTAACGGAAATAACTTCTTCTGTTAATTTTAAAAAATGCCGCTTATTGCCTTCCTTCAACTCATTAACTTCTTTTTTTAAATCTATAACTTCAGTTTTCAATGAAGCTATTTCATTTCGCAATTCCATTATTAAAGTAACAATGCTATCGGATTGAGGGACGTACACATTCTGCACTGAAAATAAGATTTTCTTTGTAAAGATGAAAAATAAAATAAATCAATGTTTCACTTACATGTTGTAACATTGCTTGATGGTGTATATTGGAAGTCATCTGAGACAAAAACATTATTTTGCGACATAGCTAATTAGAGGTGTAAAGAAGTAGCTGTTGTCTGAAGAATTACGCAAACATATAATTTTTTTTTTAATATCGTTAATGGTGAATTTAGTTGTTAAATCTAAGGCAATGTCAGCCGACAAATATATATTAAAGTTTTTTGAATTGATTGGATGCAAAAAAAGAGCCGTCAGGTTACTTATTTCTTTGCCAACAAAACATAAAACATTTTCCTCTTTATTAATTTCTATGATTTTAACAATTTTATTCTGAATAAGGCAAAAGTTGTCAGGTTCTCGTAGTGAAAAAAACACACCGTTCACATAAACATTTAAAATTTTGCAGTTTTTAATTTTTTCCACAAGTGGTCGACTTTGTTTTTCTTCCTTTTCTAGGTAAATACTGTTTTCTACCTGTCTTTTGTAAATTTGAGCTGCAACGTTTTGCCCCTTTCTTACTTTTCGTTTCACTGTTTGCAAATGGTTCTCAAACTTGAAAGCGCTTATATCGTCTAAATTGCCATAAAGTTTTGCATCTTCATGAATATGCAATAAGGCGTGGAAATTGTACGTTAAAAAGCTGGATTCGTACAATGATGGAATTTCGTTCACGAATGAATTTAATAGATTTTTAGCACAGTTGTTATTCTCCCTGCAGTCTTTGCTATCTAAAAGAATTCTTAAAGCCAAGGATAATTTTAAGAAATGGTTATATCTTTCTGAGCTTAGAACATTTTTTAATATGAAAGGACCCGTGTAAAGCAGAAATTGTCTTAGCTCTGTTGCTTTCCATCTTTCAAGATATTTTAAGCTTCTGGGCTTTCTCTGAAACTCCTTTGTTACATTTTTTGTGTTAAAACATAGCTCTTTTGAAATTGATTCACATTTCCATGACACTAAAGAATAGTCTTCACCTTTTTTCTTTACACAGGCATTTGATAACGTTCGCAACGTGCATATAATCTAGAGAGCACTGCGCAACAATATCTATCTTTAGTTTTTCTAATGGTGAAAAAGACTGCTTCAAATGATGTTCCGGTTGAAAACGATTTCTGAAGGTGTCGTTGGTTCTTATCGCACTCTCGCTTTCGGTCTGGAAAATAAGACGGTGCTTAACAATTTGTCCTTTCTGTGTACAGCGACTACAGGAATAGTAGCCACTATGTCCTTTAGTTCCTAAAACAAAGGACTTTGCTGGGGCATCCATAACAAAACAACGCACTTTAATATTAAAAAACTTATCAGCAAAAACCAATCCTTCTTGCATCAGATCATTAAGTTCCATTATAAATTCTTTTAAAAAATCATTTGCGCAATAGGGTTTTGAATTTCCTTCAAACACACCAATAAGGAAAACATAGCTTGATCCTACGACACTTGCTAAAATCGGCCAAGCTTGTTTAGGACTGCTTTTAAATAGCGGCAGGCCATCAATGCCAAAGTCTAGAACTATATCCAACAATTTCCAATCATTTCTTACCAAGAAATCGGTTAATCCGTTTTTTAATCCGTAGTGAATATATGTTCCTTCACCAACCTTTCTCTTAACAATAAAACTAGGCGTTTTTAAAAGAGTTCTTGCGTCTTTTGGAACTTTCATATTGCATTTAAGCAACAATAATAAAAGTGCATTAATTGCAACAAAGCTTACTTGGAATTGAATTGCCCACTTAGCGAGTCCTTCACACAAATTAAATTCATTTTGTTCACTTTCACTTTCATCACTTGAATCATAAAAACTGTCACTATCAGCACTTTTTTCATTTGAATATTGATTTGAATCGTTATGTTCTTGAATGTTTTCTTCGACATGATTCTCTGTGCTTTTTTCAGATTTATTTTTTTTTTGGGTGAAATTAAATTTTCGGCCTCTTTTTTGCCAATCTTTTTAATTGATTTTTCGCCAATCTTTTTATTTGTTTAGCTGACATTGCCTTTTTTTTAAATTTTTTTAAAATTTATTTACAATATCTTACTTTATTTATTTTAATATAGTTATGTGTTTAATTTAATAACACTTTTTAATTATTATATATATATCACTTTCACAATTAAACGATATCAACTAGAGTTGTGTCGGTCATGAACGAACTAGTTCAATTGAACGGGTCAGTCAGATGAACGATGAACGGCCGTTCAGTTTCATCGTTCAATTCCGTTCAATCGCTCACTTGCATGGTTCACTTGGGTCTTTTTAGTCAGTCGGTCACTTGTTTACCAAATAACTGGTTGAAAAGAAACAACAATACTATTGTGATGTATATGTGATGCCAGTATAATATTCTTATTTCATTTACTCATTGCCACATTCCTTTACACATTTTCATAATACGATCAGGGTTGTCAATGGCGACTTAATTTTCAATTTGGCGACATTGCGATTTATTTTTGGCTGATTTTAAAATATATGGCGATTTTGTTGTAAATTTGATAATACTAAAGGCCAGTTTACACGGTAATACAATGTATTACGACTTTGTAGAATCAAAATATTATGAAATTCTCTCCGTGTTTAAAAGAAAAAAATAAAAATCTTTTGTAAGTATAATTCATGTTTACACGGATGGTATAAGTAAAATAAAAAATAATAACAAAAAAGCAGATGGTTGCAGTTTTAAAAATTTACAAAAACAACATTAAAATTTCCTGAGTTGATTTTAGTTGTTTTTGTAATTGTAAAAAAATGCTATCACCTTTAATGTACTCCGTTAAAATACACCTCTGGTGTGATGAGAATACATAAGTTTCTAAAATGGTTTAGAAAAAAACCATTTACCGACCGCTTGTCAGATTTTTTATCCGAATTCTCTCTTACTCAATACATTTTGCTTTTACATGATAAGATTTTTCTCATTCTACATAATCTTTCGACATGTCGTAATACATTATATTACCGTGTAAACTGGCCTTAACTGCCTATTTCATGATGTCAATCGAACGTTTACGTTCGCACAAATAACATGTAAACCAAAAACAAATTTTTTAATTTTGTTTTTGTTTAATATATTATTTGTGCGAACGTATACGTTCGAGTGACATCGTAAAATAGGCAGTTAGTCCCAATTTACACAAGGGACATTTCTTGCAGGATATTTTTTGAATTCCCTTTTAATTTTACCTGAAGCGTTTACATATGAAACATTAGAAGTCAGACGGAAATTAATACTTGTATGTAAACTACAAAAAGTAAGAAAGAGAAATGAAAAATGTCCAGTACAGATAGTCATGTACTAAACACTCTACCTTTTCGCCCCTCGCCATCAATCTTCGTCTGTACAGCGAGAAATTGGGACTAATGGGTTTTTAAACGCGTTTAAGCAAAATGTTATTACATTAGAGATGACAGATTATTAAGAAAAAAACCCAACAAACAAATTTATATTTCTTTTAAGTATTAAAAATGGATAAAAATACTTTATAAAGTTATCAGAAGATTATTGAGAAAAAAAAAAAAAAATAAAACGTTAAGCAGAGTTAAAGAATCCAAGTGTGAGCATAGTATAAGCCATGAATTTGTTTTGAGACTCCTACACAAATTACAATTGTTATTTGGAAAGACTATTTCAATGTGGTATTCCATGTAATATAAATTAGTTTTTGAAAAATATATAGCTATAAGGATATGTCCGGTACGTACCATTTTAAAGAACTCTTTATGTGCATGTTATTCCAACTGTTAATGTCTGTGTTGAAAGAGTTATTTTTAATAATTAACTCCACTAAAACTCGCTTTCAAAATTGAGTGAAGTATAAACTTCTTGGCACATTATTACGAGCTATACATTATATGATATGTTGAATAAACTGAATCGTACACATTGTTTTCCAAAAAAACAGTAAGAATGCCTTACCGGTGAAGTGTATAGCATTTTAGATAAATATCCAATATTTATTTAATACTAACCACAAGAAATCGTTTTGCTGCTTTAGTTAGACTATTGTAAACTATTGTACCTTCTTTGTGTTCACCAAACATTTTAATTAATAAAATATGTATCAACGCGACTTTTTCCCATTTTTGGCAAATTTTAGCAAATAGGAAGACATTTATTTTTTAGGATTTATAAAAAATATTTTTAAAAAAAGGCTTTGGCGATTTTGAACAATCAATTTGTCAAAAAAGATCAAAATAAATCCGACAACCCTGGCTGCTATTCACAATTTTACATGAGCGTTGCCAGTTGTTCTTAATATAAAACCCGCCAAATGCAAATTTTTTATTTGAGCAGAAAATTGTAAACATATTTATTTCATTTATTTTTTAAATTAGACCTTAAAATAAATAACCAAATTCAATATTCGACAACTTTATTAATTAAAGCTTAGTCAAGTTTTAGAGCACGAAATTATTCGGGAAAGCCCATTTTAATGTAGATATAACTTAAGCATTCGTATATGAATGATGCCCGTAATTTTTAAAAAAGAAAGCTGGTCGTGTTCGTACCTAACAGTTATATTTACCTATTTCAACAATTATTTAGCATAGATGTTTTATCCTTCAGTTTTCATTAAAAAATGACAGCTTTTACACTATTAATACCTATGCACTGCTAGATTTCTTTTTGTAGAAATTACAGGCAAAAGACTGGCAAAATAAAAAAAATATTAGTTTAGAAGAAACTACTTATGAATTTTAATAGCTTTTATTTAACTTGCAATGTATGTTTGTGGGTAAAATCTTGCAACTCAAATTTAAAGCAGATTACTCGAACCGATTTAGCTGACATTTTATAACATATGTTCAGTTTGGATGACAATGAATGGTTAACTGTGTAAAGTTATTATACATCCAACATGTAAAACACCCAAGATGGCGGACTTATTATTTTAAATGCATTCCAACAATATGAGTATCAAATGGGAGGGCTTGCTGAGTGACTCTTAATCTTCAATATGGGTATCAACTGAAATGACTTACGGAGAATACGAATGCGAGTTAAAAGTAATCAAATATTTAAAAAAAAAATATATTCTTTAAATGCTCTGAAAAGAAAATATAAATAATGTAACTTAAAAACTTTTAATATCAACTTAAAACGTCGTTACATAAATTGTCGCGAGATTCACTTGTGTAGAAGATCAAGTAAATTAAATAACTTGTGGATAGTTAATTATAACTGAACTTGCTGAAAATGACGGTTGATGTGATTGATATTAACTACTAAAATTCTCAAACGAAGTAAATACGAGTACTTAAATCTTGCGACAAGCTTTTATATTTAAAAAAAAATTGTGTATTTTATATCATATAAATTGATTAATGACATAATAAGTTCGAAAAACAGGCAGTTAAAGTTTTTAAGTAATTATTTCTCTTTAAATAAAGTTACCTAAGCACTTAGAATATGAGATCACCAAACAAGTATGAAAACCGCCACGTTTAGCAAGAAATCACTACATATGGCAGCCCAGATTGTACTATGAAATTTTCTAAACAATGTGGCAAATTGCCACTGGCAATGTGTTAAAAGAAACAAATATAGTATACTGGTACAACATAAACATTTTAATAGTATCCCTACAAGAAGAGTGACCGTCATTTTACCGGTCATTTGACTGTCATTGATGACAGAAAAATGGTCATCGCGTAGAACAAAGTTTCTATCACATTCTTAAGGCCAACGTGAAAAAAATGACCTAAACTTTTGTGTACGTGTGATTTTGCATCCTTCTCTAACTTATGTATTTTATCGTCTGTAGAACATATATCTGAACTGCTTACTCTAATGTTGTTTATTAGTCAGCGTTGATTGCTTTATTCGTCACAGTTGACTGGTCACTTTTGATGGTTTTATACGTCATAGTTGACTAGTCAGTCCGAATAAATATATTAGTCACAGTTGACTGGTCAGTATTGATGAATTTACCGGTCACAGTTGACTAGTCAGTCTTGATGAATTTTACAGTCACAGTTGACTAGTCAGTCTTGACGAATTTAGCAGTCACAGTTGACGAATATATTTGAAATAAAACACAATTTATTCCAATTCAATACTTTTTATAAATTTAAATATTACATTAGAAAATAATAATAGAAATTAAATTAAAATAAAATATTTCAGTTTAGTGTAAGTAAAAAATTAAATTAATGTTTCGGCTTTTCTTTTAACAAATATTTTTTTTGTTTCGATCTGTGGTGCGCGCGTTCAACGGCCTTCTTTATGCTTTTTTCAAACTCTAAAGCGCTTTGCTTTTGAAAAATATCTGTAATTTGTAAAAATGTAGAAGTGAACACATTACTTAAGTAAGCATAGTATATGTGAAATAACACCCGTATTCAAAACAAAAATTTAGTTACTGCATATCCCCTGATTAAGGATTTCTTATTCAAAACACTTTTAAATAAACTGTGATTATCAAATGATCAGAGACATTTAAACACCTAATTAACTGCTGTCAATTTGCTATTTCCGTGAATTGAATTTAACTAAAACAGAGATGTAAAAATTTTTTTTAATCGGGCTATTTAAAAGTGTTTTGAATAAACTCATGACTAAATGGTGATTAAGCTTAATTAACATTTTAGTTGCTCACTCGATGAGCGGAGTATAATCGGAGTACACAAATTTTCGTTTTGAAGACGGTTGTAAATGTTTATTAAATTATTATTATTATATGTACATACGTCTAAGAACCTTATTAGTAATATTAAGGCCTGCCAGAGAAAGCTTTTCGCACCGCCCATCCCAATTGTACTTTGAAAGTACGTCATCCGTAAATATGGAACGGATGACGCTTCCAACATCATCGGAAACACCTTTAATTTTGTAGACGTAGTTATTCTATAAAGTGTAAAAGTATTAAAAATTAAAAAGTATGGAATATTTTTACGTTTGTTACCATTGCCTGAGCAAAAACTGAGGAGTTTAGCTTCTCCTCAACTTCCTTTACAGTCTCAGCTGTTCGAAGGGGAAGCACGCTAGCGACCTCATCAATGTCGCTATCGCTCTTTTCCCCTGTCATGCGACAGATGGAGTCCTGGGTTCTCTTGATACCCACCTTACACTCCATCAGCAGCTTGGACTGTGCCATCATTTCTGGTTTTGATACGGTCTGATAAATATTAAATTTTAAAGACAAATTAGCAAGAACAAACTGTCAGATACTTACACTCTCCTCGACCGCCTCCAACGTATTGGCAATTTTTTCTTGATTTGTATTAAGAACACCCTGACCATTGCTCAACATAGATTGGTTATACTCTATTCTTTCGAGCCGTGCTCTTAAGTCATTTTGCCCCTCAACCAGCTGCTGAAGAAGTGCTAGAATGTCTGGCATAACAAAATAATAATGACAATAAATACGATTAAAAATATATTATTAATTAAAAATGTTTTTAATTTAATTAAACTGCATTTTTTCGGTGCTTGGTCAATTGGCTCCGCTCTTAAAATGTACGATGATATCGGCAGTATTGTGTTCTTATAAAAAAAACACATACAATAACTATGTAAAAATGTAACGGAATTTTATTATTGGCATTCTTCGTTTGAAGGAAGTTATTAGTTTATTTGAAGAAAAAAAAAAAAACATTTTTATGAGTGAACCAAAAATTCCTTAATTTTCTGCGAATTTGTTACATTTTCATGAATGATATTGCGTCTGAAAGAGGTTGGCGCCATTATTATTGCTTAATATGCTAATGTACATGCAAGTGCGCACCAAAAATATCAAAGGAAAAAAAATTTACCTAAATCTATAAATATAAAAAACAACACCAATTCTTTTACTGAGAAAAAATTTATATTACAAAAAACATGAGCAGTCTAAAAAAGGTTTTTTTCTTTCTTTGTTCAAATAAACTCGAATAACGCATATTTTTGTGCGCACCTGCATGTACATTAGCATATTAAGCAATAATAATGGCGCCAACCTCTTTCAGACGCAATATCATTCATGAAAATGTAACAAATTCGCAGAAAATTAAGGAATTTTTGGTTCACTCATAAAAATGTTTTTTTTTTTTTCTTCAAATAAACTAATAACTTCCTTCAAACGAAGAATGCCAATAATAAAATTCCGTTACATTTTTACATAGTTATTGTATGTGTTTTTTTTTTATAAGAATGGTTAGGAATTTGCATAAGGCTTTGAGCAATGCTCATACATAAACTGATGCAACAAAGAAATTGTGTATTCAAAATTTTTTACTGATCATAAAAAATTTTTTCAAGGTTAAGTTTTTTTTTAGTAATTTCCTTCAAATAAGGAATGGCAACAACAAAACTCAAGTAAATTTTTTGTTTTTGTATGTAAAAATTGCCATGTATTTTTAGACAAAATGGTCTACCTGCTTCGAAAGTTCTAGTAAAATGTTTACTTGACTCATAGAAGCACATTCGAAAAAATTGTTAACAATGCAATAAATGCTATGGATTTATAAAATTTTTTTAGAAAATACTCAAGAAAACTTTGTTTGATTTAAATAATTTTTATTTGAATCGACATATCAAGAAAATCAATCAAAAGTTAGTAAATAATTCTTTCCGTGTATGTCTGTATATGAAAAAAATTTACTTTACCTTCATTATTTTTGGGCAAGGATGATGCAGATGAAGGAGTGGTATTTTGGGCATTTTCTGTTGAAGAATAACACTTTTTCTTAATTACGGACTGGTTGGCTAAAAAATAAAAGTTATGAATTTATATTTTTATTTGTGCAGCTTTGTGTTTTTTTACTTACCGTTTATTTGGGCATTCTCTTGGTTTTCTTCTCTTTCAAAAAAGTTTTGTGAAAAACTCATTTTAATGAAAAAAAGTGAAAAAATCAAATGCTTCAAGGAAACATATAGCATTAAGAAATGATATTTATGGATATATATACAAGACTAATTGAAATTAAGAGTGCGGAATTAGTGAAGAAATTCATGGAAAAGGTGGTGTACAAGCGGTATAAGAAGAAATTTTTCTTTAACAGGAATACAAAAATATTTGAAATCTATATCTTCCCGTTTGACTACGTTGGTTTTTTTACTTAACTCGCTTGCAATCACTATGCCCAGATCGCTAAACGAATTAAAGGGTTGTTCAAAATAATTTTCAGTCCTGTTAAAAACTTTGCAAACATATTCAGATATATTGACAACGCTAACTATTTTCATGGGTCCAAACATTTTGCTAAAACAAAAACTATCTTTATCTTTTTTATGATTAAGAGTAAAACTTTTCAAATTAGAAACATTCCTCGAGAGCAATTCAATTCCTTGCCTTTCTTGTAACCTAAGCCAAATTTGCTGCAAAATTTTATTTGGTTTCTTCACAATTTTTTTAATATACTGCATATAATTTTCAAATTTATATGCTGAAAAAGAATCTAACGGTCCATATTGCCTTACGCAATTTCCTAAATGAAGTAACCCATGAACATTAAAACTGACCAATTCATCACCATATAATGTACCGAAATAGTTGACAAAATCTTCTAAAACTTTTTGAGCATTATCTGACTCGCTTACATGAGACACTTCACTAGATAAAAGCCTTATACCACTGTGCAATAATAAAAAATGATAATATTGATCACTACTGACGCAATCTTTTAGAATAAAAATTCCTGTATACAACAAAAATTGCCTATATTCAGTAGACTTCCAATTACTTAATTCATCTAAACTCCTAGGAACACGGCAAAACTCTGAAGGAACATACCCCGCTATAAACTTTAATTTTTCATTGATTCTTAATTCATTTGCTTTACTAACTAAAAGTTTGAGCAACTTTTTTGTAACTCCTAAATCCACCAAATGCATACAGTCTAGAGGAAACTGAGAAACCATTCCAAAGCCTGCTTCTTCTAAAACGCTCTTTTTCCCCCTGAATGCTTCTGTATGGTGAGAAGGGCTAGATCTTGACAGAAAAGATATATCTGTTCTTAAATGGCCAACTTCTTTTGAAAAGCATACCCTTCGCTCCTTATATAATCCTTCTTGGCAACATTTGGGGCAACCATGTTTGCTATTATGCGACATTACACCTGTAACAAAAGCCCTAGCTGGAGAATCACAAACAAACAAACGAACATTAAATCGCAACAACTTTTGATTCAAACCTACTTTTACACCATTTTCTCTTAAAAACATAACTTCTGCACAAAAATCTTTCATAAAACTATCCAAATTATTTGGTTTTTTCAAACCTGAAAAGCAACCTATCATAAAAGGACTTACATTATCAAAGCCTACAATTTTTCCAAGAATAGGCCACAAAACTTTATTTGAACTTTTGAAAAGTTTTAAACCATCAATGCCTACGTCAATTAGAACCTCGTCTTTTTCAATTAGGTATTCAAATGAGCCCCCAGAAAAATATTTTTCTATGCCCAAATATAAAAATTCTCCATTTGAAATGTTGGAAATCTTAACATTATTAGTAGTTGTACCTAAAAGGGATTTGGCTGATAATGGTAAATCTTTCATTCCTACCCTTTTTAATGTGTGCAACAAGTCCTCCAGTGCAGTTTGTGAAATGTTATTCCTAATAGCCCATAATTTTATCTCGTCACATTTTCCTTTACTGTCCCTTATTTCTTCAGAATCTTTGCTGTTTTCCACAAATGGTGATGAAGCATTACCCAACTCAGTATCAGAACTATCAATTTCGTCAAGTTCTGGGTTACAATTTACACTTATTGAAGGAACAGGTTGTATAGTAGCTCTTTCACTTCGTGCACTATCTTCGCTTTCCATTAGTCTTTTATACATTTGAATATTGGACTCAAATGTCCTTTTTTCTAATGACAGACAATTCTGCAATCGTCTTTTTTTCATATTTAATTTCTATCACAAAAACTAAACTTTTATTTAATTTCTTAATATGTATTGTCTATCTTATTCTCACTTTTTTATTTGTTAATATTTTTGTTTTTTTTTATTGTCACTATCAATTTATTCTTTTTGTTTAATATTTCGTTTTTTCTTTTTTGTCACTGTCAATTTTATTTAATTTTTTATATTTATTTTAAATAACAAAAGTAATGCGCGCACGTCAAAATCTCACAAAATACCTTTCGCTTTTAAATTTTTTTCCATATTTTGCACATTCCGTTAAAAAATAAAACGATCATACATGCATTTGTTGTTTCACTCTTGCATACTCATTTCATACCTGAAGTAATTAGCGTTGCCACTACCAAATATTTCTTCCTAAAATGTTTTTTACAACAGCAATTCCCAAAATTCCACAACTTTTTTTTTAATTAATTAATTTTAATTTAGATAAATTCTTATTAAAATTAACATTTATGAAACGTATTAACGTATTTAACGTATTATTAAGTTAATATATATATATATATATAAGAAGAAAAGATTAATAAAACTTGTGCTTAAACAAATATTCCTAGTTTGGTATACAAACGGCCATCAGTGGCAACGCCAGTTGTAACAATAAAAAAAAAAAAAATAGTGCGTTTGTATTAGTTTTGGTCATCCATTTCTTGTAGGGATTGTTTCTTTTCAATCAGTTGTTGGGTAAACGAAAAAACAACTCAGAATTTTGCGTTTATTGTTTTTTATTTTTGGGTACACTCAAAAAGTTTTACAGTAACTGAATGTAATTTACTAAAATCATTTTCCGTAGAGTTAAAACTTAATAAAAATGTTGTTATTTTATAATTAAACTAATTCTTTAACTATTTCTATATGTTTCTCCAAAAAAAATATATGTTCAGTTATTTTTTATGCATAAAATAAAACTGAAATACTTAACTGCAAAGTTATTTTAAATTATTTTATTATTTACATACTTATAGGAACATGTGCACATAAATTAAAAAAACACAAATTTTTCGCTGATTTGGTAGGTAATAATGACAGATATAAATACTGTTTTAGCTGTTTTAGTATGTAATTTAAATTGAGTTAAAATTAATTGAAAAAACCTTTGAATGTATTTTTTGTAGTTTGTACATTTTAAATAACAAAAAAATTTATTAATTTTTAAAGAATTTCTCCGTTTTAAAATTAACATTAAAAAATAGCCGCAATATTCCTTTATTTTAAATGAAATTTCAGTTTTTCAAACTTAATATTATTTTGAATTTACCTACATAATATTTTGAGTGTAACATCAAACAAATATGCTATACTTGTTTATTTTAACACATTGCCGTATTCAATCAATTGTGAATGAATGAACGAAATCCACAAAAGACCGACTGACACAAAAGATAAACTGACCCAAAAGACAAGTGACCTGAAATGAACGACTGAACGAAGTGAACGAACTCGTTCACTGTTTTGAATTGAACGTTAATGACCGGTCACCTAAATGAACGATTAAGCCCAAGACTAATATCAACACCTCGACGGAACTTTTATAAATAAACAAAAATTTAACTTTGTGACATTTACTCAAAAATAAGCAAACACTGTCCCGTTGTACTTAAGAAAAAAACAGCATAACAATCAGTTTTTAATCATCTATCCGCGCAAAATATGATCATAAAATACATAATTATAATCACTTTTCAAACCCCTGCATGATCTGTATTCGATCAAGCCGTTGTCAATCATCCATATGCTTAAAATATGATCATAAATAACGGTTAAAATACTCACATTTTAAACACGAGGATGATTAATTTGCGATTGCTGTACAGTTTGTTATTGTATTTTAAATCAAACTCTATTTAAACATAAGCGAGAGTCATTTTCGAGTCTTTTTTAATCGTGTAAGCGATTAATCAGTTTTTGATCACCAAAAGTACTCGAAGAAGACCCAGCAAGGTGATTTTTTAAAAAACGATCTTCTAAATGCTAGGTGGGAAAGATTACATAAAATAATTTGTTTGTATTTTCCAAAAATGTTCGTGTATAAAAAGTATTTAATCGAGTACCGATAAGAAAACGAGTTAAGTAGTCAAAAGTGTCAATATTTTTCAACACTTCAATTATTTGCCGTCAGCTGTTGCCTTTATTTAACGAATTTTTACAAATTTTGCGTTCGCGTACTTTTTTGGACAACAGCTCAACAGGTCAATTCGCCTTGAACGCACCTATTAACTATTAAAAACATTAGTGCCAATTCACACGTTGCAAGTCTTATTGATCAGCTTGCTACCTTATAGGCGAGAGAGAGTGATAGAGAAACGTTTTTTTTCCTCTCTTCACTCTCGTTATAAAGCAGCAAGCTGATCAATAAGACTTGCAACGTGTGAATTGGGACTTAGAGTTCGTCAAAGGCATTAATGATTATAAAATAGCTAAGTAAAAAACATACAATAATTAGGAATATGTAGGACATTTTACAATTCTTTTTAAGCTGCTAATGTGACATTTAGAAGCTGTATTAAAATAAAACAGATCTAAATGATGCTGAGCCGCACTTAATTCTCCGCGGCAAATTAAGGAAAAAATTATTATCATGTGTTGCAATTTTTATTTTTTATTTCAATAATTTCTAATTCGTTGCTGGAATGAAACCATTTCATTTGCCCCTATTCATTAATGCAATTAAAATGTTCATTACTGGTACTAAACTGTTCATTTTAGTAACGAAATTTTCATTTTTCATCATTAATGATACGAAACACGTTACAATCGGGCTACGAAAAACTTTGAAGTATTTTTTGAGGTATAAGTCCGTACAGTAAAATATCACAAGTAAACGTTTCCATTAGGGAAAATATTAAATTGTATGTTTAATCAAAATTTTTATTATTCATTAATAAATTATAGAAATTAGAGCACTCACCAAATTTAGATGATATTTTTACGTAGCCCCAATGCATTTTTACGTTGACAAAGAAAATATTATTTTTCTATTTTGTTAAGAAATCAATAAAAAAAAACATGTAAATTTTCATATTATTCGAATGTGTATTCTAAGTCAAATTACAATCCTCAAAAGCTTTTATACTTAATAGTAATAGTCTTATTCCTTCAATATTTTCCAGGAATATTTTCTATGCACTATCAGAATTTTCGTTTGTATATTTCTGTTGCGAGGCTTACTTTAGCTATCCTTTGGCTAGCAAGTAATTTCTAAAGAAAATTTATACAACTATTAGATACCAGCAGAATGCATTTTCGGCCCCGCTAAGGACTTCGTCAAGAAGTAAAAACTCGCCTACAAATAATGTGTTGAGTAATCAGAAAAACATAAAAGCTATACTTACAATTATACTGAAAGAACTAATGAATTTTACAAAATGAACGCATTCAAAGGTAAGTCATTATTTTTTTACCACATACATCCAGAAAAAATTAGTTATAGAAGTTCTTATTGAAGAAGCTATAGAAAAAGCTACTAAATAATGAGTGAAAGAAGCAATTACATACATACTTTTGAAAAAGTAAGCGAAGTTTTTACTGGTAGTTTAGACACAAATTTTCAACAAGATCGGTCAAAAAGTTTCGGAGTTAGAGGGGGCAAAAATTTTACATTTTGGACAAACAGGTGTTTTTTGTCATCCATGTAACTTATTACCTATTGGTGTTTGCAATGTTTGTCCCAAGTAGCTTAGATAGCTATTTGATCAAACTTTTAAAACAAAAAAATTTTGTATACACTATTCAAACATTTTATCAGTCAACAAACGACGAAAATTAGCGGCCACACTATCAAACATGCGAAGAAATACCACGCTTAACCCTTTCGGGACGGCTTCTAATTGCAATGTTATAAGGATATTTGTGTATTCAATATATTAAAGACCGACTGGAAAAACATTCTGGCAAGGAAATGTGGCGCTCCAATAGTGGTGATACTATGGTGGGGCCGGTACAACATTATACCGTTTGTTTAATAATGTACCGTCTGTTGAGGTGGAACAAATACGTAGTAACCGTCCTAAAAACATAAATTAGGTACATACAAAATAAAAAGAGTTCAACAAAAAACAAAACAAAGCCAATCATTTATGAAATTTTGTTATTAAAAAAACAAAAAAAAATCATTAAAAATAGTGGAATGCTGCACTGCGTACATATCGTACAAATAACTTTGAGTTTTTATTTTTTGCTACATACAACGAGTACAACGCATATGGTTATACCCTGAATGGGAAGGAGTAGTCATTATACAGGCTTAGTTTGAGGAACTATTCTTTCCGATCGCCGAATGGCTGTATTTTCTAAAAAATCGTGCAATGTATGTAAAACGGGTTTTCGAAAAATTCAAAAATTTCAAGGCCCGGAATTTCGAAACCCCGTTTTAAATACATTGCACGATTTGTTGGTCTTAGAAGATGCCTAGTGAAATTTGATGCATAAAATATTCGTAGAACATGTTAATCCTCTAAAGTACCGTTTTAGTATACTTTTGAGTGAAAGTTAAAAAAGCACACAAATTAACCCTTTAATGAGTGTTAGAGGGTTAATATATTTTAAGAAAATAATCGCCATACAATTGTACTGAAGACATCTGAAATAGTATTTTAACTCAGAAGTACATTTAGTATATTTTTTTTACTTATACCAAACGCTTTTAGGGGCCGATATTTCGGGAACTCGAGCTAACTTTTCAAAACTCTTTAACAGATTTGCTCTGTCAAATTACTTTATTTTCTGTACAATTTACTTCATTGCTAGCCAAAGGATAGCTAAAGTAAGCCTCGTAACAGAAATATACAAACGAAAATTCTGATAGTGCATAGAAAATATTGAAGGAAAAAAGTATAAAAGCTTTTAAAATTGTAATTTTTCTTAGAACACACATTCGAATTAATATGAATATTTATATTATAAATGTTACTCACCATGAAAAATAAATTCCCAGATTCTGTTAACCGGATTATGTATTTCTTTTTGAAAATAACTTGAAAAGAGTAAAATTCCAAAATATCATAAAATCATCTTTTTTAAAACACAAATAACGGTTATTTTGAAATATCTAGAAATGTTAACATAAAGATTAGGTCTCAGAAACATTTGGTCACAACTTTGTTGAAAATGTGTGACACAGTTAGTGGGTGAGTGGTCTATCTTGTATTACATTAGGTGAAGGGTATGAAAGATTTGGCACAGCCGAGAATAGCACTCTTTCGTCTTTCGTTATTTTATTAATACCCTTTTTCAAGATAAAAACTTGTAGTTAATAAAAGTTTTACGAAAAAAATTTTGGCCCTAAATTTGTAAAACGCAAAAGCATCGCCAAAAATTATATTGAAAGCAAAAACAAAATCGAAAATATTTCATAATTTTGTTGTTGTTTTCTATTGAAATGAATATTGAATTTTTAAATTTTAAACGCTGCATATCTTGTGGCGTTGATAATTTTTAAACGCAATATGTATTTCTGTAAAAAGCAACAACAAAATTTTGAAAAATTTTTGACATTGTTTTTGCTTTCAATGTTATTTTTGGGATTGCGTTGCGTTTTACAAATTCAGGGCCTTTATGTCAAAAGCTGAAAATGAAGTAAATCATTTAATGATTTTATTTCGTCACTAATGTAAATGTAACCTATACCTATGTTTTTAAATGTTTTGACCACTTTAAAGGATTTGACATTTAATTCTAAAATAATTCCATTCCATTTATTTTATTAACAAGATTTTCCGTATGACGTGCTAAATTCCCAATTTCTCATATTTGATAAATACACTGAAATTTATTGTTATTGTTGCTTAGGCCAGCTCACCAGGGAACCTTTTCCAAAGATTTTAGAAAAGCTCAAAATATTTTACAAATAAAACCTTAAAGCGAATAAGAATTATAAACCCTCAAAGTCTTACTTGTAACATTATCAAGGCTTAAACAAAACCCAACAACAGTGAGTTTATCTCTTCTTACATTCCCCATTACATATTTAAAAAAAAAACCTAAAAGTTATGACCGACAGATTATAATAACTTTTTTTTTTTTAATGAAATAATTAAAACATTTTATTTTTAATAAAAATATTTTTTTATTATTCAATAAACATAACTAAATTACTAAAAATATTCATTGCGAATCTGCAATTTCACAAAGTCTAGCTAGTAAACTTGTTAATTGCAGTAAGGAATTTAAGCCGTCAACGACTTTCATATGCGTCACTCCAATTTCACGAATAAAGTTCAACTTCAAATGCTCATCCACATTTAAACGTTTACAAACTCGAAATATATTACCAATAATATCCTCAGCAGCATAGCCAAAACGCCACAATTTCGCCAATATCTTGTAGGCTTTGTGTATGTCATTTTGTGCACAATGTTGCAACATATCCTGTATAAGCATAGGATGAGGTTCATCACAAACTTTGAATACATTTGGTCCAGTTATTTTACCAAAACCTTGAGCTGTAGATTGTAGATTATTTAAACCCTGTCTCATATCACCCTGTGCCGTAAATACTATAGCTTCGAGGCCTTCTTCATCATATTCGAGATTTTCACGTTGACAGACCTCTATTAGTTTGGCCAAAATCTGAGCATCTGACAACTTTGTAAAGCGCAACATGGCACAACGAGATTGTATGGGTTCTATAATTTTTTCACTCGTATTACATGCCAAAGCAAAACGTGTAGTATTACTATATATTTCCATGGTACGTCTTAGAGCCTGCTGAGCACCCTCAGTCATACTGTCAGCCTCATCAAGTATAACAATCTTATGGCGTCCACGGGGTAATGTGACCTTTTGCTGGGCAAACATTTTTATCTTATTACGCACAACATCAATTCCACGTTCATTTGAGGCATTCAATTCTAAAACAGCTTCTTTATAACTGTCGCCAAGTAATATTCTAGCCAAACACTGAATGGTTGTAGTTTTCCCTACACCAGGTGGACCCTATACCGAAGCACATATGTTTATCTAGTCAATTTTTTAAGTTATTTACTTACCGCTATAATTATGTTTGGAGCATTGCCCTGGGTAGCAAATACGGATAAACGGACTACAGTGTCTTCATTGCCCACTATTTCATCAAATTTAACCGGTCGATATTTTTCAATCCTACGTAATAGTAAATATTGGATATTAAATGTTGTGGAACAAATCTAGTTTACCAACGCAGCTCCAAATAAAAAAAAAAGTACGCAGGCTGATAGAAAATTGAAAAATAAGAAGAAAAAATAAAATAAAAAATTTAGCGGAAACGCTTAGTTTTCAAGTTATGGACGTTTTAAGTTTTTATATAAAGGTCCGATTTTCCACTACATTTTTATCGTTATATGACCAATATTGGTATCATTTCAAAGCTTTTGACCATATCTTTTTAGATATACAAAATTTATTTGAAAATTACTATCTCTTTACCTCACATTACATTCTTTTTGCATTTTACATCAAAATATTACAGAAGTGCACCAGGTTAGTATGTAGTTTATTTAAATAAAAGTGTAATACAAACGTAATCAAATTATAAACATGGGCGTCGCAAACGAAAACACTCCTGCATAGCCGACCTTCGGCCGGGCGCAAGGACTTTCTCCTCTATGGTATAGCAAAAACCGGCTTCGCTAAGTAAAGCTTCTCTGCATAGCCGGCCTTCGACCGGGCGCAAAGATTTGCTCCTCTTTGGTATGACAAATACCGGCTTCGCTAACTAAAGCTTCTCTGCATAGCCGGCCTTCGGCGGGCGCAAGGATTTTCTAATCTATGGTATAGCAAGAACCCGCTTCGCTAAGTAAAACTACTCTGCATAGCCGGCCTTCGGCCGGGCGCAAGGATTTTCTCCTCTATGGTATAGCAAAAACCGGCTTCGCCAAGTAAAGCTTCTCTGCATAGCCGGCCTTTGGCCGGGCGCAAAGATTTGCTTCTCTTTGGTATGACAAATACCGGCTTCGCTAACTAAAGCTTCTCTGCATTGCCGGCCTTCGGCCGGGCGCAAGGATTTTCTCCTCTATGGTATAGCAAGAACCGGCTTCGCTAAGTAAAGCTACTCTGCATAGCCGGCCTTCGGCCGGGCGCAAGGATTTGCTCCTCTTTGGGATAGGTAGTACCGGCTTCGCTAAGTCAAAAGCTTTAAAATGATACCAATATTGACCATATAAAGATAAAAATGTAGTGGAAAATCACACTTTTATATAAAAACTTAAAACGTCCATAACTCGAAAACTAAGCGTTTCCGCCAACTTTATTATTTTATTTGTTCTTCTTATTTTTTAATTTTCTACCTACCTAGATACTTTTTTTTTTATTTGGAGCTGCGTCGGTAAACTAGATTTAAGCCAATGTTGTTTTTTATTTTTAATTAACTTTATTCTTACCAAGGCAAGTTACGCCTTTTATTTTCTTCTGCAGTTAATTCTACTTCTGGCATGTTTTATTTCATTTATTTAATCAATTCAATTACAAAAAAATATGTATTAAAATAAATTGTGTTGTGGTTTATTTGCGCCAAAACAAAATAGAGCTGCCACATGCGTTGAAAACATAGGTGTTTTTAATTATTAAACTCTGCGTTTTTATATTCTTCATTGCTAGTGGTGAATAAGGGTATAGAAGAGGGCAAGGCGAATTAACTCGCCTTGTCCTCTCAATTAAAATATGGCGCAACTCCTATTAAAAATAATAACCTTTAAAGCAATACAACATAGTACATTCTTCCCAACACATTTCACAGTATATTGCACTTCTTTTCTGAGCCGCTTTTTATATAATATTGCATTTGAAAATGTGCGTTCAATTGATGTCAGCAAACTTTAGTTTCGTTCTTAATATTGGCTATATTTTCCCAAGAAATTTAAATATGTTCAGTTCTGAAATGCTTTATATCTGAAAGATCCGCTAGAAAACGGAATTGAGAATAGATATAATTATACTAGTTTTCTTAACCGTGTGTAAATAACAATAATAACAACAGTATTATGCTAATGGTTTTTCCGGAAACAATATTTTCTGGAGTGAAGCTGATTATCACTTTTAATGTTTTATTTTCAAAACAAAATTTAGTTCTTAATGTTTCGCATATTATCGAGTTTTTTACTTTAAGTTTAATTAAATTTAAGTTTTCCACTAACATATTATCCAATGCATCCTTTTTTATAAATTTTCTTGCCACTTGTAAGAACAAATATCCCATTCTCGAAAGCAAATAATGAATCCTGGCGTCCACGCTTTGCATTTCAATATTAACGTCGTTAATTATTTAAAAAAAAAAAACGGCAACATAAATTTTGCAACAAACACATGATGACCAAAGCCTGCTATCGAAATGATCATATTACATTAAAAAGCTCAAAGGATAAAAATGTACTGAAAACAACGCGGGGTACTGCGGTATTTTTAATATGAAAAAGTACTGAAAAAAGTACCAAAGTACTGAATTTTTCAACACTGATTTAAATATATACCTTGGATATTACCATTTATTTTCCTCTCTCTCTTTAAACAACTCGACTTGCCATGCAAATAACAGGACCAGTCCAAACACGCGTGTAAAGAGTAGTCCACAAGGGACCAGGACTAGTCCAAAAGTAACCCAAACGTATGGAAAAAACCTGGTCTATTTAACATTACGATGTCCTAGGAGAGGACCATATAACCCACCTTTGGACCACTAAAGCTTCGTACAGACGATGGTCGGATCTTACAATATTGGTAAGCAGCGTTGCTTAAATTGCATTAAAATTGGCTAAAATGTCTTACAACTGTGTGAACATTGTAAGCTGATTTGTATTTGCAGATGTGCAAAATTAATGCATCTGACAATGGACCATTGTCAGAAAAATTTTGCTGTTGGCAACGCCTGCTTACAATATTGTAAGATCTGACCATCGTCTGTACGAAGCTTAAGGAGTAGTTTTAAAACTACTCCATGGTATACTCAAGAGGATTAGTTTTGAATAGTGCTGGGAAACTATCGATAGACTATCGATATTATCGATAGTCTTAAAATATCGAAAATATCGATAGGAAAAATATCAATATCGATATTATTATTATTTAAAATACAGCTATGAAGACATGTTACAGCAGCTATACACACACAGTTTTTTGCCGCAAATTTTTACTTGCTATTATTAATTCGCGATGAATTACAGCAATGAATACAAACAACAAGAATGGCAAGTGGGATGGTTTGTTTAGCAGTGATTTTTACTGCTAATTAAAGGACTTTAAGTCGAAATTTTTACATGATTATATAGGGACTGAAATGGCAAATATTTTTGTAATGTTGTAAAAAAAATTCAAATCCAAATGCAATTGCAATTGCAAGCATAAGACAAAACAATGAACGACCATTAGAGGCTAAGTCCGTTAGATTGATTACCTTTTTGGGTTTAGAATTTAGAAAATTTTTTAAAGTTGCAATGGAATATCTTAGGCCCAGAACAGACGGTAAAACGCAACTGCAACGAAACCCTTTAGAAATTATTATTTTGAAACCAGTTTCAATCGTTTTCCACACACCCTGCAACCTAAATTGTACCAGAGTATAATAAAATTATCACAATCATTTCGATTTTCTTTGAAAACAGATGAAACGCAAACACGAGTTTCCTGCACGCCGGTTTCAATGCAACTGATTTCCAATGCATTTCAAACCGGTCTCAAAATGGTCGCGTCGTGTGTGGTCCCTCAAAGGAGTCTATGGCATAAACTCGAAAATAACTAGAAGTTGCAGTTTCGTTGCAGTTGCGTTTCACCGTCTGTTCTGGGCCTTATAGCCCCTGTTACTTTGCTTCCTTCAGAAAAGTACTTATCAATTTTTAAAAAACTGCCTTTTTATATAACGTCCGTATATATGTACGTATATATGTACATAAGTCTTATACATTCAATAAAGTGATAAAAACAACGAACGGTAGCCTTATAAAAAAATAATTAAAGTTTTCCAGCAAAAGTAACATTCAGTCGATAGTAATATCGATATATCGATAGTTAAATCTGAAATATCGATAGTTGAAAATATCGATAGTATCCCAGCACTAGTTTTGAAGTCGTTTAGAAACGAAAGCATGGCGTTAAAAACGAAGACATGGCGTTAAAAACGAAGACATGTCGTTTCACTACAAACACTTTTTAACAATGACATGGTCCATGTTTGCATTACATCGGACCAGTCCATGGAGTAGTCCATTTTAAAAAAAGATTTTAATCATTTATCAGAAATCCAGGTATATTATGAATAAAATAAGACATGAAATCATGAAGATCAGTAAACAAAATGTTAACTAGACGTGTTTGAATAAACTATTTGGATTCAGCACGCTAAAGTCAACTTGTTTCTTGATGCAGGAATTTCGATTCTGTTTAAAAATCAAAAAACTCAGACTAATATTAAATAAATGCTGCTTGATTTCAGAAATATCTTTCTTGTTTTTAATAAAACTAAGCTACTTTTGTATTTCTTGTTTTAAGACATTTTTGATCATATACCAAAAACGTGAATTTTTTGATCATGAGAAAATGTTTCTTTATTTAAGAAAGTTTTACTTAATACGAACAAAACAAGTTAAAATCAGGAAATTATTTTTGAATTTTTTTGTTTTAAGAAACTCAATGGATTACTTTAGAAAATAATAAACTTCTTTCTTTGTATAGTATGCATTTCAGATTAGTATACATCAAAAGAAATTAAAAAACGGAAACAAATTTTGGTATAATGTGTCTTGATTTTAATGTTTTCAAAGAAAAGTACAAAAATGCTAGGTATCTATAAAAGCGCTAACTTAGCGCTCTTTAAAAAAAAGCGCTAAGGAAGAAATATGCGCCTTTTCGATACTTAAAAAGCGCTAAATCTAACGCCAAAGGCGCTAAATTGGCAACTCTACAAACAAATGGATTGGCAAAAATGTCAAAATTTGTTACGAACCGTTTCGTGGCGAGCTTTCAAACTTGGTAATTGGCCTAAACGACCTCAGGAAGGTCCCACCCCTTCTCACCAAACACATATATCTTTACAAACAGCTGTCACAAAAATTCAGCATATGGGACACAAATGGAAGATCGAAAGTATCGGAATTCATATTTATGTATAATTCTTTTTCTTAAAGTAATCTTTGGCCTACTTTCCATTACGATCTGGTAAATATATATCGTACTTTAAGGTTTTTCTTCCTTATTTTCTAAATTTTTAACAAATTATTACAAATTTAACAATAAGGGTGTGTGTGAAACGGTAACAAAGTTCTATGGTGAAATGAAATTTGTTTGTGGTAGAAAATTTTCATATATGTGCTGTGTGAAATTGTAACATATTTGACAACGTAAAATTTTGACATAAAGAAAAAAACAATAACTAATAGTTTTGTGAAAATTAATAAATTAAACAAACGCCTAACAATTATCATTTCTATTCTGTTGGAAATGAGATCGTCCCAACTATTTGATGAATTCGTTCTGATATATTAACAATTTTTACAAAAAGTGTGGGCAAAAAAGCTTATACATATTTAAATACTTACATCTTGTATAATTCTTTTTAATTTTTTTTGCCGCTGGTCCTGCTTCCATATTATTTTTTATTTTGTTTAAACAAATTTGATGAAAAAAATAATTTTGTGGTTGTCAAAAATGTCTACACTAATGTCAAAATTTATACTAGCCCCCAGGGCTAGTGAAATTTTATTCACCTCAATAGTGTCAAAATTTTACATCCATTAGTACTTTGCTACCGTTTCACACACACCCTAACGGACAAATTAAAAAATTTTTTATTCAAAAACAAAAAAATATTTTTCAAATCAAACTTGATCTATTACAATATAAATAAATTTTTAACTTTCGTTTCTATTTTTATAAATTAAGTGTCTATAATTTTGTGCTACATTTTCAGTGTCTGACTTAAAATTAATTCTCGAAATTGTAGGAACCTTTATAATTTGTTACATTTCTCACATAAATCTACGTTTATTATTATTTTCTGTATTTAAAACAGTTGTATTTTCAAAATCTGGATAGTGGTTTAGTTAACACAATGAGTTGATAAAGCTGTTTTTTGTGATGAAATATTTCTATATTTTTGATCTGATTTATGTCCTGCTTTCCTAGTTTTTAGTTTATTTTTTGTTGTACCTATATACTTTATTACACTGTCATTAACCTTACATGGTATTTTATAAACAATATTTGACATATCCATCTTCTTTATTTTGTATTTAATTTTAGTAAATAGTTTTCCTACTGTGTTAAAAGATTTATGAGCTATTTTGTATAGTTTGCTATCATATATATTTGATTGTTCTAATCTTTCTGAAAATTTTGGTATATATGTTACCGACTTATAAATCCTCAGTTCTGTAATACTATTTCGGTTATTTATTCTTCAATTATTATGTTGCATTAATAAATCTGTTATTTACTGTTTAGGAAAGGTATTATCAGTTAAAATACCTGAAATCTTCCTTTATGAAATGAAATATGAAATTCTGAATCACCTATTTTTAGAACTCTTTCTATAAAATTTTTAGCTGTATAAATAATTATTCTCTTTGGATATTTCGAGAAATAATTAATAATTCTACAAGAAGTTGTTGGTTTTTGAAACTAATCTATTAATACCCCACTATTCCCTTTTAATTGTAAATTTAATGTCTGAATGAAATGAGTTAAAAATATCTAACATTTGCTCTATTCCTGAATTAGAAATTATACAAATTATACAGTACGTTGTATTGATGTTGATAGTACCCCCTGCAACGTCGGCACAGCATCGTGGTGATTGTCTTTTGCTGCCTGGGTTACTACCAAGGCCTATCCAATAGGTCTGCTTACCTCTACAACAATAAAACAACACAAAAAACCACAGGCATTTTGTTTGTGTAAAATTCCTCGCTGTTGTTAAAAACTTCCTACTACATAGAGGAAACAGAAGGAAAAATGTGCCCTGCAAACAATTTCCATCGCCGAATCATCACCCGCGAATCACGGGCAAGTTGTTTAACATCGCTGCGATGCTTCGCGTGGAAGTTAAATGCGATCCTCTGGCGAATCGCGAAAACGTTCGCATGTGTCAACCACGCGAATCGCGGTGAACATCTTGTACCGCGATTTTGCTAATTGCCCTTGAAACCAAATATTTATTTTCCCGTTACCTTAACAAAACAACAAAGAAAAAAAAATTCTATTGAAAGTTATAAAAAAACACTGATGATTGCCGCTACTTGTGTGCGCTCGCATATTCATCGCCTAGTTGTAAGGCGTAGGCGATGGTTAGCGATTCGTATTCCCTGAATAGGATCGCGTAATCATCGCCAAACAAGCAATCGCCCAAAAATTTCAAAAATGTTTGTAGGGATGTTTTGTGTGCATGTATTTTTGGCAAAAAAAAACCCAAAAACCCAGCTAGCATTTTGTATCATAATCTTATCATTTAGGAATCAGCTTCAAGGGCAAAATACCCGTATATGAGCTCATTTTTCAATCATAAATGATACTCTCGTTGTGAGAAAATGGTACCCTACCGATGAATCACCTGAAAGAATCATTTGTGATACAATTTTCAGATTCCTATTTGATCATTTTAATGTAAGTTTTTCTAAGGGCACTGCTACACGTTCAATAAATATCGTGATATTTCTAGTATCACGATATTTATTGAACGTGTAGCATGCAATATTGATGGATCGCATTCCATATCGCAGAATGGCCTAAAATATGAAATCCAGATCGCGGATCGTGGATTGCGTTATAAATATTGGACTTGTAGCATTTTCATGATATTAAATCATGATACGTCAGTAAAAACTGGCAAATAAAAGAAAATACGCAGTGGAAAAAATTAAACAAATGAAAAGTAAAACGCAATTGACAAAATTTTTGTATTTTTTGCTCAAAAAAGCATGAAAAAGCAAGCAAAATAGGCTTTCTTTTGGGTTTCTCGCGACATTGATAAACGACCCGCACAGCACAAAAATAACATTAATACTGACGCGATAAATATTGAACATGTAGCATATGCCCGTGTTCCATCAATATTTTAAAATGGATCGCGATCCAAATATCAAGATATTTATTGAACGTATAGAAGTGCCCTAATCATTATTGAATCGTTTTTGTCTCATTTTTTAATCGTAAATTATATATTAATAATCAAGGCTTCGTTATAATGTGCCAAATTCCCATTTCATACTATTGACAAACTGAAGTTTATAGTTGATGGGATAAGCTATTCCTATGCGCATTTCATCCAAAGATTTAGAAAAACTAAAGATATTATGCAAATAAAACTGTTAAGCGAATAAGAATTATAAGCTTAAACAAAAACAATAAACAGTGAGTTTATCTTTTCTTACAATCCCGACCACAATTGGTTGATTTTTTGTCAACTCCAAATGTAGTTGTAAGTGGGTAAAGAAAAAATATGAGAGTGGGTCAATTTGTTCGGGCCCAAAAAAAGTGACAAAGCGTATAGCAAAAACTTAATCTACGGAAAATTCTAAGAACTTTTCCTAAAGAAACCATGGTTCTAAAATCAAAATCGAGCTTCCGGTTTTTGACTTGAAAGTTTAGTGCTCAGAAAATCTGAAAAAAATAATACTTTTTGGAAATATTTATTGCAATACGTGAATAGTTGGCCTGTATCGCTGAAAGAGGGCTTGTTCAAAAGGAAATTTTCTCGGCTTTATATATCTGTGCTCATTTTTAAAAAATTCTGTACATAAATAAAAAAAAGTATTTTATATTTTTTTAACCCAATTTCCTATTTTAAATTTACTACCTTTTTAAAAAAGAAACTAAATGAAAAAAATAAAATAAAATTACCCAATAAAAATTTTTCTCATTTTGCGAAGCACTAATGGTAGGGTATGTACATTTAAAAAAATAAGCGCAATGTTATGCGCTACGAAATAAGACATACAGAAATGCAGTAAAGAATGTAAGTGAAATAACTCTCAACAACTTAAAAAAATAGCATTCGGCATTCCCTTACTACGAAGCAGGTTTGTAAGGGAGAATACTAAAAATAACTGTGATCGTTACATCTAACAATTTTTATATGCTTTATGTGTCATAAATGTATTGTTTCAAAGTGGGAACTCGCCATATAAAATGCATGTTTTCCGTAAGCGCAATGGTAAGCTAAACTTTTATGTTTCTCCCTTACAAACCTGCTTCGTTCGAAGCTCCATTTTTTATTGGGTTACGACTTCAATAAAAATTTATTAAAAAGAAAAAATACTGCCCAAACCAGAAATTAAACCATTACATCCTGGGTCACAAGGCCCAACATAACCTTTAAACCATAACAGACTTTTTAACTTTAAATTGTGTGAACGATAGAATTACAAACTTTTCAGTTTCTCATTGCCTATTTATTTTTTGTTTTTAAATTATGGCCCTTATTATGTAAAACGCAACGCCAAAGAATTACATTGAAAGCAAAACAAATTCATAAATATTTTGTAATTTTGTTGTTGCTTCAGGGAACTGAGCGATTTGTACAATTGCTTACCAATGTTTCCCACGTGCCATAGAATGTAATCGAGATGATATTTTGGCAGTTACTATTAAAAGTCGCAACAGAATACCACGAATAGATAGCAAAAAACATATTGTATGTAAATTGCAGCTATAGGCCGAAACTAATGGCGATTTCTTTTCTGAGAAAAATATGTTACAGTATATACATGTAACATTTTCTAATGTTACCTAAAATCACTCGAAGTGTTACATGTTGTGCAATTTCAATAGAACACAATTAGAGCTTTTATTTACAACTATTACACTTTCATCATTAATGTACTTAATAAGCGATTTTTAAAGCTATTTAAGCAGTTTCTGCATGCTATTACGGGGTGGAAACAAATATTAACATCACTAATGGCTTATAAAAATTAAAACGATTATAATATAAATAGACTTTTTTTGATTTTAATTTGTAAATATTTTTATATTTTGTTTTAAAATCAATTTTTAACAAAATTATGAGCGGTATGAATTATGACGAACAAAATAAAACATTTGTTGTACAAACAAAGTAGTAAGCACCAAAGTTTTAGAACAGGGCAGTTGAACACCTTAAGTTAAAGTAAGGGTAAAACATGCAACATGTTTTGCATGTTTTTCATCAACATATTCACAAAAGAACTTGAAAATTTTTCCCACAGTTGTATTTTTTGTACAAACGAACACAAAAATGTAGAACATGTAACATTAATGCAACATTTTTCTCAGAAAAGAAATCGCCATAAATTTATTTACCCCCGGCTTGGCCAGTATTTTTTTTTTATAAATTTTTATTTAATCGGTTCCTTTTTTAATTTATTTTTTATTTTTTTTATTTTCAGTTTTTGCTTAAATTTTATTTAAAGAAATTTTCGTTTAATTAAGTTTTGATTAATCAATTCTATGGCATTTTGACAAAACATCTTAAGTCAAAATTAAAAAGTTGAAAAAAATGGTGTTAATCGTACAAATTTTCATTAAAAAACTTTTTTGCTTACGTTTTTAAAATTATGTATTGTGAACAAATTTTTTTTTTAGTTTCGGTTTATTTTATTTTTAACAGAAATGCTTTTTTCACCGAGTTTTTTTAAAATCTTTTTTGCTCTCTCTTCACTTAAGATGTTTTGTCAAAATGCCGCAGAATTATTATATTTTAATCAACTTTAAATTAAAATTTAGTTAAATTATTTTATTTAACTTTTATGTATCAAAATTGTAACAGTTTTAGGTTTCTTATTAGCTTGACTATGATTATTTTGACAAAAACCTCTTAACCTTTATTGATGTACAGATTTTTCTAAAAATGAGTACAGATATAGAAAGCTGAGAGAATTTTCTTTTAAACAAGACCTCTTTCAGCGATACAGGCCAACTATTCACCAATTTCAATAAATATTTCCAAAAAAGTTTTATTTTTTTCAGATTTACTGAGCACCAAATTTTCAAGTCAAAAACCGGAAGCTCGATTTTGATTTTAGAACCATAGTTTCTTTAGGAAAAGTTCTCAGAATTTTGAGTAGATTACGAATTTGCTATACGCTTGGTGGGTAAAAAAATTGACCCACTCTAATATATATATATATATATATATATATATATATATATATATGTATGTACCTATTTCATATCATTTTTTAATTGTAATGTTTTTTTTTTTAATTTTTCTCCGAAAAATAAGCGCCGTTATGAACCAAACAATAGTAATTGGGTTTCGCAAAGAAGATAAGAAGCAATATGCACTAACATTTTAGTTTATAAATTGTCAATAATTTTTGGGCTTCCTTTTTAGCCAAGCTCTTTTTTGTTTGGCTGACATGAAAGTTTCCATTTTTATATTTTTTCATTTGGCAAAAACAAAAATTCAAAATATTTAAAAATCATTATTTAAACATATTAATGGATCATATATGAATCCTTTTTTAATCGCTGAGGTGATAAATCATTTGGGTGATTTTTACAAAAAATAATCAGCCAAATGCTAGCTGGGAACGTAAACAAAAATATACATGTATAAGGAAAATGTAAACAACTTTTGACATCATTGAGGAATAAACCAAATAAACATCTGGCTTCTTGCGCAGACCTATTGGATAGACCTTGGTAACTACCAAGGCGAATTTATTACAGGTGGTCTTAAAAGCCCTGCTGATAACTTTTTTTTAGCTAAAATCGCTATTGGATGTCAAAATTTTGTTTATTCTCTTTTATTATCTTTGTTTCTGTTTTGTTTTATTTCTGTTTTCGACATTGTACAATGATTTTACAAAAAAAAATTGCTTGTGGGTTTTGTACGAGTTGTACTTAATGTAGTACCGATATTACCTGGGATGAATTCGCCTTGGTAACTACTCAGATTCTACTTTTTGACAGCTGCGTAGACAGCGAAAAATCGTGTAACACGTGTTGTGGACCTCTAGGGTCAAGGCGAATTTATAACAGGTAAGTGCAACTCTACAACTACAAAACAAGGCGAATTAACTCCATGTATTTTGTTTTTGCAATTTTCTGACTTGTTGTCAAATTTCAGTATAGAAACAAAACAATATTTTGACGTTTCACCATTTTTTTTAATTCGCCGTGGATACAGCTGATGAACGGCTGACGAGTTGAGCTTACCTGGAGTTAATTCGCCTTGTCTAGGGTTTTGTTTGAAAATTTTGAGAAAAAAATCATTTAATCAAATATTGGTCAAAATTTCATCAATAATAGGATAAAATCGTAGTTCTGGCAACGCTATCCACATTATTTATTTAAACAGTGTTGATATTTTGTGTAGGAAAATCCTATTTAGTAAAAAATTTAGCAAACATGCATTTAGTATTTTTTAATCAAGTGGCAAAACAGAATCCGGACGTGTGTGTGTGCGGTAAAATTTATAATTTGTAAAAAATATAAGAAAAATTGCATAAACCCGAAAAAAACTACAAAAGCCATGGCAGCGAGATTAATTCAAAAGATTGTAAGCTAAAAATAACATTACTAATTAATGTTTTATACAGAAATAAAACGTGGTTAATAATTCATTTGAATGAAAACAACTAACTCTGAGTTAAACAAATCCCAAAACCAACCCAACACTATCCAAGAAGTTTTTCCAATTTTTTTTTTGCTCTTTTTGCTTTAATTTTAGTTAAAGAGTATTGGAATTAAGAGCGGCCGGGAAACTCTAGAAGTGGCCAGACATTCCAAGGTACTATTAGAGGTGTCTGTTTTTTTTTTAAATAGGTTTTATAAAGTAGGCTTTAAATTAAACGCAAAACTGACTTTAATGGTGCTTCTAAATTTTTTTCATATAAGAGTTTACTTGCGGTTGTTGTCAAAATATTTTACATAACCATTCGCAGACTAAAACGAAAAAATTCTGTAAATTTAGCAAACATTTTTTTTAAACGTAATTTTGTTTATGAAATAAAGATTTAAAATTTTTTTTTTATTTTAATTTTTTGGAAATTTTTGTTTATATGTAATAATTAAGGATTTTTAAGAATTTTCTTAACCTCAACTTTGACTCAATTTTTGTGCAAAATTTCTATCCAGTATGCCAAAGATTTGTTAGCAATTATTCTAACTTAATAGGTACAATCATTTATACCTATTTTTTTTTTCTTTTGAATTAAATGATATTGTATTGTAATTGTTGGCATTTTGCTGCCTATATTTCTTATGTAATTTCATTGCTTTTTGTTTTAGTTTTTTTACACTATTAAAACTGTTTTAATTAGCATATACAGATGGGAAAAATGGGCATAGAAGACGATAGATGACTGCAATTGTTTGTGCATATTTCAATTTATCCAATTCATTTGTTTATTGTTATCGTGTGACTTGAACTTATTGCCATACTATTTTAATATGTGTATATTTTTACACATGATTTGTAATCAATACTACTAGGAACATATGTACATACTTTGGTATTAACGTTATACTTAAAACCAAGCGGCAACTATAATGAGTAAAGAGGCCTAATAGAAAGCCTTTTTTAGCAGTCACAAGCCCTTCTCGCCACATTCCATACTTATTTATTTTTTACACAGGTTGTCATTGGAAGCAAGCCCTTCCACACTGCCTTTAATATCAATTTCGATCTCTTCCGAAATAAGGTAGTAAGGAAGGTCACTAAAAATAAAAAGTAAATAAAACTGAACAACTTCCTTTCTCCATTCTTAAAGAAGTAAGTAGCAAATGTGTACTGAATATTTTGGAAGGTCTTATTAAAAGAACTTTATACCTACCTTCTATAAGGCATACTTCTGCAGGCAGAATGTCATGCGAAGCGAATCTTTTACGTAGGATTATAGAGGGCCTTCAAAAAGGCTTGCCACTTGAGGTCCTTTCAATATTTACCGCCGGGAATTGGTACAAACATACATACATACATACTTTAGCATATTTCGTTTTTTACATAAATTTACAGAAAAAATATACATTAATAGGTACAAAATGTATTAACAAAGTGACCTCAGTACTACAACAATGAAACAATAAAAAAAACAACAGGCATTTTGTTGCTAGAATTGAGACGGCAAGTGTCAAAATGCCTTATAAAAAAAAGTAAATAAACAAAAAAAATGACGACAAACGTCACACACGAAGAAAATCACTGCAAACAGCTGCGCTTCTGAGGTCACTTTATTAGTACATTCTGAATAGGTACATACAAGTATATATTTTTTTATAATGTCTATCAAATTTTACAAATCAATTCGTTTTAGCTTTTTTAAATTTCATTATTTATTTTCATCATGAGAAATAAATTCCCAGATTATACCTATTTTTTTAATTTTCTTTAATTAATGATAAGCAATGTAAGTTGAACAATTAAAATTCATTTGCGCTTCATTTGATCGATTTGTATACCTACCTACATAAACTTATTTCAAGAGCCAAAACATAACGTGACCATACCCAGCGGGAAAATGTAATCAATAGGAAACAAGAATGTAATACATATATTGATTAATATTTGATTCCAGAACTCATTACTCTTAATACAGAACATGTCCTAGGATTGTAATAAATTATTTAAATGGATACTGGGAATTACTTAAATAATTCCAAGGCGAATTCATAAAGGTGACATTTTCACGTCATCTGTTTTTTGTTTATTTTTTTGTGTGTATACTGAATGTCAAGTTTTGTTTACATTTTGTGAAAAAATTAATTCAAATTTTAAATTTTACAAAAATTTAAATTTTTGAAAAAAAAACGTTTAAATTTTATAAAATAAAAAAAGTGAATCTAAAAGATAAACACAAGGAAATAAAAATGCGTAAGGAATAAGTGGAGTCACCATTAATTTGCAATAGAGGAAAAAGATTTACTTTCTAAAGCAATTGTGTAAGCATATTTTATAAACAAAAAATTTCCTTTTCTTATATTTCCAACAAATAATTTTGACAGTCACTCTAACTTTTTACAAAAACAAAATACATAATTTTTTAAAAAAAGGGTTATCTAGCATAACTCTATCTCATGATGCGGTCACCTTTATGAATTCGCCTTGAATAATTCTAAAAAATACGAATAATTGTCACGAACAGAAGAAAAAAACACGAATAATTGTTACGAACATAAACAATACATTCCTTGTTCTGCAAATGTGAGAATATACGTGGTAATCAAATCATAAATATTGTGTCAATAAAATTACCATCTCGATTCCCATGAATGCATTATTATTCTTTCGAAAAAAATACATTCACCCTTATTGTGTTTGGCGTATTTAAAATACGCCTACGACTATATGGTAATAGATTAAAGGAAAAAAGTTCACGTTCTCGTTAATCTATTACCAAACAGTCGTATGCGTATTTGAAATACGCCAAACACAATAAGGGTGAATATTCGTTTAGTTATTTATGTAATCATTTCCTTATTTTCCCGCTGGGTACGTATTCTTTTTGAAAGTATTTTAACTGGCTGTCATCTATAAAATTTGTGTCCCTTTTTTGTTAACTTTTTTCATAATCTGTCATCTATATTTTTAAATGCATGATCAATATTTATTTGTTTTTATTTTTATAAATTAAAAAAAAAAAAATATTTAACGGCGGTCATTGGTTTTTTTCTGTCAAATCGTATGGAAAATTTCGTGCCATGCTTGTTCTGTTCATACTCCTGCTGAAGTCTTATACTCTTGCTCAAGGGGTTTAAGTAACTATTTTCTAAAATTGAGTTAACTTAGGTATGAAATTTATAGGTGAAGTTCAGATCTAAGCTTTGCTCACAATCAGAGCAACAACTTCGTTGTTTCTTCTATCTTATTTCTTCTCAAAGTATTTCATATATTTTCCTTTAATTTTTCAAACAAAAATGTAACTAATTTTTTTTTTTTAAAGTTGACTCAACTTCTACTTCAGTAACAATTTGTATGAAATGGTTTATAACGTTTATAATAATTTTATTAAGGTTTGAATGAATATTTTAACAAAATGTTCCAACAAATCTATATATAAATCGGTTCGTGAGTGAATAAGAATGTATATAAGGGAGCTTTTTGGTACTTTTTCGTCCTACATCTGGTACTTTGTTTAATTTTTTTTCGTTAATAAATATTAATGGCCTGTTTAAGAATTTCGAAAGAATGAGCACGTTCGCATTCTAAGCGAATGAAAATTGTTTTGGGTTCATCAACTGCACTTCTGTACGAACGTTGATGCGAACGACAGCTCGAAAGAAAACGTAAGTGCTTTCATACAAAATCCGGTTCAACAATGTCGAAGGTGTTGTCAACATTGCGAATGCAAATGTCAAAAACCCTCACTTGTTGTTTTGTTTTCGAGTAAAAAAAAATATTGTGCTTAAAGTTAAAAAAATTAAAAAATAAATTATTTACTAACGTAAAAGTAAAAAATGGACACCAAATGGTAAGTTTGAACTAATTATACTGGCTAGAATCAGCTACCATTGTAGTTTGTTCGTGACTTCCTATTTAGTTTAAAAAAGTCAACAATGCAGCAGCTTCAGAGATTAGTGGACTATATGGAAGAAAATCCTGACCTAGCCAGAGGAACGCCTGCGTTTGGGACAAATAAATTGTCAGCAGAGAAGCAGTGGAAGAATCTCTGTGAAAGCATAAACGCCCTTGGGCCACCTTCACGTACAATTGCAGAGTGGAAAAAGGTAAGTAGCGTATTTTTATAAATTTAATTACATATGTACATAGCTCGGAAAGTAGAACTGGGTTTAATTTGCTATTTTAAATATTTATAAATTGTCTTACCTGATCCACCAGTTGGTTGTAATAACTAATGATTTAACATTCTTTTTACAGACTTGGGCAGATTTAAAATCTAGAACAAAAAAAAAAATCTCTGAAAATACCAAAAGCCTGCAGGAAACTGGTGGCGGTCTCTACCGCTACAGTTATTTGACAGCGTTGGAGCAGGTAATCGACCGGACTTTGTTGATGTCGTCAGCTGGAGCACCCGGTGGTCGAGTTTTCGGCGATGAAGTCAATTATAGGGCATCCGAATCGATTGAAGATTGTTTTCAATCGTTAGTGAAGACACCACCAAAACTTGGTAAGGCTGTGGCGGTAGTTACACCAACCGGAATGAGAAGTCAGGAGCATATAGTAGAAGTTGTTTGTCACTCAGTACCAGCTGACAAAAATTTCCAGCAAAGTGAAACACAAACCACAACCACAAACGTTCCCGCGGCAATTGGGTCTACGTACCGGAACGACACGGAGCATCAATTGCACCGACCAAAGATTGTCAACCCAGCAACACAACAACAACAACAACAACAACAAACCAAAAGTGCTTCTAAGCGTCGTCCATACCTCAGCGGTAGCGATGATGACGAGCCAGCTTGCTCTTCAACAAAAAAAAAGAAGAAAACTGTTGATGAACAGTTGTCTCTAATTCGTCGGCAACTACGAGTGGCAGAGACAAATGCAGCAACAGCTAAGGAGCAGACTGATGTGATGAAAAGGCTAGCGAATGCTGCAGAAACACAAGCTGAAGCCGCAAAAAGAAGAGCGGATGCAGCTGAAGTGCAAGCGACATGCATGAATGCAATTTTAGAAAGCATCCAGCGGTTAGAAAAAAATTTTGAAATATTAATTGATAAGAAATAGAATTAAAAGTAATTGAATCAAAAGTTTATTTATTTATGTATATACAGTCAAATCCCGATAATTCGTACCCCGATAAATCGTAATTCCCGATAATTCGTAATAAACTGTCGGTCCCTTGAACAAATCTCGTTAATTCGTAAAATCTCCATACATTTGGTCCCCTCGCTAATTCGTCATAAAATCTTTTTACCTCTTATAAATCCGTAATTGCTTGCTAACTTCCACTTATAATTCGTAATAAAAACAGAAACATGGAATGAATTTTTGATCACCGCTATTTTTTGCGTGGGTTTTTACTTTGTCTTGTGTGTTAGTTTATTTTCTTAAGATCAGTTTGATACATGAATAATTTTTGTATATAATTTTTATATATTTTATTTTTAACAATAGTTTTTTTATTTGTTTTTTTATCGTTTTAGTAAATAAATTGAAAAACCCCGTTAATTCGTATTTATTTTATTTAAACCCCGTTAAAGCGAAACCCCGCTAAATCGAAAATCCCTACAATTTCCTTGCGATTACGAATTATTGGGATTTATTTATAAATTTCTTCTTTTAAGCTTTTATATGGTAATTTTGTTGTTTGTTTATCTTTTATTTCATTTTTGTTTGTTTTTAAATCTTAACTTTAACTCTTTTTTTAATTTAACTAAATAATAAAGAATTGAATTTTTAAAATTATTAACAAATTAAAATGGCTATATTCGGTTATGCAGAATCTTATATACCATTCACCGTGGTTGGAATAGAAAGGAAGGTTATATGTATATATGAACAGTCTGTCAAGAAAATTTTTTGACATTGCGAAAAAAGACAAGATGTCTTTTTGTTGTTTTGTTAATAATTAAAATGAATATATGGTTAAAAAAAAACATGGTAAAAACATGTAATAAAGTATAGTCGGTCAAGCCTGACTTTTTCACAATACTGTACTAACTCAAAATTTCACAATTTTCAGAAGAAGTAAAACACTTTTAATTTAATACAAAAGGCATCTGAAAAATAATTTTTTTATTAACCGTTTCATTACGGAAAAGTATACAAAATGGTACTATATTATTACAGCGATTAGTTATAAATATTACGTGTCGATGTTTTCCAAAAAGTAAACAAATTCAAGTTTTGAGTTATACACTACTTTTGACAAGTGCAATATATTTAAAAACAAAACCTTACAAAACAATTCTTTGTATATAAGTTAAGAAAACATTAAAGTGTAAGTTTCATTGATCCAAATGATGATCACACATAGAAATAAATATTAATTGCTTGGCCCACAATGTCGAAAAGAAAATATCTTTTCTATATTTACATTAACAACAAATAAAAATATAAGCGTGGCAGTTATTTTTTTTTATTTCTTATATTCTCTCCCCCCAAATCGGTTCAGGTTTATTTAAAAAAAATTCAAAAAAATTTCATAGCGATAAGTTGGGGTTTTTTTATTCAATTGAAATTTGTGTGCATATGACTATCTCTTTAAAAAAACATTTTACAAGAATATGATATATGGCAATATTTTAGCACGTCTAGTCAACAACATTAGCCTCAAAGAAAGTTTTTTGTTAAAATTAATATTTAAGAAAATATTGAATATTGAAAATATTTGAATATAAAAACCCAACTTATTGCTATGAAATTTTTTTGTATTTTTTTTAAATTTTCTATTTTCTTCAATATTTTCTAAAATATTAATTTTAACAAAAAACTTTCTGTGAGGCTAATGTTGTTGACTAGACGTGCTAAAATATTGCTATATATCATATTCTTGTAAAATGTTTTTTTAAAGAGATAGTCATATGCAAACAAATTTCATTTGAATAAAAAAATACAACTTATTGCTTTGAAATTTTTTTGTATTTTTTTTAAATTTTCTATTTTCTTCAATATTTTCTTAAATATTAATTTTAACAAAAAACTTTCTTTGAGGCTAATGTTGTTGACTAGACGTGCTAAAATATTGCCATATATCATATTCTTGTAAAATGTTTTTTTAAAGAGATAGTCATATGCAAACAAATTTCATTTGAATAAAAAAACCCAACTTATTGCTATGAAATTTTTTTGTATTTTTTTTTAATTAAACTGAACCGATTTGGGGGGAAAGAATATAAGAAATAAAAAAAAATTTTCCATACAACTAACGGCCACGATAATAAATATACGAAAAAATTGTTGTCGACATTTTTGGGCAAGCAGTTAAATTTAACTTAATTATAAATCATATACATAAGTATATACATACATCAATTTTAAATTATTCAAATTATTAAACAGTTAATCATAATTTTAACTAATCAAAATAACAATTAACAACAATTTGACTAACCAAATTTCTGATTAATTGATTAATAATATTTTATTATAAATTTAATGCAATGTTCCGACGTATTGCCATTGCTCCCACGTCCTCTTCTGCATCTTCTATGGTATCGTTTGTAGTATCATTTTGTAGATCTACTGTTGGCTCCTCGCATCCGAAAAATAAACACATGTTGTGAAGTGCACAACACGCATTTACAACTTGTGTTACCTTTTTGGGTTCATAGTGAAGCCCTCGAGATCCTATAATGCATCGGAACCTATTTTTTAAAATTCCAAAACAACGCTCAACAACATTACGTGTAGATGTATGTTTGTTGTTATACCGTCTTTCTTCTACATTTCTCGGTTTTCTAAAAGGTGTCATAAGGTAGGGCTTTAGTTTATAACCACCATCACCTATTAAAAAAGTATTTTGTATGTATATGATGTACAAACATTCAAACAGTATAATCTTACCAAGAATCCATGTGTTTTTTTTGCCACCTTCGAAATTAGTTCTTAGTTTTTGGTCAATGGTACTATGCTCCCAAACAAATGCGTCATGGTTGGCACCAGGATGCCTAGCATCGACGTACATTATTTTAGTTTTGTTGTCACATATCTAAAATGTACAAAAATTGCTGAATAAAATCCGTTTGCATAAAATATTTGCATATGTTTAAACATATGTTATATGTATCGGCTATGTTAAACTTACCACCATTGCATTTATACTATAATATCCTTTACGGTTGTAATATAGATGCTTCAGATTATGGCCCGGAGATTTTATTCTTATATGCGTGCCATCAACGCATCCGATGATTCCAGGAAAGCCCGTAGAAATAAAAAACTCTTGTTTAATGATTATTTCATTTTCTGGGTTAGGCATTTTTATCCACTGCCCACATACGTACTCCTCAAAAAAATTGAGACATTCTGCAATGATTCCGCAGACAGTAGCTTTGCATGTGGATGAGAGGACTTCATTTCCTACGCTTTGCTGATAGCTCCCTGTAGCTAAAAAGCGTAAAAATGTCGCTAACCTTATATCTCCACGTATATAAGTGCTTCTAAACGACGAGGCGCAATTTGCCTCGAATTTCTCCAAAAGAGCACGAAAAATTTCTTTTGAAACTCGAAAATTCGCAACAAACCTAATTCCAAAGAAGATTTTGGTAAGAAATTAATTACATACATATGTTCATAATTGTACAAATGTCTAATGTGTACACTTACTGACTCGTAGGCTGTTCCAGGACATTATACTTATCTCGCAGTTCTCTTCGAAACAGTACACTTTCCTCATCTTCCTCCGCATTATCCAAGAAATGTACGGCGACCGTCAACATATCCATTGTTGTTTTTTTTTTTTTCTCTAAAACACACTTAGCACTTTTGTTTGCTTTTTTAATTACTTTTTTTATTTGTTTTAATAAAACTATGGCAGACACAACAATTTATTTTTTTGTTTTTAAACTGGTATGTTATTATTTTCCTTTTTACAATATGACATTTGTATACAGCTGATCACTCTTAAGAACAGTTGTATTTGTTCTCATACAAAAAGTAGTATTTTTGGGACTTTTAGAGGAAATCGCTATAAATTCTGTAAATAGATGAATTGGCACTACTTTGAATTGTTAATACGTAACGCTGGGACTCCACGTAGCAATTTTTATTGCTAAGTACAAGCAATAACGTCGGCAGAACAATGACAGAACAATGTAGCAATAATTGCTGATTATATTGCTGGAGAACACTTGTTATTGCTTTGCCATAAATTTGCAATTTTCACCGCGAGTAGTTGTATAAAGTTTTGTGCCTTTATTTATAACAAATGTTTCATGTTGTGTTTTGAAGTGATTGTTAAATTTTCTTTTTAAATCAATAAATTAAATTAATAAAATAAAATAATTAATTTTAATTGTCGTAGCTGTGTTTTGTATTACTTTTTTGTTTACTTGCGTATGAAAAAAAGCCTAAAACTTGTATTGTTCTATTGAAAAAATATACAAAAAAGAAACAAATGTGTCGTTTGTTTTTGTTAATATTGACGTTTATTTAAAAATATAATATATAAACACTTTTTCTGTATTTTGTTGAAGTATTTTTTCACTTGGCGGCTTTTTCTTAATTGATTTTTTAATAAATAAACACACTAACAAATAAACAACCGTACAGAGAAATTAAATGTCAGATAAATTACAACTGATTTGACAGCAGATTGCTAAGCAATAATTGCTCAAGCAATAAGAAGAGCAATCATTGCGCAATGGATTGCCACTCATAGCAATATGCGGTCTATACGTCGCAAATTTTATGGAGCAATCAAATTTGGCGTTTGACGCAATAAATATTGCTACGTGAAGACCTGGGGTAAGTTACAACAATTGACGTACGCAAGTGCATAAGAACGAAAGTGAGTGATATCCAAGGTATATTTATAGCAGGTAGTCTCGGAAAGCCAGCTGGTTATTTTTTATTTGCTTGTTTTGCGATACAAACTGTCAAATGTTGTATAGTAAACAAGTAAACAAGTTTTTTGTTGTATCTTTTGTCTCTTTTCAACCCCTTTGCTCTTTGACAGTTCGTATCGCAAAACAACAATAAAAAGCCCTGTTGTTTGTTTTATTGTACAATTGTTGTAATCTCGCGGCTACCTGCTATAAATATACCTTGGTGATATCCATGAACGCAAATTTATTCGAATTCTAGTGACTTCTTTTCTTTCGCTTTAGTTTTCTTTCGAGATTGTTAAACAGGCTATAAACATAGAAACATAAAATTAAACATGCAATGTCCTGAGTGGATGGCAATCTATAAAGGAGGCTTTTTGATACTTTTTTGTTTTTCAATTGATATTTTCGGATATTTTTGAACTTACAAAATTAAATTAACTCACGTAGAAGATTAAATAAGAACCGGATGTTGGTCTCTCGCCAAATCGATCCACTAAGACGCAAAAAATAAATGCTCGAAACATATAAATGCATACTTAGATGAACTATGACCATTAGGCGAACACGTAAATACGTTATATTGTTCTGGGCAAAATTTGCAAACGAGTTCTTTATTTAAAATGTGTGTGGTCGCGAAAAAATTATTGCTCTATTATGAACACCAGTGAAAATGTGGCTGTCTATTGTGAACGAAGCTTTAAAGAAACAAATTTATTGCTATAGTTAGTGGTGCTGAAAAATTACAAAAGTGTAAAAAATACATAAAATGGTATTTAAAATATTAATTTTTAATTATAACTAGCTGTTTGGTCCCGGCGCGTCAGGAGAATTGTGTTAATAACTTGACTCCGGCGTTATCCACCCGGTTAAAATTTTATTTGGAAACTTATTTTTGTTTAATAAATATATTTTGTGAAATTCAGCCAAATCATACCATTAAATAAAAACAATTAAATATCACAACATTAGCGCAACCTATCGGTATTAAACTTAAGAGAAATCTGGCTCCAGACTAAACTATGTACATAATTTACTGTCCAAGTTTGGTGTCAATCGGTCTAGCTATTTTTTAGTTTAAGGAACACATACCCGTCAAAAACGTTTTTATTTAGGTATATAGATTAAAAAAACCATTGCCTTTAATGGAAAATAAAACCTTCTTAAAGTAAAAAAACAAACAAACATTTATGCCACAAAAAGAATTTATGAAAAAGTCAAGTTGATTTTAAGCTTCTACAATATACTAATACTATCATTTGAAGCAATTATCGTAAGAAAATTATCGTCAACTGGAATGGGCCAATGAAATAAATATTACGATAATTCCAATCCCATTACACAAATTGAAAATACGTTCGCTGCGGTTAATTAACAAAAGATAAGGGTGAGATGCTCAACTATTTGATCCATTATGAAACACAAAGTTTAACAAAAGAAAGCAAAACCACCGACATATGTAATTACACTTTTTCTCCCAAACAACACTGAACTACTTAGAAAAGCTCAAAAAGAGCGAGAAAAACGAAATCTGTATAACTGTAACTAAATTTAGCTTAGCTCAGTATTAGGCATGCGAAAGTGCAATTGCAAAATGTCGTAGCTCTTTTGTTAAATCCAACAACAAAATTCACAGAGTTTCCGGTTAATTTCATCAAAGTGCTACGATATCTTGCATTAGCTCTTTTGCAAGTCCGCTATTAAAAATTTGGCATTTCATTCAGAATTTTTATAAAATGTTTTCCGTTTTTTATATTTAGTTTTATTTTAAAAGTTTAGAGAAATACTTTCATTTAAGGCGAATTCCTTGAATTGAATAAATTTTAACTACAATTAGTTGCACTTTAAAAGAAATTTCGCATGAAAATGGATAATTTTTATCTTAAGACAACTCTTAACTGATTTATAAAAAAATTGCTTGATTGTAAAAATTATTTTTCATTTATTTTTTACGTATAAAACTATGCATGTATAAGTAAATTGTAATATTGAAATTGATTTATTGACCCCAAGATAAAAATTCTATAGTGTAAACGTTTGGACATGTCGTGTTAAACCTAAGAATCATCCGAAACAAATTTAACTGTAAATAAACAATTTAAAGAACTGTCACACTGATAAGTATGCAAACAGAATGAAGAGATATGTTAATGAACTCGGTGAAGCATACAATCTATCACCGTATAGAATAATTGACTTTATTTGTAGCCTTAATCTTACAATAATAATGCAAGCATGAATAAAAATTTAAAAATGTTCAGTTGCGGAGGTTCGAAGTTGATAATTTCAAATTCAGTCATCAGAATGTAATTAAATGTTAAAACATTTAGTAGTGTGACAGGATTTTTTCTAATGTATTGTTAATGACGCAAACATTCTGGATTGTATATTCGTATGCGGCGAATATTGGCGCAGATATTCGTAAATAAATACCTATGACGCCAAAATAGCTATATTTATTTCAGGTGACAGAATCTTTGTAATAAGAGTATTTTTTATTAAATTATTCATGTCCGCAGTGACCAAAGAACTTAAAGTTTGAGACAACTTATATTGTATTTACTAATAGTAAATGTATTTTGAGATCAAAAGTATTTGAAATACATAACACTTAAGCGACAGTTATTAAAATATCGGAAATATTGATAGCGATATAATTATTTAAAATACAGCTATGAAAACATGGAACAACAGCTATAATCACAGTTTTTACAAGTCGAGCTGTTACAACAACAACAGCACGTCATACAGAAATCTTATTAATAATAAATTTTGTATTCCCGAAAATAACTTTGATAATATACTTGCATGTGCCCGTACAGAAAACTGAATTGGCAAATTGGGGTTTTTCTTGTTGTTTTCTAGTATCACGATATTTATTGAACGCGATCCAAATATCACGATATTTATTGAACGTGTAGCAGTGCCCTTAAACTATCGAAAATATTGATAGGAAAAATATCAATATCGATATTATTATTATTTAAAATACACACAGTTTTTTGCCGCAAGTTTTTACTTGCTCTTATTAGTTCGCGCAGAATTACAGCAATGAATACAAACAACAAGAATGGTAAATAGTATGTATTACTTAGCTGTGGTTTTTTTACTGCTTACCAAAGGTCTTTATGTCGAAATTTGTATATGTTTACATAGGGACTGAAATGTCAAATATTTTTGTAAATTGACAAAGTAGCAAGATTAATTAAAAAAATAAAAGCAGCTAGTAAATATACAAATCTGAATGTTAGTAACAATAAATATTCAAAATGGCTTAAAACTGTTGAATGGTATGGCATGAGTATTTTTAAAGGCATATTAAAATGTACCAATTTTCTTATAAATTTTTTCACCATCTTGAATGATGTCTTCATCATTTGGGCTTCTGAAATTCTGCAGAAAGCTTGATACAACCAAACCAAATGACTTCCATGCCTTGTATTGGTGTTGGTGTTGCTGAGTTGACAATATTTGGTCGTCGCAGTTGATGCTCCGAGTCGTTCCGGTACGTAGACCCAATTGTCGCGCAAAATCCTCGGCGACTCTATTCACGACATGGACAAAGGAAGTGGGGTTACAGTTGAATGTGACTGTCGACGGCGCCATAATTCCGACCAAAAATCGCCCAAAAATATTGGAAGTCACATTTGACTGCCTGTTCATGTCATCGGCACATGCCACTGCAATCTGCGATAGAATGCGGAGTTAACTACGCAGCGCCTGCGTGGACCCCAAGAGTCAGCGATACTCAGTGGAAGAAGCTTCAGAGCTGCCAAAATGCCACCTTAAGGACCGTAACAGGTTGTGTTCAGATGACATCAATAGAACACCTGCATGATGAAGCGAAGATGATGACGGTCAAGGAACACAACATAATGCTGACAAAGCAGTTCCTTCTGGGGTGTCATCGGAGGGGACATCCGAACCACTGTCTGATGGAGTCAGACCCCCCCCCCTGAGACATGTCAGAAAAGATCTTCGCTGGTATGAGAGTGAAATCCAACAACACCTGGACTCTATGACAGACCACACCTCATACAGGGCAGCTCTGAATGCAGTTCACAGGGAGTCGGTGGAGGGTGCAATGAACAGCCACCGAGACAACATCGTATTAGGGGGTCGTCCACCACCGGTTGCAAACGAAGAGCGGGACTTACCACGACGGACGAGGGTGACATTGGCACAATTAAGATCAGGATGGTGCGCACGTCTTAACTCGTACTGGTCGAGAATAAATAGCACCATCCCTGACCTTTGCCCTGCATGTGGAATAGGACCACACGACGTACGACACCTATTCAACTGCAGTTCAAACCCAACCCAGCCAGGAGCAGTGTCCTTATGGACCCGCCCACGTGAGGTGTCACAGCTACTGGGCCTTGATTTAGCTGAGTTGGAAGGACAGAGCGAAGAAGAAGAAGGAGAAGAATAGAAAAGTAAACTTTATACATGCTTGTTTTTCAGGTCGAGCTGTTACAACAACAACAACTTCCATGCCTTTGACTCATCTTCAGACAAAATCGAATCAAATTTGGAATCTTTCAGTAGCTTTGTAATTTGTGGTCCCACAAAAACCTTTCTTTAATTTTGGCTTCTGATACATTGAAAAGAACGGTTTTCAGGTATTCAAATGCCACACAGTTTCCTCTTTTTAGCAAAGCTTTGAGAAATTTTCTGATATGTAACGGTGACAAAATAATGTTTTCCCTTTTAACCAGAGCTTTGTGTATGACATTATCTTGGCCAAACGTAAGCATTTGTTTGTATAAAAAATGGTAGAAATGTCAAAAACAAACACAAACACAAACAAAAACAATTGCACGTAAAAACAAAACGCTGAAAAAATCAGCAGCAGACCTACTAATTGGACCATGCCAAGGTCTATCCAATAGGTCTGCTTAAGAAGCCAGATGTTTATTTGGTTTTTTCCTCAACGATATCAAGAGTTGTTTACATTTTCCTTATACGTGTATATTTTTGTTTACTTTTTTGGTTTTTTGCCACACATACATGCACACAAAACACATTTTTCCTTTTGTTTTGCCTATGTAGTAGTAAGATTTTGACAACGGCGAGGAATTTTACACAAACAAAATGCCTGTTGTTTTTTGTATTGTTGTATTGTTGTAGTAGTAAGCAGACCTATTGGATAGGCCTTGGACCATGCTCATAAAATGTGTTTGACTTTTTTTCAATTTACATTGACGAATCACCATGTTTACAAATCGCGCTCTGTCCGCCAAACTTATAAACCACTTCGTCAAGTTTACGGTGGGCATAATCTTCCATATGAGCAGGTAATACGCAATACTATGGATCGATTCAGGACCACATTTATTTTTTTTAAATAAAATTGCACACAGAAGAAGCCATCGCCTCTGTAGACGCGAGTGTGACAGAGGACTTTATCAATCCGACGCCGTTATCAGCAACTCGGTCTCTGCCCGTCCACTATAAGGAACATTGTGAGGAAAGAAATTGGCCTACATCCATATAAGATCCAACTGGTGCACGAATTAAACCCAGTGGACCATTAATTGCGTCGTGTGATCGGTGAATGGACTGAGAATAAACTGGAAATACAACCAGATTTTTACCTTCACATAATTTTCACCGATAAGGCTCATTTCTGTCTTAACGAGTATTAAACAACAAAAATTGTTGCTTATGGAGAGAGCACAATCCTTATGAGACTCCTGAGACCCCATTACATTCCGAAATAAATTACTATTTAGTACGGTTTACATGCTGAAGGCGTCATCAGCCCGTTTGTCTTTAAATCCGACACCGGTGATAACATTACCGTGAATGGCGAACGGCACAGTTAAATGATCCGTGAATTTTTTTTATTCCTCCTGTCATTGCAAATTATTAGGAGGAGAAATGGTTATAAAAAGATGGCGTAACATGCCATACAGCGCGTGAAACCATAACTTTGTTGAGCAAAACGTTTGATGAATGAATTATCTCAAGAAATGGAATTTTTCCTTTGACTGGGACTGTTTACAGTTAATGAATCAGAAGTAAAAGCAACAGTTTTTTTGTCCAAAGAAAAATTAAAAAAGTCGAAGAAAAAGCATTTTTTTTTTGTTATTTTGACTGTAGTTTTGTAAACAATGGTATCAACAACATTTTAATATTTTAAGCGTATTTTACTGATTAATATTTGACAAAATTATTAAAATAGCAAATATTTATTGGCATTGTTTAAAGAACAAAGAACTTTAAAGTAATGTTCGATATTAAAAACACGTTAATTTTTGTATATTAAAAAAAGATTCACGTTTTTTAACCTCATATTTTCATCCCGTTAATAAAAGGCTGTTCATACTTGTAATATTTTACTTGGTAATCAAACAAATTTGTTTTTTTATCTTATACGTGTTTGTAATATTATAATTTATCCAATTTTTAACTCTTTTAGGTTAACACAACTCCTGTTTCTGGACGTGCTTACTCTTCAGGTTCACGCAAAGTAACTCTTATTCCTGGTGATGGTATTGGACCTGAAATTTCCGCTGCTGTGCAGAAAATCTTTACCGCTGCCAATGTACCCATTGATTGGGAAGCTGTTGACGTAACACCTGTTAGAGTAAGTTTAGACTTTTCCTTCTCAGTGCATTGTTTTGATTTTCTTTAATCTAAAATCAATATATTTTTTAGGGTCCTGACGGAAAGTTCGGTATTCCTCAAGCTGCCATTGATTCGGTCAACACAAACAAAATTGGGTTGAAAGGTCCCCTAATGACGCCCGTCGGCAAGGGTCATCGTTCTTTGAACTTGGCCCTCCGCAAGGAATTCAATTTGTATGCCAACGTTAGACCCTGCAGAAGTTTGGAAGGTTACAAGACTTTGTACGATGATGTTGATGTTGTGACCATTCGTGAGAACACTGAAGGTGAATACTCTGGTATTGAACACGAAATTGTTGATGGTGTTGTCCAAAGTATTAAATTGATTACTGAGGAAGCCTCAAAACGTGTTGCTGAATATGCCTTTACTTATGCCAAAAACAATAACAGAAAGAAGGTCACTGTTGTACATAAGGCCAATATTATGCGTATGTCTGACGGTTTGTTCTTGCGTTGTGTACGTGAAATGGCCGAAAACTTCCCTGAAATTCAATTTGAGGAACGCTATTTGGATACCGTGTGCTTGAATATGGTACAAGATCCGAAGAAGTATGATGTGTTGGTAGGTTTTTCTTAAACGAATTAGAAAAGTTAAACATCATTGCAATATAATTTTTTTCATTTTAATTAAGGTCATGCCTAACTTGTATGGTGATATATTATCTGATATGTGTGCCGGTTTAGTTGGTGGTTTGGGATTGACCCCTTCCGGTAACATGGGTCTTAATGGTGCCCTGTTTGAATCTGTAAGTTTTTTATTTACACATAAACGTTTTAGTTTTATTTGTGTATCAATGTGTTTCTTTTAGGTGCACGGTACTGCCCCTGATATTGCTGGCAAAGATTTGGCCAACCCCACTGCCTTATTGTTGTCTGCCGTTATGATGTTAAAACATATGGAACTCAACTCTCATGCCGAAAAAATTCAAAGTGCCTGTTTCGCAGTCATCAAAGAAGGCAAATATTTGACTGGTGATTTGGGTGGCAAAGCCAAGTGTTCTGAATTCACAAATGAAATCTGTGCTAAACTGTAAATCTTAAAATATATTGCTGTTTGCCACTACCAAAACCAAAACTTCAACTAACAATTAGCCTCTCACAAACCAAAAGATTATATACATCCAAAACTACATTTACGAACCTTTAACTAAGGGTTTTATGAATGTGGTCTTGTCATATACATACACATTTAAACTCTATAAGGAAAAAAGTTAAAAACAAACAAACGCAATGGATAGTATTTTACGTTCGAATACTTATTTTATTATAACGTTTAAAAAAAATTCAAAATTTATTTATACATGCATAGTGTTTGTATTTATATTTTCAAAAGTTTTATTAATTTATTTTACATTATCCCTCCTTTGCCGTATTATTATTATTATTATTATTTTTAAAATAGTTTAATTTTAAAATGTTCAAAATAGAGAACTTTGTTTCTTTTGTTTAACATTTACTATTTTTAACTATTTATTTGTAAATGGTTCCTTATTTTGATTTAATTTTTTTTCTTGTTTGCTTTTTTCCTCTGCCAATTATCTCAGAGATTGTTTTATGTATGGATAAAAAAAACTAAAGAAAAAAGTTTCTGAAACTCAATCTAACGTAACAATAATTATCGCGCATATTTAATTAGATAAAAATAATAAACCAAAATAAAGTTGTCATAAACAAAACCAATTGTTGAGAAAAATCACAAATATAAACTAAATATTTAAAAAACCAAAAAAATTAAAAGTATTTTTTAAAATTTCTTTAGTATAAAAAACGGTAATCCCGACACTAACACATAGAGAATGCAACAGACTAATAAATTTAAAGGAAAAAGTTTATTTACTTGTTAAAGGTGAATTATATTCGAATTCGATTTTTACGGTATTGCACTGTACTGTAGGAGGTTTTGGCCAAAACCCTATAATTTTTTATTTGTTTTCGTAAAGGTATAAGTACATAACACGCGTTAGTTCATCGACGTGTGTCATGCGTTTAAAAACTTTAGCACATGAAAAATTTTAAGGTACACAACACAAACAAAAGCCATTTTGTCAGCTGCTTTTTTATGTGTTTATTTATTTGTACATTGAAAATGGATTCGACTATATATCAAGTTTTTTTTTTTTCATTGAATTTATTCTATTTATATATATTGAATGTTTTTTAACCTCTTCAATAAGTTTTTCTTTCATGATTCACAAATTTGTTAAATTATTCTTTTTTATTGTCAGCTGATTACTTGTCAAAAATATACAACGCGTTTAAAAGTTGAAAGTTAACCAACTTTCTGGCGCAAACGCGTCAAAATATTTTGCGTGTAACTTGTTCTATGAAAAATCATTAGTTTAACTTTTTTTGATAGAAGTCTACAGAGCGCGCGCGCACTAATTCGTGTTATGTACTTTGACCTTTAGTACGTGGGAAGGCCGTTGTAATGATGTTTTGAAATTTTTGCCTAGCCGATATATAAAGCCCCTTATAATGTAATGCTTATTACGCCGCCATTTGTTGTCCAATATTTAAGATATATTTGTCATTGAAACGATAACTATATTTCTTAGATTAGTGATTCTAGGTTAGGTGAGGTAAGGAAGGGTTATGCACCCAAAGGGCACACTTCCACTCGGAGACCCATCTGGTCCATCGTGAATCCCTTCGATATAGAGGAAGAAGAAAGAAAAAATGAAAAATAAAGGAGTAGACAAATGGATTTAAGACAGTTGATAGAAAAAACTCCCTCTACAGTCCCCTTATCAGAAACAACCGACCTATTTCCCTGCCAAACAACTGGATTACATCCAGCGATGGACCCCATTTCGTAGAGATTAACAGACATGTGATGGAAATCGAATTTAAAAACGATACGATTTGAAACCGAAAATATCGTTTTCAGAATCTTTTAAAATGGATTTTAAATGCATATTCCTTTTATTTTTAGTGTTTATTCTTTAAAATTTTATATTATATACGTTAACTGAAGTGTATTCTGAACGAAAATTTAAGACTTTAATTCAGAAATGGATTTCAAAATCGTTCGAAATTCATCACACCTTTTAAAAAAGGTCGTTTTGAAATCGATCGATTTTCATCACATACCTGTAAACGTCGCAATACCACTTGTGATTTTCATATAATAAACCAATTTTTCATAGGTAACCACATTATAAAGCTATGTTCACACCTTTTAACTATTTGACGTCCTACACGTAACCCCTAGTTTTATTAAAAAATTATTTGCTTTTGCAAATCGTTTTGCTAGATCAAAAATCATTTTACAGTTTCTAAATTACATTTATACAATTATCTTCTTACAAATAAAGTTAAGTTAATCAATAGAAATTGTTAAAAATAAAGCTTAAGATTGATCAATTTACTGGTCAAGCTTTTTTTGGATATTTGTTAGGTAGGAACATACCTTAAGATTGGCTCAGGTGTGACATAATCAACGTCCGTTTGCTAATATTTATCATACAGGATTCTTGCATGTCCGATGTTATAATCCTTCCATGCTCTGGTGGCCCTTAGTCTTACCGCTGCGTTTGCAGTCAACTTCTTCCCCAAAATGTCTGGCGGTAACCAGTTCAAAATCTTAAACAGTGCTTTAGAAGGAGTGGTTCTAATGTCACCTGTTACCACCTGGCTTGGTGGTACCTCCCCTTGAGAGCCAGCCACCAAACTGCTGCACCGTAAATAGCATGGGTTTAATGACACATTCGTAGAACCAACGTGCATTGCTAGGGTTGATTCCCCAGTTTAGGCCAATGGCCCTCTTGCAGCAGTATAATGCCGTTGCCGACACTTGGAAATGGTGTTCATCTTCCAGTTCAGTTTGCTATCCAATATCAGCCCAACGTACCCCATTTATCCTTGGGGTATTAAATTGAGGAACTAATCCAGCCTTTAGTTTTTACGAAAAATCTACCAGTTTTCAGAATACGTACAGCTTATATTAAAAAAATTCAAAAATCGGTAATACCAAAGTTAAAAATTCGTTGGCAGAAGGCAAACAAAATTGTTAAAGGGTTTCTTAAAAGAAATGAAGATTGGTTAAATACAGAATATTTTGTTACTTTGCCAGCAACAGATAACTCATTAAACTCTACAAAATTATTAAACTTGTGAGGACTTTTTCAAAACTCAAAAATAAGGAGGTTCTAAAAACTTTGGAAGAATCTGAAATTACTCAAGCATTTGATGAATTGATGTAAATTTAACAAAAGCTTAATACATGTATTTAAGAAATCTTTTTTTTTTGTAAGAAAATTTTCTGTATTTCCACCATATATAAAGTTAAGCAAGAATAACGAAGTTCCTATCCAACCCCAGCATCAATCTTCAAAGATTAACTCTATACTGTAAATGGGGTGTGATGGTTCGTCAGGACAAAGTGAATATAAACAACCATTTCCCAAGGAATCCAACATAATTTCTGATGGTAATCTTTTCACTACTTCATTAGTGACTTTTTAAATTGTAGATGATGCAGCATAAATTATTTAATTCATTGTAAATAATAATTATCAAAAACTAACTCAAATAATCACCAAAATATAACATCTAAACTTTAAACTTCATAAGCATTTTTTAAGTACCTTACATTTGCTTCCAAAGAGATTTTATTGTAACTCTTCTGCAGCTGAACATGTTTTTAAAAAAATGTAACCCTTGACCGTTGTAAATATTGGGGCTTAAAAGTCTACGGGCCGAAGGTTGCCAATTTAAAAAAAATATAAGCTTTAAAGCTGTTAACAAATGTCAGTTGTTGATACAATTTAAACTAATGAGAAAATACATAAAACACCTCTTTTACTTGTCTTAACATATAACTTTTATGCCAAAACTACAAAAAAATCAAAAATTAATTTTTAACCGCTCGTAAGTTTTTTTGTTATTATTCGATTTTTATGATTATAATAAATATAAATTAAAGCTTATAGTCCCACGTATTCAACAACAAAAAAAAGTCTTACAAAAATACTCATCCATTCAAAAGTTAAAAATTTTTGATCCGAATATGGCCAACATTTCCCACTGTGCGCAGTGTCAGTTCCCATCGTGTAGGCGTGTTGAGCCCCCCATAAGGAATCATGTTCCAGTGATGTTCTTATATGCACATATATAATTCTCTCCAGTGTCTTCAGTAGAAAGGAGGATAGACTAATTGGTTTAAAGTCGTTAGCCTTAGTGTGGGATGTGTTCCCACCCTTGGGGATGAAGACAATCTTGTATGTCGTCCATATTGACGGAACATGTGGTAGACGCAGGCAGGCCTTAAATATCGCCAAGAGCCATAGCATCAATCACCATTATTGTCTTTGGCGTATTTAAAATACGCCTACGACTGTTTGGTAATAGATTAAAGGAGAAAAGTTCACGTTCTCTTTACCAAACAGTCGTAATCTATTACCAAACAGTCTTAGGCGTATTTTAAATACGCCAAAAACAATAAGGGTGAATATTTCTAGATTAATCTGAAGGTCCGTGTGTAAGATAGAATAGCTTTAAGGATGTTTCATACCATAATGCAAGCTCTGGTCTTTTTTGGACCGGCTGCGTACAAAGTACTATAGCCATCTAAGTTGAGTTCGCAAACCCTGCCTTTATACATGAATGGTTCTTGGATACATATAAGCTCCTCCGCGCCTGTAGCGAATCGGAGGAGAAGGGCAGTTGACGCCGATTTGCAGTGATGAAGGGCAATCTGTGTAACCTTCATTACAGCTCATCACTAAGAAGGACACTGAATTTGGCATCCTCGGGTCGTCGTCCGATTCCACAAGGATCGTCTGTCACTTCCATCTTACCAAAGAAGTCACCCACAAATCTAGTGATCGATTGGGTGTCTTCGTTGGCAGATGACGCGGCTGAATCGTCCTCCATACTCTCAGTAATTACTGTGGTAGACACCGGAGCTTGGGGCTTTTCTTTGTCGCCACCTTTGTAGACTCGGAGGAAGCTAGTTCCATTACCATAGAATATCTTCCCCTGTGTCTTCTGAAGTGACTGCGGCAAGTCACTGTTTATTATCACTGTGGCCTTCCTGGATTCTTCGACAGCATCAGAAAGCCTTACAGCTTTACAGTCCTGAGTAAGTAGCTTGGGGTTACTGACTTGTATTATTTCCAGGATCTCCCTGTGGTAGGATGGCTTAGCGGGGATCTTGGCAATAGATCCGGGACTTTGCGGAACATCCGCCAGAGGTATTGCCCCGATACTGGCACCCTGACAAACTTCCTCTAGGGACTCCAAGGCATTATTGTACAGCCGCGCTGAACGCTCATCTGCACACGCTATCAATTTAATGTGACCATGATACCAACCGGCATCTTCACATTGGGATGGTGGTCCAGGATTTCCCCTTAAGACATTTAGGAACGCCTTACTGAGTGCGACGACGACCAGTTTACAGTTCTTTGACGAAAAGTTGCCGTCATTGGCGTTGCGGTTACATTATAAAGCTAAAGTTTGATCAATTTACTGGCTTTTCTTGGATATTTGTTAAGTCTCAACATATCTTAAGTTTTTGTTTATTTTGTTTTGATTATTTCATACATGTTCGATGTTCTCAATAATAAGTGCGTTTGCGTACTTTTACAGTAAAATGCAGTAAATGAGTAAACTGAAAAATTTGCTCTCACAAAAAGCTGTTGTCCAAAAAAGTACGCGAACGCAAAATTTGTAAAAATTCGTAAAATAAAGGCAACAGCTGACGGCAAATAATTGAAGTGTTGAAAAATATTGACACTTTGGCTACTTAACTCGTTTTCTTATCGGTAACCGATCAAATACTTTTTATAGCACGAACATTTTTGGAAAATACAAACAAACTATTTTATGTATGTAATCTTTCATATTTGTTTGTTTCTTATTTTATTTGATTTTACTAATTTGTAGCGGGTTAAATGATTTAAAAGAACATGAATAATTTTTTTGCTATTGATTACTTAAGTACCCAAATACTTCACACTTTAACAACTCTAAGAAATTAACAAAACAAAAAAAATTTCAAAAGTTTGTATTTAGCCAAATAAATGCTTCACAAATAAGTTTAATTAATTAATATTTATTCAGTTTTTGTTTTGGTTTAATTTTTATTTTAACAATTTTTTCACAATTTGTATGCTTTTTATTTGTTACTTTTGTTTGTTTACCTTTTGAAACATATGTATGTTTTTTTGATTTACTAAATTGTACTGCAAAAATTTCTGCAGTAAAAATTTGTAAATACACTGAAAAGAACTGTCACTTTTCGCTCTCAATTTATGTTCTCATTTACTGCATTTTGTGTACTCGAACGCAATTTCGTAAAATGCAGTAAAGCTTAGTAAAAAATAGTAGAAACTTTTGTGTTCTCGAACGCAACTTTTTTTGGACAACAGCTTTTTGTGAGAGAAATTTTTTTAGTTTACTCATTTACTGCATTTTACTGTAAAAGTACTCAAACGCACCTATTATCAGAAACAAAATAAAGTTTTGTTCACAATCAGAGCAACAGTTTTGTTTTTTCTTCTATCTTATTTCTTCCTAAAGTATTTCTTATATTCTCCTCTCATTTTCAAACAAAAATGTAACTAAAGTTGTTTTAAAAAATTGAGTCAACTAGAACTTATTTAGTTTTGAAAGTCAAGAATGAATGATTATCAATAACAATTTTAATTAATTTTCATGTTGTAAAATTCCTTTCTTCATAAAAAAATAATTTAATGAAAATTAAATTTGATGAACTTAAGCCTGATTAAAAATATTGAAAATTTGGATTGAAATCTCATGTTGGATTTTAAATCTCATGTGTGTGGTCGTGAAAAAATGTTTGCTCTATTATAAACACCAGTAGTGCGATTCTGTAATTAATTTTAGCAATACTAGTTGTCATTGTTAAAAAAATTAACAAGCAAATTAACGATTTTGCTATTCTGTAACATTTTAAACAGCACTTGTTATCGTTAAGTCAGCTGCTTGTGTTAAGTAAACGACAACTTTTTTAGTGTTGTTTATTTATTGTTAAATGTTGAAAAAATAAAAAATATTTAGTTAAAAGAAAAAATATAACTTGAAAATGGCAATTAAATAATTTGCATTTAATTTAATAGTTAAATGTTTGGCTTATCTTCTTAAAAAAAACAAAAAACTAAAAAAAATTCTGTTTAGTTTTAATAATTTTATTTGTTTTTTTTTTTATTCCTCTTTGTGTTTTTCGTTATTTTGCCCTTTTTTTACAGTGATGCAACTTGACGTTAATTTTTATCCATGTTTTTAACAACAATTTACAGAATCACATAATCGTTACAGTGCAGCCACACGATCAAGATTTTCTTGATAGTCTTTTACATATACTGATTGTCAAAATATGCAAAAGTTGACAGCTGTGACGTAGGCTGCACGCAAGTTGAAAGCAATTTACTTTTTCAAGATGTCGTCGCCGAGAAAACAACTCAAAATGTTTTGCTATTTTCCACTTTTGATTTTTCTGCACTGTAGGCTGTTCGAAGGGACTTTATCATTTTGCTTATTAATTTTATTAATAAACATATTTCACTATTTTTTTAGGTTTTTAGTTAAAATTTTAAAATTCCCGCAACAATTTGTAAAAAAAAAGAACTTCAGCTTTTGCCGTCAAAATATTTGTGAAAAAAAAACAAAAACAACTTCAAAAGATTTGTAATAAGCTGTTTTCTTGAACGAAAATTATTTATTTATTTATTTAAAAAATTTATAGACATAATTAATTATGAATATAAAGAGAAAAAAAGGGTACTAACAACATAGGTTTTCGACCAAATTTTTTATACTAGAATGTTTTATATTAGGTTGTAAAAACAACTTCAAAAGATTTGTAATAAGCTGTTTTCTTGAACGAAAATTGATACACTCACTGGCAAGAGAATTTTAGAGGCAAGTTCGTATCAATTTTTAAAAGTATGAGTGTATTGGTAAAAAAGTGTGAGTGTATTAAAACTTGATAGCCAAAACTTGTTCGTGTACAGGGCTGTCAGACTTGGGGATTTATCCCCAAAGTTGGGGATTTTATGCGAGCAAAAAGGACAAAGAAAGTCATTTGGGGATTGGGGATTTTTTTGGGGATTTAAAAAAAAAATTCGGGGATTTTTTGGGGATTTTACACTCTTTTAATATATTTTCCCTTTTATTATTTATGCTTATTTTTCTTTGTCTCGTATTAAAAATATGAAAAAAAGTAGCAAAACTTTTATCTTACTCTTATCAACAACTTATACGGTGTAAAAGGTCCTTATTAATATTATCATTTTAGTTAAAACGTAGTGTTAAAGGTACTTTATAAATTTATGTTATTTTTCTTTCAGGGTACAAACAAAATAAAATAATTTTTTTTACAAAAAATTTTTATTTGGGGATTTTTGGGGATTTCTAATTAAAATTTTTCTTACTATTTTTACTTAAAAAAAAAAAAAAATTTTTAAATTTGGTCAGAAAAAAACAAACAGAAAAATATTTACTTATTAAGATTTTTTTTCTTAATTTGGGGATTTTTGGGGATATTTTTTTAATTTTTTGGGGACAAGGAAAAAAAGTACCTGGCAGCCCTGTTCGTGTAACCCTCAAGTTAGTGCAAACAACAAAACATGTTGACAATTATAACAACTGTTGTTATTGTTAAAAGTTACAGAATCCCACTACAGTGAAAATGTTGCTGCCTTTTGTGAACGAAGCTTAAAAGTCAACAAAACATTTATCAAATTGTAAAGGGAAATAAATGTGTGTCTGAATTTTCTAAAGCTTTATTTTTTTTCTTTAAACTTGATTTGGAAAACAAATTTTAATTAATAAAATGTTTGATTGTAAAAAATATATGTATTTTGTAGAATGTTTATATTTTAAACTAAATTATCGGCCAAAGGAAATCATGCAGGCTTTATTTTATAAAAGAACAATTTAATAATAAAATAAAAATTACCACTTTTCAATAATAATATATTTTACACATACAATAATATTTTTTTTTTTGTTTTTTTTATTTTTTATTACAGAAGATATAGATTTGACGTTAAATATTAAATTTATTAATTAAGTGGGAGTATATGTATGTTTAATTCTATTTTTTTTTTTAGATTTTTTAAGGCTTTACTACAAACTTTTTATTTTTCTTTTGATTATTAATTTACAAATGTTGTGTTTTTTCTGGTTTTAGCTGGTTTTCTAATATTAAATACAAAATAGTGTTATAATATATTATATATATATATACATATGTATTTATATATATATATATATATTTTTTTTTTAAAGAATCATACATTTTAAATGTAAAATATAATTTTTTTTTTATTTTTCTGTTTAATTTTTCTATAAACTAAAGTCTTATTCGTAACTTAAATTTATTTAAAATTATTTTTGTGTAATTAAAAAATATTCATATATGAGGGCGTTTTTAGTTACAATAAAATTAATATAAAAGAAAAGACAATGATGCTATATGATAACACTATATGCAAAATAAAATTTACAACAACTTAAAGTTAATTCTTTTTATTTCTAAATGGGGTTCATTTAGTTTTATTGCAACTTTTGTTGTTTCAAAAATGTCTATAATTAACAAATTTTAGTGTTTTCCATCTTGATTTTAAAATTTTTAAAATCACTATAACAGAGTGGGACATTAAACGATTTTTACTGGAAATGAAAATATTTAAAATATTTTATTTTAATAAAATTAAATATTTTACAAATTTAAATATTAGCAGTGTTGAAATTCTTCTCAACAGCACATTTCAGAAAATTTTCAGATTTTTTTGGCTTATGGTTACAGAGATGTCGAATATACAAAAAAAATCGCGTTAAATGTATATATAAAGTCGATTTTGGGCATACGTATGTCGACGAATTTCGCTTAAAAGCGTTGACCGATTTTAACCAAACTTATACACAAGGTAAGTATGGTGACCTTTATGGTTTATGTTAAGTTAGGTTGAAATCAGAATTCGCATGTGAGCAGGTAGGTTTCAAATTACCATAAATTCATGTTTTTTTGACGAATAATTTGTTGTCTTATTTTAGTTTCTATTTTGGCCCGCAACCAGGCTCAAACGGCTGAACCGATTTTGATGAAATTTGGTACGAAGATAGAATGTTATAGCGAAGTTACTATAGGCAACATTTTTCCAGAAATTTTGGACCGATAGGGACAAAATGGTCAAAAATGGAACCGATTTTTTTTAAGTAACCCTTTATCTTCAATCCAAAATTTTTTTCGTACGAATTTCTATAGCAACATCGGCATGTCACAAAAAAGTACATTTCGTCTTTTTAGTGGGCAAAAGTGGGTTAAATGGGGAACTTTAGCTACATTTTAATCAATCCATTTAAGCTGCAAAGTTTTTATAGCTTATATACTATTTAACTTAAACTACAATTAAAATTTTAACTTAAACGGGCAAACAGGGATAAAATTCGTACTTTTGGTACTTTTTATAAACACGTTTTTTTTCAAACATTTCTGCAATCCTAAATTAAAAATTTTTGTTTGTCAGAATTTCTATAAGCGAAAAATTAGTACCTTTAAAAGATAAAAAATCGATATTTTTTAAGTGGTTTTCTTAATAACATCTTGAAGATAAATTGCTTTAAAACAAACAGTGCATGGAAAAATCTTGACAGCAAGACTTGAACATGTGTCTGTTTGCGTTAGATTTCTGAAACTTTTTCCATTTTTTCCAGAAAAAGCATTAAAAATTGTCAATGTAACAAAAGTTATGTTTTAAAATTTTAATTCATAATTAAGTTTTTCTGAATAAGCTTTTTTAGGAACTTTATTACAAATTAACAAAGTTCAAACAAATCCACCTGTTATTGCTAAAAAGAGAATATTACTCATGTATAATCAAAGAAAATGTAACATTTAGCTATGTCTGGCAGCATTCTCCTTTAACAATAAAAACCTCATTAAATTATAATTTAAGCTTATACTAAAAATAAATTTTAAACTGATATTTATAATACAAATACTTTATATGTACATAATTAAAATTGATTGGCTTATTGTAAAACAGTGATAACCAAGCCCCGAACTAACCAAGCCCCGAACACACGAACACAAAGGTATTATGTACTTGTGTGCGGTCGCAGAGACTGATGATAGTCTGATGTTTTGAAACGAACAAAGTAGTTGTATGCATGTGAATTGCCGACCGTGTCTGTGTGAAAAATACGATTATTGACTGACTCGCGAGCCTATGGCGTGGCAATCACTGTTGTAAAACATCGTTAGCCACCCGAATTGAAAAACTGGTTTTTTGCTTTTCTTATTAGGCATATACGTTCATACATATGTATGTATGTATATTCCTTTCAATTAGTTTCTGATTGAAACGATAATTGACTTTTGCCGATGCAATATTTTCGATGATTTTTTCTTTCGAATGACATCATAAGGCAAACTTATTTTCTGCAGCTCAAAACTAACTGCCGTATTCATAAAAAAAATTAAAATCGATTTGAAATGTATTTTAAGAAAAATTTGTATGAAAGTTTTGCCTTAAAACACATTTCAAACTTATTCTATTTTTTATGAATCGGCAGTAAATTTTTAACTTTAAAGAAGACGATTTGTGAAGGAACGATAAATAAATCTCATGATGTTATTGCACAAAAAAATTTTTTTATGGCTTATGATGTAAAAATTCCTTAATTTTTTATCATCATGAATAAAACTAAAAACTATTAATTATAAAACTGCTCTGAGTGGAGAAGCAGCTCGCGCTTTTTGACATTATGTATTTCTTAAGGACAAACAGGTCGTTATTGTTTGTCTACTTTTCCTGCGTTTTGCGTTGTCACCCCGCATTGGTAAATGATTCGGCGTCGTATAACTGTACCGAGTTATAGTTTTTGCGGTTTCAACGTTAACTACATACATGCAATCGTGTTTAACCTCAATTTTTTTAATGTGACTGGTGGAGAACCATAAAAAACTCAGACGTTTTACTGGTGGAGTACCAAGGAAATAACTCCGAAGTTTACTGGTGGAGACCAAAATACTCTGAAGCGGATTTTGGAATCTCTCGCCTTCCTATACGAAGGTTTAAGTCGAACGAGGACTTTGCGGTTGAGGCTCTAAAAAAATTGTGTGATACCCTGGCATTATAACTTAAATAGTTCGCCAAAAATTTTTAATTTTATGTAAAATCCAAAAAAAAAGAGTCACAATTACTGCCTCCAATAACTAAAATTGATTTTAAAAAATTAAAGCTGATAAAAAAATATTAATTATTATTAGAAAATTTTAAAAAGATCGCAAAAAGTGCGATTTAAATGATTGTTGCTGCTTATCATATATATAAGTTACTCAATGTTAAATCCTTGCTTCCATATATTTATCCCACCGATTTATCATACCTTCCACAGTTAAAATAGCGATAATGAAATCGTTGGGTAAAAAAAGAAAGAAATAATAATCAAGATATCGTCAGCTCATTACTGGTTTGACCTACCGACCATTTAAAAAAAAATGAGTTAGGTATGAGGAATATATTTTTTTAATACCCTCTTTCTAAATCAAAAACCTGTTTCGCGAAAATTTTTATGGTTTCTGAGATAAAAAGCATTAATTTTGCTGCATATCAACTGTTTCAAAATGTTTTAAGTACTGTTTTGCTCTACAAGCCATTGTTTGGCGATTGCAGCAAATTCTTCATACAAAAACGTACAAAATAAATTTTACTGTTGCTTTGCTGCATTGCCGTAAGAAAAAATATAGTTAAAGCAAAAGCAAAATAAAATGACAACAAGAAAATTAATTTGTGAAAAATAGTTTTATAAAATAATGGACCCAACTAAGTGTACGGTTTGCTATGATATGCAAAGTGTTTTTAGCCTACCTAAGGGAAATGCTTCAACATTTTACTACAAATCTTACAGCAACCATTATTATGCCAAATATACCAACTTTTACTTATTGTGCCTTGTGGACGGAAGCTCATAGCGGTCGGAGTGGTAACGATATTGCTAGTGCTTTAATTAAAATTATAAATGAATTAATAAAAGATTATCCACTAATTAAAACTTTGACATTATGGAGCTATTCTTGCGTACCTCAAAATAAAAATAAAATTAACGCAACCGCAATCAAAATGTTCTTTAAACAAAATAATATTGATGCCGTAATACAAAAGTCATCAGAAGCAGAACATTCTTTAATTCAAGAAGTGGACTATGTCCATGGTGTTATTGACCGGTACTTAAAGAATATTGAAATTCATAGTCCTCTTCATTTACTAAATTTGCTTAAAACAATGCCAAATAATAAAACAAAACTTAAAGTTATGGAAATGCTTCCGGAAAATTTTCGCACATACTCGTTGGAAGCAAATAAAATGGACTTTCGAAAAGTCCATTTTGCTAAAATTAAAGTACTTCTATACAGTTAAAATAATGATTTATGTATATATTATAAAACTTCTACCAGAGAGGAAAAATATACAAAATGCAATTTTGGTTAAGTCTGCATCAAATTTGTTTGAAAACTCCTGAGAATTTGTTGACGAATGTTTTGAAAATATCGAACCATCATTTATTTCCAGCGATAAAAATAGAGACATAAAAGACTTGCTTATATTTCTTCCACGTGTTGAAAAAGCTTATTATAAAAATTTACTCAATATTAAGTTTTAAATTTTCTTTTTACTTTTGCATTATTTAAGTTGTTTAATTTGTGGCTTTTTATGTAACTTTTCATAACAGTAGAACTGTTTTTTCTGTTTTTGTAACGTAAAATCAAATTAAAAAACTATAAAAAAAATTCATCTCAACAAGTTACTTAATACACAGCAATAAGTATACGTATGCAGCACAAAAAGCCACTTTTTTTAGAAAAGTGGCGTATGCGGCACAAAACAATAGTTTTAATTTTCAAAAAAATACTATTAAATTCTAACTTTATTCATGAAAGTGCGCAAAAATTTAAATTTTTCTTCAAAACACATACCGGAAGCAGTGGTAAAAATATAAAAAAATTCTATCGGGTACATTTTGAGAAATCTTCATGTAAATCTTCTTTGTCGTTTTTCTCCACTCCGACTTTTTGGCATATGCGCCAAACCAATTCTAAGCTGACGATATGATTTAAAATAAAAATATAACATAAATTTTTTGAAACAGCTGCGTATCCGCTATGTTGGTGTTGTCCAACGTTGGGTGCGTAGTCGTCTTAAAGATGTTCTTAGATTTATAGTAATTTTCATGAAAGACCTATTTTTTTAACTTTTTTTTTAATTTTTTTGTGGCATATAATGTTTTTATAATGTTTTAACAATAAGCTCTTCTATTAAACTTAACATTTAAGTTACATAAAGACAGACATTTTCGAACTTATAAATTGAAAATGAACCCTCATGAGAATATTGTATTTTTTAAACATCTTATTCATCTTCTTAAGAACTACTTAATAAAAAAATTTTTTCGGTTTCTTCTCTAAAATTTGTTGTTAAACAACAAAATTGTTATAATCAATAGAAAGCTGACACATTCATTGCAAATTTACCTAAAATGTTTCATAATGTGTGTCAACGATTGCATCGTATAAATCCACCTCATCCTCGTTAAGTAAGACCTAATCGGTGAAAATACGTGATTCTCCCGCCAGTGCTGCAGCGGCTACGGCAGCAGCGGTAGCGGCCGCTGTTGCTGGGCGGTGAGATACAAATTGTAACATTTCATTAAGTGGACCAGCCGATGTTACTTTTGACGCAATATTTGGATTTGTTACGGTAATAGGTAGACCTAAGGATGAAGGTACACTCGATGATTGGGTGGTGACACCAATGGCTGCTAGTCTATCCTCTAAATTTGAACTCCCATCCAAGGTAGCATGGGATGATGTGGCTAAATGATGGGAGGGTACTGTTATGAGCTGAGTACCTTGCAGTTTATGTGCCGTTGCTATGGAGGAGGGTACTTCCAGGGTAGACATAATGGGTGATTGATCTAGAACAGCGTTTGTGACTACTGCTGGTGGGGTTAAATGTTGCTGTGTTATAGCACCGGTTTGAGATGGAAATACTATGCTGGTATGACCATCTATTAATTGCATAGCCTGTGATGTATCTATTGTAAGCACTTCGTTGTCGTACAAGTCAGAACCAGCCAAAGCAACGGCAATTATATCATTTCCTCCTGCTTGCTCAATATGCTGTTGTTGTTGCTCAGCAGCAGCAGCGTTCACCAGTTCTATGGCCTGTTGTTGTTCCTGTTGCATTTGCAAAGCTGCCAGCACCTCATGTGTCAACACATACTCAGTTCCATCATCAGATATCAACTGAGTATTAGCATCAGGATTGGCTAATAAATGAGCAAACGTAGCTGCATCTAACAATACCTGTTGTCCTTCGATATTTAATAGAATACCATTATTTGAAACCAATTCTGAATTTACATCTTGGTTGCCGGCGAAGTCTGACATTTGATTACTGCTTTCATTTGCACCATTATCATCCACCACACACTCTTCCATTATCTGATGTTGATGGATTTGATGCTCCGACTCAATACCAGATGAGATCTCATTTTCTACTAAATTGGGATCCAAATTTGCAATTTGTAGATTACCTTCATTGTCATGTGATTCATTGTTTTGGCCTGCTAACAATTGTTGTGGTGCATTAGTTGCTTCCAAAGGTACGGGAACAAGTTCATTTAGCTGATGATTTAAATAGAGGGGAACATTATTGACTGGCTTACACGTGTTACCATTAACTTTGCACAGCAAAAATGTTTCCGAATAACCGGGATAGGGTTGTGCGGGTAATGCTATAAGCTGCGTATTCGAGTCAATAACGTTGTCCTAAAATAATTAAATAAGAAATAAGATTCAAATTAGAGATCAATATTCGGGTATAAAACACTCTTTACTGAAGTGTTAAAAATTTTTTTTTTGTTATTTTTGGTTTAAAATATAATTAAAAAAAAAAAACAGTTTTTTCTCAGACGCAAAGATAAATTTTCCCATATTACACCATGATACAAAAGTTGAAAAAAAAATTACGAAGGGGCTCTTATGAACCAATTTAGTTTCGTTGGAGTCCATAGAGACAGAAAATAGTTATAGATTTTTAGGTCACTTCGTAAAGTGATTTTATAACGGTAAATGTAGTGAAAAACGTTTTTTTAGAGTTTCAAATTGAAAGAGTCATAAATTCTTTGTTTCCCACGTATTTCCATAATTTTTTATTCTAGGACCTGAGTTTATCTTTCAAACAAAGAATGAATTTGAAAATCAGTTAATAAATGGCTAATTTATAGTGGTTAAGGAGTAAAAAAACAGAAATCCTGAGGCTATTACTTGCTTTTTTTAAATTTCCCTAAGTCCTTATCCATATTATGAAACATTTGCTGAGAAATATTTGAGTTGGATGATGAAAGCAGTTTTTGTGAGTTTGTTATTGACAGAAAAGGAGAAGGCATACAAAATGATTTAATGCTGCAAAACAAAAGTTTTATTGCATGTACACGAATTCAGTTTCAAAATAGAATTGAAGAAAGTTCTGCAGCAAATGTTTCATAATATGGACGAGGAATAAGCTAATTAAATTGGTTAAAAACAGGGTTGGCTGCCCACTGGGTACCCCAGAAAAACCCACCCGGACTTTAATGGGTATATATTTTGTTTAACAAACCCCAAGTGGGTTTTTTCTTTATATTCAATTGAACAATGATGGTATGTATAATTTTTAAATTTTATTTACAGAAAAATAAAAGAAAATTATTATAAAATGCATACAATGTGTTTATATGCCCATTTGTAAATATGTTGATTTGACGTTAGTGGAATTTTCTCTATTTATTAATTGAAACATAGATTGTATACCACTTTAAGGTATTTAACTTCAAGTTCGGCCTTTTCTAAATCTAATTAATTTTTAAATGACATTTTATTGCGGAATTTCGGTTTTTGTAGTACATAATTTCAATAAACTAAACCGTTTTTGGGTTACTCGAATATATGTTGTGCAACTTCCTCCATTTTCGAAATAACGGTATATCTCGAAAAAAGACCTAACCTAAAAAAAAACGGTGGGCACCATTGGATTCAGCGTACCCAAATTATGCCAAAACGCCATGTGCCCGGCTTGTCTAGCACAGTGTCATTATACCATTACACGAAAAACAACAAAACCCAAATAACCCGCTGGGTTGAGTTTTTTTTAAATGCAAGCCTAGGCTAAAAAATAAATTAATTATGCTATGTTTTGACTTTTTTGTTTTTAGTTTAAAAATTACATGTTTTTTTTCAAATGAGCATGCAGATGGTGTAGTTTTATTGACATTTTGCAACCCGTTGTATGGTTGGCAGACAGCATATTGTTAACTATCTGATCATAATTTTCACTTTTTGTGTTTCCAAGAAAATTTTGACACACTGAAACAAAGCCATTCAATGCAATATTTTCTGCAAGTTTCATAAGGTTTAATTAGGGATGCAGCGTTTACCGATATATCGGCGATACTTCAGATTTTCCGATATATCGATATCGGCGATACTTTGCTGTCGATAGGACAATAATTTTTACATATATATTTTTTACTTCCTGGCCCACAAAGTCGACAAGAACATTTCTTTGGAATATTTATAATGTGAACAATAATATTTAAAAAATTAAAATTTGTTTTTGTTTTCAATATCAATATACGAAAGAAATGTTGTTTCTTGTCGACATTGTGGTCCAGGCAGCGAGAGTATTTTTGAATAAACAATTTAGTTTTCTGTAATTATTTTATGCATAGCAACGAAGAGAAATGACATATTTAAAAGCAGAACATAAAATCAACGCAGAATAATGAAATTATTGAATACTAGCTGACCCGACAGACCATGTCCTGTTCAAATTAGGAAAAATATTTGCGTTCGATTTTTAAAATCCGTTAAAAAGATACGAACATTTGAAAGAAAAATTAGTCAAATCGATGGAGCTGTTTTCTGATTTTAGGTAAATCGAAAAAAGTGGGCGTTCAAGTGGGCAGGGAAAAATTTTCTTTCCGTAAAAACCTAAGTTGGACCATGGCGATGATTTTAAAGAAAAAATCGTCCAAATCGGTCAAGCCGTTCTCAAGTTATGCGCTTAATAGAAAAAGTGGGCGTAAAAGTAGGCGTGGTAAATTTTTCTTTCGATGAAAACTTAAAATGGATTAAAACGAACATTTGAAATAAAAATTTGTCAAATCGATGGAGCCGTTTTCTATTTTTAGGTAATTCGAAAAAAGTGGGCGGGACAAAATTTTCTTTTCGTATAAATCTAAGTTGGACCATGGCGATCATTTTAAAGAAAAAATCGTCCAAATTTTATAGATGTCATTGGTGGTGCAATATGAAAATTGGATTTTGCCACGCCCCGCCGCCCGCAGACCGAAAATCAAAAATCAGACTTCACAGTGTCACCTGCTCTAGCATGGAGGACCCGTATGGATTAAAAAAAGCGTGAAAAAATAAAGCCGAAGTAATAAAACAAAGACAACTTCAACGCCAGCAAAAAATAGATAAAGAAAATAAACAAAAAAAATTAAAAAGGGTAGGTGAAATAACTTTGTGGTGGTTTCGAAGGTTTGGATACAGATGAGGAAGACGATGCTCTGAAAAACATAGGATTTCCACAGTGTCATTTGTACTGATAGCATTATTAATTGTGGTTTTAAGCGTACTAAACTCTTTTCCGAGAGTAGTGTTTACATGGGACCTAGGTGAAATTATAGACCGATCTTCACGAAATCTTACATTGTGATTTCTTGTCCTATAAAACTGTTGCGTACCAAATTGTATTATGATAGCAGTATTAATTATTGTTTTAGGCGTACTAAGGTGTTTTCCAGGAGTAGGATTTATATGGGGCCTAGGGTAAATTGTGGACCGATCTTCACCAAAAAAGAATTTGGGCAAAATCTTATATCATTTCATGCATAAATTCCACCATTAATGTAGGTTTTTATAACAAAATAATCCATTTTTCAAGGATGTGGTTCCACATTTTGATTCATACCTCTGATGTTAAAGTGAGCGTGTTTTCAAAAGACGGACAGACAGAGGCACATGGGTAAATCGACTAAATCGAATTACTCAAGGAGCCAGACTATCAGCCATGTCACAGAGTACAATTCCGTTCGGAAACGGAATTCATTCCGTATTTTGGTGCTTCAGAAAATGACGAAAAAAAAAATTCGGAATGAAAACATTTTTGTTTTCATGCACGGAATGGGAGTTTTCTGTATCTGAAAGGCCAAAAAACTATCAATATACACTTTCTATCAATAAACAAATATGTTTTCTTCAATTCCGAACGGAATCATTCCGAACGGAATTGTACTCTGTGACATGGCTGTATATATACTTTATGGGGTCTTAGATGTATAATAAAAAAGTTTCACACGAAATGACAAACTTAGTATACCCTCATTCACCACTAGTGGTGGTGGAGGGTATAAAAAACTTACATCTTCTGTGGCTGTTGTTGTTATTATAATTCCATCACTTTGTTGTAATATATGTGGTTGTACCGGTACCGTCTGTGGTTGCATTTGTTGTAGGGGTGGCGGCTGTAATGTATTGTGTTGCTGGGATTGTTGCAGTTGCTGCGCCGCGATTTGTGTTATAAATTGTTGATGTTGAATTTGTTGTTGTTGCTGCTGCAACTGATTTTGTTGTTGTATTTGTTGTACTAGTTGTGATGATTTAGCAGCAGCAACTTGTTGATGTTGAATATGCTGCTGTTGTTGTTGTTGTTGTTGCTGCTGTTGATGAGGTATCTTACGTGCTTTACGATGAATAACCGATTGTTGATGGGCATTCTTATTTAAAATAATTGGAGGTGGCAACGGAGATGCTGGTGTTTGCTGTTGCTGTTGCAACTGTATCAATTGTTGCTGGGCTATATTTGGTATTTGAGTATCACCGAAAAATGTTGATAGATTGCTATTATTTGATATCTGCGTTTGTACATGTGTTGTTGATTTTTTTGATATTTTGGCTAATGGTGGTGCCTCTGAGGCAATACTCAAACGTCTACTTAAAGCCTCCATAGCTTGCCTATGTTTAGCACTATTTATATTACTATTAGCCGGTGCTGCTGGTGTTACAGCTTTAGTATGAACTGATTTGCGTTTGTTTCTTACTTGAGTTTTTCCAGCCACTTCTAGTGATTTTGAAACCTCGAGCGCAGATTTTGCTGGTACTGCAACGGAAATTTGTTTCAATTGTTGCTGCTGTTGTTGTTTACGTGATGATGTCGTTGGCGATGAAGAAACGTTTTTATTTTTTGTTGGCGTTTTTGTTACATTTAGATCGCCGGTAGAGCGTGATATTGGTTGTATGGTAATTGTTGTACCAAGGTTATTGTTAGCAGTTACCGTGGCGGACGTAGATGATGTAAGTGTTGGCTGGACTACAATATCTGTTGGCGGTGTCTTGATTATGACATATTTGTTTCCCCTTGAGTCAACACCGATTTGTTTATTTTTAGAAATTTTTCCATCAGAAGATCGATTTTGAGAAATGGAGGAAACAGCAGATGTGCTTAAAATTTGTTGATGTATAACTCGCCCTTCGTCGGATTTTTGTGCTTCGTCTGCACTTGGTGTAGGCGATGAAGAATCCTGTAAATCATTTATAAAATTTAATTTGTATATAAAAATCAATGGTTTAGGAAATACATAGTCATATAAAAAATCAGCAGTGCGTTACGCGCGTAAATAAATTTGCATAACTCTTAAATTTATGCAGAGCCGATTCCCAAACTTTTAGTATAATGAAGACACCCTAGTTAGAACAATTTTAATTTTAATTGTTTATTTCCGGTTTTGCAAATGAAAACAGTTTTTTTTTAAGATCCATCGATTCCCTATATGAATTACTTGTCTTAATTTTTTTGTTTTATTTGTTTTTAGGACAAAAAAATAATTTATAAAACAATTTTTTAAAAATGGTAGCTCTTTAGCACCCCATTATAGCCTTTTTCACGCTTGGCAACATCTAAAATTTGCGAAGATGTTGAAATTTTGCCAATAGCCTTTTCACACTTGTCAACATTTTACATCTACCATTAATTTGAGAAGATGTTGAAATGTTTCCATAAGAAATACATAGAGCTAAAAATCAAAATTTTCCAACATCTTTACAAAATGTAACTATCTCAGTTGGTTCCCTTTTACATCTTTCGATTTTTTTAGTTTTATCACTAGAAAAGTGGCAGCAAGTTCTATTATAACTGTGGCAGCACTGACAAAATGGCATTTGTTTTGGAAGCAGCGTTACATTTTACAAAGTTTTTCCTTTTTTGCAAGTCGTTTTTTGTTAAATAAATTTAAAATAATAATAAGAACATTTAAAAAAACTTTTGCCCCCCCCCCCATATATTTTATCCTGGCTACGTGTACTGTCATCAAGAATATGTATGCCTGCAAAGTTTCATCCATTTGCATTGAGTAAAAGGCGGTCAAAAAACGCATTTTACATTTTTTTTGCACCCCCACCCCCCTAGATTTAATCCTGGCTACGCCTATGTATTCGTGTATTTTCATCGAGAATATGTATGCCTGCAAAGTTTCATCCATTTGCATTGAGTATAAGGCGGTTAAAATAACGTTACAAGATTTGATTTTCCGAAGTGAAGCTAAAGAAAAGGTTTTAAAAAATGAATTCCAAATAAATGTTTGTCTTTTCTTTAAAAATTTTGACACTTTTGTTAAAACATTTGTGACATTTTTGATTGATAAATGTTTCAAGTGTATTGTTTCATATTCAAGTGCATTGTTTCATATTCTCAACATGTTCCATTTGTTCCTCCGAAACAAGGCCCATCTATCAGGTCTGCTTACTTGTACAAAAACAAAAAACTTTTTCTTTTAAGCTGTCAAAAACTTACTGCCACATATACAAAGCAAAAGGAAAAAACGAGTATGTAAACATCTTTTGAAAGCTCAAAAGAACGAAAACAATGATCATCAGGCTTCTTGCGCAGACCTTTTCAATGGGCCTTGCTCCGAAATGTATGCAAGCCAACAAAGGATATAAATCATAAAAAAAAATTGTCATACACATTCATATCTACTAGAGGTATACTTATTTCAAGTAGTGCTGGGAAACTATCGATAGACTATCGATATTATCGATAGTCTTAAAATATCGAAAATATCGATAGAAAAAATATAAATATCGATATTTTTATTATTGAGGACATCTAACGCTGGGTATCCACGTAGCAATTTTTATTGCTAAGTACAAGCAATAACGTCGGCAGAACAATGACAGAACAATGGAGCAATAATTGCTGATTATATTGCAGGAGAACACTTGTTATTGCTTTGCCATAAATTTGCAATTTTCACATCGATTAGTTGTATAAAGTTTTGTGGCTGTATTTATAACAAATGTTTTATGTTGTATTTTGAAGTGATTGTTAAATTTTCTTTTTTAAATTAATTAATTAAATTAATAAAATAATTAATTGTAATTGTCGTAGCTGTGTTTTGTATTGCTTTTTTGTTTATTTGCGTATGAAAAAAAACCTAAAACTTGTATTCAAGGCGAATTTATTACAGGTGGTCTTAAAAGCCCTGCTGATATTAGCTAAAATCACTGTTGGATGTCAAAATTTTGTTTATTCTCTTTTATTATCTTTGTTTCTGTTTTGTTTTTTTTCTGTTTTTGACATTGTACAATGATTTTACAAAAACAAATTGCTTGTGGTTTTTGTACGAGTTGTACTTGTTGTAGTACCGAGATTACCTGGGATGAATTCGCCTTGCTTGTATTGTTCTATTGAAAAAATAAAAATATACAAAAAAAAAAAACAAATTCGTCGTTTGCTTTTGTTGATATTAAAGTTTATTTAAAAATATAATATATAAACACCTTTTCTTTATTTTGTTGAAGTATTTTTTCACTTGCTTTTTAATAAATAAACACACTAATAAATAACCAACCGTACAGAGAAATGAAATGTCAGATAAATTACAACTGATTTGGCAGCAGATCGCTAAGCAATAATTGCTCAAGCAATAAGAAGAGCAATCATTGCGCAATGGACTGCCACTCATAGCAATATGCGGTCTTACGTCGCAAATTTTATGGAGCAATCAAATTTGACGTTTGCCGCAATAAATATTGCTACGTGGAGACCCGGGGTAACAGCAGCTATACTAGAGTTTGCTAAAAACCGTAAAAATGTGAAACCGCGGTTTCGGTTTTAAAATGATTAAAACCGGCCGGTTTCGGTTCTGTTTTAAAAATATCAAAGTTAAATTCATACATAAAGATATATATTTTTTTTGCAAGTGTTTTATTTCTTTCAATACATTTACTTTTATTCGCCCTTAAGTATATACCTGGGCATGGCCAGGCATTTTTTGACTTTTTTCTAGTTTTTTTAATATAATTATTAAGTATATTAGAACGAAACTTTATGTATTCCTCAATTCCGCAATTGGCCAAATGAAAATTTTGTGCATATTGTATCCACCTGGGCCTGGTCAGGCCCTTCCCTATAATATATGTACTGCAGTAAATAAAATCATAATGAAACGTTTCAAAAAGCATACACAACACATAAGAATTCTTCCTTTTCTGCTTTTTCGAAAAATTATTTTATTTTCCAACAAAATGTTCCTGCTATAGCCATAAAACTCCATACATATAAAAGTAGTCCCAGCCTTGCCCAGGGATTCGTTAGTGTGAGTTTTTGTCTACAGCCATAAGGTGTGTACTTAAGAGTTATAAAGATAACATTTGTTCTTCATAGTACTTATTTTGAATTTTAAGAATTTTGAAATACCTTGTCATTGTTGAATGCTGTTATGTATAAAGTTTTTGTATATTAAGTACGAGTATGATGTTTAATTTGCAATTTCTTAAAGCATAAATACATTGTTAAAGTTAAAGCTAAAACCGAGGTTTTTTTGTCGGTTTTCGGTTTCGGTTTTTAGGCATTTAAAACCACGGTTTCGGTTAAAACCGAACAGCAATCCCTAAGCTATACACACACAATTTTTTGCCGCAAATTTGTACTTGATATTATTAATTCGCGCTGAATTACAGAAATGAATACAAACAACAAGAATGGCAAGTGGAATGGATTGCTTAGCAGTGCTTTTTACTGCTAATTAAAGGCCTTTAAGTCGAAATTTTTACATGTTTATATAGGGACTGAAATGTCAAATATTTTTGTAATGTTGTAAACAAATCCAAATGCAATTGCAAGCATAGGACAGAACAATGAACGACCATTAGATGATAAGTCCGCTAGATTGATTACCTTTTTGGGTTTAGAATTTAGAAATTTTTTTAAAGTTGCAATGGAATATCTTATATGTTACTTCGGTTCCTTCAGAAAGGTACTTACATATCATTTTTTAAAAAACTGCCATTCACATTCAATACATTCAATAAAGTGATAAAAACAACGAACTGTAGCCTTACAAAAAAAATAATTAAAGTTTTCCTGCACAAGTACAAACATTCAGTCGATAGTAATATCGATAGTGAAATCTGAACTATCGATAAATATCGATAGTAGAAAATATCGATAGTTTCCCAGCACTAATTCCAAGTAATTAGAATGACCGCTTCACTAATAATGCCTAAAATGTAAATGTGTAAATGTATTAAAAATCCAGACAAAATAATCGTAGAGTTGAAAATAAAAAAAAAACAAATGTATATGTAAGTCACAAGCTGACATCGGTGCATCGTAATCGGAAGCTCGGACAACCCAAGTGGCAAGTTTAAGAAACGTTTTACAAGCATAAGGCGGTGCAATACTTAATAGTCCAGTCACTTAATAAAAAAAAATGGGTCAAATGCGGAATGAGAGATAATAAGCTGTTAACTCTTATACACCTACATTTTGATGTTTTAAATGTTGTCACACAAGTTTAATAAAATCTTGTGTCTGGGCCGTAAGTTATTAAAGGTAAAAGGTCACAAAAATCAGTTTTTCGCTATTATCTCAGTTTCTATAGCTCCAATAATGTAAATATTTATAATAAAAACTTATTGTTAATCCTGTCCCTGCCAGGCAGGAAGAAAAACTACTTTTAGTTAAGCCCCAAAGTCAGTACCATATGCTTGACCCTTCTTAGCTTCATTGGTCTTTAGTTGGCTTCAAAATTAGAGGAAATGTACAAAAAACAATTTTGCCACTCCCCTTTTCCTCTCAATTCTCCGTTCCATGTCTTAGAATCTTAGATCCTACTACTTCAGGCTATGTTCCATTGTTAGGACTATTTGCTAGGCAATTTTTAGCTTAATATGTCATAAGTGGGCTTTAATATAAGCTCAAATTAATTTCGCCTCTTTTTCCTCTCCACCTACATGACAAAAATGAAAAAATCCGGCTACGTGTTTTACTATATATATATTTGCCTTGCTCGTCGTCATATTATCACGAGCTGCCTCTATACTGGGCATAGGCCGTCTATAAAATGTTTCCATCTTTTTCGACGTGCGGCTATATCTTTTACTATATGCATGTCGATTTTCAGCATTTAAGCCCATCAGTGGGCTTCGAAAAGTTCTGGATAGACAAAAAGAGGAACACACAGGTAAATAAATTATATATGTTTGTATAAGTTAAAGCATAACACATTGCAACTGCCATACACGAGCCGCAACGTCAGCACTAACATTCCAGCGGTGTCTTATTACGCATGCCGAGAACAAGTAAATATAATTGTTCCCACAGTATCAAGCAAGCGCGTGGACTACGTCAGCATTTTATTATTTAGATTAATACCTGTTAAGTTATGTGTTAATAATTTAGTTTTTAGTTTGGTTTTTTGGTTTTTTTAGGCGCCCTATGCTCCAATGGGAGTTAGAGGAACACATATATATATTTTTGGTTGAATAAAATAAGGCGTATTGCTAAAAGCAATACGCAACCTTTTTTTAAAAAAAATAAAATTAACTTGATTTTTATTAATTGGCGCCCAAGCAGGGACCCCTTTTCGTGTCCTTACAAAGATTTTTGCCTGAGCCGATAGGCAAGTAAGGACAAAGGGGTTTAACCGAAAAAAAAGGATCAAAGCCAACTCAACTTTTAAAGTGAGGAAACGGTGCGCCCTAGTAAACGAACGCGTTAAACGGGAGGTGATCACGGGATTACCAGCGGCCTCGCTTTAGGATTAAAAAAAAAGAATATAGAAATAAAATCGAAGAAATTGTGAATTAAAAATAGTGTTAAGAAAAAAAGGAATTTGTAAAACATAACAAGTTGCATCCAAGAAAAAATAGAAATAAAATTGAAGAAATTGTGAATAAAAAATAGTGCTAAGAAAAAAAGGAATTTGTAAAACATAACAAATTGCATCCAAGAAGAAATAGAAATAAAATTGAAGAAATTATGAATTAAAAATAGTGTTAAGAAAATAAAAGGAGTTTGTGAAATATTAACTAATTGTATCCAAAGGAAAAATACGGATTTAGAATTGAATTGAAGTTGTTAATTAAGGAAATTATAAGGAATTTGTGAGTGAAGGTTATAATGTTAAGCAAAAGAATAAGAAATTGTAAAAATTTTAATTTGCATACCTAAGAAAAATTTCTAAGAAAATTGAAATTAATAATCTATGAAAAATTGTAAAAAGTTTTTAATAATTGAAGAGAAAAAAAATCGTGAATATTTGTTATGAAAAAATTATAAGAAAGAATACGAGTAAATTGTGAAAATTTTAATTTGCAAACTTAAGAAAAATTTCTAAGAAAACTAAAAATAATAATTTATGAAAAATTGTAAAAATATGAATAATTGAAGAGGAAAAAATAGTGAAAATTTTTAATGAAAAAAATTGTAAGAAAGAATACGAGTAAATTGTAGAAATTTTTAAAATTTGCAAACCTAAGAAAGATTCCTAAGAAAATTTTAGGGAAATAAAAAATAGTAAAAAAGTGTAATAATTGAGGAAAAATCGTGTGCAAAAGAAATTGTAATTTATAAAAGATTTTCTAAGAATATTTGATAGATCTTGAAACACCAATAGAAAAGCAGATTGTTCAACGGCACGTGAGAATTATAATGTTAAGGTAAGTGACAGACGTGAAAAATTTTGATTGCTACTTATTGAAACATAGAAAACAGATAAATAAATATTCAGTGTTAATTCCCCTTAAATCATTCCTATTTAAATCTGAACAAGGGTAAAAATAAAATCAATAATGCCTGGCGACAGTATTGAGGACATAACAGAAAGACTAAATAGATCTCTTACCATGAGCCAATCGCAGAGGCCTAACACTAGTTCTAGTGGCCTCTCACAAGCTCAGAAGGACGAGATTAGGGCTTTAATGACAGATTTCCTCAGACAAGATACACCGGATGAAGGTGGTGACCAACCGATAGGAACCATTCGAGTTGAGGAATTAGAAAAAATCCCCGATATAGTTAGATTCCTAAGGGAATTCTCAGGGAAAGCTAGTGAGTTCGGATCATGGCGTAAATCCGTAGAGAGGGTACTTGAACTTTTTGATGGTATCAAAGGTACTGGACGATATTACGCTATACTCCATACGATACGAACAAAGATTGTCGGAGAGGCAGATACTGCCCTCGACTCCTACAGAACGCCATTGGACTGGATAAAAATAAGGAAGTGCCTAATGATGCACTACTCGGACAGGCGAGACATCGGGACACTAGAATACCAAATGACTACTATGTGCCAGGGCCACAAAACAATAACAGAATTTTACCAAGCGGTATACCAGCACCTATCCTTGATTTTGGACAAGATAGCTTGGCTTGACTTGAATGAAAGTAGTCTTGCCTCGATGACCAACGCCTATAGAGATAAAGCGCTCGATACGTTCATCAGAGGCCTCCGGGGAGATTTACCAAGACTATTGAGCGTTAAAGAACCCACATCCCTTCCACAGGCATTACACATATGCCTAAAACTGGACAATATGGCATATCGAATGCAACATGCCCATGGGCAAATACATAGACCAAACACTCGCGGTTATAATCAACATTCGCAGGCATTTGCTAGAAATACATTTTACCCCGAACTTGCTCACGTGGGAGGCCAAAGCAGGCCACCTTTACCACCACGAGCCCCGCCGAGGCCAAGCGATAGAACAAATTTTCAATATCCAACACCAAGGCCAATAGATAGATCATATTTTCAATATACACCACGTCACCAATATTACCCAAATGGACATCAGAGGCTACAATCACATGCCCCAAATCAGCAACAATATCCCCAAAACCAAGAACCAATGGATGTCGACCGTTCCATTCAAACTAGACAAATTGATTATGCGAATAGGCCACCTGCTCCCCAGGGCTACAAAAGGCCACATGCAGGAAGTTATCAAGGACCGGTAAATAAGGCCCAGCGGAACTTTCATTTAAAAAACCGGAAATACATCAAATCAAGAAGTGAACTAAGCAGAGGATCCGAAGTGTAACTTTGAGGCTGAAGCACCAGAAGGAGCCGTCGGAGGTACGCAAAATATTGACGGATATGTTGATTTTGTTAGCAATGAATACGTAGATGAGTGGACACACCAATTTGCAGGAACTTCAGACACACTTGTGGATGACTATGCAAATGAAGACTTAAACGCAGACCTTAATTTTTTTGGTTAAACAGTTTCTCGCTGCCATATTTCAAGAGGAAAACGAGGAACGGTGAAATATTAAAGATTCTTTTAGATACTGGAAGCAATAAAAATTATATTAAATCAGAACTAGTAAAAAATCCCATACAAAACAAAGACTTTTTTTGTGCAAAAGCAATATCGGGCAGTGTTTCAATTACTCATCATACCCTTTTAAAGCTATTTGGTGATTCAGTCGACCCTACACTGAAAAAAATTTCTTCACAGATCCAATGAAATTTACATTAAAATTCAACCTATGTAACCTTTCATTGGATTAATGAAATGTTTCATAAAATCAATGCAAATTTTGCATTAGTTTAATGACAAACGTTTATTTTATCCATTTTTTCAATTAGGATTCATAAAATCAATGAAAATTTTGTCATTGATTTTATTAATCCTTCATTAATCCAATGAAAGGTTACATAGGTTGAATTTTAATGTAAATTTCATTGGATCTGTGAAGAAAATTTTTTCAGTGTATTAAATTCTATCTTTTACCCGGATTGCGAACTTTTGACGCAGTACTAGGCAACGATACACTAAAAAAAACTCTCTGCTGTCATTCATACAGCCAGAAATTTCTTTACACTTGAGAATGGTATGAAGATACCAATACTTCAATATGAGTCTCAGAACGTTCATAATTTGGAGATAAGAGTTGGACATCTCTCAGAACCCCAGGCAATGTCTTTAATGCAAATAATAGGATCCTTTAAAAACCTCTTCGCAGATCCCGACGAAAAATTAACTTATACGACGAAAGTAATGGGGGAAATTCGTACTACCGTAGATCAACCTGTCTATACGCGAAGCTATCCCTACCCCATGGCCCTTAAAAATGTTGTCGAAGAAGAAGTAGACAAACTACTTAAAGATGGGATAATAAGGCCTTCCCGATCTCCTTATAACTCACCCATTTGGGTCGTGTCCAAAAAAATGGATGCGTCGGGAAAGAGAAAGTACAGGGTCGTAGTAGATTTTAGAAAATTAAACGCGGTAACCACGGCAGATAAATACCCTATACCAGAGATCACGGAAGTATTGGCGCATCTAGGGGGCAACAAATTTTTCACGGTAGTTGACTTGAAAAGCGGATTCCATCAAATTCCGTTAAAGGAAGAATATATAGAAAAGACAGCCTTCTCCGTGAATAACGGGAAATACGAATTTACCAGGCTGCCATTTGGACTCAAAAATGCTCCTGCTATATTCCAAAGAGCATTGGATGACATCCTCAGAAAATTTATCGGAAAGATCTGTTATGTTTATATCGACGATATAATCATATTTAGTAAGGATGAAGAGTCACATTTTGGTCACTTACGAGAAATCTTTAGCACTCTGGCAGCAGCGAATATGAGGGTACAACTGGACAAATGTAAGTTCCTAGAGAAGGAGGTCGAATTTCTTGGATTTAAGGTATCTGAACACGGAATAAGCACAATTAAAGAAAGAGTTGATGCGATAGTGAATGTTCCATATCCCACGACTTTGCGTCAGCTAAGATCATTTCTAGGGCTATGCAATTATTATCGAAGATTCATGAAGGGGTACGCTGACATAGCTAAGCCTTTAACGGATATGCTTAGAGGCCCAAATGGCTCGATTTCTAGATCTGAATCAAGCAAAGTAAAAATTCCACTTGGGTGCAAAGAAATGAAGGCGATGGATTCCTTGAAAAATGTTTTATTGTCTCCAGAGATCATGCTTTCGTATCCAGACTATGGGAAAGAGTTTCAGCTGACAACTGACGCATCGAGCGTTGCCCTCGGAGCCGTACTTAGTCAAGAGGACAGACCGATTGCATTTATTTCCAGAGTTCTCTCAGAGACAGAGGAAAACTACGCGACGAATGAGCGGGAGATGCTTGCAATTGTGTGGGCACTTGATACGTTCAGGAATTATTTGTACGGAACGGCCAAAATCGTTATCTTTACGGACCATCAGCCCCTCACATATGCCTTGAGTAACAAGAATAGTAACGTCAAAATGAAAAGGTGGAAAGCTATTCTCGAGGAATATAACTACGAAATAAAATATAAACCGGGGAAATCAAACGTAGTAGCTGACGCTCTCTCTAGAGCAATAGTTACAAATGTAAATTCCCTGACAGGTACTGTGCATAGTCATGAGTCGTCAGCAGAAGATTTGATACCAAGCGTTGAAGGGCCTATAAACGCATTTAAAAACCAGAAAACATCTTATCAATTCCAAATCATATTCCCGGGGTATCATAGACACACCATTGTCGAGAGAGAATACAACCCGGACAATTTGCTTATGTTTTTAAAAAGATACTTAAACCCTTCCGTCAATAATGGTGTAAAAACTCAAGAATTTATAATGGGAAAAATACAGGAAATCTATAGACTTCATTTCCGAAACTATAAGGTTCGTTTCACGCAAAAAATGGTAGAAGATGTAATCTCTGAGAATGATCAGGAAAATATCGTTATCGAAACCCATACTAGAGCTCACAGGAATGCAGTGGAAAACAAACAGCAGATTTTAGAAAAGTGGTATTTTCCGAGCATGTTTTCTAAAATTAAACGGGTAGTGAAACTGTGCTCTATATGTAAGATTAATAAGTATGATAGACATCCGAACAACCCAAAGTTAAATGAGACACCTATACCGTCATACCCAGGACAAGTGGTCCATATCGACATTTTTTCCACAGGTGGTAAGTTGGTAATGACAGCTTTGGATAAGTTTTCGAAGTATGCCCAAGTGAAGTTGCTAAATGGGAAATCTATCGAAGATGTTAGGAAACCTCTAAGGGATATCTTATTTTTCTTTGGTGTTCCCAAGACAGTTGTAATCGACAACGAGAAATCATTAAACTCAGCCACTATTCATGATGAGGGATGAATTGAATATTGATGTTTTTACCACCCCGCCCTACAGAATTGAAGCTAATGGACAAGTCGAGAGATTCCACTCGACTCTGGCGGAATTGCTAAGATGTCTAAAGGCGGAGGGAGTGTGCAGGAATTTTGAGGAACTTCTTGAAAAAGCTGCAAACGAATACAACCATTATATACACTCGACGGTAGGAAAAAAAACCTGTTGATTTGTTTTTCGGAAGAACCGTCGATTTCTCTCCGGGAAGCTTTGACAGGACTAGACAAACAAACATGGAAAGAATACAAGAAAAACAAAAACGGAACTTAGAATACCACAATAGGAAAAAACAAGATCGAAAAGAATACATTCCCGGACAGACAATATAAGTAAGAATTAACAAAAGATTAGGGACAAAGTTATCCGACAGGTTTAAAGAAGAAATAGTAAAGGAAAATAGGAATTCCACTGTGGTCACAGAGAGTGGTAGAATTGTTCACAAAAAGCATATTAGGAATTAATTTATTATTACTATTTTATTTTTCAGACTATTAATATTGGTAGCACTTTGTGCAGGCGAAATGCAAATTTTAGATTATTCCAATTCTAAATTAGTCGCATTACATTCTGGCCTGGCAAAGGTTCAGACTGGAAATTTTAAAATTATTCATACCATTGATCTCCAAAGTTATGAAAATCTCATTAGCGAAATTGAAAGCAACCTTGTTCAGAATGTCATCCATAATCATCCTCTAATGTAGGCCTGCCATACGTCCTGGTTTTCCAGGATTGTCCTGGTTTTAGACTACTTGTCCTGGTTTTAGACTACTTGTCCTGGTGTCCTGGTCCACTATTAAATTGTCCTGGTTTTTTGTACAGGTCAACCCAAACAAATTAGTTTTTTGCTGGTTTACATTGTTAACAAAGGTTAAGATTTCTGTTATAACACTGCTAACATAACTTTAATTAAATTCAACTGTTATCTGGTGTAAAGCTGGTAAAAGCTTTCAATAATATTAGATGATAGTCAATCCTCTTTCAAATTTTGTTTCAACTAGTGGCAGTAAAAAGTTATACCGTGTAAACAACTTTTATAAGTAATCGAAACCCAATAACAAATTGCTTTCTCTAAGGCAGCCCATACACGTTTCAATTTAATTGTCAACTGAGTCGGTCGTTGTTCAAATCAAAGCGTGTATGGCTTAGTCAATTGATTAGATTGACAGTTGTCCAGTTGGTTGAAGAAAAATCAAAAGAGTTTGATTTTTTTCAAGTTGAGTACTTAGTCTGCTCAATGGACAAAGGAAAGAAACTTGTTAAAGATTGAAACACTGGAGAGTATTATTCAATGTAAGTTTGATTTTAATATGACATGCTACCTGTTGTATACCTATATCAAAGACCGAAATGAAGTTCTAGAAAAAGTGCAATCTTCTGAAAATTATTTCAGTTTAGAACATTTAAAGCTCAATTTTTTATTATTTTTCATCGTTTTTATGTACATGAAGTACACGTTAATTTTTTTTCTATATATTGTTGGATTTAAAAATAAAAACTGGATGGTTTTTACATATCGCACCCTAAATACTAAAAGGTAACAACTCAAAATTCTTAAATTTTCAGGAGAGCCAAAAAACTGTTTAAGTAAAAATGGTGATAATATTAAAAAAAAAATTAGTTCCCTTTTAAAAAAAGTCCAATTAGAAGAAAGTTTTGCTATGCCTTTTTCAATTTTGTAAGTAGCTAGAGATGTGAAATGAGAATTAATTTGTGAAAAAGTCATTTTTGAAAAATTTTGAGTTGCGACCCTTAAGTATTTAGGGTGGGATATACTACATACATATATATGTATTAAAAAAAACTTTTCTGTTGGTATAATTTTTTATCCATTTTTTCCATGTGTCCTGGTTGATAGGTTCAAACATCTGGCAGCCCTACACTAGGGGGATAAAATGTATGACCGACATCCATTAGTTTTTTGTTCTTAACATTTTCTTAAAACATACTTGCTCCCATAGAAATATGACCGTTTAATGAAATTCTTAAATTTGGCCCCTGCAGCGCCTAGGATGCCCCTAGATTTGTTAAATGTATGACCAACCCCACTTTATTCTTTATCTCAATCATTTGTTTCTAACAAACCTACGCGCTATCTCCATTCTTTAAGGGTTCTCCTATACAAAATGTTCAATGCAGACTAGAGATATATTGAAGAAAAAGTCCCATAAATGCCCAGGAGTTGCCCCTAGTGGGATACAATATATGACCGACCTCAATTAGTTTTTTGTCCTTAACATTTTCTGGATACATATTTGCCCCTTACCCCCACTTGTTAGGGGGGCTCCCATACAAATATTGCGTTTTATGAAATTCTTAAAGTAATTAAAATGTTTCGACTTTTGTGAATCAAATCAAAAGTTGCTAACAGATTATAATCATAAATGGCTTGTTTTGTTAACAGCTTCGTTTTTTAAATGTCTGCAAAATTTTTTATGAATTTTTAAAAACAAAAATTTCGACATTTTGATAAAAAAAATTATTTTTTTTTCAAGAAAAAAAAAAAAATAAAAAAAATTATGTTTCTAAAACGACTGCTCATATTAAAAAAAAAATTTACTAAGTCTGTGTACATACGGCTCATGTCTTATTGACATGATTGCTACTTTATAGGCGAAAGGGACGAGGGGAAAAGAAACGAGTACACAGAAGCATGTACTGTCTTTACGTTTTGCTTTCTCATTCGTTGTTAAATTTTGTTATTGTTTTTAATATCAAAGAAGCACATGTCGTCAACATGACATGAATCATTTGAACGCCAATTCATGTTCAAGAAGAAAAAGGAAGAATCTTTTCAATAAGACATGAGCCGTATGAACTCAGACTAAAGGCTCAGTTAGCCGGGAGTAAAAAAATACTACATACATATGTATCAAAAAAAAACTTTTCTGTTGGTATAATTTTTTATCCATTTTTTCCATGTGTCCTGGTTGATAGGTTCAAACATCTGGCAGCCCTACTCTAATGCCATACCTTGAATATACCATATCCCAAATAAAATCCTTCATATCCCGATTAAAACCAAGAATAAAGTCTAAACGCTCACTGGATTTCCTCGGTACTGCATGGAAGTGGATCGCAGAAAGTCCAGATCATCAAGATTTTGAGATCATTGAGAAAAAAATAAATAACGTTTTGGAAAACAATAGCAATCAGATAATAATAAATCGTCTGTCACTAGAGAAAATTAAAGATCTCACAAAGGCCACTAACGAAATAATAAAAATATTAAAATTAGAACAAGATTTGCATAACGAAAAAATTTTAGAGTGGAAATATAAGTTAGAACTTTTAAGAGAAGATATTTCAAACATTGAATTTGCAATCCATTTGGCTAAAGTAAACATTGTCAATGCTTTTATCCTTTCATCTTTCGAAATTAATACTTTAAATGATATTTTTAGTAAAAGCAATATACCATTTTCAAGTACCGATGAATTATTACACTTTGCAGAAATTAATTTTCAAAATTTCAAAAAATTTTATATGAAAATTTTCTCAACGCAAGGTGAAGTGAACAACAAAATTACCCCCTTTATATTCTAAGTATTCCTACTACAAAAACTGAAAATTGTAATATGTTACTTATAAAAGCTGTAAAAAGAAATGAAATTGTAACTAAACTAGATTATGAACATGTACTTAATTGTAAAAACATTATTTATGGCCTAAAGAAGAAATGTAAGACGTACAATGGGATATCAATATGCAGTCCAGAAACCTACGAAGACATCTCAGATTCACCCTGTATTCCTAAACTCTTAGCAAGTCAAACATCAAAATGCACCACCACGAACAACCAGCACATTAACTCGATAGAAGTAATAGAAGACGGCATTTTGTTCCTAAATCAATTTAGTGGACAAATTGATGTGGACAACTCACCCCTCTGGCTCAATGGCTCATATGTTATCCACCATTATAATTCAACAATACAAATTAACAATAAGACTTACTCGTCCAAGCAAATCACCACCACAAAATCTCTCCCTGCCTTAATACAACCTATGAAAACAGATGTAGAGGAAAAAACACTATCTTTGGAGTTTATAAATGATATTAACCTAAAAAACACTATGTCAATTCGTAAGCTGGACTCGATGAATCAAATTAGCATATCATTGAACTTGATCATGATGGCAATTCTTTTGATAGTTGGATGCTTCATGATGACAAAGCTCAGAAACAAATTAAAAAATGTAAAATCCGCGAATCCCAACGAAAACAATGCCGAAGAAGCATCTCAAACTGCTCATCCTGAAGATTCTCGTCCAAGGACGTCAGGCAATGGAATAATTAGGAGCATCCACAGCTTACCTTTTTTTTAATGTTCCATTCGAGGACGCATGGAACTTAAAGGGGGAGGAGTTAAAGCATAACACATTGCAACTGCCATACACGAGCCGCAACGTCAGCACTAACATTCCAGCGGTGTCTTATTACGCATGCCGAGAACAAGTAAATAGAATTGTTCCCACAGTATCAAGCAAGCGCGTGGACTACGTCAGCATTTTATTATTTAGATTAATACCTGTTAAGTTATGTGTTAATAATTTAGTTTTTAGTTTGGTTTTTTGGTTGAATAAAATAAGACGTATTGCTAAAAGCAATACGCAACCTTTTTTTAAAAAATAAAATTAACTTGATTTTTATTAATTTATATACTTAGTAGGGTATTCAAACGATTAGCCGCAGTTCGATTAATCGATTAATTTTGGGCGATTAACTTTTCGAATAATTTAAAATTGCTTATTTTAGATTAACGAATAAATTGAATAATTTATGTCGATTAATCGAAAATTTGTTTTTCCACAGTATTAGTTTTTTTTCTTTAATGTAAAAAACAAGCCGGTACGTTTTAAACACCCTTTTATTGTTTCTTAACTCAGGAACATTTCCTTCAAATAACAATTTTTATATAATAATGAAGCCAAAGAGTTTGGGAATAATTTATTTTTAAGAATTTTACTACAATGATTCAGATGAAGATGATTTTTTTGAAACGATTAAAAACAACCTTCTACCAGACCTTAACAAGACTATTAAAAGTATTAAAATTGTTAAATAATCAAAAAGAGATTCAATTGGTATAATGGAAGACTACTAATTTTTAGAAAAGACAAGAAAAAGAACAGGGAAATTGGAAATTGCTTAATAACGATTTACTTTCAATCTCTCCAACATTAACAATAAGTGAAAGAATATTTTCTAAATCAAGTTTTATTAAAACAAAAGAAAGAAATCGCTTGAAACATAAACATTTTAACCTTAAAATATGGGTCATGGACCCACCTTAAAGTATACCGATCGACTCAGAATCACTGAGTCGATCTAACGATGTTCATCCGTCTGGCTAGCAGGCTGGCTGTTTTTTCTATAGCCACAAAAACTCCATAAAAAAATACTAGTGGTCCCAGCCAGGTCCAGGTGGAAGTTTGTAGCATACAAATAAGGTGTCTACTTAAAAGTTAAAAATGAAACAATTGTTTTTATTTTGGCATACTCTTTCCAACATTTCGGCCGGTATCTCGTTAATAAATGCTTCAATGTTGTCTTCCAATGCGTCAATTGAAGCGGGAACGTGTGTATCAGAGAAAGCCAAAAAGTTATATTTTTAATACTTATAACCTATTCATACGCCACCGAGCACGAGTACAGGCAGGTATGACTACCAATAAGTATGAGCATGAATAAGTTTGTATATCGACCTGTATGAGTATGAACAAACACGCATGCTTATGGGTAATCCTTTGAATGCGTATGAGTAAATGCATGTATCGTAAGTATCGACAAGTAACTTCAACATTTTGTATGGTTATTTTAAAGCAAGCAGTGTTGCCACGACCTAAAAATTTATGTTAAAGTTATATTAAAACATAAATATTTGCTATCAAATTAAAATAATGCTTCTAAAGCTATAATAAATTATAATATATTTTACGAATGAGGTTTTTTATAAAAATAATTAAAAAAGGAGGCTATCAACTATTTTGGGATCTTTTCTGATTCTTTTTTTATGTGTCCAGCTCAAGAGAAATCTTAATCTAAAGCTGCGCTGCAGCCAGGAAATTTCTTAAAATTCTTGATTCTTATTAAGACAACCGTGGATACCTTGTGGAGTTGTTTTTCCACCATAGCATGATGTCGAAGTCTTCTTTAAGGCTGACATTTTCGTTGGCATACTGATTGACTTCAGCAAATAAATTTTAAACCATTTTTTAACGTCTTAAAAATGCAACTGGCAACAGATAAACTACTCAAACTCATAATATAAATGAATGTTTTTACCTGTGATATCTCATTTCTTAACTGCCAATATGAATATTCGATTTTTTTTTTTTTTGGATTACGGTAACTTTTTCTGTTTTTATTAAGAACGATTAAAATAACACGACGTATTTTAATTTGCATCCATTTAGTAATTTTTTTAGATTTTCTTAAATAAGAACGCAAATCTTTATATCACAGAAATTTTTTTAAAGTCAACAATCGTTTTTCAATAAAATTTTGTTGAATTGTACTCAAACGATTTTGAAAAAACGTATTTATTTGTGATTCAGCAATTTGGAAAAAAAATTCTGGCAACATTTATGAAAATTTAACAAAAAAAAAAAAAGTTTGAAGTCAATGCTATAACTATGGGTGTGTCTGAATATGTGCGAGCAAGAAACACAATAAGTATGATAACCAGTGTGACCCTTTTAGCATTTTCACTGCTAAATTTAGCATTATTTATTTTGATTTAGCAGCGAAATTTTCAAATAGCATTTAGCATTATTTTCAGCATTTTTGTAATATTTTTTTAGCATTATTTAGCATTTTTTAATCTTAAAAATTTTATATATTGTTATTTCACAATATAACTTTTTATGTTTTCAATGACAATTTTACTTATATTTTTTATTTAATAATATATATCTCTGGCAATAATTAATAACAGCTTAAGTTGATTTAAGTGTTTTTAATTTTATTACATATTCTTATTATCTTCTTCAAGATCTATGACGCAGCTAAGATTCAAGTATTAAATGTCATTATTAATAAAACTATACGCATTAATATTTCACAATACAACATACAATTCATTTTAGGCAAAACTCTTAATATCTCAAAACAAGAAATTTTGACTTTAGCCATTATTATTTATAGATAGATAGATACGCAAAAAACCCCATCTAACATTTTGAAAATTTTACAAAAAACCATTTAAAATGTTAAATTTATTAATCGCCTTAAACTGTTTATAATTTATTTTTCTTCTACTTTTCTAAACCTAAAGGCCCAACCATAATATGCATAGCCGTACGGTATGTGCGATCAGTTTCGCTCTTTGCTTAAGCAAAGGACAGTTTCATAAAACTTAACAAAAATTTTCTTTAATTTCAATATGGTTTGCCTCATATGATTAACATGTATTCGCACATTTGCTTAAGCCAACCTAAGCACATTATGGTTGCGCCTAAATAGTTTTTTCTGTCAGTTGACAATGTTGCATATTTTGCAAACTGTAGGTTAGGGCTTTAAGCGTTTATCATGTAATTTTTTGTAGATAGGGCCTTTTGTTTTTTTGGTTAGAAAATCGCTAACTTTTGTCAAACTACTGAATTGTTTTCATTAAATAAATATATGTATGTATATAATTTTTTTTTATATAAATTTCATTTTATTTTAAAGAAATATAATACTTACAGGTAAATTAATGCATAATTCATTCATTAAAATGATACAATTATTTAAAAAAATTTAGCATTTTTTTTAGCATTTTCATATTTTACTTTTAGCATTTTTAGCATTGTTTTAATCCCCATTTAGCATCCAATTTTTTTTTAGTTGTGGTCACACTGATAATAACACACATGAATGAAATCAATACGCATGGATATATGTACACAAGTATGAGAATAAACTGATACGAGTACGCACACGTATTGAAAATTGTCGATATGTGCTAGAGTACTTTAATTTTTTTTATACCCTTTGGCTTTCTCTGTGCCCATTTTCTGTAACTCTCGCGTCAGTAAACTTTTCGATTGAAATGTGTGAAATGAAACAGAAATGCCATAAATTGAAACAAACAGCTGTTTTTCTCACTAAACTGTATCTGCAACTTTTTTTGGCGAGTACTAGCTGTCACGTAAGGAAATTACTCGCCAAATTTCAGAAAAAGTGTGTCTGTAATATTTTTGTGCGAAAAGTTTCCGCTTTGAACTGTCAAATAAACTCACGTATAAAAACGGGGCGAGAAAAACTTGTAACACCAAAAAACACTTAAAAATGCAAAATACAAAGAATAATAATAATAATAATATTTTGTTCTTGGCACATTTTTTTATTGTTTAATTATTTTGCTTTTAACATTTATATAAAATATACGAATGTTTTTAAATCGTTTGCAAACAACAAACATTAAAGTCGCACTTTACATTATTTGGTAAAGCCGACGGTTCTAATTTCGCCGCCGTCGTTGAAAAATTTTCAATTTTAGTAAATTTTGGTCGCCGTCAACGTTATTTGTTACTGGCGTTTTCAATGTCTGCAATGTCACATCGGCTTCGAGTGCAATATTATGACATTTATAACGCAATAAGTCCATTGTTAAGCGTGCTGTATGGCATGTGGCACCGTCTTGTTGAGACCACATGTCATGCAAGTAAAGCTCTTGCATTTTGGGCAAAAAGAAGTTGGATATCATCTCACGGTAGCGCTCACCATTCACAGTTACGTTACGAATCGCATCATCTTTGAAGAAGTACGGTCCAATGATGCCACCAGCCCATAAACCGCACCAAACTGTGACTTTCTGGATGCATTGGTAGCTCTTGCAATCCCTACAAGCATTTGGAAGATTGTTTTATCAAAAATCACCTAACTAAGTCTTCCGCGAGTACTTTTGATGATTAAAAACTGATTAATCACTTGCGCGTTTCAAAAAAAGACTCAAAAATGATTCGTTCTTATGCTTAATAAGTAATTTATTGAAAATGCATTAACAAAACATACAGCAATTGAAAATGGATCATACAGGTGTTTGAAATATGACTCTTTTGAAGTTATTTATGAATAATATTTTGCTCATCTAGATGATGAAAAACTGATTTTAATTCTGTTAGCTAGCTTTGAAGCAAGCGTAAACTTGAAGTATTAAATTATAATTTTTAAAAGTTTAAATTAATAATAATTAGTGTTGTGGTTATTTTGTTTAACTATTTATAATTTTAATCCAAATTTTTAATATTTTTAATTAGGCTTAAGTTCATCAAATTTAATTTTCATTAAATTATTTTTATGAAGAAAGGAATTTTACAACATGAAAACAATTTTAATTAATTTTCATGTTGTAAAATTCCTTTCTTCATAAAAATAGTTTAAATTAATATAATATATATAATATTAAAATCCTTTAAATATCTCGTGTATAGCCATAAGGAATAGACGTAAAACAATATGTGCCCAAACAAATTATAGCAAGAAATCTTTATTTGAATTACCCCAAGTTTATGAAAAAGTACACGAATCTGATGAAGAATTGATAAGCTTAAACGAAAATAACGAGGAAACTGAACAAGAATTGGAGTTATGTGTGAGGTCTTTGTTGATACGGATTTGGATAACTTTATAGTAAATTATGGTTATGAAGAAAAGGATAATAACCAACGAATGCAAAAAACTAGTGAAGATGACGATTGCAACTCTTCTCCCTCAAACTCATCAGCTTTTGATTATATTAATTTTAGAAAACGATGCAAAAGGTGTATATTATCTAGTTCCTCAGAGGAACTGTCAAACTCCTCTTCTTTACTTCCAAAAACTATTAGGACTAAAACAATTTCATCCGCTTAACTGCTCGACAAATTGCCTCAACATAATTATACTGCCTTTTAAAAACATAGTTACTCCAAAAGATTCTCAAGTTCAAATCAAAATGTGTTTATAGAGTGACCTCAGTTCTAAAACAATGCAACAATTGAAAAAAAAAAAACAAGAATTGGGACGGTAAATGTCAAAATAGGCTAATTCGCCTTTATAAATAATGTACATTAACAAAAAAAGTTACATCTTACGTCCATTCTCTTGGTATGCATATTTTACAATTCGTTTTTTATTTATGTGTGGTTTATAGAACACGAGCGCCTTACTCGTCCGTTCAAATTACATTTAAAACCAAATGTGACCGAAAACATTATTTCGGTCATTTCTTTCTATCATTTTCTTAACACCAAAATGAAAAATGTGACTACTCGCTCATTCATTTCTTGTAGGGTACCTTACATTTTGGTGTTAAGAAAATGATAGAAAGAAATGACCGAAATAAAGTTTTCGGTCACATTCGGTCATTTCTTTCTTTCATTTTCTTAGCATCAATATGAAAAATGTGACTACTCGCTCATTTATTTCTTGTTGGGTTGTTTATAGAACACGAGCGCCTTACTCGTCCGTTCAACTTACATTTAAAAAACAAATTTCGAAATTTTGTTTTTGTTTTTGTTTTAAATGTAATTTGAACGGACGAATAAGGCGCTCATGTTCTATAAACTACACATTAAACTCATTTTAAGTTTTATATATATTGTTTTTGACAAAAATAATTTATAAACTCACTACATATGTATAATGTGGTTTTTATAGAACAAGAGCGCCTTACTCGTCCGTTCAACTTACATTTAAAACAAAAACAAAATTTCGAAATTTGATCGGCCAGGCATCCTTAGTAGCGTAGTAGATGAAGATTTAGCAGTGCCTGATAAAAGAAGATTGACTGGAGAACACATAAAACAAAGAGTGCTCTTGATGTCTATATCGGAAGAGTACTGCTTTGACTCAAACAATCAAAATCATTGCTTGTTAAAGTCGGTACTATTTGTGGTGCAATTCAAATGTTAAGGTTAGTTGGTACTTCCGTGACTTATGCCGGCCATATACTACACAAGTTCAGTACTGAACTCTAGCACTGTACAGTACATTTGTGAAGGGTATGACGGTGTTTTTGCTTCTTACGCAGTGAACTGAGTATAAATCAAAACGATGTACTGTGAACTTGTATAGTGTATGTTAAAAACGTTCAGTTTTGTCTAGGTTTTTTAAGAAACGACAACAAAATAATAAGCGCGGAAAAATATTCCAGGCAGGGTTCCTATTATTATGCAAAGAATTGCCTTAATTATGTCGTACTAAAGGAAGCAAAAAACGAAAAATTTATAAAAATGTTAAAAAAAGGAAAAACTATTTTGTTTTATTTTTATTTGAAAATGTTGTCTTCTTCGCTTAAAAATTAAAAATAAAATAATCCACATTTAACTTGTATAGTAATGTGTAGTTTATAGGACACGAGCGCCTTACTCGTCCGTTCAACTTACATTTAAAACAAAAACAAATTTCGAAATTTTGTTTTTGTTTTAAATGTAAGTTGAACGGACGAGTAAGGCACTCGCGTTCTATAAACACCACATAAGAGTTACAAGTTTCGTTTACACAGTGCCATACTTGAACTTGTGTAGTGTATGGCTGGCATTATATAATACCATTTAAATTTTTCGTTATTATATTTTTTTTATTAGATTTCCTATGGCGGATAAATAAAATGTGGTCTTTGGACAAAACGAACTGGTTTCTTTTAATTCTTCGTTTTTTATGTTTTGATTGAATTTTTTGTTTTTATTGCCTGTCCCTCGATTTCGAACTTACATTAAAAACAAACTTTTAAAATGATTAAAATACAGGCAGTAGATTTTAAATAAATAGAAACAAAAAAGTTAGAATGGAATTACATGTAATATATTTGTACATAAATATATACATACATATTAGGTTATTAAATTTTGTAATACATAATTTAAAAATTATACATTCATATCGATATATTTAATTAATAAATATCGATACTCTTAAAAATATCGATATGATTTAAATCGATATATTTTTTAAATTTGTCCATTCCTAAACTAGATTTAAACCAAATTTTTACATAAACGCTGTTGTGATTAAAAATAACTCAACGACAGTTTTTGCAACCAATACGCCAACCGTTATTACCTTTTTATACCCTTCACCGAAGGTAAGAGGGTATATATAACTTTGTCATTCCGTTTGTAATTTCTACAATATTGATCCTACACCCTATAAAGTATATATATTCTGGGTCTTTATGAAAAGCGAAGTTCAAATCCGGCTGTCCGTCTGTCCGTCTGTCCGTCCGTCTGTCTGTTGAAATGGGTTTTCCAACATACTGAAATCCCAAAAATTACTCTTTTTTTTATAATTAAGTTTGATTTTATTTTTAACTAGCATATATATACCCGCTACTTCGTTAGCGTCTCCTTTTTCTTCGTGGACATATTTTTATGCCAAAGTTTATTTTTCTTAAACTTGTTTAAATTCTAGCATTTAACCCGATACTTTAGTAGAACCAAAAGGCTAATGAAAAATATAAATTTTCCCGTATTTCCTTTTTTGGGTACTATATTTTTCCCCCATTAAAGTATAAAAAATTTCAGTATTGAAGTGGCAGCCAATAATTTAGTACGAATATGTCAATGAATTGGGGAAAATGTTTTGTAAAAAAGTACCCAAAAAAGTTACGATTTTCACCTCTTAAATGTTCGAATTTCGAAAAAGTACCAAATTCGTGTTTGTATTTTTTTGATAAGTATCGAATGTGGTATAAACTTTGCTTCTATGTTTATTGGTTCAAAAGATAGATGGGATGTCAAAAAAGTTCCAAAATTCAGGTTTTATCCGTTCACTCCCTAAAAGGGTCGAACCCTGTCCGCTTATTTTTCTAAAGAACAACAATAAATATTAATTTTTTTTTTGTATCTCTTTTAGTTTTGAAGATATAAGGTTACCGAATTTTCCCGTTTTTACCCTTTTTTACCCCCTAAAATTCCAAAAATCCCGTCTTAGTGGATCGATATGGGGAGTTACCAATATCTGGTCTAAATTTCAAGTTTCTAGGGTCAGCGATTTGGGCTGGGCGATGATGAATGAGTCAGTCAGTCACTCACGCAACTCTTTTATATATATAGAACAGATAGATTAATTTTGTTTAAATATATGTACATATATGTAAGTATATATACATTAGAGTTGTCAACCGATTAAGAATAATTCGATTAATCGAACAAACAAAACCAAACTCTTGTTCGAATAATTTCAAAACGACGATTTTGGAATAACGAATAAATCGATTTATTAATGTCGATTATTCGAACATTTTTTTTTATTAAAAAAAAAATGAATTAAAGCTTAGAATTTTATTTATTCTCATACGTTTTTAGTGATTATATAAAAAATTTATTAAAGTTGAAAAAATATTGCCATAGCACTGGTTGTAATTAATCTCAATGTTTAGTAAGCAAAACCCGTTTTGAGTACTCATTGTATTTCAAAAATGTATTTTATGTTGTTATTAAACAAATCTTAACAAAAAATTGAGTAGGTGAGTTGCAAAACTCTTTCGTTACAAAATTAAAAATACAAGATGGCAAATGATTTTTACAGTTCTTTTGGGAAATATACTAATTGTATCAATAAAAACCAAATTTACACCCCAAAAGCAAACGTTACAATAAAAACGTTAAAAAAAATACATAAATGACACATTAGCATGTACAAAAGTAAAATTAAAACATGTACCTACATTTTTTAAAATTTTCTTTTGTTTATTTTATTAATATTTTTTATTTCTTTTGGTAATACTTGTTTGTAGTTTTTATTGTTTATTTTTTGTCACAGTTGATTGTTTAACAATTTTCCCAATCAGCCCAAAGAAAAAAAAGCTCTCTCACTTTAGTCCCCTTTTAGACAGGCAAAGTTTACTTTGCAAAGTCTTCCGTAATTCTCTTTTAAACTTTGTTTGGTGTTTAGACACACAAAGTTTAATTTGACAAATTTTTGTTTGTTCGTTGTTGCAGCCAACTTCAGATACAGGGTTGATAAATGGCATTTTTTTAAATATACTTAATACAGAAAAAAAATTTACATTTTTACCCTAATTGTACTTAATGCCAAAAAATATTTTTTACAAGTTTTATTATTTGCATAACAAAAAATTTACATTAAAATGCACTTGTGCTATACATTTATATTTGAAATATACCTTTGGCAATTAACAAAAAGAAAAATTAAGTAAATAATAAGAAATTTAGACGAAGAATCTTAAGCTTGTTTTTTTAGATTTGAAAGTGGAACAGGTTAAAAAAATGTTTTACCTACCCAGTAAAAACTTCGCCTGCAAAATAATGTGTTAAGTAATCAGGAAAATGTTAAAATACTACTTCCAATTCTTCTGAAAGAACCAATGAATTTTACAAGAGAAAGCTGCTAAATAATTAGTGAAAGAAGCTATTCATTTTAAAAAAGTAGGCGAAGTATCTACTGGGTAGTAATGCCCGTTATTTCTACTAAAAGTATCTAGCTGTGTATAGATATCTATGGTGCAAGGAATTTTTCATTATTTTAACACGTATGATTTACTTACTGGTTAAAGTGTATTATATGTTCCACCATCGATAAAAATACAAATGTTGTCATATTTAAAAGAAAACTTAAAGGAAAAAACTTATATGGGCATTTCCTCAGAAAATGTTGATTATCATCGTCTTTTATTGTTTATTATTATAAAAAAAAAAGTCTATGTTTTTATAAAAGAATGGTTTCATAGCATATCTCAGCTGTTTTACTTGAGGAAATTACGCTGAAAACTGGAACATTTTATATTTTCTAAGTATTTAAGCTACTTCTAAAGACATTTTTATATACTTATTTTACATACAAAAAATATGTTATATTTACACTCTTTCTTCATAATCTCTCCATTACAATCAATTGCAAAAGGAGTATTAAGATTTCTAATAAGGAAATTTGAAGATATTTATGGGAAAATGCATGGTGATAATAATAAAAAACATATGAAAAAATCATACGTTCGCGACCCGTACGTTCGCGTCCGGTACATAAGCCAATTAAACAAAAACCAAGAGAAATATTTTATTTTGTAAATACTGGATGGAGACCTACATTAATACATTCTTAAAATAAATTAATCACTTTTGAATATTCCGTTCCATTATGCAGATTTTTACATTTCACTACGGTCAGCCAAAGTTGACGTCTATTTTGCGTTTGTTCGTGACCACATGTTTATAACTATGTATCATTATAAAAAATTTAAACTCGATGAAATCCATATTTTGCAATAAACTTAGAGCTACCGAAATGCTATCGAATCGCCAAAAAAAATGATAGGAAAAGTTTTGTTTTCTATATTATTTGTACATCAAAAGCGTACGAACGTACGTAAGTGACCCCAGGAAATGCCCATATATAAAATATTTAATTAAAAAATTACAACAATCAGTACCCATGTTCTGTAACTTTAGTGAGAACTTTTTGCATCGAAAAGATGTGAAACAAAATATTCCATCGTTTCTCGAAAAGTGAGAAAAATGTGTGTCTGTAACTCATGTCGAAAACTATCAAAAGAGATTACGTCGTTACGTTATAAATGTCAAAATATTGCATTCGAAGCCGATGTGATATTGCAGACGTTCAGAACGCCAGTAACACATATTGTTGACGGCGACCAAAATTTAACATTTTTCAACGACGGCGGCGAAAATACAACCGTCAGCTATACCAAATTGTGTAAAGAGCGACTTTAATGTTTGTTGTTTGCAAACGAGCTTTGAAGACATTCGTATATTTTATTAAAATTTTAAAAGCAAAATAATAAAACAATGAAAAATGTGCCAAGAACAAAATATTATTATTATGTATTATTCTTTGCATTTTGCATTTTTAATTGTTTTTTAGTGTTAAAATTTTTTCTCGCCCCATTTTTATTCGTGAGTTTATTTGACAGTTCAAAGCGGGAACTTTTCTCACCAAAATGTTACATACACACTTTTTCTGTAAATCGGCGAGTAATTTCCTTACGTGACAGCTTGTACTCGCCAAAAAAGTTACAGACACAGTTGAGCGAGAAAAACAGCTGTTTGTTTCAATTTATGGTATTTTTGTTTCATTTCACACATTTCAATCGAAAACTTTCTCGACGCGAGAGTTACAGAACATGGGCACAGGTATAGAAAGGAACATAAAGTTATTATTTTTAAACAAGATGAAAGTTCGGTTGGTGTATGAAATTAGTTTTGTAACATATTTCTATTTGTAATTTTTTTTATTTTAAACTATATCAACAAGATTCATAAGACTGTAGCAATAATTTGTTTGAATTAAATTCGATATAGTATTTACATAAAAGCGATTTCTTTGATTTGTCTTTATCATATTTTGGTAGGAAAAAGCGTTTGCAATTTTTAAATTTTACTAAATTTGCATTGGAGTACTTTATTACTTTTGCACTGCTAATAGTAGTAAAAAAAGTACAATTGTACTACTAACTTTATCATCCCTGCTCAGAAATAAACTACGAACGAAAAACAAAAGGAATTTGCGAGTACAGCAAAGATCGTACTCCCCCGCTATTCTCTTTTCCCCTCCCTTCCATAAACTCAAGACTTTGCAAAGTAAACTTTGCCTGTCTAAAAGGGGACTTACCAAACTTTGAGTACGAGAACAGTTTTCGGTAAGATTGGGATCCCGCGGCAGGGTTGTCAGATTTTTTTGAGCTCCATCGCCAAACCGGATGTCAAAAATCGCCAAAAACCGCCCAACGTCGATTTTGTTCAGTTTTTGTAAAATTTTCTTTTTTTTTTAAGTTAAATTTTGCATACAAAAAACGCTAGTATAATTTTTCAGCCAAAAATCACCAAAAACTGAGAAAAAATACAAAAAAGTCGCCGAAGTAAATTTTGATTTTTCTGTAATTTTTTTAAATAACATAAAATGGAGATCATATATGTATTCAGTTAAAAACTTAAATTAAGTACACAAGTCTATAAGATCGCACACTTCAGCCTCACCGATTTCATTACTGGAGTTTAGACCTACATACTATTAGAATTACATACATACTATTAGAATTAAATATGTAGTGACTGAATATAAAATTCACTTAATATGTTTTTTTTATAGTAGTAATGATAACAAAAAATGACATTGAAATGTCAATTTTAAGTTGAACTATTTTACATTTTTTTTGACATAACTTCATATTTTATCGATAACTTTAGTAAAATGTTTGACAGCTTGCCATTTATCTTAATACAGCTGAACCCTTCGCACTTGGTAAATTTGTCTATTACTTTATATTTGCACTGTTCATTAAAACTTGACAGTGCATTAAAAATGTAGTGTCATAAGGGCTTTAGGAATTAAGGGTTTTACGATATGGAGTTAAGATTAAAAATTTTATGCATCAAAAAAGGAAGAGGTCATAGCGGATGTAATGGAAGATTTTCCATAGCAATTTTTTTGTAAAAATAATTTTTTTATTCGTTATTTCCATCGATTAATCGAATAATTTTTTAGATTTAATCGTTTGATCGAATGAACAAAAACAATTGTTTGAATTATTCGAAAATAGTTGAAAGGCGAATAATTGACAACTCTACTATACATATATATATATGTATATAACCCAATTTAATGGTAATGCATATTATTCTTAAGCACGTTGGTATATAAATTTGCCAAATTGGTTAAAAATGGTTAAGTTATAAGCTAAGTACTCCAAAAAGGACTAAAAACTATTAAAATTTTTATAAAAACTAAAATTTTAGAGCTGTTATATGACCTATTCATACGTTTTAGATATCACAATATCGGAAATCTTTAGAAGAACACATTTGCTGAAAAACTTGGAAAATCGGAAAAAAGTTATGTCAAATATATAGTTTTTCTTAAATACCTATTTTCGGGAGCCGTAGAACTAACGGACTCCAAGTTTTATCACCAAAGTAAATGATAATTTTATTTTAAAAGATGTCGGTATAAAAATCTGTCAAATCGGTTGCAAAATTGCGGAGTTATGACCAAATACTGAAATTCGATCAAAACTAAACTTGCTATATATTAATTAAACTTTTAATATAAGTATTTAATAGCACGCAAACATGTGCAAATAATGAAATAAAACTAAACGATATATATTATATAAATATATGTACATGTATACATACATATATTTAGATATTTAGATATATACTTTCCAAACCATGGTGAAGGGTATATAAGATTCGGCATAGCCGAATATAGCACCGAACATAGATTTGTAAACAGTGATACCATTTTTTAAAAAACACCAACCACGATATGAGTGAATATACATACTTATATTTAAAATAAATAAATGCTTAATGGAAAAGTTTTTAAATATACTTTGAAAACTTTCCATTAGAAAACTCTTTTACATCTTTTTATAGAAGAAAGCGTTTCCTATAGAAGCTTTCGAAAAATATTATATAAAAAATACTATTAAAACTTACCGACTGAAATAATTCTTGATATAAGCTCTCGTGACTTTGTAGAGGTGGAGGTTCAGACACGTTATCAATGCAAGCTTTTGAAATTGTTTGCCCCTGTCTACTTAAAGGTCGTATCCTTTGCAGCGGAGGTGGCCCGCATGTTGCACTTGCTGACTGGTGAGATTGCTTGGGACGTTCAATTATAAAAGACGTAATATTATCTTCAATCGATAATTTACGTTTAGTAGTTGGTATCAATTTTTTATTTAGAGTTAACTGATTAGGATTTAAAGCAAAAATATTATGCGGTTGTTGGCTGTTTGACAGTTTAGTCTCGATAGCTGGCAATGTTAGTTTTCGTTCAGCTGTACGTTTAACAGTTTTATTGACTGGTAAAATGGATTCAAAATCTAGAGCTTGTTTTTTGTATGTTAATCCCTCTTTTGTATCGGAAATTTCAAAACAAATCGTCTGGCGTCTCTTGGCTAGCGGCAATTGTCTATTAAAAGATTCTTTAAATATTTGATTCCACGAATTTTTAGGCGTCACTACTGTAAACGTTGTCAAGGGCTCGAATTGTAAAGGAGATTCACTTTTACTGGGTGTATCCTTTTGTTGATCTTCGTGAACTTCTTCAATAATGTTGTTGATAAGATCTTCGGCATTTATAGCATTATCTGCAGTACTATTGGGAACACCATCTTCTACTGTATGGCTGTGATTGACAATACTATCGAATTCAATAAGAAATTCTTCGGCAGCCTTTTCTGCATCAGTTTGCAAAGAATTCGGATTTGAATCTTGTGGTATATCAACTGGTGTAGCGTTTTCTTTAGGTTGCATAGCTTGAAATTCTCTTACCAAAAGCGTTTCTTTTCCCTGCAACTGTAGATTATCTTCTATGACTATGTCCTTTTCTTGGTCAACAGATGGAGGTGTCGTTAAAACCAAATCACTCTCAACAATCACTTCCTTTTCGGGAGTTATCTGTGCTGGTGTATTGTGATCGCACTCAATAATACCTTGAGGCGTATACGGTTCACACTCGATAATCAAATCTTTAGCTTGAGGTGTGCTTGGCGTTTGCATGTCATTTACACTTTCTTCTTCAATAATTTTTTCTTGAGATGTACATAGCATAGGTTCACTATTTATAAACGTAGCTACCACATCTTGTGGCTTTTGGGATGTTCTAGCTTCTGCTAATACAACAGATGTATCAAGGTGCTCTATTTCATTAGGTGTAACTGAGCGAACTCTAAAATCATTTGTGAGTTCGTTTTCTTTAGTTTCACTAAGAGGTGTGTCAATCTGATTTAAGGACTCTTTATCTTTTGTTGTAAAATTGCTAATCTCAACTTCATTTATAGGATGTTGTGTTTCTTGGGGTAACATTACTTGACAAGTTATTTCTTTTAAAGTTTCTTCTACATTAGGGGTTAAAGAAAAAACTGTCCTTTCAGTTTCAGTTTCCGCTTCCGTATTTGTTTGAATATCTTGTATGATATTTGTACCCTGATTAGGATATTCACTTTCTATTACCACTTCTCGTTCTTGGGGTGTAGGAGGTGGTAGACCTGGTGAGAAAGGTGTATCCAACTCTTGATCGTTGTGTGTTTTACTTTTATCCAATAAAAGAGTTAAAGAAGGTGTGTATGTATTATTCTCTACATTGTCTATTGTATCTACAGTTAAAAGAGGAGTTTCTAAATTTTCTGCTACGTTGTGTTCTGTGTGATTATCATCGTCTATAACACTTTTTTTTGTAGACTCAATTTTAGTAGATGTGTTTTCGGAGTTGTCTTCTATAATAGCAGTTTCGTTTGGTTTTAAGTTTATAGAATTATTATCATTTAATATTTCTGTACTTAATTTATTCTGCTGATGTTCTGGAGAATAAAATACTGTTTCTTCTGGTTTGTTTATTCCAGTTGCAGTTTTATCACTAGTAGTGTTAGTTATTTCACTACTTTTATCAGTGTTAACTGTAGTTTCGGCTTCAATTTGTATTTCATGGAGGGAATTTGTTTCGTTTATGTTTTCGATATCCGTCGTTGTTTTGTCTTCTGCAATTATATTTTGTGCTAGTTCATCCTCTAAATTGTTTTCTTGCTCTTCTTCACAAATTTCCATTGTACTGTCTAAATCATTATTTTCAATGCACTTATTTAGTACTGTGTTATCTAAAGGTTCCTTATGGACAGCTTCAACTTGGATTTGCTCTAGTTCCTCTATCATTACAGTATTTGAAGGTTCATTAGAACTTTCTTTATTTATAACCATATTGTTGTCAATTTGCAGCTGTTTCTTTTCGACTGTCTCGACCATTTCACCAGCAGATTCAGTTACCCCAATACTCTCTAATTGGCTACTTTTTATAGTTGTTGGCACATAATTGTCCCGTGATGAAAGCACTTTGAATAACTCACCAACATTACGTCGCGGAGTAATTTTCATATGACGGCTTTTAGCACGATTTTTTCCTTCGTTTATGTTTTTAGAAAATATTAATGTATTGAAACTTTCTTGCCTTATCTCAAAGTTGTTAAGTTGGTTAGTTGAAATATCGTCTATACTTAGACGCTGACGTTTAACAGGTTTAGGTTTTGCTTGGAGAAAATGCAAGTCCATGCTAAAACGTCGTTGCTGCAAGGATTTTTGTTTTAAAAGTCCGTCATTTTGTAATATATCCTTTAATATATTTTCATTCACTTGTCCATTGTTCTCATTTTTATCAATACTTCGATTTGTTTGATCATCAACCTCTTCTAACAAGTTATTCCCATGCAATTTTGTTTCTCCTGTTTCTATTTCCTGCTGAGGCGTCTGATTACTTCGAAAACGAAATGCCGGTAAACGTTCCTCACTTAGCATTGATGTTGGAGAACCAAATTCTGCCCCAGTATCTGAAGCGCCCATACTACTATTTTCGTCGGTGGGTGTTGTAGTAATTAAACGTGTTTCAACATTGCCGTCAATGGCAGTTTGTAACTCCTGTTCTTGTGGAGACGATATAACAAAAGCTTCTTCTAGCAATTTATCGCACGATTTTACACGTATTTTGAAAATTGTTTCCACACTTTGCTGCTGATTCTCATTCTTGTCGTTATTCTCAACAGTTTCAGAATCAGAAGAAGTTTTTAAATTCTTATTATTTTTAACATTGTTTGCTATTTCTTCGTTTGATTTTGAAACTTCAGCTGTTATATCATTTTCTAAATTTGCCTGAGAGAATCCAGTCGTCTGAGTTTCTACAGCAATTAGGTTATTGCCAGAAATATCATCCGTTCCAGCAGGTGTATTTTCCTCATTAAAATCAAAAGATTCATGAACAGTAGGAGCATTATCAGTTATTTCATTTTTTGCTGAATTTTTGTTTGTTTCCCTGTTTAAATCAATCTCACGACAGTTGTCTTTGATGTCTGTTGTATGTTCAGCAGTAGAAATTTCAAGTTCCGCTTCATTTTCGACTACCATCTGTGGTTTCATTGCAACGATACTTTTTTGTTCTGTTTCTTTTTCAGTTCTAAATTGGATTTTATCTAATATTTCCTGTTCTTTAATCTGATCCTCATTGTTATCGCAATTTCCAGGTTGCGCTTTTGTTGCATTTTCTACAGAGTCTTCATTTTCAATATTTTCATGCGTGTTGTTAGATGTTAAGATTATTTCTGTTTCCATTTTTTCTTTTTGAACGTCAGTTGGGTTATCGTCATCATAAGACGCTTCAAAACAGTCTTTATTTCCACCTCCTATTAAATCTTCATTTTCTTTATTCTCATTTGGCATTGATTGTTGATCATCCAAAAACTTTGGTATTTCAGCGTTATTACTATATAAAACTTCTTGACTTGATATTTCTACTAAACATTTTTTATTTGTCAAATCTTCTTGTTCGGGGTTTATCGAAAGAACCTCGTCAGTTTCAGTTTCAGCTAATGAATCATTTTTATCTTGGTCATTATTAGAATTTTCTTTTTCTAAATTTGGTTTTATTATAACATTAGATTTGTACTGTTTTACTGCTTCTACAGCTGCTGACAAATTTGATTCTACTGAAGTTACTGACACAATTTCTGTATTAGTTTTATCCTCTAGGCGCGTCTTATTACGTGATTTAAATATTCGTTTGCCCCGCTCTTTAATAGGTAAATCTTTTACAGACATACTTTCTTCTAAACTATTGGTATTTAATAATTCGGCAACTGGAAGCTGGGTCTGTTCCAACAGCGTTTCAATTTCAGCTGCTAAACGTTGATCTTTCTCGGCTAATTCGGCTCGACTTTTAGCCACATTATCCTCTTTTAATTCATCTGTGGCAATTGAAGTTATATTCTGTAGCTTATCTCCAGACAGATATCTCTTTTTGAAATGTGAAATTGTTGTGCTTGTTGCATCTTGTTCATCCTCTTGGAAATCGAAGCAGGATAGAGTGGTTGTAGATGTTGCAGTCGAAGCAGATTTTTCAGTTATTAAACCTACTGCAGAATCATTTGTTTCAGTAGCAATGACATCCAACTGATTTTTGTGGGATTTAGAAATCTCTTGCTCTTCGTCGTCGTTAATCGTAATAATGGCTGCAGATTGTTCGTCCTCTATGATTTCTACAACTGAAGAGTTTGAACTATCCAAATCAACGGCCATATTTTTTACGGTTGGATTAACTTTTTCGCTTTGTACTAACGACAAATCACTATTGAAATCTTGTAAAACTACATCGCGCCGATCTTTTTTAGGTATGTTGCGTATACGCCCGGTTAAAGTAGGTTTGACAATTGGTGTTGATGTTAATACCATAACATTGGAGTTATTTATATTTATATCATTGACGGGCACAGATACGGATTGCTTTAAAGTCTCTGCATTTTCCACCACAGCGCTATCATCCAAGCAAATTGCATCGGTAGCGTTCTCATCATCATCACTCCAATCGGCAAGCAACATTTTGCGAATATCTTCTCCATTTCCTTTGGTTGTGGCAGAATGTTTAGTTGTTGAAGGGGTGGTAGCTTCGTTATCCTTTTCACCCAAACATACCACATCGGGTTCCGTTCCTGCAATTGGTGCTTGTATTTCGCTTTGTATTTCCACTGTAGAATACTCTCTCTTTTTGGGTATTTTTTGTATAGTCTTAGTCTCTGATAAGTCTATACAAATCGTTCGTTCTTTTTCACTGGTATTATCATTCGCATTTTTGCAATGACGTAGAGAGCGTCTCGATTGTCTTTCCTCCGACGGCGGTGTGATTTCCGTTTCACTGGGACAAAAATCTAATAGTATTGCAGCATAAGCATTTTCTTCTTTCTTTTCTTTAACGGACGACGCCGCTTTCCTAGTAGTTTTTGATTTGCTTGCTATTGTCTGAGCCCTCGAAATTATTTTATTTTTTTCTTTAGGTGTTAAAGGTGCTACTGCGGTGTCTGTTGCATTTATAGCAGCATTTAAAGTTGTTCCTGTTGTTGTGGTTTCTTTAGCTGGTAAATATGTGTTAGCCGTTCGTGCCGTTGTTGCTGTAATTTTAATTACTTTGGTTTTACTAATAGATTTGTCCTTACTGACAAATTTATGTTTTTGTGATTGATTTCTATCAGTACTTTTATTCGATGATGCTACTGTTGCGTCTGTTACTACTGTTTGTATTGATTTGGGTGATGTGGTACTATTCGGTCCCAAAGAATTTCTGTTGCTGTGAATTTTACGATGCAATATCAAAACATTTTGTCTTACACTTGTAAAATCGCAAAAATGACATCGGTAATTACTGTTGTTGTTGACATTGTTGGTTTTATCGTTGGGTAGGTTTGACGTAGTTGATGTTTGAGATTTAGGTTTTTCATTGCTTAACGCATCGTTATTATGATTTGGAGTTATATTCAAAATTTTTGTTACAGAATCCTAAAAGTTAATCAAAAAATTATTTCAATTAAAATTTTTTCTACTTGCATTTAAATATTACTTACTCCGCTTCGTCGTTTTTCTTGATATTCTGTTCCATTATAATATTCATCACAGGTGCGTACTAATGGTTGACCCAATATCGCTTTAACAATACTATCTGGTCGATCATTTATTATTAAGGATGCTTCTCTGCGACGTGTTATTTGCTTTGCCACTTCCACATCAGTGGGAAACTTTTCCATAAATGAGTTGCCACTATAATAAAGTGCTATAAATGAAGGATAAAGCTTACATTTTTGTTAAAATTATTATAGTCAAAAACTCACAATAGCCCTTTCTTATAAATTCCTCTTGTTTTGCACATTGAAAGGGGAATATTTGTTTACAACTGCGCACATATTCACTAGAATTAAAAAAAAATTTAAAATTATAAATTAAATTAATGGAATATCAGATGTTATTGTTATGTTTGACATATTTTTTTTTTTTTTTGTTTTTTTGATGATTTGAAATTACTCCATACCCCTCTAAATGAATAAAGGATAGAAGGTTTATTTGGCTGGTCCAAAGGAGGACAGCGCCACCAACAATTTCGTACCAGTGGATTACAGGCTCAAATCAATCTCTTCCAGGAATGTGACTACAGATTTGTAGTTGGTTATATTCTCCTTGATAAAAAACTGAGTTATATCACTGTATTTATTAAGAACCAAATATTTGGCTCTCTGTTGATTGTAATTACTACAGTTGAAAATAATGTGAGAGTCATCTTCCGCCACCAAGCAACCCTCGCACAGGCCATCTCCTGCAGATGGCACCTTCATTCTCGCCAAAGAGTGACGACTAAATGAGTGGCCGACCATCAGTCTGTTGATCTGTCTTATCTGAGGACCACTAAGGTCCAGTTTGTATTTTGAAAACCATGGTTCCCTCGTCAGAGACGGAAAAATTTTGCCATAATTGATGCCTTTTCTTCTAATCAATTCTTCTAAAACCCCTTTCAGTAGCAAATTCAACAGCTTTCATCATCATAACCAGCTCCGCCGTCATTGATGACACCAAGAAGGGAAGCTTGAAATGTTGAATCATAGCCGAGTTCTCATGGTATAAAGCTCCACCTACCCTGCCATCCTTGATTGATGCATCCGTAAAAATCTTCTCCAATTTTTCGTTCTTGAGCCTTTCCCTCTTCTGTAGATATAATTGTTCAATTATCTGTGGATTTGTGTTGTTCTTATTACTGCCTCTGATGCTATAGCTATAAAATTCATTCATAACTGCAATTTTCGGGGATCTTCTGATCAGCTGTTGTTGCCTCTCAACGTTCGTAAGAATCTGATTATACTTATTAAAAACGCGTACAATGCTGGTGTCGATTGATTTTTCAATATCAGGTAGCATCTCCGATAGGTGAGTGCCCCGATGAAAAATATTAACAAGATCTTTGGCAGTCCTCAATTCAAGACGGCTTTCAGGTGGCAATTCACCCGCCATATGATATAAGACATGAACCGGTGTGGATTTAATGAGCCCCAATGCCCTTCTTATTTGCGCATTAATGCAAATTTCAAACTTGTTCAGCGCTGTTTTAGTAAGGTTCGCAAATGAAGCTGCCGCATATTCAATCTTAGACCGCGCGTACACTTTGTAAAACTGCAAGGATCTCTTCGGGTCGATACCGAAACGGCAACCGCTTAGTGTTAGCAAAAAACTACGTCCGTGTGACCTTATCTATAGCACTGGCGACATGAGGCATAGTTGAACCACTTGCCGCTACAATTCTTCCCAGATACTTGATTTCAGTTTCCTGTTTGATTGGGGTGTTGTCTATAGTTATGTTCAACGTTGGGGCTCTCTTACTGAAAGCCATCACCTTAAACTTCTGTAGATTTATCTTGAGGTCCAAGCTCCTGCACTCAGAGGTAAATTCCCTTATCTTGTAAATCAGATGAGTTTTTGCCTCGTCGAAATTATCTCCGAACGTTAGAATAAAAAAATCATCTGCAAATTGAAAAATAAAGCTCACATCATCCTCGATCTCATGAAGAGAAGCCGTATACAAATTAAATAACAATGGGCTCAACCCACTGCCCTGAGCTAGACCCCTATGTGTGTGTTTTCTTTCATTCCCCAGTACTAGAGTTCTATCCCTTAAGAAGGAAGAGATCCAGACTATCAGGTCTTTGTTAAGCTCGAACTTGATAAGTTTATTCTCCAGCAAATCTATATTGACATAATCGTATGCTTTCTCCAAGTCGATGCAAGCCGCCGTCACCTTCAAACCGTTTGCCTGCAAGATTCTCATGGTGTTCAAAAGATCATTTATGCATAGGACTGTGCTCATACCCTTCCTGAAGGCGAATGACTTTGCCGGTAACAATCTGTTTCTATCAACATGCTCCTCCATAATTGGTTTAACTAATCCCTCAATGCACTTAAAAAGAACGGACAATAGGCATATAGGTCTAAAGTTACAAATTTCCGTGGCATCAGCCCTTTTAGGTATAGGTTGTATCTTGACTGATCTCCATGATTCAAGGATTATACCAGTTCTCCAAGTGTCGCACAGCACACTAAATAGCTTCTTCCTACCCTCATCCGAAAGATTCAGAAGCATACGATATGAAATACCATCCGCCCCCGTTGCAGAATCAGGATTTCTGCTACTCAAAAATTCCACAAAAGCTTCATATTTAAAGGTAGTGTTGGTGTCCCTATTAGCAAAGACCTGCCTTTCTACAAACACATTTGTCGAGTCCAGATTAGTAATCATCTCGAGGTAAGATTTCTCTTCCTCCTTGCTCCATGAATTATGAACTCTTTTTAAGCAGTTGTACTTCTTAAGATTATTTAATTTTTTCCACATAATGTTGGGGGACTCCGGTTTGGAAAGCTCCCCCTGAAGCTCACTAAAGTTCAGCCGCTTACGCGCCCTAATGTGATTATGAAATTCTTTGTCCGCATTAACTGCTAATGTGGCGTCATCGAAGGATTTTGTTTTGTAGTACCTTAATCTTGCTGCATTTCTTAGCCTGAATAATCTTGTTGACGCGTCATCCCACCATGATTTAGGAACATACTGCCCAGAAGATTTTATATTTATAGTGTTGCGCTTAATAATCTCACCGAAGCCAGTGCTAATTCTTTCAATGTTGTCCGCGATTTCCATATTTTTTATCTCCTTGTACACTTTGTTGTACACCACCTTACGCACTTTTTCATTCACTTTACAAGCTACATTGTTTTCAATGACTATGGGTTTATGGTTGCTGCCGGATATTTTTATGTCCAAGGTTCTCCACGAAAAGATAGAGGAATTCCCCTTCACCATTGTCAAATCCAGGGTAGATTCTGTAATCGGACCACAAAAAGTTGCTGTACCATCATTCAAAAAATCATAACCAAAGTTATGTACCATCCCCTCCAAAGCTCGACCCTTCTCATCTAGAACAGGACTTCCCCAGGTTGGCGATTTGGCATTGAAATCTCCAGCAATTATTGCCGTCTTATTCGAGTTGGTAAAAAATGTCATAATTTTGTTCATTTCATTCTCCACAAATACCCCGTCCTTATCAGGTGGTATATATACACTCACCAGATTAAAATTTGTATCCAAGTTAAGCGTAGAAATTCATACTGCCTCACAGACTGTTATTAACCTGTTAATTTAAATTTTATGTTATTTTTGATATAAATACCGACTCCACCGTATCCGTCGTCTCTACATCTTCCTATATAGTTATAGTTTAACATGCTTGTGTTTCTGTTGTCCTTTAGCCAAGTCTCGGAGAGAATTGCTACATCGAAATAATTGTTGTTGAGATAAAATTCAAGTGTTTCCTTGGTACCCTTTTTGTTTAAGCTATGAATGTTGTATTGTAAAATCTTCATTATGATTACTCTATATTTTGTAGGCCCGGACTATATCCAGCCTGTCTTTTTCTATTGCTGCTTCATCTATCGTTTCCTTAATATTTTTCAATAAATTTATGTTACCTTTTGAATTCCCCTCATTGTCTTCATTATTCATCCATGATGTTATAACCATATTCAACTTTTTAATCAGCCTGTCAAAGTCAGTGGATCTGTGTGGGTTTTCGAGCTCCCTCGTAAAGGAAGATCTCCCCTCAGGGCCCGCCGTTGCCCTCTTCCACTCTTCCATGGTTTCCTTTGCCTTTTCCACCTCCCTTTTTCTATTCAAATTAACCTTCATCACTTTGGCATAAGAGTTGTTTTTGTGTATGTATTTTGCGGCTTCTGCAGTATTATTTATAATACTTGGTTGTTGCTTTCGCTTTATTGGTGGGAATGCCCTATCAATACTTTCCTCATCTCCAAGTATTTCAAATCTATTAGCTCCAACCGTACTCGCATATCTTCCCCTAACCTCTCTTAAGCTTAAGTTTTCCAAAACCATTAATCTCTTTAAGTTGAGCGCCTTCTCTCTGGCCGGACAGTTTCTGTCCTTTGGCGAGTGAGGTTCATGGCAATTTGTACATCTTATTTCGTTAACACAGGCAGTCTTCTTGTTGTCGTGTCTTGCAAAGCATTTATCACATGGTTTATCCTTTTGTTTACATTGGTCAGTCTTGTGGTTAAATCTATAACAATTATAACATTGTCCAAATGGGACGAAAGGTTTGGTTGTCACTTTCGTGAAAGAAAAATTCATCTCACGTGGAATCTGCAGGCCTTTAAAAATTACCTTGACCTTCATCGTTTTTTCCCTTTGTGTCAAGTTCTTCTTCATGGTCATTCTTATCAATTTAACGATAGGAATGGGTGAAGATAGCAGTTCATATAAATCGCCCATTGAGATTTCCTCCGGTATGTTAAAAATCAAACCCGTTTTGGTAAAAAGGTGATCAAACACCTTCACATCGTACCCAAAGTCACTCAATCTCACCTCATCAATTAAACTGTTGGCATAAGCAGTCGAGTTTACAACAACCTTGCAGCGAGAATAACCAATCTTTATAACATCAGTAACTCCTGGCGTTTTTAACTCCATTAAGGCTCGGGTTAACCTGAATTGATTAATAGGCACTCTGACTTGCGTCTCAATTTTCATTCCATCGTTGTCTTCAGAGGTAACGGTCTTACTTTTCGTGTCAACATATACGACATATGGTCCACGATGCACTGCATCATATTTTTTTGGCATATCACCATGAGTAAATAAGAGATCCATATCCTCCTTATAAGCCTGACCAGCAGCACAAGCAGGGGAGACATTTGTAGCATTTTGTTGTTGTATATTAATATCAGTCGTCAAATCATTAGCAGCGGTGTTTGCATTGTCCTTTTTCAATCGTTTGTTGTCGCCTATTCCATCCGTATCTTTCCCCATTCTGAGGAAAGAAAGCACCCACTGGGATGCTAGCACGAAAAGTTACAAAACCTGTTGCCTCGTATGCTTATCAAAAAGGTTTCAAAGAAATCAATATATATCAGTATCACCGTCAATTAAACCGAAAATTTAAAGTTTTCCGAGCTAAATTACCAGTTTAATATAATTTACCACGAAATCACAAAAAATTCACAACCGACGCGCTTGGCAGTGCTACCAACCTCCATTTGACATATTTTATTAAGCAACAAATTTTATTTTGATCACTTCCTCGCAATGCGAATTCATAAAGGTGACATTTTCGAGTCATCTGTTTATTGTTTATTTTTTTGTGTGTATACTGAATGTCAAGCTTTGTTTACATTTTGTGAAAAAATTAATTCAAATTTAAGATTCAATAAAAATTTAAGTAGTTGAAAAAAAAAACTAATTTATATTTTATAAAATAAAAAAAGTATATTTTATTAACAAACAAATTTCCTTTTTTATATTTTCAACAAATATTTTTGACATTCACTCTAACTTTTCACAAAAACAAAATACATAGTATTTTTCAATAAAAATGGATAGCTAGCATAACTCTATCTCATGATGCGGTCACCTTTATAAATTCGCCTTGCTTCCTCGATTTAAATGATGTTCGTCGTAATTTATATGTTTATCTCCACATAAATGCCAGATTTGAAAATTGCAGTCTGTCTTTACGTGCTTATATATTATTAAAAAAAAAAATAATAATAATAAGGGAAATCACGATGGGTAGTGCAAAGTGTGCAAACGATGCAAATGCGTGCAAAAATACACACATTTGCACAACACAACAACAAAATGTACGTATTTGCAATTTGCTCTTTTTTACTTCGTTTGCACTAAAAACCATGAGCAAAGAAGTGCATATTTGCTCAGTTGCAAACAAATGTAAGCAATAACATTTGACATATTAAATGCCATGTTGATTTTAAGAAAACCTATAACTTGAACATTTTCGCAGATTGTAAAATAAAATAGAGAATTAAATTTAAATTAATTAAAAAGAAAACATTTATTTTAATTTGCTTGTGTATAATTGTAAACAAATGCAGATTTTTTACAGTGCTGCCAGAAGTTTTTAGTGTTGCCAGAATACATTTTTAGAAAAATAGCATATTTGCACAAAAATAAAAGTGGTATGCTCACGATCAATCATAATATGCACTGCAAATTTACACATTGCAAATTTGCACAATGACCATCGTGATTACCCTTAATATCTAGTCTATTTTCTTCGACGTTTTAATTTTATTTCTTCTTATTTTTAAGTTAAGCTCAAGGTCAGGTTAAGAAAAATATATTAAGGGAAATCACGATGGGTAGTGCAAAGTGTGCAAACGTTGCAAATGCGTGCAAAAATACACACATTTGCACAACACAACAACAAAATGTACGTATTTGCAATTTGCTCTTTTTTACTTCGTTTGCACTAAAAAAAACCATGAGCAAAGTTAGTATTGCATATTTGCTAAGTTGCAAACAAATGTAAACAATAACATTTGACATATTAAGTGCCATATTGATTTTAAGAAAACTTATAAATTAAACATTTTCGCAGATTGTAAAATAAAATAGAGAATTAAATTTAATTCAACATTTTTCATTTTTCGAATTTATTCTATGAGCTAAATTTCAGTTATGTATTTTATAAAGCTTTTTTGTAATAGTTCTATTCCTACAATTTTTCAGAAATGACTTTATACACTACCAGACTATTATATTGTATTGTCTGGTAGTGTATAAAGTCATTTCTGAAAAATTGTAGGAATAGAACTATTACAAAAAAGCTTTATAAAATACATAACTGAAATTTAGCTCATAGAATAAATTCGAAAAATGAAAAATGTTGAATATAATATAAAGTTACCTTCGGAAGGAAATAATTCCCAGTTTCGAATTAAATTTAAATTAATTAAAAAGAAACTATTTATTTTAATTTGCTTGTGTTTAATTGTAAACAAATGCAGATTTTTTACAGTGCTGCCAGAAGTTTTTAGTGTTGCCAGAATACATTTTTAGAAAAATAGCATATTTGCACAAAAATAAAAGTGGTATGCTCACGAACAATCATAATATGCACTGCAAATTTACACGTTGCAAATTTGCACAATGACCATCGTGATTACCCTTATTAATTTATTTGTATTTGTATTGTATTGCTAATCGGTGTTCGACATTAATTTAGCCGATTTTTGCCGAAGGCCGAACTTTTTTAAATATACCATTATATGCAAATGTTACAAAATCATGCACAGATAATCCACTAAAATATTTTATCAAAAATTCTGTTGTGGTAAATTATATTGTTTCTAAAAGAGGTAAACAAGCAAGAAATATCGAAAAAAAAGAAAGCAAATTAAAGTTTCTATATGGGAAATGCAGGACTTAATTCCTCACATTGCAGTGGAAGAAATTTATAAAAAATACTCGAAAAAAAATTTTTATAAATAAATGGGGTTTTCTTAAAAATGTTTAAATTTTTTCTTGTTGTGAATTCGTATAAGTGAAGTTCGGCCGAATTTGGCCAATTGGGGCGTACTTCGTCTACATTAAATATCTAGACATAAGGTCATTTAGGCTTCCTGACTTTGATAGGGGCTCGGAAGGCCTTGAACGACAGTTATGTAAATTCCATGCTAGTGAATGATTGAAGGAGGGCTCTAGAAGAAATCTTAAGGAAGTATGCGGGCTGAAATGGCTAGGTAGTAGATTTTGAAGCGAATTGTGAGATGTCTCGGGCTGTGAACTCGAGAATCTGAAGGGATTCGTAATGAGAATGACCTGGCTGCGCAACAGGAGACTGGGTACATGTAGGTAATTTTTTTTTTGTTAAGTAGGGGTTTTCTTTCTCTATTCTTGTGCGTTCCATATTGGTCTCCGGTTGAGGGAGTAAAGTTAACTTCGCACTAGCCTTTCTACCTAACCTAACCTAACTACATCCCAATAAACCAAACGATATTGTAACTATATCGAATACTTTCTGTCACGTAGGTGATTGGAAGTATCATAAGTGATAATCGTTTTCGAATTTTGATTAAATTATTTTTATGAACACAGGAATTTTACAACATGAAATGAATTAAAATTTATTGATAACTAGCTGGCCGCTCCGGCTTCGCTCGGTACTTGATTACTAATGATCGATGGAGCCGTTTTTTGATTTTAGGTAAATCGAAAAAAGTGGGCGGGGCAATATTTTCTTTCCGTAAAAACCTAAGTTGGACCATGGCGATCATTTTAAAGAAAAAATCGTCCAATTCGGTCAAATAAATAGAAAAAATGGGCGTAAAAGTAGGCGTGGTAAAATTTTCTTTCTATGACTTAAAATGGATTTATACGAACATTTGAAAGAAAATGTTGTCAAATCGATGGAGCCGTTTTCTGATTTTAGGTAATTCGAAAAAAGTGGGCGGGGCAAAATTTTATTTTCGTATGAACCTAAGTTGGACCATGGCGATCATTTTCGGTCAAGCCGTTCTCAAGTTATGCGGTCAGCAACACACAACATTTCATTTTTATTATATAGATTTCGAAACCAAGTTTTCACAAACAGATTTTTATGGTAAAAGATTTTTGCGTTAACAAAAAAACTAGTTAAAAAAGTTCAAAGTTAAAAGGCAACAAATGCAACATTTATACCATTTTTTCGTCTAACATTTTTTAAAGAAGGAAAATTTAGTTGAATAAACATGGCTAATGGCTAAATTGATTTTTCCCTGGCTAAATGAGGTGAAAGAGGTCTAAATTAAGCTACAAAATGGCTTAATAGAAAGCCAGAAATCCCTGGATTTCACTGGAGAGTTTGTCAATTTTATTTTAAATTTTTTTAAGTTTTATCCTTAATGATTTTCGCCATTTTAGAAAAATTCTAAAAATAGAAAAACTTAATTGTTTTCTAACATACATTTTAAATTAAACTTACAAAATAAAATCAATGCAGTTGCGAGCGACTACTTATTAATAGTAGATATAAAAAATTTAATATATACTTACTATTGATTCTCATTGAAAAATTTAACCACACAATAGGGTACACGCTTTAAATGATTTATCAGTCCCTCCGGGTGACGTGTTCGTCCAGCCACCTCACCAGGCCACCAATTATTGCCTAATTTAACCCATACTATATCACCATCCTTGTATAACTTGTCCTCAGACATAATGTTTGCTGAAGGTCTGCTGCACTTATTTTATTAAAATTTCTTTAAATTAATGAAGTTGTTGAGTTGGTTTTTCAGACGTAGAAATTATCATCGTTTGATTCAAACTCATGGGCTTACATTTTAAAAAGTGTTAATATGCTGTAAAAAATTTTAATATTATTAAAAAAAAATTTAATGCTTTAATGCATTATGTACGTACATATTTTTCAAAATTACAGCATCTTTTTAAAAGTTCTATTAAAAATTGTGATTCATTGATAAAAAAATAATACAATATAATAAGTTTTAATTTAAAGCTTTATTAGTATTTACCTGTATTAGAAAGATTTATAGTTGTTACAGCGGGAAACACTAGAGAATAGGATTTGGTAATTGCATTGTATCCAGCATATTTTAATACCATTACAACCTTAGATCCGAAATAAATGCTAAAGGTAAGTTGGTTAACAGTACCTTTCCTTGGCTTGGTAATGTAGAAATATTACTGTCACGTGACGTGAGTCACATCATTAAGATTATTCACAGAATCGTGATTCAATAGTAATGAGTAAAAAGCTTAATTTTACAAAAGGTTAGAGAACTTCTCCCTGCGACGTTATCCCTTATGTTATATAATAAGAATCTATCTACGATGATGAACAATTCGATTATTTACAAGAGTGCTATATTCAGCTATGACAAATCTTATATACCCTTTATCATAGTGCGATGAGACATTCATATAAATAAAAACATATGTACATATGTTTGTATATGGGCATTTCTTGGGGTCACGAACGTACGTTCGTTCGCTTTTGATGTACAAATAATATAGAAAACAAAACTTTTCCTAGCATTTTTTTTGCGATTCGATAGCATTTGGGTCGCTCTATGTTTAGTACAAAAGATGGATTTCATCGAGTTTAAGTTTTCATAATAAGAGTTATAAACGTGCGGTCACGAACGTACGCAAAATAGAAGTCAACTTCGGCTGACAGTAGTGAAATGTAAAAATCTAATGTAGGTCTCCATCCAGCATTTACAATATAAAATCTTTCTCTTGGTTTTTATTTAATTGGCTTATGTACCGGTCGCGAACGTACGGATCGCGAACGTACGATTTTTCCATATGTTTTTTTATTATTATCACCATCATTTTTACCATAAATGTCTTCAAATTTCCTTAACAAAAAAACTTAATACTCCTTTTACAATTGATTGTAATGGAGAGATTATGAAGAAAGAGTGTAAACATAACATATTTTTTGCATGTAAAATGTCTTTAGAAGTAGAAAATACAGGAAATTATAAAATTTTCCAGTTTCCAGCCCAATTTCCTCAAGTTAAACAGCTGAGATATGCTAGGAAACCATTCTTTTATAAGAACATAGACTTTTTTTCTAATAATAAACAAAAAAAGACGATGCTAATCAACATTTATTTTTTTCATCCTGGTAGACCATTCTGGGGAAATGCCCATATATATGTTCTAGTCTTATCCAATCCCGTCCACTTTTTAGAGAGGTGCTGTGTTGCAACCCATCAATGTATTCGAAATTTTTGGCAGTTGTCTACTATCGAATTTTTTTGCATACGATAGACACTGACGCATCGGATGAAAACACACGATAAATGTAATGTCGAGTTACTCGATATCGAATGCTTTTATTTCAAATTGAATACATTTCATTCGATATCGAGTTTCACGATACCAAAAAAAATAATTTCGATTAATTTTGCTCGATATCGTATGCGGTGATTAGACCCCTGGGGTCTAATTTGAGATGATAGCATTCGATATCGAGTAACCAAAGCCATTACAACTCTCTAGTTTTCATTCGATACGTCAGTATCTATCGAATGCAGAAAAATACGATAGTTTACTCGATACGATAGCTTACTCGATTTCGAATGCGGTAATTAGGCCCCTGGTTTGGGTAGCTGTTGGCCAATCTGCTGGTTGTATTATTGGTTCAACTGACTCAGTTAAATTGTCATTTGATGGTAGAATATTTTAAACACCAAATACTTGACCAGACTTGCAATACAAGAGCTGCGAAATAGTATCCTCAAGGCTATTTAATGGAACTTCTTGTGATAGCGCTCCCCCTGTCGCTTGAGTGTTTCTTTTAGTGTTGGCAAGTTTTTTCTTTATACTTTCCTTGTAGTGTATCCAAACCTGTGCCAAGAATATTATAATTAGATTAAGAAGATTATGAGTGTTTAAGAGAAGTTCTTGTCGTGGTCCCGAACTATTTAACTCCACTATAAACTCTTACCATTACTCCTTACATGAATGAATTATTCATCATACCAAACTTTGGTGTTTTCCGCGAGCAATTTCTAAGTTAAATAAGCTGGACAAGCCGCTCAAACTGAGCTTTCGTTTTTATTTTCAAACTAATTAAAGTTTTTAATAATAGCGAAAAAGTTACTACAAAAATGTATACATACGATTTGATTTCTCCATTTTATTTTCGATTTTCACCGATTTAAAAAAAAAAAAACTTTAACTGCCAATAACACAGCTACTTTTTAGCAGTTGTGTGTAGTTAACAGTTTTGTCGACCAAACTTTTACAAAGTTGAACTGAATAGCCAACTGACAGTTGAGTTGAGAATGGCAATGTGAATTTACCAAAGACAACCAAAACGGTTACAAAAGTGGAGAACAGCAAAAGGGGCATAAGATTTTCACCCTTATCGCGAATGTTAGGGGAATATGATATATGGGAGCAAACATAAATTCCCATCCCCAACAAATCGGTATCGCATATATTTTGGGAGTAAAAATTTATATTGTGAATTAATTGTCAGTGCTTTGTAAACAAAAGTCTCTATTGTGAATAGCTTGCCAGTGCTTGTACTGTGAAAGAAAAATATACAATATAAAATACTCACCCCTATCGCGAATGTTATGGGAGTACGATATATGGGATCAAACCTAAATTCCCATCCCCAACAAATTGGTATCGCAAATATTTTGGGAGTAAACATTTCTATTGTGAATTATTTGTCAATGCTTTGTAAACAAAAGTCTCTATTGTGAGTAACTTGTCAGTGCTTGCATTGTGAAAGAAAAATATACAAAATAAAATACTAATAAAAATATAATAAAATAAATAATGAATAGTGTTTATCTTCATTTTCTTTATGTACACTCCTTCAATAAAAGCAAAAAGTAATTTAATTTAGTCCTACTTAAGAATACAAATTAAAATTTACATGTTCCCTTCTTGTTCACATCAACACTTGTTGGGAATTTATTTATTAAAAAAATTCGCGGTAGTAAACATTGGCGATGCCAAATTTTATAAGTTTGGGAATTCATTTCCAAAAAGTTTGTTAAGGGAATCATTCACAATACGAAATAAAAAAAATATGGGAATATTTTCACGGGAGTAGGTGTTTGCGATAGGGGTGACTAATAAAAATATAATAAAATTAATAATGAATACTGTTTATCTTCATTTTCTTTATTAACACTCTTTCAATAAAAGGAAAAAGTAATTTAATTAAGTCCTACTTTAGAATACAAATTAAAATTTACATGTTCCCTTCTCGTTCACATTAACACTTGTTGGGAATTTATTTAGTAAAAATACTCGCGGGAGTAAACATTGGCGATGCCAAATTTTTTAAGTTTGGGAATTCATTCCCAAAAAATTTGTTATGGGAATCATTCACAATACAAAATAAAAAAATATGGGAATATTTTCATGGGAGTAGTTGTTTGCGATAGGGGTGTTTAAGTTTAAACTCAACTGAGTTGAATTGCAAACAATACACTCAAAAGAAAAAAAATCCATATATCGTTAGCTAAAATGCAAAAAGACGTAACTAACAAAAAATTCAAAATCGTGTTTTTGATTGATTATTATAAATGCCATTGAACTACATGTCTTCACAAAATTTTAGACTTCTGCGATCAAAAATTGCGCTTTTATTGACAAAAAACAAAGGGACGTAACTACAAGTGTGTTTATTTTATAAATGAAAAACTACGTAATTACTCATTTTTTTTTTTACAAAATTAATGTTCGTCGCATTTGGCTGGTAAAATAAAACCAAACATTTTTTACAAAAGCAAAATACACATACGAAAAAAAGGGTCTGTGAAATAAGCCCCAGTGCAATAACTACCAATGAAATAAATCCCAAAATAAATTAAATTAGTCCCAAACTGGAAAAAAGAAATAAATTCCAAAAAAATGAAATAATTTCCAAGCCTAAAATGAAACAAACCCCAACTTTTGGGAGTTGTTTCATTATTAAATAACTTCTAAAGACATTAATGAAATAACTTCCAAAAACAGTTCATCGAAAAGAAATGAAATAAGGCAAAAAAAAAAAAAAAAATTAAAGAACTCCCAAAGAAATTTATTATATATTCGTTTTACTTGAATATTTACATATCAGGTTACTAAAAAAACTAACATTGTGTCCTCGACATTTTGGCAACCAATGGGGCATTTTATTGTATCCTGACCAGTGCTGGGATAATATCGATATTTTCAACTATCGATATTTATCGATAGTTCAGATATCACTATCGATATTACTATCGACTGAATGTTTGTACTTGTGCAGGAAAACTTAAATTATTTTTTATAAGGCTACAGTTCGTAGTTTTTATCACTTTATTGAATGTATAAGACTTATGTACATATATAAGCACGTTACTTTAGATGGCAGTTTTTTAAAAATTGATAAGTACCTTTCTGAAGGAACCAAAGTAACATGGACTATAAGATATTCCATTGCAACTTTTAAAAACTTTCTAAATTCTAAACCCATTGTTTTGTCTTATGCTTGCAATTGCATTTTTTTTACAACATTACAAAAGTATTTGCCATTTCAGTCCCAATATAAACATGTAAAAATTTCGACTTAAAGTCCTTTAATTAGCAATAAAAAGCACTGCTAAGCAATCCATACCACTTGCCATTCTTGTTGTTTGTATTCATTGCTGTAATTCAGAGCGAATTAATAATAGCAAGTAAAAATTTACGGTAAAAAACTTAGTGTGTATAGCTGCTGTAACATGTCTTCATAGCTGTATTTTAAATAATAATAATATCGATATTGATATTTTTCCTATCGATATTTTCGATATTTTAAGACTATCGATAATATCGATAGTCTATCGATAGTTTCCCAGCACTATTCCTGACCTCTTGTAATGACAGCTGCCTGCAGTTTAAGCACGCACCTATTGCAAGTTTTTAGATGCTTGCATGGCAAAAAGAGAGTTCGATTCACTACCCATACATATGGCACAATCGTTTGTACAAGGATTATCTCCTCTATGGTATAACAAACACCGGCTTCGCTGACTAAAGCTTCTTTGTATATGCGTTATGATATATCGATATTACTATCGACTGAATGTTTGTACTTGTGCAGGAAAACTTAAATTAATTTTTATAAGGCTACAGTTCGTAGTTTTTATCACTTTATTGAATGTATAAGACTTATGTACATATATACGCACGTTACTTTAGATGGCAGTTTTTTAAAAATTGATAAGTACCTTTCTGAAGGAACCAAAGTTACATGGACTATAAGATATTCCATTGCAACTTTTAAAAACTTTCTAAATTCTAAACCCAAAAAGGTAATCAATCTAGCGGACTTATACTCTAATGGTCGTTCATTGTTTTGCCTTATGCTTGCAATTGCATTTTTTTTACAACATTACAAAAGTATTTGCCATTTCAGTCCCAATATAAACATGTAAAAATTTCGACTTAAAGTCCTTTAATTAGCAATAAAAAGCACTGCTAGGCAATCCATACCACTTGCCATTCTTGTTGTTTGTATTCATTGCTGTAATTCAGCGCGAATTAATAATAGCAAGTAAAAATTTACGGTAAAAAACTGAGTGTGTATAGCTGCTGTAACATGTCTTCATAGCTGTATTTTAAATAATAATAATATCGATATTGATATTTTTCCTATCGATATTTTAAGACAATCGATAATATAGATAGTCTATCGATAGTTTCCCAGCACTATTCCTGACCTCTTGTAATGACAGCTGCCTGCAGTTTAAGCACGCAAGTTTTTAGATGCTTGCATGGCAAAAAGAGAGTATTCGATTCACTACCCATACATATGGCACAATCGTTTGTACAAGGATTATCTCCTCTATGGTATAACAAACACCGGCTTCGCTGACTAAAGCTTCTTTGTATATCTATTCTTCAGCCGGTTGCAAGGATTTTCTTCTTCACTCTCCCTCCTTTCACGTTTTTAACATACATCCTTTACCTTTTCAAAATAATCCAAATGTATGAGTAGCAACTGTTTAAACTATCCGTAATTGAAAAGGAAGTAATTCCCATAGCAAATGAAATAACTCCGAAAACCAAAATAAAATGAAATAACTCCCACGTTTATTTTTTCGGGGACTTATTTCATTTGGATTTTATTTCATTATGGAATAACTGCGAGGCAAAAAATGAAATAACTTCCAAAAAAATTTAAATAAAACCGAGAGGGCTGGGAGCTTTTCATAATGAAATTACTCCCTCATTTGTATGAAAAATTGTTGGGTATAACTTCATATTTTTCTTGGTACTTATTGCACCTGAGAGTTATTGCACGGAGCCGAAAAAAAAACAAAAAGCCAGCAAAATAGTTTTACACAAACAAACCATATACACAATACACACACAAGCTGTTCGTGCTGCGATCGTTGCTAAAATTTTTTGTTTGTTCATTTCTTTATCAATGTAAAAAAAGAAACATTATAAAACATTAAAATATAATGTTCGTCTACAGTACGGCTGTTTTCCTAAACGCCTGTTGCATTGTAGTAATACATGGCAACATGTTCTTAAATGCAACCATAAAAATTTTGACAATGCATTTAGTTCCGAAATGCAACTTTGTAGTTGTCACTGCGCAGAGAAAAGCAAATAAAGCAGTTAAAATAATGTAGATGCAAACCATATTCATATACAATACAAAGTAGGTGAAAATTTAAGTACACAATGCATCAACACGGTATTGATACATTGTGAACACACGTTTAGGAAAACAGCCTATCACTACCATTGTTCTGTTTTTTGAAGAAGAACATAATATTATTTAATGTGCGGCTCTTTCTTGAAAATAGTTACGAACGGTATTAAGGGTTGTGTTCGTCTACACAATCATTAAAAAAATAGATATCGTTCTTGGGTGTGACCCCCCGTTTCCACATGCAAGTGCAAGTTCGAAAAACTCAATACACTCACACTTTTTCACTAACATTCACATTATTTTTGTACTTTCAGCCAAACGGCTGTTTCCTCGATTTTTCGTTGATAATACGTAAACACTACTTGCAAACAGTGTGACCCTTTTAGCATTTTCACTGCTAAATTTAGCATTATTTATTTTGATTTAGCATCGAATTTTTCAAATAGCATTTAGCATTATTTTCAGCATTTTTAGAATATTTTTTTAGCATTATTTAGCATTTTTTAATCTTAAACATTTTATATATTGCTATTTCACAACATACCTTATCACTTCTGACAATCTCTATAATTGTATTTTGTTAACGTTTATACAAATGTATAATAATAGCAACCCTGAACACACAAAAAAAAAAAAAAAAATTACAGAAGAAATTACGGTGTTGGAACAGCAATTGCAAAAGCTGAAAGCATACGAATTGATGAACCAAATTGATGACTTTTTGGTTGGGCTCCACAAGGAATTGAGTGGGACCATACACCGAAAAACACAAAAATACCATTATCTAAAAAACGGTACTTAGGAAAAAAAATTACAGCGTTTTTCGTGTTCAGGAGGTCTCAATTAACTTATCTATGCATGTGGCGTTTTAGTTTTCTTCTACTTTTCTTGTAAAACCTAAAGGCCCAACCATAATATGCATAGCCTTGCTTAACCTACTTTCAAAAATTAACAAGAAGTCTCTCAAATGTATAAAAAAAAACAAAAACAAAATCAAAAAACATTTGATTCCGTACGGAATGTGCGATCAGCTTCGCACTTTGCTTAAGAAAATGACAGCTTCATATAACTTAACAAAAATTTTCTTTAAGTTAAAAATGGTTTGCCTCATATGATTTACATGTTTTCACACATTTGCTTAAGCCAACTTAAGCACATTATACAAACAGTAGGTTAGGGCTTTAAGCGTTTATCATGTAATATTTTGCAGATAGGGCCTTTTGTTTTTTTTGGTTAAAACATCGCAAACTTTTGCCAAACTACTGAATTGTTTTTATTAAACAAATCTATGTATGTATATAATTTTTTTTTATATAAACTTCATTTTATTTTAGAGAAATATGATATTTTCAGGTAAATTAATGTATAATTCATTCATTAAAATGGTACAATTATTTAAGAAAATTTAGCATTTTTTTAGCATTTTCAAATTTTATTTTTAGCACTTTTAGCATTGTTTTTAGCCCCATTTAGCATCCAATATTTTTTTAGTTGTGGTCACACTGCTTGCAAGTAATTACTTGCATGAGGAAACGTAGGGTGAGCCAAACGCTAAATAATGTACTGTTTTTTTTTCGAACACTGGTTGAAAGTACTTTTAAGTGTTATTCGTATATACTTCAAAAGTATCATTTGCACGTATTAAATTCCATCCAATACCGTAAATATTTGTGTAAATAAATACAAAATTCTTTAGAAAAAAAAGGAATTCACATTTTTAGCATTGCAGACCTTGACTTAATAATCAATTCAACCTTAAAAAATATTTATTTAAGAACACAGTCTGCCTTTAATAATCATGGTATATTTAGGATTTAAGTAGCATTTTAGGTAATAAAGATAACACAAGTCTCTCATTAATACTTACCTTATAGCTTTTTTTATTGCGTAATTCTAACATGTTCTGAAGCATGAAACATTTTTTTTTTATGCTAAGTACATATCGCCACCTTAGTCTGTGTTCATACGGCAGCACATGGACGAAACATGAACATGAACAGTCTACACAAGTAGAATTCATGTGCGACATGCTGTTCTTACCAAGTTGATGGAAGGTGGAGACGGGTAGTTATAGGCGAGAGGGACGAGGGGAAAATAAACGAGTACACAGATGCATGTACTGTACGAAATAACCTAACTGAAGTTTTCAGGAGACGGAAAAAACGTAATAAAATTTTGATTAAAATGAAACCAGAAATATATATCGGTTGCGAAAATTTCGTTTATAAACAAATTCGCATATTCAAACAATTTATTTGCATTTTGTTTATTGAAAAAAACACCGATTTTTTCAAACAAATAATTTAACTGAATCAAACAAAAAGTTTACTGAAATTCATATACTAAATTTCAAAAACAAAAAAAAAGGTTTTTGCACAAGCAATGATGCGCACACAAGCAGGCACTTTATTAGAAGATGATGGCAGAGAGAGCAGAGCGGCCGGCTGGCTTTGAGACACATTTTTTTGTTGGAATAATTTTTGAACGAAGTCTTTTTTTATACACACAATGTTTTTCGTCATCACTCACTGTTGCTGTATCCTTTCCTTTGCTAATGAAGAAGATATGTAACCCAAAAACGGCGACAGACCGACTCGATATGTTTTTCGTCATCATTATATTTTTGTATTTGATGTATTTAAGCAAACAGTTTGAAAAAATGGAATACGGGATTTTGTTTTTTTTAACCAACTTTGAAACCAACCAAAAATTTATTTTGTTTCTTATAATGTTGTTGTTTCTGTTGTTTACCTGCTATTTAATAGACTGTATGTGTTTTTGTTGTAGTTCTTATATTTCACATTAGGAAATGTTGCTTACGATCAAATAAAAAATGCAAAAAGACGACAACATTAAAATGCGATAAATATTTCATACAAAGTTATGAAAACTTGAAACCAATAACGCGTGTATTATACTTTTGAATGGTTGTCAACAATTTTGTTGGTTAAATAAAAATCAAACAAAAATTTTAATTGAATCAGTAAAAAAATTTGTAGAAATTAAAAAAATGTTCAAACAAGCGTTTGTTTGAAAATAATTTGGCAATAATTTTTTCTGTGTTGGAATTGTTAAAATCTGAAACCAAATAACCTATCAGCAGCACTAATTAGTATGAATAAATAACAATTTATACATATGAATATTATATACATTAAATAAAAACAGTTATAGGTAGTTTCTTTTACTAGTTTAAGCAAAAAAAAGTACTTAGGCCCTAAATTTGTAAAACGCAAAAGCAACGCCAAAAATTATATTGAAAGCAAAAACAAAATCGAAAATATTTCATAATTTTGTTGTTGTTTTCTATTGAAATGAATATTGAATTTTTAAATTTTAAACGCGTTGCGTTGATAATTTTTAAACGCAATATGTATTTCTGTAGAAAGCAACAACAAAATTTTGAAAAATTTTTGACATTGTTTTTGCTTTTAATGTTATTTTTGGGATTGCGTTGCGTTTTACAAATTCAGGGCCTTAATGTTTGTTTAAATTACACTATGCAGCAAAATAAACTTTTATCGTGATTTTTGATGATTTATTTTTCTCGTTTTTTAGTGCGTAACGGTCCTCTTGGTACAAAAACGTTGTCATTTGTAATATTACATGTTCAAAATCTTGCACACATATGCGTTATGGTATAGGGAATAAAAACCCATAAAAAACTCAATTTTGAAATTTTTGCAGATAGGTTATTAGATCTTTAAGATGACGATATGCAACTTGCAGTTGTTCAAATGTGACACATATCATATTGCACACAAACAATTACTGCTGTACAATGTGTTTGTTGTCTTGATCATGTACAATTTGGATTGCAGGTTTTCTGTATAATCGCTAAACTTTTCACTGCAGACAAAATGCCTAATAAGCATTGTTCCTGTATAAAAGAACCGAACTTACTGCATTTTGAATTACGTTGTTCGCTCGCTCTTTGAAATACGAATGCGAATTACGTTGTTCACAAGGCATATTCATATTTCAACAAATCTTCTTCCTACAAAATTAAAACACACAACGACTAGTCGTGTTCACATGTAAAATTGCACTTTCAATAATTCCCCATCCTTTGGATGGCATCTTCAGGAATAATAAAAGACGAATTACAAAATTAAAACACACAACGACTAGTCCTGAAGATGCCATCCAAAGGATGGGGAAATATTGAAAAATGAAAAAAAAAACAAAATAATAAAGAAAAAAATTATTAAAAATCAATTGTGGCATCGAGCTTGTTTATTAACATAGGATTGCATATTTTTTAAAGTGCTTAATACAAACTAACTAAAATTTTTTTTAACTTACACTTCCAAAAAAAGTTCGAAAATCTCCTGGAATATTTTCCCCCCAAGGATTCCCTTTACACAATTGAATCATGAATTTCGAAAGGACTCAGGCAAAAATTTTTAGAAATTTCTTGTTGGATGTACACATATAGACCGATACACTGTGAGATTTGCAAAAAACAGGTGGCTTTTAAAAATGAATTTCGAAAGGACTCATCTCCACATTTTTTTAGACTATTAAATATGCGTTTTTTAGTTAGCAATGGAAAATAACCTTGCATTATTTTTTACAGTGAGAGGTAAGTTTCGAATATGTGGTTAATTTGGTATAAAAAATTATTTTTGATTTTGCTATTTTTAAAAAAATCTGAATAATGAACACAGTTTAAGGAGAAAAATTAAAATAAATACAGAATAATTAGTATTGTGGTTATTTTGTTGAACTATTTATGGTTTTTAATCCAAATTTTTAATATTTTTAATTAGGCTTAAGTTCATCAAATTTAATTTTCATTAAATTATTTTTATGAAGAAAGGAATTTTACAACATGAAAATTAATTAAAATTTACTGATAATTTTTCATTCTTGACTCAATCTGGGCTCGAACCCAGGCGTTTTTACGGACAGGTTACCCTGACATGTTTCGATTGCAAGGCGTTTTTACGGACAGGTTAACATGTCAGGGTAACCTGTCCGTAAAAACGCCTGGGTTCGAGCCCAGATTGAGTCAAGAATGAAAAATTATCAGTAAATTTTAATTAATTTTCATGTTGTAAAATTCCTTTCTTCATAAAAATAATTTAATGAAAATTAAATTTGATGAACTTAAGCCTAATTAAAAATATTATAAATACAGAATTTTTGTTTATTTTAAAAATGAGCGAATTCTCGAAGGATAATGATATCCAAATTGCCAATTTCCAAAATTTTTATGAAGACATTCTGCAATGGCCATTCAGGCAACACAGGCAGATGTAGATGAAGATTTCTAAATCTTATGTCTATCTTGATGAGATATACCAAATTAACGCAAATTAAAATTTAAATTAAAACGTTATGGGTTGGTTACAAAACCATATGAAAAAACTATGGGAAAGAAATATGTTTAATATTCATACAAGCATCTTGTTGTTTTTATCAACCTCTTTGTGTCGTTTATTTGCAGCTTTACCTTTTTCCAAAGCACATTTAGTGTACCCCGAGTTTTAAAAAGTAGGCCTTAATTTTGTATTTAGGTTAGGTTCAATTGGCTGCCACAATCAAGCAGAGCTTACGTGGGTCCGCCAAGTAGTTCCCGTTATATTGCCATGTTTAACGATCTGCTAGACGTCCTATATTATCTGGCTGCTAACATTAACTGGTTTTCAAATTTGTTGTAGAAACAATCTAATCAATAACGGAATTAAATCTTAGTTGGTAGTACATTTAAACCAGTGTTCGAAAATAAACAGTACATTATTTAACGTTCGGCTCACACACCCAGGAACGATATCTATTTTTTTTAGTGATTGTGTAGGCATACATAACCCTTAATACCGTTCGTAACTATATTCTTCGTTAAAAAAAACAGAGCAATTGTAGTGATACTGTAGACAAACATTATATTTTAATGTTCTATAATGTTTTTTTCGTGTGTGTATTTTGTTTTTGTAAAAAACTGTTTGTTTTTTTACCAGCCAAAAGGGACAAACATTAACGAGCCAAACCGAACACATTGAAGTTTGTGGATTTTCAAAAAAAAAAAAAAAAAACCGAACGGAATTAAATGTTCACATCTTTTGTTGAGTTTGATAAAAACAGGAATATTTTTGTGTTCGAAAGATGACTAACAGGGAAACGTTATTTTTTATAATGATTTTCTACACAAAGCGTTTGTGTTTTCCACAAATCTACCGAACCGAACATTAAGAAACGATATTTAGTGTTTATTTTCGAACACTGATTTAAACAACTTTTAGATTTACTAGAATTTTTAACTTCAAAGTGTGACCTTTTTTTTTTGTGGGTATTGTAAACAAATCAAAAAAGTTGATGTTTGTTATACCCACAAGATCTGCTAGGTCTACAATGCTAGTTCACTACAAAGCGTGACAACCGCTTATAATTATATTTTATCAGCGTTTAAAAAACTGCAGCCAAAGTAGAAAAAATGCCATTTCTTCCACTCCTTCATTTGTCATTGGCAAAAAAACTGTTGCTTTTACTTCTGATTCATTAAATGTAAAAAGTTATACACAAACTTTCGTTTTCTGTTCGACAGTTTCTGGTTTCGACTGCAGTTTTTTTAATCCTGTATTTTATACCTTTTTAAAACTATAAAATAAATTAATTCTGACAAAAACAATCATTATAAAATGTTTATATTTTTTTCAGTATTTCCATTCAATTTATTTAATCAAAATGAAACGATGAGTTTTATTGATGTTTATTTATTTTAAATATTGGTTTCATGTTTAATTCTTTTACAAAAAAAAATATATTTATATATCAGATACACAATCAAATGTTTACAATTAGGATTTCTATAAGTTTCATGTATAATTATTTTAATGAATATGTGTATATTTTAATAAGTAAATTTAAATTAAGTATTTTATTTATTTATTTATTTAATAATAATTTTAGACAATTTTTGTATGTTAAATTAAGTTCAGTTGAAAAGTCTTGCCTCTGTGTTTTGAGCACAAAATGAATGTAGAATTTAATTATGTTTACGTATACAAAAAATACAGTTTATTTTTTAAACAAATCTAACTGTTTACTCAAAGGCAGAAAATTTGATACTAAAGGAAAAAGAAAAGGTTGTACATGAAATATAGACACTAAAATAATTAAATTTAGTTAATAAAATTTATCCTTTGCTTTAGTTATTCAAACTACATATGATTATTAATATAGTTGTAATAATTTAAATTAAAGGCAGAATTGAAATAGTGTGTATTTTATGAAACGTATTTGACTTTTCTAAGCAATGCTTTTTTCTGCCTTCAACTGTATTTGATTATACGTAATCATTTTGAAACCCATTTGGGTTGTCTTATTTTCTAAGATACATACATACTTTAAATGTTTAACTATTTGAAATGGTGGTAAATATCAAGAAGGATACATATTGAATTTTTTAACATGAACAATAAGTGGATTTTTTTTTTTTATTTAACTTAATAGTATGTTCACATTTGGGTTTTTAAACGCGTTTAAGCAAAATGTTGATTTAGCTAATCAAAGCCGTTCACATTACATTTGAGATGATTAAGGTGACAGATGATTAAGAAAAAACACACACAAGCACACAAAAAAAACAACAAACACATTTTAATTTCTTTAAAGTATTAAAAATGGATAAAAACACTTTTATAAAGTTATCAGAAGATTATTTTAATCAATTTAATGATGAAATTGTGAAAATTTATGAATTATTTAAGGAAAAAACAATAAAAACATTAAGCAGACATCTTGGCCGGTTGTACACAATCGAGCGATTCTACATTATTAGGGTATGTTCAGTGGATTCTATGTGGTTTATGAAGTGATTTAGTTGTAATCATGTCGATTTGAAGTGATTAACAAATCACTTCAATGTATGGGTAATCATCTCGATTTTGAAGTGATTAGAGCTTAATCACGTTCGAACTGCTTAAACGCGTTTAAGAAGCCAAATGTGAACATACTATAACATTTTACTGGCAATAGCATTACATCTTAAAAGGAAATGTGAACTTTAAATGAATTTTTATTTGGGTACTAGACTTTGATTTTTATTATGGCAATAAAAGCAAATGACACAGTTTTTTTTTAATTATCAGAAAATGTATGAAGAAATATTGCAAAATTTTGTGTAATGATTTCAAAAACAAACAAAAATATAGCAATTAAGGGGGTTTATTTTAATTAAGAATTTCAAATATAAACTTTTTTTGATAACAACTGAAATTCTCAAAATTAGAAACGTTTTTGTTCTTAAATTAATTAAACTCAAAGTTTTGGGTAAAAAAATATTAATTCAATTTATATTTTTTAAGAAATTATATATGTACATCTAAACTTTCCATTGAAAATATAAAACTTGGTTATTAAAATAAGTAAAATTTTTAACAAACTATACAAGAATAGTGAAAATAAAATTAATTATCAGTTTCTTAAACAAAATTTTGAAAAAAATTAAATATAAGACTAAATTTTAAAGCCACTTATTATATAAAAAAAAACTGTTACATACGAATGTTATTTTTTAAAAAAGATTAAAATCAAATGCTAGTAAAACTGCTTTAAAATGAATAATATTTTTGCTTTCTGTTTTTTTTTTAATTCAATTCCAAATTGTAAACGGTGATTGATTTCTTTGATTTATCATGTATTGAAAAGATTTATATGAAACTAAGCCAGCAGTCAACGTTTAATAAGAACGCGTTTCGGTTGGCTACGATGTCACTGATTGCTGAAACTATAACTGTGAAGGTTGCCATCAGGAGGATTGGTGGGTGTGCTGGTGGTTGTGGAGTTGTATGTGTCTGAGGAAACGGATCGAACTGAGCCATTGCCTATGATTCCGCCGTTAGTCGCCTTAGTTACATCATCGCCCACAATCAACACCTTACCCACACCATCAGGAGCTACCAACTCACCGCTTAATCCATCAAGACCAAGTGAAACATCTCCGGGTATTTTTGGTTTAGGACGATGTGTATCGACTGCATCGATGGGCAATTTAATATGTTCCACTTTACAGCCGTAGGCTACTGGTGTTAGCTTTATCACCGTATGTAGGGGCACATAGAGATATGGCAATTCATCAGCCGACTTATCGAGAAAGTAGGCAAACAAGCAGCGTAGTACAGCCTGATGAGAAACTACTAAAACATTGCCTTGACGTTCGAGTTCCATAATAACGGGCTCTAAACGAGCCACTAAATCTTCATAGCTCTCACCACGGGGATAGCGGTAGGCAAATTTATTCTGATCTCTAGCACTAAACTCTTCGGGAAAAGTTTCCTTTATTTGCTCATAGGTCATCTCCTCGCAGTGGCCAGCATCAATTTCATTGAGAGCCTTCCAACGCTCCTGGGGAGCCTTAACTTGGGCCACTGTTTGTATGGCTCTCTTCATCCAAGAGGTCCAAACACGCAAATCGTCCATTTTTTGTTGTTCGATATAAGCAGACAACGACCTGGCATATAAGCGACCACGTTCACTTAGATTAGAATCGCCACCAATAAGGCCCTTAAGATTATGCTCCGACTCCCCGTGGCGGGTGAGATAAATTGTTCTGGGTGTAATATGTATATTCATTAAATAATATACAATGCGAGACTCCACATGACCCTCGTTATTATAAACGACAACTTTTTTGCCAGCATTGTAAACTTTCATAAAGCTTAAATGCTCCTCTTTGACCTCATCAATTGGTTGATAACGTTCCTCGTAATGTTCTATGCGTTGTAGAAAATCACGCACTACCAAGTCGGTATTCATATTTATGTAATCGGGAGAACTGACCTTGACTTCTTTGATATTTTGTTCAATTATACTGGGATCATCACAAATTGACTCCACAAAAAACAAACGAAACCCATGTTGCTTCACCACAATCTCATGTATTAACTTACGCCTTTCAAAAGTAGAATTGGTGGCGTCAAAGACAGCCACACTACCTTGACCGCTCAATAACCATTCACAGGCATCGTGCAGGGCCTGATTTGCGCAACGATTACGAATAGCCATGGCTTTTTCATTGTCAGCACGAAAGAACTCATGAGACTTGTATGCGCTAGTGGCATGACGGCGATACTCTCCCAAATTAAATACTCTAGTAGAAATTCCAATCCAGTTAAGATAGCGAGCAAGTTTCTTGGAGATAAAAGTTTTACCTCTGGCGGGCAGGCCGACCATCGCAATAACGTGAGGAGTGGAAACGTCAGAAATGGCTCTCTCGCCACGTATGGGAAAGGGTTTTGTCATTACGGTCTCTGAGGTGGGTGGCAAAAGTTTACGCAATTCGTCAGGCATTTCACTGGGGCAGACATGCAACTCGTTCTCTATGGCAAGATCGGCGGTTTTCTTGAGCTGATTAAGCGAAGTGGTGCGCACACGTAAGGAAGGTGAGGTGTTGTAGGGCATATCCATGATGCTGGTAGCTGTCACAGATCTTACTAAAGTCGAATGTGGGATGAGCTGGACGACAGCGGCGTTAGCTGTGGAGGAAAGTAGTAGGGAATTCAAGAGGGTCAGTTGGGTTTGTGATTCTTGATTTTTGAGTTTTTGCTTAATTTGCTCAAAAGTTGGATAAGAACAACAGGAATTTTTGCAGGTTTCCACTGTCTCGTCAATGGAAGGGGAAGCCGTGCTACCACTAACACATGAGTTTTGAGCAGTAGTTGGCGAACAGTTTAATGAAATTTCCGCAAAAGGTGAGGACGATGGGGATGGGGTATTGGAGTTGCTAGCTGAGGGAGGAGTAGGTGGAGGAGTAGGTGAGGTAGGAGCTAAGGTATGATGTGTGTGTAATGTTAGGGTAGCCGAAGAAGTAGATGATGATGTAAATGATTCTGATGTTATTGCCAATGAAGTTTCAACTGAAGGTGGAGTCAATGTGGTCGACGGCGATGAAGATGATGAAATGTTGCTTAAATCACACGTGACTGATGATGTCAATGATGGCGATGATTCTGATATTGATTGTGGTGGATGTGCGATTGCGGATGATGACAATGATGAAGATGATGAGGTTAATGAGGATGAAGATGATGCGATTGCCGGTTTATATTGAATATTATTCATATATGTAATGTTTTATTAAACAGGGGTTGAAAAAAAAATATATATATAGAAATTAAATGAAATAAAAAATTTCTGCAATTTTTAGTAATTTAAAGGAAGACGATTAAAAATTTATCCAAATATTCAGTTTTGCTTTTACGAAAATATTTCCAAATTTTAATTTTCAAAGACAAGACTTTTTGTGACAAAATATTGTTTAAAGATAATTTTTCGATATAATATAAGATTTGTTTCGTTAAATTCGATTTAACTTTTCTTCTCTAGTCTCTTCACTTCCAAAATAATATCACAATCGTTTTGACCTTCGTATAAGGAAGGTGTCGATTTCCTTTCTTAATCCAAAAAAATATCAATATTTTCTACAATAACAAAAACAAACTTAAGCTTAAAGCGATTTAGTACAAGTTTTTTTAGTTCAGTTCAGTTCGGTTCACATTCAATGTGATAGATACACTTCCTTTTAAACGGATTTTGTATACTAAATATATCACAGCACACGCTCTTGGTTCTCGTAGTGGGCAGTCTTTAACAATATTTGTTTCTTTGTTTTTCGACTTTTGTTTTTCTTTGAAAAATATTTTTCTCACTATTCTCTCTATAAAACAAGTTTGCTTTTCTGCAAATAAAATTATTAAGAAATAAAAGAGTATTGATTTAAAAAAAGTTTTAAATAAAGAATTTTTATGACGATTGAAATGTAAGAGAAATGCGGCGCAATATGTTGAAAAGACTCCATTAGAAAAAATATTAAAATAAAATAGAAGAATTTATGCATAAGAAAAATATAATAAAATATTTTAACTTTTCTGTATTTACAATAATTTTTAAATTTTTAAAAGAAAATTTACAATTTTATTATGTTTTTTTTTTTAACAAAAATATAACACAAGCCATGATAACACCCTGCAACAAATGTGTAAAACTTTTTTCACGCATGATGAATTGATATACGCTTGAAACTAGACCCCATACATACATAGTCAAAGGACTTTTATGATTACATCGGATTAAAAAAACCAAATTTTTTTATAGATATCAATTTTTACACAGCAATACTGTGACAGTGTTCATCGCTTTATGCATTTAATGATTTGCACATCTTTTATTGCTTTTAAACAAAATATGTATTATAATGTATAAAAACTCGCTTATGTGCACATGCTGTGATTAAAGAAAAACCCGCTTAAGCTCACAAAAAAATTGAATAAAACCATTTTTACTTGCCTCAAAAATATATTTGAAGTTTTATTAAAAAACGAGCAAGTTGAGTTTTGTTGAGATACTTTTGTAAATCATTTTTGTAATTGACTCAAGTTTTAAACTACACAGCATTATTGATCCGCCATCTACTTTAGCAAAAACTGTGTTTAACGAGAAAGTAAATTGAAAATGTTTCCAAATTTTTTTTTCTAATTACACATGAAAATTAAAAAAAAAAAATAAGTTACTGCCTGTTTAAAGATTTCGAACGTCGACGTTCGCATAGAAAACTACATTTAAAACAAAAACAAATTTTCGAATCTTGGCGCTGCATTGAGCTGAATTGACGTGTGTAAGAAAAAACAGTTCTAAAGAAAAAATTCGCATCAATGCTGCTGTTTACTTTTTATTTTAATTAGGTTTTGTTCAATATGAGTTTTAGAGAAAACTTGTTAAGGTTAAAGTTGTTGGAAACTTTACTAACAACTTCTTAGAAAACTATTTTTATGTAAAAATAATATTTTCCTCCTCAAGTCATACAAATCGGACTTTACGCTTTTTCTCAAACTTTGGCGGGCTTGAGGGACGGCTTAGCCTTCGCCGATCGTCCTTAAAATTTTTTTGAGTTGTTTTTTATCAATACCCACCAAATTGGCGAGTGAGACCTAAATGAATCCAACTTTTGATTTTATCTTACAGGCAGTAAGATACGAGATTCGTTTTGTTTTAAAATAATCGCACATGGCTTTTTTATATATTTACACACATGTAATATCAACCCCTACTATGTAATTCGTTGTCGATGTCGACGCCAGTTTTAAACCTTTGTCATATCAAGTCGACGACTACATCACCTCAACGTTAATTTGATCAGCATTAACAACTTCTACTACTACCAGCGAGCAACTCTTTATTGCATCTTTAGTCCAATCGCAAAATTAACCTTAATGGTTTCGATGGTGAAAAATTCTGTTCTGTCATTGCATCATAAATCTTTTTTTGAATACTAATAACTTGGCCAGCCAAAATTAAAAAAAAAACCAATTTGAATTTATTGTTTATTTTCCACTTCATTCGTTTAATACGTTGTAGCAGAAAATTATAAATTAATGCAATAAATTTTCGGCAAGAAAACTCTGTCTATTTCGTCGGTTGATTATTTAATTGTCGTATGTCGTATGTAATTTGTATCCACATACGACAATTAAATAATCAACCGACGATTTGGAGTCAGCATGTTCTTGTACATAGAAAGTTCTTCCTACATATGTCTACAGATGTTAAGGGAGCATATTTAAAATTGAGTATTTGTTCTGAAGTATATTTTATGGAGGTGCGCAAAATGACCCCAGGAAATATGGCCCCAAAAGGAAAATGAAAAAGGCCCCAAAATTTTACATGAGACACAATAACAATTTGCAATTTTTTTTTTTTTTTTTTTTTTGTTTATTTTTCATTTTCGTTAGGATGTTTTTGCATTTTAGGTGGAATGAAAAATGACCCCAATATCAAGGAATGAAAAATGGCCCCAAATAAAATCACAATTTTTACTTTGGGGCTATTTTTCGTCTACTAAAAAAATGCAAATTTTAAGAAATGAAATATCACCCCCAAACATTTTTACACAAATTTTATAAAATTCTATGTAAAAGTTTCTAGTGATCGTATAAAAAACCAGAATTCTTTTACCAAAGTAGAGAGAATTCTTGCCGGTTATGCAGAGGTGCTTTAGTTTGCGAAGCCGGTGTTTGTTATACCATAGAGGAAAAAATTCTTGAGCACGGCCGAAGGCCGGCTATTAAGAGAAGCTTTAGTTAGCGAAGCCAGTGTTCGTTATACCATAGAGAAGAAAATCCTTGCGCCCGGCCGAAGGCCGGCTATAACGTGAAGCTTTAGTAAGCAAAGCCAGTGTTCGTTATACCATAGAGAAAAAAATCCTTGTGCATGGCCGAAAGCCCAACCATGCTTTCAATCGTACGATTTTTAAAACAAAAACTGTATAATTACCCGGATTTGGAAATCGGGATTCTAAATGTTTAATGTAACTTTCTTTGTGTTCATTTTTGGGGTTCAAATTCATTATAAATTTTGAGGTGATTTTTCATAATAAAGAATAACCCCAAATTTAGGGTCATATTTCATTTTATTTTTAGGGTTATTTTTCATTTTTTTGGGGTAGTTTTTCATTAAAAAAATGGGGCCATATTGCATTATAAAAAATAGCCCTAAATTTGGGGTCAATTTTCATTTATTTTTTGGGGCCATATTTAGCAGCGCCATATTTTATACGATTGGACTAACAATTCCGCTTGCCTCCCAATATCTTTTAGTACCGAAAATCCTTCATTTTTTAATAAAACTGATTAAAATTTTTTATTAACTTTGGGTCCTATATGCTCTAAAACTTTGGAAATTTTTGTTTCTAATATTGTTAAAACTTCGCGTAAAAACCCAAAATTTACAGAATTCACCCCTATTCTGCGTTTCGATTCAGATCGAAATTTTCTCCGTTTTTGGCAACTTTGATATTTTGTGTCCATCTTCTGTAACTCCCACGTTAAGAAACTTTTCGATTGAAATGTGAGAAATGAAACAAAAATACCAGCAATTGAAACAAACATGTTTTCTCACTTACACAGAAAAAAATAAAAATGATTTCAATTAAAAAATTTGTGATATTAATTAAAAAATTAATTAAATTTGCACCAGTAAACAAATATATAGTATCAATTTAACCAGTTAATAGTATTAATTAAACGTTTAATTTACTTGATTAAACGTTTAATTCACTTGATTAAATTTTTAATTAAAACTGATTTTATTTTTGATTAATGCTTTAATTGCTGAAAATTTTTGGAGAATTTTTTCTGTGTAACTGTTACTGTAACATTTTTGGCGAGTAATGTCCTTACTCTACAGCGATTAAACACCAAAAATGTTACAGTAACAGTTTAGTGAGAAAAACATGTTTGTTTCAAGTTATGGTATTTTTGTTTCATTTCTCACATTTCAATCGAAAAGTGTCTCAACGCGGGAGTTACAGAACATGGGCACAAAATACCAAAGTTGCCAAAAACGGAGAAAATTTCGATCCGAATCGAAACGCAGAATAGGGGTCATTAATAATCACTTTCATTCCAATATATACAGAGAAATTCTTAATAGCTAAAACTATATTAAAAAAACAAAAAAAAAACGTTTCTATACCAAAAACAGAGAGAAGGGGAACTAACAGACGTTACTTTCTGCAAAAACTATATTTAAAAAGAAAAAAGACGTTACAAACTATGATGGTTAAAAGACATTACAGAAAGAGTATTATGGTGTTTTCTTTTCTGACTAAAATGTTCCATGTATGCTACCATTCGCGCGGGTTTTTGTTCTATTCTAAATATATATGCAAAAATGTGAAAAGTTGTCGTTTTCCTTTCTAAATATGTTGCAACAATAAATGGCAAATTTGTTCCATTTCTTACCGCAGTTATAACTGAGTTTGAGATAATACCTTTTTTTGCATCTGCGTAAAGTACTTTTTTATGCAAGCAAGTTTTTTTTTTATTAAGTTTTTTCTTGTGTTTGCGTACAATTTGTTTTATATTGTGATTTTTAGTTATGAGGGGTGTGCTGGAAATCGCAAACGTAAAACGCAAGAATCTGGAAGTTGTTTTTAATACACTTTTAATCTAATTTTTGTTATACAACTCTGTTTAATAGATAAATATTTGTATAACTGTTGTCATTAAATTCTTTTATTACAGAAATCTTATTAAAAAACGACATTCAAAATTCTTGCGTTTTACGTTTTCGACTTCCAGCACACCCCTGTATATTGTGATGGATATAAAAATTTTTGTATTTCGTTTGTTTTACTTTTATTTAATAATTATATTTTTTGTTGTCGCAAAATTTTTAACAACAGCTGACTTTAATTATTCAAAGTCAGTGCTGCTAACGCTTATAGAATTCAAAGAAAATTTAATGTTGAAAATTGCTACAAGCGTGTTGAATATCGCTTTTAGTACAAACTTTGCATTCAATATTTAACACGCTAAATACACATTAGTGTTGAGTGTAAAACGTAGCTATTTTTTTGTTCCATTGTAATTTAGAAAAATTTATCACTTTGTAAAGGTACGTGTAACCTGTTAAATATATTACACAAATATAATGCATTATTATTTTTTAGAAAAGAAAACACCATTAGTGCATAAAGTGACTGTGACTCTGAGGAATTTGATCGTTAAAATACAGCTATGGAATTTTAGAGTAAAAAGAACTTTAGCAAGCAAATAATTAAATACGTTGATAAAAAGGCTTAATACTAAAACGTTATAGTACCGCTAAAATAGAGTAATATAAAAATCAATTAAGAAAGTATAGTCGGTACCAACACCACAGTATTTAAAAACAAATTTTCGAGAGTGTATGGCTATATGAATAGGGATCTATCTATGTTTTAAATCTAATTAAAATCGGTTTGATAGTTTCTGATAGGCAGAATTTGCGCCCTCTGCCCCTCGTGGTTTAATTTTTTTAAAAAATGCATACCTTAAGTGTCCATATAAATGTTTTTAATTTGTTAATAATCAAAAACATTCTATGTATCTAGTAACCCAAAAACTAAGCATTTGCTTTTTTTGGTTGGCCTACCTATAACTATGTAGCACATACATGGCTACACTAAAAGAATTATGCTTCATTAATCTAATGAATCAATTTCTTTATTTTTTTTCATTAATCCAATGAAAAATTTCATTACGGGAATGAAATTTTACAAATTTAATGAAACAATTTCATTAACACTACGAAATTGAGTTTCGTAATTTTCGTAACATTTTTCATTAAATTAATGACAACTTAATATTTCAATAGGTTTTTAAAGATTAAAATGAACTATTAATTAAAATATTTAAGTATTTTTAAGTTAATGAAAAAAAAGGAATCTTTTGTAACTTCATATATTCCATGATAAATGTCACTAAGACAATGAAAACAAGATAAGACTCTTAAACTTCAAAATACCTTTAATTAAAAAATGTTCTTCCTATAACTGTTGTAAAAACGTTTTTTAAATAAATTTTTAGCGGTAGACATGAAAATATGAGAAAAAAGTGTAAATTTTAATGTTTTATAACATTAATGAAAAAAAATTCATTATGATAACGAAATACTGATTTTAGCTAAATGTAAGAAATATTTAGGTTCAAAAACAAACAACGCGAAAGAAAAAACAAGAGCAACCAATTCTCACATTCTTTTTTCTTTAATAGTTAATTTAAATACACAAAATTTACGCAGTAGTACAAGCCAGAAAAATGGAAAGAAGGCTGATGAAGGTCGTCGCGGGCTGGAAAATGAATTTAGTACAACTTACTTAAAGGTTAGCTTATGAAAGAAGAACATAACATGATGTAAACGAAATAAAATAAAACTTGATGATTTGAAACAGGAATAAAAAAAAATAAAAATCACAATAACTCAAAACGCACATTGAAAAAATGGAAAAAATAAATTAAAAATTTCATTCAAATATAAAAACATTTATACCTATATATTATTTCTAAAGCACTTTTTTTGTCGGTTGCAAATATCTCCCAAACCACCGCATCAAATTTAATGAATGATATCTCATTTTAAAGCTTATTTCTAACACTAATGACGAAAAATAATTAGAAATTGAAAAATTAATATTTTCATTGATAAAAATTACGGTGCGAAATATTCGCACGGGTTATCTAGTTTATACCTATTAAAATAATAAAAAAAAAAATTCTATAAACGTTTCAGATTAAAATAATGCAAAATTTTCATTGATTTTATGAAACATTTCGTTAACGGGGGGCTAATGTAACATTCTTTATTTATCCAATGAAGGGTTACATAGGTTGAATTTTAATTTAATTTTTCATTGGATTAATGTCAAAATCCATTGGATCTGTGAAGAAAATTCTTTCAGTGTATGTTCACATAATTTTAAATGTATAACTTGCCAGCGTTATCAGTTTTGGGGATTTATCCCCAAATAGGAGATTTTATTTTGTAAATGGGGATAAAAATTACTTTTTTCGCTGAATTATTGGGAATAATATATTATTATATAAGCCATTTATGCAATTTCCAGACTTTTTTCGTCCGAAGTTTTTGTCATATCATGAATCAAAGCCAAAATTCGCAACATATTGCAGAACGAGTTATTAGAAGCTCTTCTTAGGATAAATACACACTTCAGTTTTTGAGATGATAAAAATCGATTCATAATTATTTGTGTATGTGTATGTAGATTAGTTTTAATAATATTACACAAATGAATTTAAACAAAGAAATAAATGTATGCATATTTTTCCTTTGACATAATCGCAATGGAGTTTGTCAAAAAAATCGGTTCGCTTAGTAGAAGATTTTGAAGCCTTTTCGCTAACGCTATATTTTTTAAGTAGTTAGTATTTGGCAAATAATTTATAGCACTGTAGAAAAAAATTGAAAAATTTTGCACTAACAAATCGAAAAAACCCCAAAACTTTCTGGCCAATGTTATGCTTTTGGGTGAATTAAAATGCACTCATGTTATATGTATGTCAGAGAACTGCAAAATCACTATTTTTCTTGATTTATTCATACGCTCAAATTTACATTCACTCTTTGCATGCAAAATAAAGTTTAACGTTGGTAATTTTTACATCGTTTCGTACACATTTGACTTTTGCATGTATTCGTTTTTTTATTGAAAGTGCTTTATTTGCATTTTTGTTGCGCACGCAATACAACACAACTGTGTAAATTCAAAAGGAACAAATTCTTATACTTTTGCATTCAAGTAGTCATTGTCCACTCGATGAGAGCTTTGTTAACATTATCAACAATAACAACAATAAACCACTCGATGAGACGCTTTGTTAAAATTAACAACAATAACAAGAATACATTGTAGATACAGAACTACTGTACTTTTTAAGATGATAAAAAAAGCCTTCTTTTTCTATGAAAATTTTTTGTACCTACATATGAGTCATTCCATGTCAGACCGAACACCTTTTCTACACCACCTCTTCCGATTTTCATTAAATTTGCCAGACGTATTAAACATAAAAAAATATTTTACACGTGTTTCGGGAAAAAAATTAAAAATTTGTTTTTAAAAAGTTATTTGCATTTGAAAATCGTCAAAATCGTGAAAAATCTTCCGACATGACAACATTTAAACTAATGTTTTTATGAAACTAGTGAATGGATTTTGAAGTTCAATAACTTATTTTAAAGGTATTTGAACCTTCTTTTTAAAAAAAATATTATTTTTTATAAATTATTTTTTTTTTATTATTAAAATTTTTTTACTTAGGGGGTAATTTTGTTGTTCACTTCACCTTGCGTTGGGAAAATTTTCATATAAAATTTTTTGAGTTTTTTAAAATTTTATATGAAAATTGTCTCAACGCAAGGTGAAGGGAACAACAAAATTACCCCCTTAATTTCTGTTTTCCACAATCTTCGAACACGTCGAAAAATCTGAAAAAAATATTTTCTTAAAGGTTAATATATTCTTAACATTCCCTCAAAATTTCAGAGTGGAGGTCGAATGGATTCTATTTTTTACGATTTTTTTCCATTGCAGCACCACAAAAAAATTACATTTTGTATATAAACATTTTATTTTCAAGCATGTTAACGAAAATGTCAACGCATGTATGTATGTGTGTATGTATTCAAAAACACACAAAATTTGATACTTAAGTAAATCCCAGCAAAAACTCGGTAATAGGTTGGTATTACGGAACACGTTACCTGGTAATATCGCTATCAATTATTGGCATTTTTAGTTTTAGTCGACAATGACCACAAATTCTAAGCCTTCCATTCAAGGTTTGCAAATTTAATTTTAGCTTTTGTTGAATCCAACGTAAATTTTTCAGTTTAGTTTTTTTATGTTTGACAACATTAAACGGATTGCAACAAAATCTGTAATTCGGTTTCATTATTTTAATTTACTTAACAATTTTTTATTCCCTCTGAAAGCACTGAACTGAGATAAACGAACTTTTCTTGTAAACTAAAAATCACCTGCAACATTGCTTTTTTTTAAAATAGAACATAAAAAAAATTCTAACGGCAAAATAGAAAAAGCAAAACAAACAAATCTCCAGAACAATATGAATTTTGATTAAATATTTACTTAAGTATCAAATTTTGTGTGTTTTTGAATACATACACACATACATACATGCGTTGACATTTTCGTTAACATGCTTGAAAATAAAATGTTTATATACAAAATGTAATTTTTTTGAAAAAAAATTGTAAAAAAAATAGAATCCATTCGACCTCCACTCTGAAATTTTGAGGGAATGCTAAGAATATATTAACCTTTAAGAAAATATTTTTTTCAGATTTTTCGACTTGTTCGAAGATTGTTGAAAACAGAAATTAAGTAAAAAAACCAAATTTTAATAATAAAAACAAATTAATTTATAAAAAATAATATTTTTTTTAAAAAGAAGGTTCAAATACCTTTAAAATGTGGTATTGAACTTCAAAATCCATTCACTAGTTTTATAAAAACATTAGTTTAAATGTTGTCATGTCGGAAGATTTTTCACGATTTTGACGATTTTCAAATGCAAATAACTTTTTAAAAAAAAATTTTTAATTTTTTTCCCGAAACACGTGTAAAATATTTTTTAATAAAGACTTCGTTCTCAAATTTTGAAAGAAATCGGAGACATCAAATTAAATTTTTAGCAAAAATCGTACGGTTTGACATGGAATGACTTATATGTGCGTTTAGTTTAATTTCAATTTTTTTTTTCTTGCACTACATAGCAACTGCTGAATGAATACATGAATAATGATTGCTTGATTTCTGGCTTTTTTGTTTGTATTTTTTTCTTTACCAAAACAATCTTTGTCGCACCGAACACCGAAGAAAATAGAATTTTAATATCTTAAAAACGCTTGGCTCGGATTATTTTTCGATTAGTTTATATTTTATTTACAGTATAGCAATTCACGTTATCATTTTCAGAATTGCAAGAATGCGAGTTTTTTTTGAAACATAACAGCAACTACGTAGAAAATAATTTCGCACTGACTCTACCAAAAAGAGCAACTATTTATGTAATCATCAACCGTAAATTTTTTTCTTCTAAAACAAGACAGAATTAGACGGACATTTATTTAATTTAATAAAAAATATAAGACAATCAAAATTCACGAAATATAAAAAATTGACAATTGCGAAATTCAAAAAATATTAGATTATTTAGCAGGAAATCTTATCTAATCTAATCTAATGAAAGATAGCGTCTGGTATTTTGCGTCTGTATTTATGCAATTGTTGCTAAAACGTCACGTCAACTAGTGCAAAACTTCGCATTTTCGCCTTTTTTCAAGACTAAAAATTGTGACGGGAATTACTCTAGTTAACCGTACGATTCATAACCAGCAAAACTCCTTTAATTTCATAACCAGGTACCCGACGCCTTTGCAGTGTTTCAAATCATACCTCACAGTGGAAATGGTGGATATAATAGTGCGCCACACAAATAGAAAAGCGCATGCCACATATAATGCGTACAATGAAGCGAATCCCAATAGAGGTCAGTTGAAGTGGAAAGACACGACAATCAACGAAATTTATGCGTTCATTGGAATGATTTTGATGGCTGGCACAAATCATTCTAATGACGAAAACGCAAGAGATTTGTGGACGTCACAGGCTCACCCAATATTCCGCGCCACCATGGGAATAAACAGGTTTTTCGATTTGCTGCGTTTTATGCGGTTTGACGACCCCAGAACACGGGTAGAGCGGCAGCGTCAAGACAAAGCGGCGCCAATTCGCGATATTTGGATAATGCTCAATGCAAATCTTGCCAGATATTATGTGCCATCAGAATATTTGACCATTGATGAACAATTATATTCATACCGTGGTAGAACCAAATTCACCCAATATACCCTCGAAGCCAGCAAAATATGGCATAAAAGTATGGTGGATTTGCGATGCCAATAACTCATATCCACTTCATGGCCAAATATATACTGGCAAACAAGAAACTGGTCGTGAAGTTGGTGTTGGCGAAAGAGTGGTGAGAGATTTAGTTGGGCCATACTACGGTAGCGGACGAAATATAACAATGGATAATTTTTTTACGACGCTGCCGTTGGCTAGGCAACTAAAAGTAGAAAAGCTCAGCATTGTGGGTACACTCCGCCGCAACAAAGCTTACATCCCTGCGGAGATGAAAGAAGACAAAAAAAAAGACGTTGGTTCAAGTTTATTTGGCTTCTACGACAACGTAACACTGCTCTCATATAAGCAGCGGAAGTCCAACTCGGTCATCCTTCTTTCTAGTATGCATGATGATGCACAAATTGACGAGAATGGGAAACCAGAAATTATAAATTTTTATAATCAAACAAAAGGTGGGGTGGACGTAATGGACCAAACGCTCCAAGAATACACGACCCAGCGACAAACAAGAAGATGGCCGATGGCATTTTTCTATAACATCATTGATGTGAGCGCATTTGCATCACACATCATATATTATGGAAATAATCCAACTGCACGATACACCACGACGCGCAGGAAGAATTTCCTGCGTCAACTGGCAGAAAACCTGTGCATTCCTGTTATAGAAAATAGAATTTCAAATGTGCAAAGCGTGCGCCAATTTTCAACAAAAAATGCAATTGAAAGCATCATCGGAAGGCCGTTGGAGAGTGTGCTTTGTGCTGCAGGTCCGTCAACATCTCCGTCAGCACGACAAATTGGCAGAAAAGTACATACGGGCGTGTGCTACATGTGCAAACTTCTTCCAAATAAGCGCAGAAGAAAAACTAGAAAAAATTGCAGCATATGTAGCACGCCGATATGCGATGAGCACGCCATAACAATTACTAAATGCTACAATTGCCACAATAACAACGATAGTGATTCGGATGAATTATAATATAATATATATAAAATATGATAAAATAAATAAAAAAGACATTTATTTCCAATAAAAACAACACAAAAAAAACGTTTTTTCATTTACATGTCAGGCATTTACATAGGAATTGCATTAGGGTACCCGGGGACCCGGTTGTGTGTTTATGGGAGTAAAACATTTAAAATAATTTTTTAAAGAAAATATTGAAAATATTTTGAATTTTTTCGTATTTAAATCTTAGTTTAGCCAAAATCTCTCATGATTCGGAGTTTTATGTCCATATCTCAAAAATTATAGGCACAGCAGCACTTTAAAGTCAAAAAAGGTACACGGGTACCCGGTTATGAATCGTAGGTTTAACATAATTTGCATGTCTCGAAAAAAACAATAATGTGAACAGCCATTACACATTCCTTTTAAAGATCTTTTGTAACATTAACCCCCCTAATTCTATCAACAAAAAGAAATTAATAGTGTTTAAATGTTGAGTTTTTTATGCATTTTATAGAACAAAATCATTTATTAACACTTAACTAATGTTTGTTCTTTTTATTTATCTAGTTCGAGTACCCTCATTTTATTTTGGAAGTGCATCTGAATATGGGGCATATAAAACTATCGGCCTTGTTCTAGAAATCAAAATCGAAAAAGATCTATAGTTTAACTACATATTTTAAAAACTGTCCGTTGGTTTTCCTGGTTTTAGAAGTAAGTATGTATGTAACAAGTTATAATGCTATATTCGACTGTGCTGAATCTTTGATACCCTCCACCGACAGTTTGAATACTTCAGGAGTAGGCTTCTCTATATGTGATTATAAGTTATTAACCAATCTTTTAATAAAAACTGAAAAAATGCATGTTATTTATGGCCATATAAAGCTAAATTGGACAAAACTTTACCACGATATCTATATTTGCTACAGTTTTAGGCGTATTTAAGTGATTTCCCAGAGTGGGCTTTATATGAGACCTATGGCACATTATGGACCGATATTTACGAAATTTGACAGTGTGTTTTCTAAAACTATGACAGATTTTTACTACAATAGCATTATTCGTTACGGTTTAAGACGTACTTAAGTGTTTTCCGAGAGTTGGCATTATATAGCCCCTATGGTAAATTATATACCGATCTTTACGAAATTCAACGGATTAATTTCTAGCCTGTGACAGACCAAATTTTATTACAATACCATTATTCACTACATTTTTAGGCGTTCTAAAGTGTTTTTCGAATAAAGGCTTTGTACGGGGCCTTCGGTAAATTGAGGCGCAAAAGTAGTGTAACCCACTATGTAATTTGGTTACGGTTGTGGTGTTAGATATGTTATTTGCATTGTTCTTTCTTTAGCCTCAATTATGGACCGTTGTTCACGAAATTTAGTAGTAGGATTATAGTCATATAAAACGAATTTGTGCAACATCTTATGCATCCGTGCATTTCGTCATCATTTATATTAGTTTTTGTAACAACCTTAGTAATTTCTTACGGTGAAAAAACTACAGTTTGTCGTTCGAAAACTACAGTTTGTCGTTCGAAAGTATGCATAATTTCAGCAGACGGAGAGACAGACGGACATGGCTAAATCGACTTAGAATAACTCAAGCACCCAGAATATACTTTTGTATTTACTTTATAGGGTCTAAGCTAAATATTAAAAAAGTTTTACATGGAATGGCAAACTAAATATACCTTCATTCACCACTAGTGATTGAAAAAATAATATTTGTATAATTTATTAAAACAGGGTGGGTCGTTGTCGAAAATAGTTGGGTTTTAACTTCACTCGAATTTGATTTACAGACCATGGCCTATTAGTTCAGTTTGACCATTATTTAATAAATACGTCTACGTGTCAAAATCTATTTTTTCGAATGATCATTCGTTTGAAAGTAAACAGTTTGTCGTTCGAAAGTGAGCATAATTTCGGCAGATGTAGAGACAGACGGACATGGCAAAATCGACTTAGAATTACTCAAGCCCCCAGAATATACTTTTGTATTTACTTTATAGGGTCTAAGCTAAATATTAAAAAAGTTTCACATGGAATGGCAATCTAAATATACCTTCATTCACCACTAGTGATTGAAAAAATAATATTTGTATAATTTACTAAAATAGGGTCGTTGTCGAAAATAGTTGGGTTTTAACTTCACTCGAATTTGATTTACAGACCATGGCCTATTAGTTCAGTTTGACCTTTATTTAATAAATACGTCTACGTGTCAAAATCTATTCTTTCGAATGATCATTCGTTTGAAAGTAAACAGTTTGTCGTTCGAAAGTGAGCATAATTTCAGCAGATGGAGAGACAGACGGACATGGCTAAATCGACTTAGAATTACTCAAGCACCCAGAATATACTTTTGTATTTACTTTATAGGGTCTAAGCTAAATATTAAAAAAGTTTCACATGGAATGACAAACTAAGTATACCTTCATTCACCACTAGTGATTGAAAAAAAAATATTTGTATAATTTAATTTCACTCGAATTTGATTTACAGACCATGGCCTGCCTATTAGTTCAGTTTGACCTTTATTAATTAAATACTTCTACGTGTCAAAATCTATTCTTTCGGATGATCATTCGTTTAAAAGTAAAGTTATGTTTGGATTTAAACTTTCTAGATACACTTTATTATAAAGAGGGTATTTTATATTAACTCGAAATTTTTATTTTTTTTTTTTTATCTTTTGAAAACAATCGATAGGTAATATTCATATCTACCCTCTAAAAAAATATCGTGCCGATGTGTCTACATTTTGTTAATAAAACCCATGGTGTAAATTCTTTTTAATGTGCCTTTGATGCTAAATTAAAATTGTTTTGCTTCTACTGAAAATTTTTTAAGTTTGAGATACTTTCTTCATGATCAAGTGCGACGATATGTATGAAAAATGTAAATTACAAAATCTTTTTAATCCATATTTATTAAAATTTCATGAAACTTTAGAAACTGGAAATATTGAATTTTTACATTAATTATAATATTAATTGGGAAGCGTTTGTATTAGTAAAACCAAATCTATAATGATTTTATAAACAGATTAAAATCGTTTAAAAAAACAACTAATTAAAATACTTTTTGCACTTACTTTTATGATATTAGAAAAACAGATTTACATTTACTAATTTAAATGTTATTTACAAAACACTTAATATGCATATATGCGATTAAAAAAAATAATATTATGGATTTTTATTTGAAAATCTAATTTATTGGAATTTTAAACTATTTAATGGCACACGTGGCGTGATGCCCAACTAAATGTTTATTTGCCAAGTGTCAACTAACAACTAAATAAAAAAATTTTAGACCCAAACGAAGAAATATGTCAGAGAATCGTAAAAAAAGTCAAGCTCACAAAAAACAAAAATATACATACATACATACATATGTAAATAAAAAATAAACACGAAAAATAAAAAAAAAAACTATTGAGTGTGATATTTATAAACTTGTGTGCTGTACGTTTTTCTCTGTTAAAAATATACTCTGTGGGAATAAGGAAAAGTGCTTAAGTCTATTTTTTAGTTTTATAGGAGCCCCATTTTTATTTGAAAGGCGATTTTTAAAAATTAATTTAATTTCTTCAGTCGTAGTTTCTTTTAGTTTTTATTTTTAAATACAATTTTAATGGCGCAGATCGTAACTTTAATTAACAGCCAATCCCACGATGTCACACGTTAACGTTCGCATAGAAAATTACATTTAAAACAAAAACAATTTCTAAAATTTGTTTTTGTTTTAAATGTTATTTTCTATGCGAACGTTAACGTGTGACATCGTGGGACTGGCTGTAAGTTTTTATTCCAAAAGATATCCAAAGATATATTGAAAAAATTAAGCACACAGATATTTTGCTGGGAAATCATTTTCTGGGAAATCATGTAGAGAAGTTAAACCTTTGATTGTGATGATTATTATTTCATTTCATCGTTATTAATTAAATTTTAGCTTAAGTCGACTTAAGCACTTTTTCGAAATTAAATATATTTTATTGAAAACATTAACCCCTATTATAAAAGTCGACGGCCACGGAAAAATCGACCCTATATGAAAGTCAACGTCGACAAAAATCAACGTCAGCGGTACAATATTTGTATTTTTAAGGGCTTATTTCACCAAGTCTATTTAAATATCCATACATGTAATAATAATTTTATTTTTTTTTTTACATGAAAATCGAATTTGAAACATAAATTGGTATTTAAATAGAATTGGTGAAATAGGCCCTTAGTATTTATTGACAACATGTCAGTTCATTATTGGTTTGACCTACCGACCATTTAAAAAAAAAATTAGGGGGTTTATACACATATGTTTTGAATATCCTCTTTTTTAATCCAAACCCTGTTTCACGAATTTTTTTATGCTTTCTGATACATTAATGGCCGATTTCACCAATTTATTTAAATATCAATTTATGTTTAAAGTTCGTTTTTCATGTCAAATAAAAATAATATTATGTATATGAAAAAGTGTATTTAAATATGAATTGATTTTTAAATGGAATTGGTGAAATACCATACCAACTATTTTAAAGTAAAGTACTTTAAAGCTTATTCCTCATACAAAAACGTACACTTTACTTTGCTTCATTGCCGTAGGAAAAAAACAGTTAAAACCAAATGCAAAATAAAATACTAACAAGAAAATAAATTTCACTCTTGTTTCGCTTCATTGCCGTAAGAAAAAAACAAATAAGTTATTGCAAATGCAAAATAAAATGTCAACAAGTATATCGTCACCTAAAATGCAAAAGGGCGTAACAACCAAAAAATTCAAAATCAAGTTTTGGTTGATTATGTTGCACTACATAGACTAAAATTATGATTATGATGCACTAAAAAATTAAAAAAAAAATATGTTGTTACGCCCTTTTGCATTTTAGGTGACGATATGCACGTATGCAGCACAAAAAGATAACTTTAGGAATTAGTTTAGAAAAATGGCGTATGCAGTCCAAAAAATTAACTTCCAAGTTCCTTCATTAGCAAAAAAATTCTATCGGGTATATTTTAAGAAAACTTCATGTAAACCTTCGTTGTCGTTTTTTCCACTACGACTTTTTGGCATATGCGCCCAACCAATAATGAGCTGACGAACAATCGACAACTATTGGTTTTTTCTAAGGCGCTTTTAAGTAGACAGGAAATTTTGCGACGTCGCAAATGAAAATTAAAGAAATATTAGTTAAATAAAAAAATCCAAATTTTTAAGAACCTATGGACACTAATTTTATTAACTTTTAAAGTTTACTCGTGTTTAAAATACATTTTATACTTCGGCCAAATGCCTACTATGAAGTAGCACTTGAATGACTTGATGCATCAAGACTGAATTCGTTACTTTTAGTTTTCCAAAAACACATTTTTTAGTTAAATTTAATGTAAATTTATTAAAAAGCAAACGTGAGGAAAAAATGATTAGAGATCGTATTTATTTGATCAAATATTCAATAACTAGTCAAGATGGACACAATATTCTTGGAATATACCAAATTAGCTACGAAGTGATGTAATTGTCGACTTGATGTGACACCAACTTAAAATTGACAACGACTAACATTATATATAGAGGTGATATTAAAGTTGTCTTTTTAATTTTTATAATTTTTTTTATTATTTTTACTCTGACTTGTACAATCTTTGATTAGTATGGAAAATTTGAAACCCCTTGAAATCAAGTTAAATTTCGTTTAATTTTTTATCAAAATATTCAACAGTTTTAGTTATTTTAATGCAATCAACACAGATTTGATCGCCTCAAAAGGTCAACTAAGGCCCCTATTATGAGTTACATTCGATAAACGATTTTCGCTGGCTATCGAACATCGACTATCGAATCTTAATTTGGTATTATGAGTTGGCAGCACTGTCGAAAGTTTCGTTGTGCATCGAATTTTTCAACGAAAACAAATTTGCTTTCGACTGTGCAAATAAATGTAAAAAACTTGTTGAAAATGTAACTATTTGTAAATTTTTTGGTGTTCGTATACCAAATGCAATATTCTTGATCTGTTTTGTTCATTTTATGCAAGTCCAACGTCGTTAACAGCAATTGGAACCGCTCATATTCCTTATGGAACAAAATTCTTCTTTCACCAAATGATTTGCAGCAAAGTTCAGCATGTAAAAAAATGGGATGAAACCCCACTGAAGCTAAATTATTTGTAAACAACCATAATTCGCCGTAATCACGTTTAATTTTATTTTTTAAATTTGTAAACAAAAATTTTTTATTTTAAGTGACAGCTGATCGAAAATGTACTACTGTGAATTAACAAAATCACAATAGTAAATTTTTATCGAATGCGCGCCATAATACCAAATGAAAATTCGTTCGATCAGCTAATTCGACTGCTGTCGAAAATCGAATTAAGTTCATAATAGGCACCTAAGTCAACAAAGATTAATAATTTAATAAAATTACCAATAAACAACGCCACCCCTATACAATTGAGTTAAACATAATCCCCCGTATTTATAAACGATTATTAAATTTAAAAAACGTTTATTAAGGAGAATTTTCATACAAAATTTGTTTTGTAAACCTTTATTAAATTTAAATTTTTTTTTATAAATACAGGCGAATAAGTTTAATTTAATAAAATTTATTTATGCATATCCTTAACTAGCAGTACACATATTAACAGAGTCTGCAATAAGCAAATTATTCATTATTTTATTATATACTATGAACGCCAAAATTATATCAACACCGGGGAATCTTAGTATTTTTTCCTCACATTTTAAATCAAATATATAATTTAATTATATTAATAACGTTAAAATTGAAACCTTGTAATAGCAACTTTATGCTCCCCACCTAGATTTTAAATATCAGTGAGCCAATTTTATAAATCATTAGGGGTTGAGACTCATAACACCAGAGTCGTGTTTTGTTGTTTAATTCAATAAAATGGATTGAAATGTGGTCGCGAGTGGACAGCCAACATATTGGTCTACTGAATTCCAGATCTCATCGATTTTGGCGTGGTATAAAAAATATCCCCATAGAAATTATTCAAGTTGAAGCTTCCCTAGAATTATTTTCCGATCGCACACCTACAACTGTTACTTTAATGAATCCTTATAGTATTGTGTCTCCGTCTGGTTACTTTGGGACGTCAGATAAATTGGTTAAAATATAAAAAATATCTCAGCACACAATGCACGGAAAATATTCTGCTTAGTACACCGATTAATGTGGGTCTCTCTATTTTTGGCTTTGACAGTTATCTTATTTTAGCTGTTCAACATTCAAGCATAACCTCAAAAAAATAAAAAATAATAAAATATATTCTGCAGATGTCGAGCGGCTCCTGAATGATAAAAGGAGTGTTCGAAGAGAGTGGCAATTGCCCAGATCCCTTCAACTTACTAAGCTACCAAAACAAGAGCCACAAGCGTTTTTTAAACATAAAAATTCTATTTCAAACACAATTTCAATAAAACAAACCGATATATCGATCTGTCAATTCAAGTTTTGCAGCCAGTTGGTGTCTAATTCGCATTCTCAAGGTTTGTTTCGTATAAATTGTATGCAAAGGAGAAGTTTTGACAAACAAAAAACGCTTTCCGCTCTTATTTATTTAACTCACTTAAGAGTTTATTAAGCGAGTGTAAGAAGATGCTTAGAAAGTAACTGCAGTCTCAGAAAACAGCATCGCTAGAAAATATCATAAGGAACTTGATGCAACTTTACAATCAGACTACTCAAATTTACCTGAGGTTCCATGATAAGATCACTCTCGGAAATCATGTAAGCATGGCTAAAAGCGTAACGAATAATGTTTTTGTGATGCAATTTAGCATAATCTTCTTTCATAAGTCTTGAAATCCCTAAAACACACCTATTAAACACATCTAGGTAACACTTTATTTACTACGCCCTTAATCGCAAAACTTAATAATATTGTTGTAAAACTAAGCCCACTACAATATGCTAAGACAAGCAATAAAATTTCGTTAAGATAGGTAAGATAGGGGTATAATCAACCATAGGCTAATTATAAAGCCCATTCTCAAAAATCACCTTAATAAGCCTTGAACTGCAGCAAATTTTAATATTGTGGTAAAATTATGTTGGATGAAACACCTAAAGACACGAGTACCACATATATTTACTTAAGTTTTTCTCAACAATTCCCCGGGGTTTGTTGAGAGGCAACCATAATATGATTGTGACTTCTTGATGGAGGACTAATTAAACCATAATATGGTATGGTTATATTTATTCATAATGTTTAAAATTTTCTTTAAAAATAGTTTTGTTGGAGGTGACCATTTTTAAACATGTTTTTTCTCTGCGTGTTCGTGTAAAATATAACTAGTACTTATTTTTTAAGCAAAAAGCTTAAAAATCTTTATTTGATAATAACAAAGATTTATTAAATAAATCGTTATGAAAAAAACTTTCTGTATATTCGCCCTAAATTTTGCAACAATAAGACAATAATTAATTGTTCTATAACAAGGACAATAGCAGTAAAATAAGTAAAACTTTTTGAAATATTAATATAAAAATAAATAATCAGAGTTTCCACAATTAAAACATCAACGATAAAGAAATCATTTAAAGAAAATTCAAAACGAAATTTAATATCAATCGATTTATTATTAAATCTTGAACGATTAAAGTGTTTACATGAATAAAAATTTTATTTTTTTTTTATTTAATTTAATCACAAATTACAAGCATTAATTTTTATTTGCAAGTGCCGCCTTAAAGGCATTTTATAATTGCTTTCATTGGTTTTTTTTTATTTTTTTTTTGTTAGTGATAAGAAAAAATAAATTTTGCATTTAAAATTATTGGAATTGATAAAAAACCGTTTAGGAAATAAATAAGTACAAGGTACGACAATTAAAATATTATACAAATAGGTAAAAGCACTCAAAAAGTATATTGAAAACAACAACAAAATACTAAAAACTGTTTTTGTTTACAATATTATTTCTCACACGAAATTTTGTTTTCATTTTCTAAAAAAAGAGGCGGTAAAACTGAACTCTGACATAAATTTTCTAGAATTTTTTCATAAAAATTTTCAATTTTCTATTCGTTACTTTTTCAATTCTGCTAAATTTAAAGCAGGAAAAAATGTGGCAGACTATAAGGCTGTGTAGCTATAAAATCCACTATGGTAACAAAAATTTAAAAGCTTTTTTTATACGCGAAATCTCAAATTATTTGCAGAATAACAATCGCTTCTACTGAAAAGAATAATAAATAACTTAAGTATGTATAAAAAAATTACTTTAGAAAAATCTAGACTGATGTGATTGAAAAGTAATACCAAAGTTCCACTATATATCGACCCCTAACCGCGAAAATAACATAAGCGACAAAAATCAAATTTTACAGGAGAGAGCTTTTTTATTTTATTTCATATTAATTTTGTATGAAATTTGTCGCTTACAATAAAATTGTTTTTGCTATTAAATCGAAACGGTACCTTTTGTGACCATGACATTTTAGGAGATGATGCAAGTGTTGCCAATAAAGTCATATATTAAAAAAACGAAAATTAAAAATCATGTCGCTTACGTTATTTTCGCGGTTAGGGCTCGATACTGTTTTAAAGCGTTTTCTTTGTTGCCGACAAATTTTATCCAACTTAAATAGGGTAACTAACACCCTGAAAATGTGTTACACTTTTAGCCATCAAAAAAGTACAAAAATCTTTGCCATTAATGTAATTATACCTTTCACCATAGGTGGAAAGGATAGAGTATGGCTGAGTTCCTAAACATCATAATACTTTGCAGTCAAAGTCAAAAAAGTATCATAGAGTTTAACTATATCTAGTTTGATTATTGTGTACGCATCGATATTGTTTTTAGTGAACTTTGGTACAGATAACATTGTAAAATTTTTCACAGTTGCTTGGTAGAAAGCACTTAAAAAAGCGAGTTGCTTTGCAACTGATGTTTTGGAACTCACCCTATATGTTTGTCATTCCATTCTGTAATTTTTACAATACAAGGTCCTTATAAGTAGCGAAGTTAATTAACAACGGCCGTCTGTCCATTGAAATGGGGTTTCCTAAGATCCCAGATATGATGGGGACTCGGTTGTTTCATAATTATAAGTTTATATAGTATATATTATATATTCCTGAATTGTTTGCTGTTGAAATATGAGCAAAAAGCCCCGAATGCGTCTAATGTTACCCATAAAACCTTGTTGTTACTTTTTTTCTATATATTTGGAGAACGGAAGGAGCCAAAGTTTCCAAATATGAAACAAACATCTCAGCTAAAAATAAATTTCTTCCGACAAAATGTGGACGGGATTGGAGAAGTGAGCGTGGCACAAAATAGATTTATTTATATCTAAAGAATATATAAAGAACTGTATTTATATAACTTTCTGTTCTTACCGCACCATGGTGAAGGTTATTAAATATTCAGCACCGCCGAATATAGTGCTCTTACTTGTTTTTTTTTTATGTTGGTTTTAAGCATTTTCACTTTAATATTTTTAATCAACAAAGACGAAGAACACAATCGAAATTAAAATAAAAATGTTTTTTTTTAAATAACAGCTGTTTTAGTAATACAGCCCTTTAATAAAAATAACATTTTTTTTTTTTTTGAAAAGAACACAAAGAATGGCAAAAGGCAACATTTATGCCAGAAGAAAAACCCCATAAATTTTGACTCTAATTACCACTGCAAAAATTGTGACTAAGCTAAAGTTTGTGAAAGTATTAGGTTCACCTAAAATCTTGACTTTATTAAAAAAACAACATTCATTGATTCCAATCAAAAAATTTACCAAACATTTAATCGATTTCCAATAAAAACAAAAACTGATTAACTTTTTTAAATGCTCAAAAGTCACTTATGATAAGATGAGAGATCATTCTTATTTCGCATGTTAACCTTATTGGATTTGTCAATTATATTTAAAATATATTGCGTATTTGTTTAACAAAAAAAAAAAAACAAAAAAATTATTCGACGCCATTTCTAAAAAGGATTTTGTTCCCGGGATTCCCTGGATACTTAAAACACTTTTAAAGATGTAGGTTTTGACTCCATTTTTATAAAAAAAATTTTTTAATAGAGTATAAAGATTCGTCAAATTACATTTGCACCTTAATTTTTTAAAGGAATTAAATTTGTAAATACATACGAGTTCATAAACCCTATAACCGTTGAGTCACAATATTGAATTTTAAAACATCATTTCAAGTATTAAAAATACCCGTATATTTGACATGTGTTTACAATTTTGAATACATATTACATCAATTTTTTGCTTGGTTTTTTTATCAGGGACCGTAGAAATTATCATTTACATATGGGCATTTCCCATACGTTCGTACGCTTTTGATGTACAAATAACATAGAAAACAAAACTTTTCCTATCATTTTTTTGCGATTCGATAGAATTTGGATAGCTCTATGTTTAGTGCAAAAGAGGGATTTCATCGAGTTTAAGTTTTCATAATGATAGTTATTAACATGTGGTCACGATGTGATTAATTTATTTTAAAAGTATATTTATGTAGGTATCCATCCAGTATTTACAAAATAAAATATCTTTATTGGTTTTTGTTTAATTGGCTTATGTACCGGTCGCGAACGTACGATTTTTCCATATGTTTTTTATTATTATCACCATGCATTTTCCCATAAATTTTTCAGATTTTTTTAACAACAAAAACTTAATACTCCTTTTACAATTTATTGTAATGGAGAGATTATAAAGTAAGAGTGTAAACATAACATATTTTTTGAAAGTAAAATAAGTATAAAAATGTCTTTAGAAGTAGTTTAAAAAGAAAATATAAAATTTTATAGTTTTCAGCGCAATTTCTTCAAGTAAAACAGCTGAGATATGCTACACTGATAGAAAAATGCATCTTCATATTGATGATGCCCTAACATCAGAATTGTGACATCAATGTTACTACAAATGGCATCAATGATGCAAAAAGTACAATTTTGTCATTTTTTACGTGTCATCTATTTTATGACTATAGTGACATCAATTCGATGCCACATTTTATATTTTATTAACATTATGTTCATGATTACAATGTATAATAAAAGCAAAAATTCCTATATTCTATTTTTTAAAATTATTTATTTAAATACATCAAATTTTTAAAGTATAATGGGGCATGGTGCTGGTGTCTTATTATTGAGAGTTCTGCTTAATTCAACAAACGTGAAAATAACATATGTAACGGGTAAGTTAATAATAATATTCTCTCACTTTGACTTAAATTGATGCTAATGTGCCCTTTCTCCGCTGTTATTGCGTCATCGCACTGAAGACATGTTCGTAATTTTTCGTCATTTCTGTGATGCCGATGTGTCATCCCATTGATAACATAATTTAATTTTTACCCTGATGACACTTTGTCCAAGTTATGTTAAGGTTGACATCACCATGATGAAAAGTGTCATGGGATCAAAAACGAAGACACTTGTCATAGTACTGATGTCAAAATACATCAGCGTTATGATGCCTTTTCTATCAGTGTATGAAACCATTCTTTTATAAAAACATAGACTTTTTTTGTAATAATAAACAATAAAAGACGATGATTATCAACATTTTATTTTTTCATCCTGGTAGACCATTAAAAAAAAAAATAAAAGCCTATCCTGAATAAAAAGTGAACAATTTTTTTTTCTCGAAATTTTGCTATTCCCAATACATGTTTTAAAGGAGGGAGGAACATACTTCGAGGAAATTTAATTAACGGGGGTGATTTTTTTTTTTTTTTTTGCAAAAATAAAAGTTTATTATTGATATTTCCTGAAATTCCCTTTTCACAATCTGAAAAAACAGAATAGGAAGTTATATATATATAAAAAACAAATTGTAATTTTAAGCTTCACCGAAAAAAAATTGAAAAAAACAATCTGGTGTCCTTGACTTGTTTCTTTGATATTTTCTTGTTGTTGCTTTCTTCTTTAAAAATTCAAAAATAATAACTATTAACGTTCCCTGCTTTTTATATAAAATATAATAAGTACTACATATAAATAAATTCTTAAAAATGTCTTCACAAAACAAAAAATAACTTTTTGATTTTTTTGTTTTGGTGCACATATGTACATATTTTATAAAAAAAACAATTTTGATAATAAAATGACAGATGATAACAACCAAAACAATAGACGGACAAAATAAATTATAAAGTAGAAAACAAACGTATAAATAATTTTAGGCAAATGCTAATTTTTATTTTGTTTTTAATATAAAACACTCTCTTTAGAAATAAAAAGCAAATACCACAACATTTTTGGAACTTATACCAAAGACACAACTTTAAATTACGCATTTATGTATGTTTAAATCCGTGATGCCAACTTAGTGCTTTTGGCACTATTTATGGTGCTTTTTTATGCCTCAAAAAGCCAAAATGTTATCCTTAGTGCCAAACTAAGAAAAAGCACTAACTTGGTGCTTTTTCAATTTTTCGTTAGTGCCTTTAGTGCTTTTTACAATTTTTATTTTTTTTCTAACATTTTTTAAAACGTCGATTATAAAGAGGATGCTTTATTTGCTATTTGGAAATAGTACAATTTTGAGAAGGCCTGTAAAGATTTTAAGATTTCAAATGATAAAAAGAAGTGATAAAAGAAAGTTGCATTCGTTTTACCAAAAACTTTATTTACAAGGTTAGAGCTAGGCTTCATAGAAATTTCGAAATTTTACAAGACGTTGCACTTTTTAGCGATGACAACATAAATATTTGGTAATCGTAATAAAAACGATGTTCTTGTTTTCGTATTTTAAAGAAATAGACACTGTTTCAAAAATAGAAAATGGCTTGGAAAATATTAGGAGTTGTGAATGGAAAAATAAACAAAAACTATTAGTCATGTAGAAAAAACGTTTTGAAAAGTCGGAAACCGTACAAAAGAACGCAAAGACTTTAAAAACAAACAAAAAAGAGCCGTAACTTGGTATAAGCAAAGTGTTAAATAAATTAAAAACAGCTGACAGAAAATGCTTTTATAACGAGTTTTCAAACGCGTGACACTCGTCTCCAAATAACCGCGTGTTGTCCACTTCTATCTTTAGTGCAATTGTAAAAAGGTTTGACTAAGTATCAGAGTACAAACATACCTACATGTTTTTTCTGTTTTACGCCTTATGTGTGTTCTTTATTCAGAAGCGTTCAAAAATTAAAATAATTGGATAATATCATACGCCAATTGTTTTTTTAAACGATAAAATATAAGTTTTTTTTATCAATTATGGGTTGTCATTAAGTTTAATAAACAATGGTCGGTCATTGAAAATTTTCGGTAATTGCAACAGGCCAGATTTTTTCTTGTTACGAAAATCGAGCTCGCACTGTATTACTTTAAAACTGTTTTATGGCCAACTCAAACTCAGCTGATGATGCTGACATTATTTTTACAGATGATAATATTAAAAGATTTAAAAATGTTTATATACAAATGTAAATATATGTATTATTTAATTTTAAATGAAATTGGTCCCCCATAAACGCCGTAGCCTTTTTTTACATTTTGGAGTCATTTAATATTCGGCACTCCCAGTTGCAACTTGTTTTGTGTTTAATTAAATTGAAAAAATGACTTAGTGCTTTTTTACGCTATTATTTTTTCGAAATAGTGCTTTTTTAAATTTTAAAGTGCTTTTTGCTCTCAAAAAGTTGGCATCACTGGTTTAAATTGGTTAATTGCCAAATGTTGCTATGTTTATTTTATAAACATACATACATACATATATATGTACATATGTTTATATCGAGATCAGTAGTAATACATATGTACAAATTTATGATTTAAAAAAGGGCACGTGCACAATGTTTAAAATTTTTGGCTGACATTGGCATTGAACTTAAAAAAATGCGTTATTTTTAGGTATATTTGAAAAATTGCATATCGGGCAAATAATTTCGAAAAATTAATAGTGGAATTAAGTTTTTAGTGAAAACTGTCGTAGCTTTTATGAAATTTAACGGAAATTCTGTGTATTTTGTTACTAGATTTCAGTGAAAAGTTAAGATATTTTGCATTAACTCTTTCGCAAGACCATTTTCAACAAGTACTGAACTCCGCTTATGTCAAATTTTAAATATTATCAGGCAATTTCATCCGGCTTTCATTTACGAAAAGAATTACAGGAATTAAAAAACAAAAAAAAAAAGCTCATTAAGCAGATATGACAAAAATATTATTTTTCCGCTTCCTACTGATTATTTATAACTGACTAACGTAAAAATAAAAGGAGTCCTAAGCAATTCAAAGCAAAAGACAAGCTAATACTATGTTTCCACTATGATCAAAACAACTTGTTTTGAGCAAAACGTGTCAAAGTGTTTCCATTATGTGAAACTGGTTTTGATTTTCGAATTTTCGAAATCAATTTGACATTTATGTGGTAAACAAATATGAAATCCAAAAAAAAATATGTGTTGAAAAAAAATATTTTTCTTTAACATGAGATTTTCTTGTTTGTTTTTTAATACACAGATATACATATATGTACGTATATAAAAGCACATAATTTACTACATTTAAACTATATTATTTTATTATTTTTACGCTGCAAACAAATAAATCATATTTAATAAGTCTTGATACTTTGGTAAATATGTCACTTTTTTCGAAATTATCAATCACCAATAATGGATAACCCAGAGTTGTATTTGAGTTTTCGAACATGAAAAATGTATAGGAAAACAAGTAGCAAAACACTTGTTTTGCTGCAAAACTAGTTTTGTGGCCCAAAACATGTAAGTGGAAACGTACTATAAAGTTTATCCAAAACATGCTATAAAAAGGCCTCTAACGAGTCTCTTATGTCTCGTATTTAGTGTATTCATACCTACATAAGTTAAGAAGATAACAACCACTTAAATAAGGAATTTAATAAAACTTTTTGTTAAAAAAAAATATAAGAAAACAAATTTTCGAGAGTGTACCCTTTTTGAGACCCAAAGGCAATCATGGACCTGCCAGAAGAAAATGATGTTAAGATTTATGTAAATTTAACAAGTGCAAAGAGTTCAGCTGTATTAAGATAAATATCAAACTGTCAAAAATTTTAAAAAGTTATCGAAAAAAAATCAGTTATGTCAAAAAAATTTAAAATTATTCAACTTAAAATCGACATTTTAAGCTTAAAATATTAATGGCGTTTTCTTTTCTAAAAAGTGTTGCATAAGTGTTACATGTGACTTGGCAACATTTTTAAATGCGCCCCTAATTTTTAAGAAGTGTTTCATATTTTACGTTTACAAAAGAACACAAATTTCGGCACTAAACTATAAAGTACAATTAGCGCAAGGTAAATTCAATTACAGGTGGTGGCAAGACTACAACAATCCAAAGCCAACCGAAACAACAGATGTTTTTTTATTGCATTGTAACTGCCGTATTCATAAATAATTAAAATGGATTTGAAATGTATTTTAAGAAAAATTTGTATGAAAATATTGCCTTAAAACACATTTTAAACTTATTTTATTTTTTATGAATACGGCAGTAAGCGTTTACGGCTCGAAACTTGCCACCACCTTATACTGAATTCGCCTTCATCTAGTGCTGAACTCATTCCCCTTTAATTAAAATGAGTGTTGAACATGTAGCATTTTTTAATTTTAAAAGGAACATCATCAGAAAAGAACGCTTTACACTTTTAAAATATCAGGAGTTAAGGGGCAAATTCAGCAATCTACCGCTTTTTGTTTGTTTTGTTTTTATGTTTCCCATAAACATAAATTTGAACACATTTAATAAAATTAACGAAATCATACCAAAACAAAAACAGAAAAAAATTTTTTGTTTACATTTTTAAGAGTTTGCTCTTTCCAACATTTACTGTTTTTTTTTTTTTTTTTTTTTTAAATTCTATATCAATTCTATATCAGTTATGGCATTAAAAGCTATTTTCGGGAGTAGGGTTCGTATGGGAGCTATGGACAAATATGGACCGATTCCAATAAAGTTTGGTAAGATGATTTAGATTACAATCAAATAAGTTTCGACCAAATATAATCTAAGTACCAATATGATAAGATGGTTTATGGGCACAAAGATTTTTTTTTCGGAAAAAAATTGTATTAACCTTTGTATCAAATCATATCGAAAATTGCGACCTGTACTTTGGGCACAGGTTTTACATAGTTAATTAAATTTATTCCAGTGAATAAATAAATTGATACTATTTATTAAATATTTTTTGACATAAACAGTTTCTGCAGTATTGTTGTTGACATAATTAAACGTTTAAATCTCTTGATTACATTTTTAATTGAAATTGATTTTGTTATTAATTAAAGGTTTAGTTGGCGAGCATTTTTTCTGTGTGGGTATAACAATTTATCGTTATGGATTGACTATTTAATATAATTATACCTACTCATCAATAGAGAAGAGGGTTATATTCGTTCGGCTAGTTGTCTGCCCATGTAAACCTTGTGCGCAAAGGACAGTTTGAAATTTTGATGAAATTTGGTGTGTATGTTTTAATTGTCAAAACGAGAATCAGTCCATAATTTCACATAACTTCCATACAATAAAATCTTTCCGCAAAAAAATGTTTGTGCCTATAAACCATTTTTGTTATGCCGGTATTTTAACATAATTTGGTACACAAATATTGACCTGCGACAAAAATCACCTGGCCAAATTTTATTAAAATATCATACCCGATAATAGCTTTAAATGCCATAACTTCCTTATAAATGTTCGTATTGATATTGATTTAAAGTTGAGTTAAGTTCAGAAACGAACATAAGTCATAAGCCTCTATAAAATCGATTTAAGAAAAATAAATCTCATATACATAGATGATATTTATATTGAGATAATATTCAGCACAATAAACTCTATGTGAAAACCAATCATTTGCCGGTTCCACGATTGCACAATGGTCCCGAATAGGGTACACTCTCGTAAAATCGACTGTTTATAAATACTAGAGTTTGCTAAAAACCGTAAAAATGTTAAAACGCGGTTTCGGTTTTAAAATGAATGAAACCGGTTGGTTTCGGTTTTGAAAATATCAAAGTTAAATTCATACAGAAACATATACATACATTTTTTGGCATGTAATACAATTTTTTTATTTGTTTCAATTCAGGTACTTTTATTCGCCCGTAAGTGTATACCTGGGCCTGGCCAGGCATTTTTTGACTTTTTTACAGTTTTTTTTTTAAATAATTATTAAGTATATTAGAACGAAACTTTATGTATTCCTCAATTCCGAAATTTGCCAAATGAAAATTTTGTGCATATTGTATAATATATGTACTGCAGTAAATAAATTCAAAAAGCCACAAGATATGCAACGTTTAAAATTTAAAAATTCAATATACATTTCTATAGAAAACAACAACAAAATTATGAAATATTTTCGATTTTGTTTTTGCTTTCAATATAATTTTTGGCGTTGCGTTTGCGTTTTACAAATTTAGGGCCTAAATCATCGGTGACAAGTGTTGATTTTACTTTGGTGTCATATATGAATTTTTTAAGTATTTGTCCAAACTGTCATAGATGACCAATGTTGATTTTGTCTTGTAGGCGTCCATTTGTTTGTGAGTCCTCACAGACAATATCATCAACTTTCATTAGTGAATTTTTTCAGGTAGAGTGACAAGGAAAACACAGAATAAACTCAAGTAATAAATGGAACAGAACAAACAGAAAAAAGAAACGGTCCGTTATTTTTTGATTAATTCATTGACGGAGACATGTAGCAGACAAAGTCCTGCAGCGCTCACTTCGTAATCTATTCATAACAGACAATGTCGCTAAGTTTTTCCTTTTAAGGGAACAGTGACATTGCAAAGCCGTTGTCATGCATAACTCCCTAAATATAAACTTGATACTGACTCTGGTGCGATTATTCATCGATAAAAATGTCATAATGACAACGTCGCTCATAAACGCTACCGGGATATGTTTCTGCTATAGCCATAAAACTCCATACATATAAAAGTAGTCCCAGCCTTGCCCAGGGGTTCGTTAATGTGAGTTTTTTCTATAGCCACAAGAAACTCCATACAAAATTCAGTTTATGCCTTACAAATAAGGTGTGTACTTAAGGTGCATGTAGACGACATGTTTTTTACATCTGACTTGTCAACTTTTAAAGTCACATGTTATTGTGCATGTCTGTCAAAATGACTGTTTTACAGAAGGTTTATAATATTCGGTCACAAACGTACATGTAATTTGCTTTTGACATTGTCTCTGTTTTTTCCCATAGTTGTTACAAAAACCAAAATAAAAATGCCGCCACGAAAATTTGTATTTACGCCGTTAAAAAATTAAACCATCTTAACATATTTTTCTTTTAGTTCAAAGATACTGATTTAGGATTTTATAATGAAACGGTTTTTAGATATATATTTACATTAATTCTATTCAATAGTGTAAGAATGATCATGCATATCTCGGTATTGTAAAATATTAACTTCAGCCGGCTAATGATTCCGTCAATAGTGGACGCCGCTGCCGGTTTCTTTTCGGCTTAGATTTCTAATGTCAGACGGTTTGTCAGAAGAAAATAGAGCACGCTCTAATTGAAATTTTGTGAGATGACTTTGCATCTGACTTTTACAGAAGCAAAGTTTAAAAGGTAACACACGACATGTATGTATTTTGCAGTGGAAAATTTGACGTCAGATGACAAAAACATGTCGTGTACGGTCGCCTTTAAAAGATAACATTTGTTCTTCTCATTTATTATTTTGAATTTTAAGAATTTTGAAATACCTTGTCATTGTTGAATGTTGTTATGTACATATACAGTTTTTGTATATGAATTACGAGTATGATGTTTAATTTGCAATTTCTTCAAGCATAAATACATTGTTAAAGTAAAAGCTAAAACCGAGGTTTTTTGCCGGGTTTCGGTTTCAGTTTTTAGGCCGAACAGCAATCCCTAGTTTATACTGTGGTGTAGGATATCAAATGTTTGAGCATGACCGAAAATGATGTAAAATAATATATGGTCGAGCCTGGCCCGACTTCTATTGTTTAAATATCACTGTAATTATTTCTAATGCCAAATACTGTTTATAAAATATGAAAAAAACCCCCCTCATCACATTCATAATATTATATGTATTATAATAGAATTTTCTAAAATGTATCATTTATTAGAAAATATAAAACATGCTTTTTCTTTTTTTTTTCTTCTTTTTTCAATAATAAAAACCACAAAATATCTAATATAAATAACAAGTGAAAAATAGCAGTCGGTAAAGCCTGACTAGATGATACACTATACCACAGTATTTACAGATACATTGTTGTGAGGTTAAGTGTTATTTGTGCCAAACTTTATCTAAATATCAACACCTTAAGGAAATTAGAAATCGGGATTTAGATCGGTCCTTCTTTAACAAAATTTCCATGACATTTAAGGGCAAAATAAACCACACAAATTGATTGCAAAAATGTCGAAATTTGACGTTTGTATACATTTTTTTATGTTGTTAATTAAGGTGTTTGTGGTTTGGACAAAGTTTTGACGGTACAGCTTTGTTTTGCTTAAAATTTTCGTCTTTAATAAAAAACTAAAAAAAAATCATTTCGCCGAAAATATCCGAGTTTCAGACTACGTTAAACTTAGTAAAAACTTATGGCGATTTCTTTTCTGAAAATAATATGTTACAGTATATACATGTAACATTTTCTAGTGTTACCTGTAATCACTGGAAGTGTTACATGTTGTGCAATTTCAATAGAACACAATTAGCTGCTTTTATTTACAACTATTACACTTTCATCATTAATGTACTTCATGAGCGATTTTTAAGGCTATTTGAGCGGTTTCTGAACGCAATTATGGCTTGAAAACAAATATTGACATCACTAATGGCTTAGAAAATTTTAAACGATTATAATATAAATAGACTTTTTTTGATTTTGATGTGTAAATATATTTATATTTTGTTTTAAAATAATTTTTTTGTAACAAAATTATGAGCGGTATGAATTATGACAAACAAAATAAAACATTGGTTTTACAAACAAAGTAGTAAGTACCAAAGTTGTTAGACAGGACAGTATGAACACCTTAAGTAAAAGTAAGGGTAAAACATGCAACATGTTTTGCATGTTTTTTATCAACATATTCACAAAAGAACTTGAAAAATTTTCCCACAGTTGTATTTTTTGTACAAACGAACACAAAAATGTAGAACATGTAACATTAATGCAACATATTTCTCAGAAAAGAAATAGCCATTAATCCACATCTCAAAAACCCGGCCTTAGTCACAAAACAGCACGTTGTTCAAACCATTCTTTACTACAAATTGTTTTCCTTTATTTTATATTCTCCTTCGTTTTAAGCAAAAAGCGCAGCACTATCGTCGTATGCATTCATTGAAAACAAAACAAAAATTAAAAATTAATGTTTGTACGAAATATGTTTGTCTTGTTTATTGGCGACCATATAACGGAAACAAAGAGTGTGTTTTCCAAGCCATTTGTGTGGTTTATTTTGCCCTTTAGTCATCGAGTGAAATTATTATCGAAAAATTTTTCAAAACGAGCCTGTTTTAAAAGTTTATAAAAATATTCTGTTTTATATTCGTCATAATTTCAGTACCACTTGTATTTATTATAATTTCTCTAAAAATCGTTCTTTTTTAAAACGTTGAATTGAAAATTTCCTTTGATTTTAATTTAACTCGATTTCGATTTCCAGAACATGGCCGACAGTATCTATTAAAAAGTTATCGTCGCCAACTTATATATTAATAGCGACGTTTTAATAAAAAAAAGAAAGAAATGCTAGGGATTTTTAAATTTGTTTAGAAAATACTCAAGAAAGCTTGGTTTGCTTCAAATAATTTTTATTTCTATAGAAAGTAACAATAAAATTATATAATATTTTTGAATTTGTTTTTGCTTTGCAATGAAATTTTTGAGCGTTGCGTTGCGTTTTGCGGAATAAGGCCCTAATTTTTCTTTACTTAACTAATGCTACACGTTTTTATGTTTTCATGTTTGAAAAGCAACAGTTCTCATTTAGTTTATATTGAGTTAAATGTAAATTTTATTGATTTTTCTTTTGAATCTAGTTACTTAATTTCAAAAAAAAAATTTAAAAAAAATTTAAAAAACTTAATTTCAAAAATAAAACACGACTTTGGATTGAATATGTATATCTTACTAGTTTAAGATAATTTTAAATTCATTTACTTGAATCTAGTTATATCTTAGTATGTATGTATTTCAAGAAAAAATTTCTTATAACAAAATTCTGTTGCCCAGCCAGCAAAATACATCGACACTGTCTGACTTCATTCTTAGAGATTTCGTTCAGATTTCTGTCAGACATTGAATATTCTTACTGTCTGGCCGATTTATGATCGATTTCGTATGGATATATCGGGGGGAGTTTATGTACCAAAAAATTAAAATAAATTTTTTTTTGCTGTATTCGACTGAATTTTTGTTCGCTTTCATTAATAGCTTTTTACTTAAATCAAGCCACACATATATTTATTTAATTATTTTTTTATTGGGTTTTCTAATTAATATATTTATAATAAGAAATTGTTGTCTTGGACGAATAATCATCTCAAATTATCTCTAAAATTGTACTTTATGCACAAGGTTTAGCCGGATGAACGGTCGGTTTAGAAAGTGATTCTAAGTCCATGAGTACACTAAATATGAGAGTCTAGAACAAGCATTTCTATGTGCTACACACATCTTCACAAAAGCATAATAACCTTTCCACATATGGCTGTGTGAAGGGTATACAAATTTTATGCTTGAACCTGCATAATTAATTTTGAAATAAAAAAAAATGTGTCAATTTAAAATATACTTTCACATCAGCAGGTTTCTTTTAATTTTTTTGCAAATAATATTTTTAATTAATATGTATTATAAAAAGAAAATATAAATTCTGCCAGAATCAACAAGTTTTTTTTCAAATAGAAGTCTTTCAACATATTGCATTTAAATTAATGTATGTAAAAGAAAACAGAAATATTATACATAATTACCACAAAAACGTTTCCATAGACACAATATACGAATTCTTGTTGATTAAAAGACAAATCAATTATTTTACAGCTTCAACAGTCTTTTTAAAAAACTGGCACCCACCGGTTGGCATTAAACGCCACTTAAGCCGGAGGGCCAATTTAATTTTATTTTCACACGCGTCTTCTGCACTTAAAACTCTCTTCTCTTGTTTTGTTATTCCTACAATTTTTGTAACAACAAAAAAGTTTGTATTATTACACTTTATAGCACCCAACACAAACAATTGACGTATAAATAATTAGAATTACAAAACAAAACAAAGATTTTTTCTACAACCAAAAGCGTTAACACGTAACGAAAATAAATGTTAATATTATTTAGTTTTTATATCCGGTGTAGAAAAATGTCAAAACAACTGAACAAACTTAGGGAAACACGGTCTGTGTCAGATATTGCACGGTTTTTTTGTGAGAAAGTTACATACACCATCGACGATACGACGACGGTGATTACGACGAAATCAACAACCCGAAACGCTAGCAGTCGTTAGTTGTTTCTTTTTTTTTTCTTTTTTATTAGCGCAGTCTAGAAAAATGTTGTTTTAAACGCTTTGACAGCCAAAACAAGAATGAGTACGAAAAAGCAAATATATGAAATACATACTTAAAAAGCAGTTATTCACATATTCGCAACAATCGGGTTCCGACCCATCTCTTTATCTGCCTGACCATATGAGCGTTTTTTTTTTGCATGCATGCGTTGTTCGCGTCTACCACTGATTTCATATTGAATGATTGTATAAACAATAAAAAACCAGAGAAGAAAACAAAAAAAAAACAATATCAACAAATACATACACTGCGAATCACTTAGATAAAGAATTAAATTTTATCAACGTTATATTAATAGATACATACATATTATTCCCTTCAGTTGTAAAGGAGCTAAGTCCGCATTTTTAGAAAATTTAGTTTTTGATGCAGTGCGATAGAGTAAGCAAAAATACAATTTGCAGAAAAAAATAACTACAGTTAATCAGCAATACATAATTCCTCAACAGATCCAAATAAACGGCTGGTCCCTTGAGAAAAACTCTTGAATTCGCAAAAATCCCATACATTTTTTATAATTTAAAGGTTAGAGGAGACCCCTCTTTATCGAACTTACTCGTACACAACCTCGTATTATTCGTAATAAAAACCAATATGTTTTAAAAAATATACATATGGGCAAATCCTGCGTGACGAACGCTACATTCGTACGCGTTTTCTGATTGAAATATAAACATTTTTTGGTCTTTCCAAAATGATAGCTTCAACTTAAATATAGTATTTAGTCACATTAATATGTACTCACGAAAGGCATATATCATAATATCTTAGTAAGTATTTGTTGCGAAATAATTGATCACAAAGTTTTGTGACGCACGCTACAAAAAGTGGAAGTAACTTCAAAGGTTGAAGTGCGTTTTCCTAATTTTAAGCGAATTTTGCATGATAAGGTATACAAAATCTAATTCCTAAAAGAAAGATGACTATAAGAGAATTAATTCTAAACGCACTTATTCGCAGCCAAAAAATGTTGTGATTTTTTGATAAAAGCCCTGGACCCTTTGTGACGCACGCTACGTAACGCACGCTACAGTTTTTCCGGTAGTATTTTATTACTATATTTTATTTATTTTAACAAAACAAATTATATTTTTATGAATTGCATTTCTTAAATTAATTTCTTAACTAATGAATATCAACTTTTTTTTTAACGAAATTTATATTTTGATAAGTCTGCTGTAGGTGCTACTTTAAGCACAAAAATCACCTAAAATAATGCTAAATTCACGTATAACATTAAGAAATCAGCAGTGGGATAGGATTTGGTAAAAATTATTGCATTAATGATCATTGAAATACTTATTTTTTAATATAAAAATTAAATTATACATCTAGTCTTATATTCCATTAAAAAAAATTAATTTGAAAAATTTTTGATTGGTGGACTGTTTCTGGGATTTGCCCATATACAAAGGCAATATTTGTTTACACCTGCCGTAAGTTTTCTTTCTGAAAGTTTTTGTGTTTCTTTAGATATATCTAAATGTGACGTACAAATGTCAAAGAAAACCATGGATAGAACATTATCGTCATTGAAAACAGAAGAACATATAATTTTATCAATTGACAATGGAGCAAAGAAATCGATTTTTTTTGCTTTTTATTAAGTTTCTCTCGCTCCTGAAAATGTTTGAAAAATAGGCTCTTTTGCATTTTATATGACGATATGTTTGTATATTAAAAAACTGTTGATTATAGCTAAACTAGAGACAATTTAACTAAAGGTTCTTTAAATACGAAGGAACGCTCACTTAGGTCCTATAACGGTCCCTTCGTGAATAATCTAGTCTTCATAACGAAAAGACTTTGAAGCCCCCCAATATCTGAATAAAATGAAATTCTTTATTTAAGTAATTCGTAGTGTATCATAAACTAACTATATAAAACAAATAGTGGTTATGACACTATGATATAGAAAAATTTTTAACAATTGTGTTGCCAGATAAAAGGAATGTAATTACCCATAAATCTCTCAAATCTTAGAGTACCAGAAATAAAAATACAAAAATTGGTTGAGTTAGTTACTACCTAAAATACACGTAAGACAATTAAGACTTTTCCAAGAATGCAAACATTATTTTTTCCCTCCCCAAGATACTGTCCTCTTGTTTTTTTATACTTTGGATACAGCTATATTTTTCTTCTTGATAATTATTTTTTTAGCCATTTCCATGTAAACCTTGTGTGCAATGTACAAGCCGCAATTTAAAAGATAACTTAATTTGAAACGTAGTAAGCTTTTATTGGCCGAAGGATCAAGTTTTTTGAAAATACATAATGAGAATCGTTTCATGGTTTCACCTTTTCTTCTGGAAACCTTTTAGTTAGCATTTAAAATAAATTCAGTCAAAAAACATTAAATTGCAACCCTTATAAAGTTACCATTTTCAACAAAAATCGGTCCATATTTTCACAAACTAATACCATTTCCTAAAAAACGCTTCCACTGCCTTAAATTCCTTATAAAAGTTGGTATAAAGAAAAAATTTGTAGAAAAGAACTTTTAAAATAGCTAGTAAATTGTATATCATGATGAAATTTTAAGTCTGTAGGTCTAGTTAGAAAAGATTTTAAGATTTTTCGTCAAAAATAATTTTTATTGAAGTTGAACCGCAAAGCAAATTTTCATCATATTATATAGTTTAATGGCCCCAAAAAGGTTATACTCTTAAAAAAAAAACTCACAGGTGTGTTTTTTGCTTCAGGAATCCCTTGAAAATCATTTCTTTTCGAGAGCCACCATATGCGGTTTAAGTTATGAAATATTTGCCATAATAAACGTATACCGTACTTTCAGCCAAAGTTTTCTTGTTTTATATGACTTTAGCAAGATTTAACAACAAAAAATGTCTATATTTTTTTTAATAAATGAAATAAAAATAATTATTTTGTGTTCCCCTCTTCGGATACTATAGAAATCTGCCACGGACTAACATTCGTTGTCGTCGTTGGTGTAGGATATCATATTGTCGGTGAGCCCGACCATCTATATTTTCTTTCTGATTTTATACAATGGTGTATAACTTTAATTAGAATAAAGATTTCAAAAGAGAGATTCTCTGACCCCAAGTAGTACGTGACAAATTTTTATAGAGTCCTTGAGAATATGTATATGTGTTTGTGCAGAAACATATTCTGATGTCGATTTAAGCATATCCGTAAGTCTGGATATATGTTTGGTCATACTCTATTATTTATGGAGCCAAAAACGAAATCTATTGAAACTGGTGAGCCCACATACGTCCCGAATTGAAACATTTCTGTCCATAAATCTTTTTATTATACATATATTTATTTGAATAAGTTAGCTTAAAAATGTTTGATGCCAACCATAATGCCATTACCAAATTTTATGGAAATCAGAGAATATTTTACCATAGCTTTCATACAAGCACGATTTCCGAAAATGGACAAAAGATAACAAAGATGACCAGCCACTATGGGCGTTAATATTTTCAAAAATAAAATAATTCTACCATTTCGTCGTCCGAAAGTTTAAGGATTTTGGGAGAATCGATTTTGAAGGTACAGACATATTTTCTGAAAAAACTACTCAATAGGATTTTTTGATTTTTATACCACATGCTTTTGATCTGTAAATGTTCTGACAAAAATTTTAAGATTGCTGTAGACAACATTTGATTTTTATTTTGGGCAACACTCGAATTACTCCACATAACTATGGCCCCCATTACGGTTTACAACTCAACTCAGTTGAGTTGTAATTAAGACAACTTGTTGTGATCAGTTGTAATTTTTGTTATGTTTTTTATGTTCACCGCAATATAGCAAAGTTGTAAACCATAATACAAAAATTAAGAAATTAAAACTCAACTGAGTTTAGGTGTAAACCGTAATAGGGGCCTATATTTCGTATAGTTGGATGTTCTATTATCAAAGTATTTTGTATTTTGTATATATAACTAGTTATTTCATTACCTCCACGACCGTTATTAAACTCCTCCCAAACGCAAAACTAAGTAAATTTTTTATTATTGGGAAAAATAATTTTAGCAGTCAAATTGTTAACATTTAGGGTGAGTTCCAAAACATCAGTTGCAAAGCAACTCGCTTTTTGAAGTGCTTTCTACCAAGCAACCGTGAAAAATTTTACAATGTTATCTGTACCAAAGTTCACTAAAAACAATATCGATGCGTATACAATAATCAAACTAGATAAAGTTAAAATCTATGATACTTTTTTGACTTTGAGTGCAAAGTATTATGATGTTTAGGAACTCAGCCTTACTTTTCGCTTTTAGTAAAATGACGATGCAAACCCTCATGAAGGTTGAAAATGCTTTGCAAATCAAAACATACAATAATAGAAAAAGGGTCTTGATTTCGGCGATCTATGTCACATTCTACTTTAAGTCCATTCGTTTAATTTCTGTGAATATTGAACTCTTCAATTTCATCCTCCGTTGGATCTTTAATTGAAAATTGTACGCAACGATCTCATTGTCTATCAGCAATCAATTTCCATGTTTTGTATTGAAATTTTGCTCTATACGCCACTAAATGGCATATAGTGCAAAATTTCAGAATAAAATTTTGTTTTGAAGGATATAGAGCAAAATGGACACGATTTATCTCAGCCACCAGACGAGATAGCCGAAAACGGATTGCAGATTTGAAAAATTTGGGGTCTAAAACCTATGGTGGCATCCTTAACTCAAAATCGTCAAAATGGCGTATAGAGCACTTAAACTTTCGGACGACGATTTGTTGACTTCGATGAAAGGAAAAGACCTATCTGAACCTTCATGACTGTGGTGAAGTGTGAATGAAATGGCTAGTGTTGTTAGCGTTTCTTCAAAGTTTTTTCAATAATACTGTTTTTGATTAAGAGATAAAAAGCATTTCATTTTTTTTTATCTATTTGCAATTTTTAATTATACAACAGACTTTTAATTTTTGGAATATCACACGGTATTTTTAAATCATCTTATTCCAGACAGAGCAAGTAGCAAAAATAAAATACCTAATAAAATTTAAATGTGTCATTAAAATGCTAAAAATATATCGATATGCAATTTAACAAAAATGTGTTTGTTAAAACACATTTTTTTGGGTTCAATGCCAATGTGTCTCTGTGCCAATGTGCCTCTGATTAGTTAATCTATACATAAAAAAAAAAACATTTTGGTTTTACAAGTTTTTACGCAGTGTCTAGTAGTCCAAACCCTTCCTAGTTTCTCATAATTAATCTTTCAATAATATACAAAGTACTATATTCTGTTCGCGTTCACATGAAAAATATTGTTAAATTCTTTTTATCACGATCAAGTAATTTTTTATGGAAATTTTATAAAAAATTTTATCAATGCAAATACACTGTTTTTCATTGTGAAATTTTGCTAGCAACATCCCTACAAGAAATGAAATAGCGAATCATCATTTGCTTAACGCTAACGTGAAAAATATGTAGGGATATTAATCAGATTTATTTATGAGTATAAACCAAAGTATATGGGCATTTTGACGTGACGTAAAAAATTTGTAAAAAGTGTTTTAAAATATGCAAAGTAATGAAGTAGCAATATATTCAGAAAACAACAATCGACGCTAAGGATTTGCAGATATAAGCAAAAATATTCGCTGGCGTGACGTGGAAACTGAAGTGGATTTCACTTGCATTGCAAAACTGAATAAGACTGCGTATTGAGTAAGACGTTTTGTATAAAACCTTTTTTATTAAGCTTTAAACTTATATAGTTATTTTTCAAGCTATCAAATTTAAAAGTCTTTGCTCGTTTAAAAGTACATATAGTAATTTTCAGCGAAAAGTATACTTTTTTAATGTAACGGCAGATTGCAAATAAGGTTGCATTTTAGGACCATGTTGTTCAACCGTTATCCCTTTTGTTACTAAATGTAGAGCTAATTGCGCTTACACCAAAATATAAAAAAGTAAACTATACATTAGACTGGCCCACGCTTGTATGGAAAAGTAAAAGTATAGTCCAATACTTTCTCCACCAGCTTGATTTTGTTTCTTTTACTATAATATATGTATATACCAAATATTGGATCAATAGGACAATATTTAGATGCAGTTTCTTTTGGCTTATCATTATTGTACTTGTTTATGTATTGAAGATACTTTTTCACACTTTTCTTTGATCTTTACTAGAATTACATTTGTTAAAATTCAAATATATTCATCCCTCTACATAATTATTTAACTTATTTTGAATGCAGAATTACAAGAAACGAGTTTAGAAGGATTATGTTGAAATATCTGACAGTGAGTCAGATTCATCGCACGAAGAAGTTAAGGCCCCTATTACGGTTGAGTTGAGTTGTAATTTCTTAACTTTTGTATTATGGTTTAGACTTTGCTAAATTGCGGTGAATAAAAACATAACAAAAATTACAACTGATCACAACCAGTTGTCTTTATTACAACTCAACTGTAATAGGGGCCCGAAGTCTGTTGTTTAAAACGACTTTATTGGATCTATTGACCGTGTAAGTCTATCTTACCCCAAAAAATCATTTAACTATCGCAATCTCTAAATATTGACCGATTGTGCTCAAACTTGGACTGAACATTTTTAAGCCCTATTCGAATAGGATCAGCGTTGTGGAGCGTGAATATTCGAAACCTTTTGTATTTTGGGCCACCCTACTATACATATTACATATTTTGAGAAACAATTTAAATTACTTCTGTCGTTACGTTACAAAAAGTAGACTTTTCGCTGGAACTGCCCATATAGCCTTATTTTTATACCCTCCACCACAATTAGTTGTAAAAAGGGTATACTTAGTTTGTCATTCCGTGTGAAATTTTTTTAGTATTCACCTCAAACCCCACAAAGTATATATATTCTGGCTCCTTGAGTAATTCTTAGTCGATTTAGTCATGTCCGTCTGTCCGTAAGTTGAAAACGCACGCACTTTCGAAAAATTTACAAGAAATGTCAAATTGTTGCTTGTAGTTATCCTAAGCAGTTTGGGATTGAAATTCAGCAAAATCGGAGCGTGGAATCACCACCTTAAAAAATTGATAATTTTTTTATAAAAACTAACATAAATGGTGGAACAGTGCACGAATTATATAAGATGTTGCAAAAGTTCGTTTTATTTGACTGGAAATCACACTGTAAAATTTCGTGAAGATCGGTCCATAATTTACCCTAGGCCCCATATAGACCTTTCACCCGGAAAACAGTTTAGTACGCCTAAAAACATTAAAAATACTATCATAACAACATTCGGAACGTCACAGTTTTATGGGACTAGAAATGACACTGTAAAATTTCGTGAAGATCGGTCCATAATTTACCCCGGAAAACAGTTTAGTACGCCCAAAACCATAATTAATAATACTTTCATAACAAAATTTGTCACGTCACAGTTTTATAAGACAAGAAATGACACTGTGAAATTTCGTGAAGATCGGTCCATAATTTACTATATGCCCCATATAAATCCTACTCCCGGAAAACAGTTTAGTACGCCCAAAACCGTAATTAATAATGCTATCACAATAGAATTTGGTACGTCACACTTTTAAAAGGCTAGTAATGAGATTTAAGAAATATCGTCATAAGCTTTCAACGTGGACCGATTTAGTTGATTTGTTGCACATTACATCTGATCACAATAACAAGTATTTGGGCAAAAAAACTGGCGTATTGGTCAACAGGTGTGGGTAACTTTCACAAGTGATATACTGCAGGATTCACATTAAAAAATTTAATTGCTCGTAAAAACCCGAAATGAATTGATTTCGTAGAAAAAAATTATCTACAAAATAAAAAAAATATTTATTTTATTTACTCATTAGTTTTAATATTATGAATATTTTTAGCTTTAAAACCATTTATTGGCAAACTTCATATGAAATGATTTGTAAAAAGAGCCCTTATTTGAATTTAAAGTGAATTGTTTTAAACAGTGTTGTTTCTGACAAGTTCTTTTCAATATAAATATTTATTCGTTTGTTAGCGAAAAAGTAGATTGTGATAATTAATCCTGTGTGGAAGTATTAACCTGCCACAAAATAACAAAATATATGGTTAAAGTTAATGTGAATTCCGAAGTTTATCCAGGTATCAACAAATATATTTATATTAATTTCATTTCTTTAGCAAGATTTTTAGGAGATTTATTTCGGTAAACGAAATTTTTGAAAATTATCTTCGTAATTTGGTATCATTATTTAGGTTTTTCATAACTTTCTATAGGCTTCGTGTTTCGGCCAATAAAAACTTACGCAACAAAATTCTATTAAATTAACGTTTAAATTGCGACCTTTAAGGCTCAGTTAGGCGAACGTTGCTGTACCCGTAATGTACCGCACCGTACTGTAAGCACGTTGGTGCACTTATAGAACGTTTAAAAACGTGTCATATGTTTTCCCATACATTAAAAATCAAAAATGTTCAAATGGTGGCCGTTGTGCAGAAAAGGTACCACGTGATTTAAATGGTATTAAAACAGTATTTTGTGTATGTAAAAAATTTTAATAATTTAATATTTTTATTAAAGATTTACAATAAATAAATTTGTATTTTAGCATATATAAATTTTTAGCATACATATATTGTAAATGTGCATACACCAAACAAGGTTTTGATACCATTTAAAGTCTTTGATATGTTTCACATTTCTATTGTATGTGTATTAGTTTATTTTAAACATTTTAAACATCTAAACATTTGTATATTTGCAAATATGTTGTATTGTAAGTTGTTTTGTCGCAATTCCATAGATATACTGAAAAAAGTACCAACAAAAATGAGCAAAATTACCCACATTCAATATAAAATACAAGCCGCCCATCACTGTCTTACAAATGTCACGTAACAACGGCATGAAATTCTATGTTATACAGATTGGTACGTTGCAACTACGGGACATTGCATTTCGGTAAGCTTTTATATTGGTTTTCTTATAACAAAAAGCGAACAGCTGATGGATACAGTACAGATACGGTACAGCAACTTTCGCCTAACTGAGCCTTTACTTTGTAAACAATATTTACGTGGAAACACAGACGGGCAGCATCCAGTCGATAATTTTTACAAATTTTTTTAAAAATATGGAATTAATTGCAAACTTAACATCTGGCTACTCTTTTTAAATAGTAGTACAAACACTCAACATATATATAACTAACAACAGCATAACCGTTGCACAGTAAGACGAATCCCGAATCTAGCTAGAACAAATTATTTGATGGTCAGTCTATTTATATGGTTTTGGGTATACTGAAATTGAAAAAAAATAGTTAAAAAAAATTCTAGCTCAATTTTTTAAGGAAATTCGATGGGGTTTCGCTATTGCGAACTTCGGTAGTATTAATTTTTTATATAATATTAACTAATTCGCATTAGCTTCCTATGTTTAAGTTATTTTTGAATTCAGAAAATTGTGTAAAAATGTCTATCAGGGGTGTGCTGGAAATCGTAAACGTAAAACGTCAGAATTTGGAAGTTGTTTTTAATACACTTTTAATCTAATTTTTGTTATTAAATCCTGTTTAACAGAGGAATATTTTGTATTATATTTGTCATAAAAATCTTTTATTACAGAAAACTTTTTTTTTATTAAAAAACGACTTTAAAAATTCTTGAGTTTTACGTTTCCGATTTCCAGCACACCCCTGTATATCATTTAAAAAAACAGTAAAGTTATACGAAATCAAGTCATAGTAATAAAAATACAACAATAATTACAAATCATATGTTTTTATGACTCTTTTGCACATATTTACATACAAAAACAATTTATATAAAAAGTTAAGCACCCATATCGTGAATATAAAGTAAACAATTTTTTCCCTCGAAATTTTGCTTTTCCCATACATTTTTTAGTGAAAAGGTAAAAAATTTCGAGGGAAATTTTATCCACGATAGGCGTGATAACAAAATCCGAAAACTATAACTATAGAAAACGATAAGAGTTAACTTAAAAAGAGTTGTAAGAAACAAGCTGGAAATAAAAAATATTAAATAGGTAGATGATAAACTTGTTGTTTATACATGTACATACATACATTTGTATATTTCTTTTATTTCTCCTAGCATTTATTCTCCACACAATTGAAGAGAATAATATTTGTTAACATTCATGTTTACATTTAGGCACAGTGACGCAAAATGTGTCACTTTTAAATATTTGTGGAGAATGTGGTACTTGCTAATCGATTTTAACAATTTCAGGTAAACATTCAACTTAAGGTAGAATTAGTTTGTACGTTCTGGGGCTATACTTTATTGCGATGCGAATGCAATAAGATACGAAAGCTAAATGCGATAAGAGGCCAATTTGGTACTCTATCGCTTTCGAAACCCTTTTCGCAAAATATGTTGAAAACGAAGTAACACTGACAATAAAAATTAAATATGTTGCAGAAAGACAGTAGTATTAAAAAAAAAAAAATAATAAAAAGGAAAATTATGTGATGATTTGCGAAAAGATGATTAGCGAAAAGAAAGAACAATGCGAAAGACAAATGCGATGCTGTTATAAAGCAGATGGTTTGTTTTCATTCAATTGAAAACATGGTATAATCATCAAAAAAAGCAAAATATTTTTCTTTAATTTTTCACGGCTTTTTATTGTTGTTTTTTAATAGGAACTGTCAAATGTACATATACTTTATAATAACATAAACAATATTTGACAGTTTCTATAACAAAACAGCAATTAAAAGTTCTGTTGTTTTTTTTTATATTTGTTACAGCTTCGAGCGTACCTGGTAGATAATTATACCATGACTGAAAGTCTGTATGTTTTCCCTTTTTCATTCTGTTCTGTTGCGGACAAATTTGTTCAAAATAGAATTCAACGTTTAGTGACAGTAGAAAGTGCGTATTTATTAGTTTTTTGTGGAATGAAAACATTAACATTTTTTGTTAAAAGCTAAAAAAATTTTATTTTATTTAAAGTTTTTTTTTTAAAGTAAAGTATTTTTAACACAAAATTTTCAAAAGTAAAAACTATTGAGACCTTTTCTACTTTAAACCATTCAGTACATTTTTTGATGTAATTTTCACATTTTCGTAGACTACTTTTATTTACAACATTGTTTTGTTTGTTAGAGCCAAATAAACCACACAAGCGATTTGATCAAAAATATGAAAAACGTATGATAATTGGCAACTTTAGTATTCTGCGTTCCGTTTGATTTTTTTCCTTCCGATTGTATGTATTCTGCATTACGATTGTAGCTACGTTTTATCATGTTGTTTATTTACTAACGGAAAGTTCACGACTTGTTGTTTATTTATATATATGTATGTATACAATAATAAATGTTTTTTTTATTACGCGTTAATTATTTTTGTACCTAAACTTAAAAAATTTATTTAATTTATTGCAGGTCAAAAACAACGATACCTGAAGTATAAATAATTACAATATAACTGCCGTATTCATAAAAATATTTTTAATTTAATAAAGGTTTACAAAACAATTTTTTTTTTTATTAAAATTTTAACAAACGTTTGATTAAGTTAATAATCGTTTATGAATACGGTGGTAAATATTTAAATTTTGTTTATTTAATTTTTTATATTTATTTTTCACGTTTTTTTACACTATATTTAACTTTTTCTTAAAATGTTTACAAAATTGTTTAATTTTTCTGTTCCGATTTCATACGTTTCATAACAAAACTGCAAATCTTGTCTTCTTTTTGTTTCGATTCAGTTTTTTGTTTGGATATTTTTTGATTGATGCGTAATAAAATTATCATTTGGCCACCGATTTTCATGATTTATGGCTTTCTGATAAATTGTCAAAAATGTAAATCTTTTGCATTTATAACTTTTGTTTATGAATTTTTGATAACAAACCATTAAACTCGCCACTCTTTTCTGAATATTTCCGGAATTGTGGAAAATATAAAAATAAAAACTATTTTTCAAATGACTTAATTTCAAACGTAGGGAATTTTCAAAATATTATCTCATTTTCAATATGTCTTAAAATGCGTAAATCTTCGTATTATTTTCATTTAAAAACTTAAATTTTTCATATATAGAATTAAAGTACTATAAATCCTAACCGCCTGACAATCTTCAACAATTGCAAAAACCATGTACCCAAATATTCGTCGCTCCCTAATATATTATTAGGGGGCTACGAATATTTGCGTTCGCATTTGCGAACTATTCTCTTTATTTTGCTATTTGCATTCAAACTCACATTCGCGAATATTTAATGAATGAAATTGCTACATTGAAATTGTAAAAAAAACAAACACACCTTTTAAACTAAGGGGAATAAAACAATATAATTTCAAATTTGTAATAAATGTTTAATGAAAACACTTAAGGACAAGGAAGGATATATTTTTGAAAGGAATTTTTTTTTAATATTTTTTTGTTCAGAGAAACTGAAGAGAAGATTTTTTTTAAAATTTTATAGAACCTTCCCTTTTTTTGGTACAAAGTTTGCCAAAAATTATTAGATATTTATGTACCTATACTAAAAAAAAATTATTTTAAATAAGTATTCTTGAAAAATATCAAGCTCTTTAAAAAGGACAAAATATGAGGAAATAAAAAATCAAATACGAATTTTGACTGTGTTTTGTCTCTAGATCAAAGGAAGTGAGCGTGTACAAAATTTTGTGGTTGTAGGGAAAAAAGGATTTTTTTCTTAGGCACGTAGGGATTTTTTTTAATTTCTCCTGAGTTTGATTTAGTGAACTCCTTATAATTTCTGAAGCCATTGACTTAGGTTATTACCGACTTAGGTTTATTGCCGTTAGATTTGAATATTTTTAGAAAAATATTAATTTTGAGTTAATATCCTCTTTGTGATCTTGTTCAACTACAGTAATATTCATACCTACCCGCTATAAAAATATCGTGCTATTTTGTCTATTTTTCCTACTGGTAATTTTTCCAACTACCCCAGCGGGGAAAAGAAGGAGTACGGATGCCTTCTAGAAGACTCTGTACTCCTTTTTTGGATAAACAAAGCCTGCTCGCTCCATTCCATATTCATATCTTTTTTACACACGTTGTCATTGCGGAGTAGGCGTTCCACTCTCGCTTCTTTAGCTGGTACATAAGAATGGTAACGGGATCAAAAAAATTTATTATTTTGCTTTTGCTTGTGAAAAAAAAAACAATACAAAAATGTTACGCCTTCTCTACTCCCTTCTCATAGAAGCGAGTGTGGAAGGTGTATCTTATCTTTTATACCAAAGAGCCGTGGTGAATGAGAACCTAAAGGTGGAAAATGGTACTTTTTTGTTGAAACCTAGAACCATAAACTTTGGCCTATAAATATGAAGACGCAGGTTTTTTGCTAGTTCTTTATAAAAGATAATAAATAGTAAAAGGCAAAGTGCAAAGAGTGTCAAATTTAATTAATTTTTTTATGGCATCATCAACGTGAAACAAAAAATGTATTCATTAACTAGGAAATAAATACATATACATACATAGTATGTATATAGAAATTTGTCAATTCAGCAAGTAAAGGGTGTTTTTTTAATAGAGTGACACAAGTTTAAATCATAATAAAACAAGGAACTATATTTTTAATATCAATTAAACGGGCTTTATTGGAAAAAATATTTTATGAAATTAATGTTTAAATGTGGCCGACACGGCTGGCGCGTATAAAGGTAGAAGTACATAACACGCGTTAGTGCGCGCGCGCTCTGTCGTCTTCTGTCAAAAAAAGTTAAGCTAGTGTGTTTTCATAGAACAAGCTACATGCAAAATATTTTGACGCGTTTGCGGCAGAAAGTTGGTTAACTTTGAACTTTTTAACGCGTTGTGTGTTTTTGACAAGTAATCAGCTGACAATAAAAATAATAATTTAACAAATTTGTGAATCATGAAAGAAAAACTTATTGAAGAGCTTAAAAAACATACAATATTTATAAAAAAGGAATAAATTTAATAAAATAACAAAATCTTGATATACTTTCGAATCCGTTTTTAATGCACAAATAAGTAAACAAATAAAAAACAGCTGACAGGAATGGCTTTTGTAACGCGTGTTGTGTAACTTGCAGTTTTTGACGCGCTAAAGTTTATAAACGCACGATACTTGTCGACGAAATAACGCGTGTTATGTACTTCCACCTTAAGGCGCAATCTGGAACACCAATTTTCAACAACTTTTCGCATTCTGACAACATCATTTTTGAAGAAATATGGGCCAATGACTCCGCCAGCCCATAAAGTGCACCAAACAGTAATTTTCTGAGGATGTAATGGTGTTTCGACAAAAGCTTGTGGATTCTCCTCACTCAAAATGCAAAAATTCTGCTTATTTGCGTACTCGTTCAACCAGAAATGGGGGTCATCAGAAAATAAAATTTTGAATGGAAATTCAAAATCAATTTGTGCTTCAGCCCATTCGACGAATTACATATATTGATTGAAAATTTCAACAATTTTCCGCGTTGCTCTGGTTAAGTCGATTCATAATGAAATTTTAAAGCAAACTAAGCAAAAAGCAACTATCAGCTATTAAATGGGTGCTCAAATAAAGCAATGATGCCCACTCAAAGTTGTGAAACTCTAAAAAAAAACACCATTTAGAGCAGACTTTCATATTTTTTTATTTTTTTATATTATTGATTTACTAACAGTTAGAATTACAGTTACAAATTAAATTCATCCCCAATTTACCGAGCAAAAGTAACTAATAAGACCTTCAACCCAATGTAGTGAAACTGACCAGATTTCAATATGACTTTATTCGTATTAAGAAAATACTAGATGACCCGTGCGAATATTTCGCACCGTTAGTTGTTATTTTTGTAACATAAAATGAAAATAATTAATGGAAATTTTAGTAACTTCAATACATTTAAAAATATAATTTTTATCAATGAAAATATTAATTTTTCTATTTCTAATTATTTTTCGTTATTAGTGTTAGAAATAAGCTTTAAAATGAGATATCATTCATTAAATTTGATGCGGTGGTATGGGAGATATTTGCAACCGACAAAAAAGTGCTTTAGAAATAATTAAGAAAATATTACAATTCATTTACATATTTGCCCTTGCAGAGCCATAGTGGCTTGTCAGCTGGTAAATTAAAATTAAATTTAAAGTATAAATAAGGCCGTAAGTGTTTATAATATGTTTATAATATATATTTATATGTATGCTTTCAACAGCTCTGTTACTGCCAGTAGTATAGGGTCTATAATCAATATTGTGGAAGTTACAAAAGGAATGGCGCAAGTATTAATTTGTAGTAATAGTAGCAAAAAATAAGTTGATTCCAGTAACAGAGTTGTTGAAAGCTGGAAAAGATTGCAATCGATTTAATTGCAATCACTAAATTCTTAAATGATTATATTATTATATTATTTCGTTGGACTTTCACTATAGTTGTGATTTCAGAGGAATTGATTGAAATCGCATGATTTCAATTAAGATTTGATTGCAATTAAATTGATTGCATTCATTTATTTCGAAAAATAATGATTTTCCACGGATTGCAATCACAAAGTATTGCAATTTTGACAAAATATCATTTTGAAATCTGAAATCATTTTGAAATGAAAACTAAGATTAGTTTGTAGAAATCATTTTGATTTCAATTCCAGTTTGTTTACAGTATTTTAAAGCTTTGTTTGATACTTAGAAAACGTGTTTGATAACATAGAAGCAAGAAATAATTTATTTTTATATAACCCAGATTTTAAATACTCACCCAGTATTTACTTATTTCTCTCTGTAAAAATTAAATCTTAAAATAAGAAAACACGTGATTTTTTATTGCAGTTTTGTTATTGAATAAATGTTAATGCCTTTCAACACAGTTACTATCAATCTACTAATTTAATTGTTATGACGCAAATTTCTTAATTAATTATTTTCCTATTAAATGTAATTGTTAACTTACTCACTTAGTATGTACCCAATTTTCTATTGTATGGCTTATCAATTTGTACTCGATTATTGTCTATTGAAATAATAATTTTGTTACAGAAGTAAGAAAACACACCCCTTAGCATGAATTAGTTCCATTGCTTCAAATATTATTACTACGAAAGAAATAAAATTGATAGATGATGTCCCATCTAAAGGGACATGGGTATACATGTATATATGTATCTGTGGCTTGGTGCTAAAAGGGCCAATGTCAAAATATTTACTTTTGAGAAAATTTAAATTAAATTGGTTTTACAGAAGAGTTCTTATTGAAATTTGCTAGCAAACCCCTTATGAAAAAAAAGATGTTAAGAGAAAACACCTAATGCAACGATTAACTCAAAACAGAAAAATATTGACATTGGCCCTTTTAGCACCAAGCCCGGATATGTGTATCGTCGGTTGATTATTTAATTGTCGTATGTGGATACAAATAACATACGACAATTAAATAATCAACCGACGATATATATCAGCCATGTTCTGACTATCGCGCGATTTGAAATCTCAAAACGCCATATTTATTTTATGGTGTTCTGAAACTGGTGCGTATTGCTTGCGACCTGCCATAGTTTTTTAAAGTTCTCTTGAGCATACTTTTGCGATTTGAAGTCACCAAACTTCTAGCGATTGCGATTTACAGTACACGTATTATGCAATTTCAAGTCAAGATCGCAAATGTTTAGTGTTTTGCGATTGTCAGAACATACCCGTATATAAGTATATGTATTAAAGACCTGCAAATGTTGAACTATAAATCATGTTAACATGGCCACATAATGTTATTGACAATTCATGTTATGCCGCTCATACATGTTTGACAATAACATAATAAGACACTGTCGAATTAGAATTAAATGAAAACAAAACAATGCATAATTTTAACAGTGACTTTACAGACATCAACATGGGAAATTAACATGTCAACATTAATTTTAACTTGCGACACATGCGACATATGCAGCATACGTTGTTAATGATTACAATGCATCATTTGAATGGCTTATTATAAAGGGTGGTTAAATTTCAAGGGCCGATGTTGATTTTGAATAAAACACAAACTATTTAGGAAATTATTGTAATTTTATTTTATTATGATATATTGGTATTACTCAATTATGTATGGAACAAAATATCGGCCAAATGGGCGCCGCGACCACGGCGGCACACCTTCATCCGATGGTCCAAATTTTCGATGACCCTGAGGCATAATGGAGGTTCTATGCCGTTAATGTGCCGAATTATCTCATCCTTTAGCTCTTGAATTGTTGCTGGCTTATCGACGTACACCTTTTCTTTCAAATAACCCCAAAGAAAAAAGTCCAACGGTGTTAAATCACATGATCTTGGCGGCCAATTGACATCGCCATTACGTGAGATAACACGGCCATTAAATTTGTTGCGCAAAAGAGCCATTGTTTCGTTAGCTGTGTGGCAAGTGGCTCCGTCCTGCTGAAACCACATATCGTCCACATCCATATCTTCCGATTCGGGCCATAAAAACTTCGTTATCATCTCACGATAGCGAACACCATTCACAGTAACTGCCTGACCGGCCTCATTTTGGAAAAAATACGGCCCGATGATGCCGCCAGCCCATAATCCGCACCAAACAGTCACTCTTTGTGGGTGCATTGGTTTTTCGACAATCACTCTTGGATTCTCATTCGCCCAAATGCGGCAATTCTGTTTATTGACGAATCCACTGAGGTGAAAATGTGCCTCAGCACTGAAGATGATTTTCTTCGAAAATTGATCATCAACTGTTGCCATTTCTTGCCACCATTCTGCCCATTCACGACGTTTGGAATGGTCAAGAGGCTTTAGTTCTTGAGCCAATTGCACCTTGTAAGCGTGTAAATGCAAGTCTTTATGCATAATGTTCATCAACGACGAGCGTGAGAGGTGCAATTGTTGGGCACAACGACGAGTTGAGGTGGACGGCTCTTCAGCCACACTATCGCGAACAGCTGCAATATTTTCTGCAGTACGAGCTGTACGAGCATGCACTGGTGTTCTCACATCTTCTACAGACCCGGTTTGCTCGAATTTTTCCACGATTTTTGCGATTGTACGCACATTTGGACGATCCAATTGACCAAAAAAATCACGAAGTGCACGATATGCATTTTGATTTGAACGCCCATTTTCATAATAAGTCTGGATAACTTTAACACGTTGTTGGATTGTGTATCTCTCCATGGTTCAAACTGAGTAAGTCTGAAATAGAGAAATGTCAAATAAAATTCGGAAAAAAACTTGGCGTTTAGGTGTGGTTCACATTCAACATCGGCCCTTACAATTTATAAAATATAACTAAAAATAAAATATGAAAACTTATTAATTATGATTTTTATTAATTTTAAGGATTTTGCTTGAAGATTTTAGAAAAAAAATATTCAGGTGTGTGATGAAAAACGATCGTTTTCAAAATTATCGTCTTTAGCAGGTGTGATGAATTTCGACCGATTTTAAAATACATTTCTACAGTAAAGTCTTAATTGTTTGTTCAAAATACAGTTCACTCTACATATATAATAAAGAATTTAAAAGAATATATAGGTACAGGAAGACAGAGGCAAATGTATTAGAAATCAACTTTTAAAGATACTGAAAACGATATTATCGTTTTCAAATCGTATTGTTTTCAAAATCGTTTCCCATCACATACCTGATTAAAATAAACCTTTTTATGTAGAAAGGGTCACAATGGTAACTGACAGAGGATCAAATATGAAAGCAGCGTTTAATTTTAATGAAAATATGTTATGCATTAACCACCTTATAAATAATGTCCTTGAAAAAGCAATATCTGATACAGCTGAAGTGAACACAACTGTAGGATCTTGCACCAAGCTTGTAAAATATTTAAAGAAGTCAGGGGTGAATAGTTATTTAAACACCACATTAAAAAGTTATACTCCAACACGATGAAACACTGTTTTCGATTTATTAAAATCAATACAGTTTAACTGGGTCCATATAACCCAGATAATTTCAGAAAAGCAGGAGACTGCTAGATTGACAAATCTAAATATGTATATCTAATATAAATGATATAATTGAGATTCTTTTTTTTTTTTTTTTTTTTTATGGCCATTACCTTTTATTTTTTTTTTTTTTTTTTTTTTTAAATATCCTAAGCTAGTCCCGCGAAGCTTTTCGCTTGTCTGCAGGAAAGAAACCAGAGTCTCTGGTGGGAATCGAACCCACAACCCCGGTGCTGATAGACTAGCTTACTACCAGCTGGCCTACCGGGGCACTCTTAAACCTTTTGAGAAAGTCTCGAAGCTTTTGGAAAGAGACAAATATCCTACAATTCATTACGTTTATCCTCAAATAAGAAAACTTAAAAAAGTAGTTATAGTTAACGAACAAAATGATTCACAAACTATTAAAACATTCAAGGAGAAAATTTCGCTTTATATAAAATCTGCGATTGATGCTAACATTAAGGATTTTCATAAAATTTTACTCTTTTTATTTCCACCGGCGAACAAGCTGCAACATTTTTCGGAGAGTGAGAAAAGAAGCATTCATGAACAATGCATAAAAATGTTAGAAACAAACAAAAACGTATTGAATGTCGCAGACACTACAATGGAATCAGTAGATTCTGAACATGATATTTTTAATGATTTTGTGCAGGCTGTTTTTCCACCCGAATACGATGACCAAGTGCACAATGAAATCTTGAGATATAAGAGCCAGACAATTTTATTTTATATTTAAAATAAAAGTTTTTTTCTATTGGAACAATTGTTGGTCGATTATTTAATTTAGAATCTTTATTTAAGAATTAATTAATATTTTTAGTACAAGACAGGCAGGTTCAAACAGTATTAAAAACATGCTGCAGGTTAAACATTTAAAAATACATGTTATTGAAATAACAGCCTACAACAGCTTAACTAAATTGCAAAGACATGCAAAGACAGTAAGGGAAATCACGATGTGTAATGCAAAGTGTGCAAACGATTTGCATCGCGTGCAAAAATACACACATTTGCACAACACAACAACAAAATGTACGTATTTGCAATTTGCTCTTTTTTACTTCGTTTGCACTCAAAAACCACGAGCAAAATTAGTAGTGCATATTTGCTATGTTGCAAACAAATGTAAAACAAAAATATTTAACATATTAAGCGCCATATTTGTTCGAAGAATACTTATAAATTCAACATTTTCGTGGATTTAAACATAAAATAGAGAATTAAATTTCAATCATTAAAAAAGAAAAAATTCATTTTAATATGCTTGTGTATAATTGTAAACAAATGCAGATTTTTAACAGTGCTGCCAGAAGTTTTTTGTGCTGCCAGAATAAATTTTTAGAAAAATAACACATTTGCACAAAAAATAAAAGTAGTATGGTCACGATCAATCATAATATGCACTGCAAATTTACAAATAGCAAATGTGCACAAAGACCATCGTGATTACCCTTAGTATGTTAATGTAGACATAACATGGCATAACAACTTGTCTGAGTTAACATAACATGTCAATGCATTAAAATATGGAGAACGACATTTTTACATAAAATGTTGAATTGTGCAGTACTTTAATATGCATGTGTGTATACATGTACCCTGCAAATAAAATTGGACCACCTGATCCATTTTGATAAAATGGACTACTCCATGGACTGGTCCGATGTAATGCAAGCATGGACCATGTCATTGTTAAAAACTGTTTGTAGTGAGACGACATGTCTTCGTTTCTTAACGAAGTGCTTTCGTTTTTAAACGACTAACAACCTGTTCATGGATTTCGAACGTCATCGTTCGCATAGAAAATAACATTAAAAACAAAAACAAACTTCGAACAATGTTCAATTTTTGTTTTTGTTTTAAATGTTATTTTCTATGCGAACGATGACGTTCGATATCGTTAAACAGGCAGTAAAACTATACCATGGAGTAGTTTTAAAACTACTCCTAAGTAGTCCAAAGATGGGTTATATGGTCCTCCCCTAGGACATCGTAATTTTAAATAGGCCATGTTTTTTCCATACGTTTGGGTTACTTTTGGACTAGTCCTGGTCCCTTGTGGGCTACTCTTTACACGCGTGTTTGGACTGGTCCTATTATTTGCAGGGTATTCACCATACGTAGGTATGTTTTCTGTTATAAATATCTATATGTATGCCCAATTCAATTTCACTACCTACATTTAATTTTTATTCGAAAATTGTACGACAAAGCAGGTTGTGGTTACTTTAAACTCTAAAATTTTATAGATTAGCAAAAATAAAGTATAAAGCAATTATATACGATGTGTGTAATACATAGTAACCTGGATCAATCTTTTAGTATACCAATCGACACAGAATCGCTTTTTAAAGTGATCTAACGATGTCAATCCGTCCGTCTGCTGGTTCATGTTAACCTTGTGCGCAAACTCCAAGTTACGATCTTGTAGATAATTTGATCAAAATTTTTAAAAACAATTAAATTGTACTAAGGACGAAGTCTACGTAAATGGTAAGATTCGAATTCGCCCCAAAAATATTTTACTGCTAAATAAATTCTTTAAGCATCGGTTCACATTTGCCCAAAGCTTCCATATATAAATAGATTTAACTACCTTTTAAATGTTAACATTCAGGCCTGTTCTGCAAATCACTTTTACTCAAATCACGTGATTTCAAATCACATGGGCCTTCTAAAATCACATGTGTGATATTTGAGTGTCCCGTTTTTGTGTCTTTTGGTGAGATCTTCAATTGCCGGAAGCACACCGGGAAACACAAAAACGGTATGACTTTCAGAACACAACAAAATCACACGTGTGATTTCAAAAGCATGTGATTTAAAGTCACGTGATTTTCAGAACAGGCCCGATTAAAAAACCATTTAGCGACTGTCCCTAAAATCCCTGCCAAAACAATTATTTCGGGGACAAAGGTAGTTACAGTTGTTTCCGGTTAATTGAGACCCGCTTAATTGAGTTTCCCATTTTATTGCACTAAAAATCATGGAACAAAATCATTCAGCATAACTCTCTATGTAAAACTACCCGTTAATTATCTTTACAATAAGACCGCATTCCGAAAAACAAGAGCAAATGTTTCGGTTAATTGTTTCCGTCTATTTAATGTGTTTTTGCTCCACAAGCGTAAAAAAAATTATGTTGCGCCAGGAATGACATGTTTCATGTTTCTGTTATATAAAAAATTAAATAAATGAGTTTTATTTTCTATCTACAAATGGGTGTTTCGCTTTATTGCACATATTGCTCAATTAAGCGATTTTCGATTTAATTGCGTCGGGGATTCAATTAACCGAATACTACTTAATTGAGTTCCCGTTTAATTGCGTCAAATGTTGTGCATTTTTAGAAACTCAATTAAGCGGAAATAACTATTTGCCTATAACAACATCATGTCTGAACCGATTTTGGTAATTTACACTACTAGTTTTTCAATCAACCCTATAATAGTGAATTAAAAGTGAACAGTTTTTTTTCGAAATTTCGCTTTTCCCCATAAATTTTAAACGAAAAAGGGAAAAGCAAAGATTTATGAATAAAAATGAGAGGCAATTGTGTTTTTTGCTCATATTTGTGGACCGATCTAGTGTAATTTCGGAAGCAAACTGCTCCAGACTATATGCGATATTAATTTATAACAACCTAGTTCCCATCATATTTAATTCAAAAAACACTTATACGATAGTTTAAAAAAGTGACATTTTATTTAACTTTGTTTACACGAAACAATTAAAATCTAGTCTTACCTCGTATGACGGCCATAATTCAAACGACTCTTCGATTGGTTGTGATATATTTTGTTTAATTACATCATAATCAATCAAGAATTAAGTCCTTAAAATTCGTTTTCATATCAAATAAAAATAAAATTATGTATATGAAAAACTATATGTATTTAAATATGAGTTCATATTTAAAAAGAATTAGTAAAATTGGTCATTTAAGAAAAATATTAAAGAAAAAACTTTACAATCCAGTCCGTTTGGCAACCCTAGATATAGGGTATCATATGGTCTATACTATACTTTCTTGTTATTTATTTAATAGTTTCAAAAAATCAATGCATTTCTTAAACAAAAATTTCTTTTTAAATAAAAGTTCGTACATAAAAAAATTTGCGCATTAATAATAATTGACCGGTTTCATTGTTTTTTTTAAAGAAATACTCAATTCATTAAAATTATCTTACTACGTTGTAAACTGGAAAAAAAATATTAGATATGTTCATTTAAAGGGCACTCCATACATAGATAGCTTTGTTTCAATAGAAATTATACGTTTTCACGTTCAATCTGCCTTCACTTCATGTTATCAATGTACAGTGTGGCTCGAAATGAGCTATATAGTTTGATTTCTTATAACATTTTTAATTATTAATTAGTATTGTGGTTATTTTGTTGAACTATTTATGGTTTTTAATCCAAATTTTTAATATTTTTAATTAGGCTTAAGTTCATCAAATTTAATTTTCATTAAATTATTTTTATGAAGAAAGGAATTTTACAATGAAGACTATGAAATTTTATTTGTGATTTTCCATTAGGTTTGATTCCCTGAGATCGAAGGTTTTGGACACAGTGGCCATATCCCTCACACAGCACTTTCATGAGAATTTCACTCTAAGTCAAATTTTCAAAAATGTATAAAAATTTTCACAAAAACAATTTGGATAAAGTGCTTATAGGTTATTGTAGCCCTGACCATAGTCTTCATTTTCCATTAGGTTTGATTCCCTGAGATCGAAGGGCTTGGACACAGAGGCCATATCCCTCACACAGCACTTTCATGAGAATTTCACTCTAAGTCAAATTTTCAAAAATGTATAAAAATTTTCACAAATACAATTTGGATAAAGTGCTTATAGGTTATTGTAGCCCTGTCCATAGTCTTCATTTTCCATTAGGTTTGATTCCCTGAGATCGAAGGGTTTGGACACAGTGGCCATATCCCTCACACATCACTTTCATGAGCATTTCGTAATTTTTCAAAAATCATAAATTTTAATATAAAAAGACTACCTAAATATCTAATTAGTTTTAAATATTAAATAAAACTTATTAATTTTTCATAAAAAACTGTAAAATTTCGTATACATAGTCGTATTTTCTTTATAATACGCATGCGATATTTTTTAAAAACGAATTTAACTTTTCATATTTATATTCACACCCGTATATTCTAACACTTTTTTGTTAAAAATGTGTAAATGTTCAAAAAAGTTGCTAGTTCAGATAAACTAACGATAATTGTTATCAGGGCTGTGGAGTCGTCAAGAAAAAGTGATAACTTCGACTCCATCCGCTGAAATTTTTTAAGTACGACTCCGACTCCAACTTCGACTCCAACTTCGACTCCAACTCCGGCACCTACTCTAATCTTGATGCTAAATGTATATGAGACTGGTCCTTATTTGACCTTAAACCTTTTTTTCTCATTTTGGGAAAATGCAATAAACATTAGCGCCCGAATAAATTCAGCAAATTAGTTGAACTTTTTGATTCTGAAAAGTTATGCTATTTAACATTTAATAACACTACGTGACAGTTTTTTGACCAAATGTATTGACACCTTTATGTAAAATTGTAAAAAGTAGAACAGTTTTCGAGATATTCCAAAATATCCTTTATTTGTGTTTTGAAAAAAGATGTTGTGGCTTACATGCAAATATGTATCATCAAAAATACTAAGCGTACTATGTATTTATTTATTTTTAGTGAAAGGGGATAAAATTACTAAAACAACCATGGATCGCTTGTGAAGAATAGTCAAGAAATTACAGAGGTACAGTCGACAAAATTTCAAACTTCATGAAAAATTTTATGATTCTTTGCAATTTTGCTCTTTTGAAAATATTTTATTTACAGCAAACAATACATTTTTTTAAGTTTTGTCACTTACGACGTTAGTATACTTCAAAACGAACATTTTGTGCCCAATATGATCCAGATCGTTGCAAAAATGAAAAAGTTACAGAAGATTAATTGAATTAACCCACTTTTCGATTTGTATCAAATAATTATACAAAACTAAATTATTAGTTACAATAAATATTAAAAATAGCTTAAAACTAATGAATTGCTATGTGGGTTAATTTACTAAATCTTCTGTAGCTTTGTGATTTTTGTACCAATCGATGTCTTGTTGGGCGCAAAATTGTTTTTAAATGTATGGAGTAAAAAAAATAACTTGAAAAGAGCAAAATTGCAAAAAATCATAAAATTTTTCATAAAGTTTAAAATTATGTCAACTGTAAGTCTGAGTTCATACGGCTCATGTCTTATTGACAAGATTCTTCCTTTTTCTTCTTTGAACATGAACTGGCGTTCAAATGATTCATGTCATGTTGACGACATGTGCTTTTTTGATAGTGAAAACAATAACAAAATTAAACAACGAATGAAAAAGCAAAACGTAAAGACAGTACATGCATCTGTGTACTCGTTTCTTTTCCCCTCGTCCCTCTCGCCTATAAAGTAGCAATCTTGTCAATAAGACATGAGCCGCATGAACTCAGACTTACTCTGTAATTTTTTGACTAATCTTCACAAACGACCCATGGTTTTTTAGTAATGTAATTATCTTTCACTAAAAAAAAATAAATACATATGTACATAATTCGTTTAAAATTTTTGCATTTAAGTCACATCATCTTTTTTAAAAACACATATGTGACAGTTTCAGTTAAAAGGGACCTATGGATGAAAAAATCGATTTTTACTTTTTTGGTGATTCTTTAAATAAACAGTACGCTCTTTCTAATGCAGTAAACTGCATTACTTTTGTCATAAGCAAGCTTTAAAATACACCTTTGATAAGAAAAAAAAATTTACTTGTTAACTTCAAATCGTTTTTCTCAAAAGCCCATTTTTTGGCCATAGGTCCCTTTTAACTAAACTGTCACATATAATGGTTATTTTGGAATATCTCGACTGTTCTACTTTTGAGCATAAAATTTTTCATAAAAACTTTAAAATTTCGCATGCGATATTTGTTTAATATATTTTGTATCGCATGCGACATTTTTAAGAAATGAATTTAACTTTTCATATCATCTTTACACACGTATATATTTTTCTAAATAAACTACATAAAAATTGTAATCAATGTGTTTTGAAGATTTTTAAAATCTTGAAGCAGATAAAATACAGTTTTTTTGCTAATTTTACTTGTAAAAGTTCTGGCAACACTGGTACTGACCCCTTTATTTAAGGCTACCAGATTTTGAGGCTAAAAGTAGAGGACATAAAGAAAAAAAAGTAACACAATTATTTGACTTCAAAATTTTTTACATATGTATTTTGCAGAAAAATTTACGTTTACATATTTATATATATGTATGTAAAGTAATTTAAAAAAAATGCATAGGTATATAAAAATTAACATTTACTTATAAATAAGTAAAAATGGTTAAAACAAATAACAAAACTTCGAAAATTCAATTGACTAACTTATTCAAAATTTTATACTGCGAGTGTATGTGAGTTCAGTAGTATAAACAGAACAAGCATGTCACAAAATTTTCCATACGATTTGGCAAAAAAAAACGGTAACCGCCTTGAAATAAATATTATTTTAATTAATAAAATTTAAAACAAATATTTATATGCTTTTAAAAATAAAGATGACAAAGATGACGGATTAAGAGAAATGATGATAAAAATAGGACACAAATTTTATAGATGACAGCCAGTTAAAAAAGATAATTGTCCTCTCAAGAGTACGTATGATCACCTTACTTTATTGTGGTTAGCAAGGCGAATTCACATAATGTGGCCGCGTCGGCGAATTCATAGAAAAATACTATTCGCATCAAGGCGAATTCAAAAACTCAACTCAACTCGTCAGCCGTTCATCAGCTGTATCCACGGCGAATAAAAAAATAATAGGGAAACGTCAAAATATAATTTTGTTTATGTTTTGCGCCAAAATAACCGAAAAAATTTCTTAGAAAAACTGCGAATAATTAAAGTGAATTTAATAATCTCTTTTATAACCCCAAAAAAATTTTTTTTTGTTTTTCAATCAATTTTTGCCTTGTCAGCATTTTTGACAACCGCCTATTAAATTGCAAAAAAGTACATGGGGTTTTTTGTAGTTGTAGAGTTGCACTTACCTTGTTGAATTCGCCTTGATTCGCGTGGTAAAATTTTTCTAATCTGTCAAAACCATCTAACTAAAACGCAAAGGAGTTTTAAAAAAGCATACAGGCATGTTCTGTAAATCACAAGATTTCAAATCACTTGTGATTTTGAAATCACAATTGTGATTAATGGGTGTTTTGAAAACCACAAAAGCTATAACTTAGTTAAAAATGGTGGAAACAACTAAGCAAGTTATTTTAAATCGGCGGCCACTTAGCTGACTGGTTTAAAATCACAATTATGAAAAAAGCTTTTTGTCCAGAACACCTTTTTTGTGATTTCAAATCACTTTCACAAAAAGTGATTTTCAGAATATGCCTGATAGTAACAATCACTGTTGCCAATTTTACGGTTTTACCGCGATTCTAGCGGGTTTTATGTGCCCATTGCGGCAAAATTTCCGTTTCGACGGTTAGCGGGAAATCTAGCGGTTTTTTTAATATCAATAGAATATAAAACTTTTGTTCAGGTATTTGAAAATTTAAAATATTTTAATAAAACAAGAGATTTATTTTATTTATTTATTTTTTTAATTAACATTATAAATAAAGTAAGAAGAAAAAAACATTTTTTTTTTCCAAATTGAAATCGCTTCCGCTATAAAAAGATTTTACAACATTTTTTTTATTACTATTAGGATTAACTGGAATTCTGTCAAATTATGTTCAGTTAACAAAAATAATTTGTAGTTTTATAGTTGACTAGATGACCCGTGCGAATATTTCGCACCGTAATTTTTATCAATGAAAATATTAATTTTTCAATTTATAATTATTTTTCGTCATTAGTGTTAGAAATAAGCTTTAAAATGAGTTATAATTCATTAAATTTGATGCGGTGGTATGGGAGATATTTGCAACCGACAAAAAAAAGTGCTTTAGAAATAATATATACTAGATGACCCGTGCGAATATTTCGCACCGTTAGTTGTCATTTTTGTAACATGAAATGAAAATAATTAATAGAAATTTTAGTAACTTCAATACATTTTAAAATATAATTTTTATCAATGAAAGTATTAATTTTTCAATTTCTAATTATTTTTCGTCATTAGTGTTAGAAATAAGCTTTAAAATGAGATATCATTCATTAAATTTGATGCGGTGGAATGGGAGATATTTGCAACCGACAAAAAAAAGTGCTTTAGAAATAATATATACTAGATGACCCGTGCGACTATTTCGCACCGTAATTTTTATCAATGAAAATATTAATTTTTCAATTTCTAATTATTTTTCGTCATTAGTGTTAGAAATAAGCTTTAAAATGAGATATCATTCATTAAATTTGATGCGGTGGTATGGGAGATATTTGCAACCGACAAAAAAAGTGCTTTAGAATATAATATATATGATGATTATGCTAATTACACTGGTCGGAAATATAAAAAAAGGCGGGAGCAAGAACCTTCGTATGTGATTTTAATTGACTTTAGCGTGCTGGATACAAATCTGTTCACAGATTGATTCTATTACGTCTAGTTTTTTATGGGCTTGATTAATATTTCGAACGAAATAAGTTGGCTAAACTTTAAATGGAATTTTATTCTAAGTCATATGCTAGTAACTTAATCCAAATCGAAAAAAAATCCGGCTTTTTGATATACATATGTTAAAAATGAAATACTTTTTTCCTTATACATTTCTGAAAATTTTTGGTTTTGCATAAAAACTAAATTTATCGCAACTTAATTCTGAATAGCATCGAAACAGTTAATATAAAAAAAAATCTTATGTGAATGATTTAAAGGAAATTTTATTTGTAATCATTTTAAATTTTGTTCTCAATCATTGGATTTCAGTTATGATGTAATATATTAGCATCACCAGTCCATAATAAACAAGTAAGAGTGCTATATTCGGATGTGCCAAATCTTATATACCCTTCACCATTGTACGAGCAGAATACAGAGCAACTAGACAAAAACTAAATAAAACTGGTAAATATTTTTTTTTTTAAATAAGAGACAACCGGTTTTGAACTTCGCTTTTCATAAGGGCCCAGAATATATGTACTTTATAGGGTGTAGGATCAATATTGTATATACCTTTTTACCTTCGGTGAAGGGTATAAAAAGAGTAATTTTCGGGAATTCAGGGTTCTAATCACTGCATTCGATACTATCGTATCGAATAAACTATTGAATTTTTTTGCATACGATAGACACTGGCGTATTGAATGAAAACTCGATAAATGTAATGTCGAGTTACTCGATGTCGAATGCTATTATTTCAAAATCAATACATTTCATTCGATATCGAGTTTCAAGATACCAAAATAAATAATTTCGATGAATTTTGCTCGATATCGTATGCGGTGGTTAGACCCCAGTATTTCTGTTATAACTCATATAAAATTCCGACATTTTGATATATAAGTCATATCCATAGGACGTATAGCAGCCCTAAAATTTAGGTTTTTATAAAATTTTTAATTTTTTTTGTACGGGAGGTACCACGCCCACTTCTCCAATCCCGCCCACATTTTGTAGGATGGTGTGTATTGGCAACCTAAATGTGTGTACCTAATTTGGAAACTTTGGCTCTTGCCGTTCTCAAGATATACAGAAATAAAAAAAATACAACAACAAGGGATTTTTGGAAAAATTAAGAGGTAGTCGTGGTTTTTTGCTCATATCTACGTCATTTTTGGACCGATCTGGCTGAATTTCCATAGCAAGAAATGGTGGACTGTATGTAACATAAATGTAAAACAACCTAGCCGCTATCATGTCTGGATTATCCGTAAAACACATATCAAACGTAAGACGTACAGACGGACATCGTTAAATCAACTTCTCATATGGACCCAGAATATATATACTTTATGGGGTCTAAAATCAATATTGTGGAAATTACAAACGTTATGACAAACTTATATATACCCTTTTACACCTGTGGTGAAGGGTATAAAAACTAGACATGACAGAAAAAAGACTTAAAACGGATTTCAATTTAAGTCTTTTTATTATAAAAAGTCAGGGAAATTAAAAACTTTACTACAAAGAAAGAAAAACACTCGGGTTAAATTAAGTTTTTTACGATTACTTTAAGTACGAGTTGTACTCAAAAATTCAAGTACAAATAACACTAAAACGTACTCAAAACAATCCTAAATGAGATTACTTTCGAAAATCAACCAATTTCTTGAAATAAGTATAAAATTCTTAAATGAAGTAAAAAAAAGATTAACAACCTGTTCATTGATTTCGAACGTTAACGTTCGCATAGAAAATTACATTTAAAACAAAAAGAAATTTTACTGCCTATTTCACGATGTCACTCGAACGTTTAGGTTCGCACAAAAAACATGTAAACCAAAAACAAATTATTTAATTTTGTTTTTCATTCACAATAATTTTTTCTTTCCATCTTTTGGTTGATTCAATTTCAGTTTTACTTAAATCAATCTCATTTTCGGATTATTTTAAGTAGGAATTCGGATTAAAACAATTTTATAATTCTTGAATCTCATTTCGGATTATTTTAAGTAGGAATTCGGATTAAAACAATTTTTTAATTCTTGAATCAAGCGCATTTTGAGATTATTTCAATCTTAGTTTTACTTAAATCGATCTCATTTTCGGATTATTTCAAGTACGAAGTCGAGATTGAATAAGGATAATTTATTGGGCATGTTCTAACAATCGCAAAACGCTTAACATTTGCGATTTTGACTTAAAATTGCATAAAAGATACCTATACTGTTATTCGCAATCGCAAGAAGTTTGGCGACTTCAAGCCGCTAAAGAATGCTCAAGAGAACTTTAAAAACTGTGGCAGATCGCAAGCAAACCCCACGAGTTCCAGAACACCATTAAATAAATCTGGCGTTTTGCGATTTGAATTGGTGCGATTGTCAGAACATGGCCGTAAGTATTTTGGGATTGAAAATCCGTACTGATTCAAGAAAATTCGTACTCACCGTACTATTAATACCGCTTCGGATTGTTTTGAGTACGGATGGATTGATTTTTCTTTTTAGTGTATATAATTTTAATAAAAAGTCGTATTCCTTTAAAAAAAACGGCACCCTATATCTTGATTTGTATATACATTTTTCAAAATATTGAGATTTTAGCGATATTTTAAAACATTTTTCGCTAAATAAAAAATTTAGGGGCTTCTAGCGGTTTTTGAAGTACGATTTGACGGTGTCTTCAAAAAAAGTTGGCAACAATGGTAACAATGTTCGTTTGTAAAGAATTTCTTTATTGTTTGCTAAATTTTATTTGATTATTTTCTCTTATCACTTACACAATCTTTTAGTTTTAAGAATTTTATGAAAGCCACTCAATACCTAAAAAGCATAAAGAATTTTTTACACAAGTGGTTTGAAATGCCACTTCACCTGTGCACAGCTGATGATGACGTAGCCTGAAAGGTTCAAAATAGATGAGAAAGTACCAAGAACCATCATACATAATTTTTGCCACTTTTTGCTTCACTGACATACTAGGTACATACCTACATGTATATTTAATTTCTCCAAAATTTTAGAACAAAAAGGAAATTAAGCAACTTGCAGAAAAATCGTATAGATATGTATGAATGTATGTATGTACACACAACATATTATTTTGAATTCGTTAAGTTTTCTTCAATTGTTAAATACCTACCTATATAATTTGCGTTTTATAATATACGAATTAATTAACCATATTATTCTGGGTACAATTATGTTTGTCGACTTTGAGTAAATAGAATAAAATTAAAATGATGCAAAATTCTTCAAAACATGCTAAAAAAAATAAAAGCACAAATAAATATACAGAAAATAAAGAAACAAAAACAAAGGCGAAAAAAGAAAAAAGTTTTTAATAGACCCTTTGCAGTATTTTTCAAAGAAGTACAAAAAATCATTCGGTTTCTTACTTTATAAAATTTCAACATATAATCTTACCTTTTTTGAAATTTGTAAACGCTTGGATTCCAGCTTATTTTTAAGGAATTTTTTTAACTTGTACAATATATTTTCTTATTTTATTTTAATAAAAACTTGAGAAAAAGTATTTTTGTGATGAAAAACTTTTTGACAAGCACCACACAAATGGCGACTTTTTGTTTTTCTTTTTCATTTTCTATTCTCTTTTTTTTGATTTAATTTTTAATTTAGTTTTATGATTTTACGTTTTTCTATGTAGGAAAGATAAGGACAACACTAGATATGCGCACGTGTGAGGTGGTATACACTCAAAAATCTGCACGGAAAGAAAACATAAACGTGATGACTGTCTATTGTGAATAATAAATTTTATGCCCACAACAGATGCGGGTTTTCAAATAGCAAAATTTATATGTAATGATTTATGGCTTTATTTATAAAAAATTACACAGGCTTATCAAAGGTTTTTGAAACGAGTTTTCAATGGAAAAAAAAACAAAAAAAATAGTATATACAAAAAAATGGTTTCATAATCTGTTTTTCGCTAAAATTACGGGGCACACTAAAAAATATGCCTCCCGATTCTGAATCAAGAAAAAACCAAAATTAAAGTTTAAGGCCTCCTGGATCCAAGAAAAACCGGGTTTGTGGGTACTCAAATTAAACGCAATTTTTTCACGATAGCAAATATGTATGTATTTTGTTTTTGTATTCGTTCATTATTTTCCCCTCTAGTTTAATTTTAAGTGCATGAAAGCTTTAGTTAGCGAAGCCGGTGTTTGTTATACCATAGAGGAGAAAATCTTTGCGCCCGGCCAAAAGCCGACTTTGTAGAGAATCTTTAGTTAAAAAAATATATTGTTAAAAAAAAATCGCACAAAGTGAAGAGCAAAATTATGAAGAAAACTACTAAAGCGACGATGAAAATTTTCGTGTTCCTCTTAAACTGCATTTTTGCCCTGTTATTTAACTTTCCTTTTCGCAATGTGCGATTAAATGTTAATCGAATCATTAACAGTAAGTAAGCCAATTCGCTTTTTATAAATTTGCGATTAACACGTAACCGAAACTATTCAACGGAGAAGTTGTTGTTAAAAATAACCGAAAAAACCGGTTAAGATTTTCATAAAAAAATGGAATAATAGCAACATAAAAATGTATTTTGAATAATTTTTACGTAAAATGTGTGAAATAAGAAATAAAAGACTTCTTGCACATTGATACCACTTGATTTCTCGATATAAATTTACCACCATTAATACATAACAATAATTTGGGCAAAAACATACGTTCACAATGACAAACATGGGCTGGTACAAAAAACCAAGAGATAAACGGCAATATAATTATATACCAAAATTATGTGCTAGCAGGTACAATGGAGTTATTTTTTCACAGATAATTTTTCGCTATCACTTGATCCCATTTGTTCGCTAACAATGTTTATAGGATATTTCAACAAAAAACAAATACTTTTTATAGGTATTTAAGAAAATTTATTAATTAAACATTAATTAGTTTTATATTTTTCATTACACACTTTTTCGCAAAAAGAGAAAGTATTGCCACAATTTTTTTGTAATGTTTTTTGGTAAGTTCTCGTCCATATTATGAAACATTTGCTGGAAAATCTTTCTTTAATTCTCTTTTGAAACTGCATTAGTGTCCATACAATAAAATAAATAAATACCTACAATAAATTAATTTTGCAACATTTAAGCATTTTTAAAGGCTTTTCTCTTTTTTTCAATAAGAAATTCACAAATTCTGCTTGTACACGAAACAAAGTACACTTTTCCATTCGTCTTTCCCTTTTATCGTCAAACTCAAAAAGTTTCGCAGCAAATGCTTCATAACATCGAGCCCTAACCGCGATAAGTGAGTAGTACTTAAAGTAGGAATTTCATAAAATCACGCGGAATCGTTTTCAGAAAATAACACAAAAGTACTTTTAGTGAATATATGTAAAATGTTTTAAATTTTGGTTATTTCCAGTAGTATGTTTAATATTTAAAAATGTTGTAAGAATTTTAAAAATAAATTGATTTATAATATGAGCATTTCCTGGGGTCACGAACGTACGTTCGTACGCTTTTGATGTACAAATAGTATAGAAAACGAAACTTTTCCTAGCATTTTTTTTTGCGATTCCATAGTATTTGGGTAGCTCTATGTTTAGTGCAAAAGATGGATTTCATCGAGTTTAAGTTTTCATAATAATAGCTATTAACATGTGGTCACGAACGTACGCAAAATAGAAGCCAACTTTGGCTGACAGTAGTGAAATCTAAAAATCTGGAAAATGAAACCGAATATTCAAAAGTGATTAATATATTTTATAAGTGTTATAGTGTAGGTCTCCATCCAGTATTTACAAAATAAAATATCTCTCTTGGTTTTTGTTTAATTGGCTTATGTACCGGTCGCGAACGTACGATTTTTCTTTATGTTTTTTTATTATTATCACCATGCATTTTCCCATAAATATCTTAAAATTTCCTTAACAAAAAAAACTTGATAGTCCTTTTACAATTGATTGTAATGGAGAGATTGTGAAGAAATAGTGCAAACATAACATATTTTTTACATCTAAAATAGGTATATAAAAATGTCTTTAGAAGTAGAAAATATAAGAAAATATTAAATTTTCCAGTTTCCAGAGCAATTTCCTCAAGTTTAACAGCTGAGATATGCTATAAATCCGTTCTTTTATAAAATCATAGACTTTTTTTTATAATAATAAACAATGAAAGGCGATAATTATCAACATTTTATTTTTTCATCCTGGTAGACCATTCTGGGGAAATGCCCATATATAATTTTTCAATTTTCAGTAAGAAAATGGCTGTAAGTTATAGAAAATAGAAATTTTACTTTTTATCACTTTTATCGGTATGTACATATATTTAATGTTTTTAGGTATTGATTTGGCAATACTTTTAATTTATAAAATAAAAATTTGACTGCAGTCATATACTTTTTCCCCATTGAGTGCAATGTTTATATTCGCCATAATATTATATGTACAATGATTTACAAAATATATCAAGTAGGACAAAACAAAACAGTAATAATAACAATTATATGTTTGAAATAAAATTTACAAACAGAAGATAATAAAAATATTTACAAAAAATGAATTTCGCATATCGCCAACCGACTCCAATTTCGCCAAAAATCACCACATTTAACAGCCCTGCCACTGACAGTTAAGATGCTGAAATCAATTTAATTAATTTAATTTTTCCCTTTTTTTGTTATTTATAACTGTGAAAAATAAATTTCGTTGATTGTTGAGGACATATTAAAAAATACTCAATTAATTAAGTTTCAATATATGTAGGTACATACTGACTTCTGTATGGAAATTTTTGGGGTTTAATGTGAGGTTTATAGAACACGAGCGCAAAACTCGTCCGTTCAACTTAAATTTAAAACAAAAACTATTTTTTACGAAAAAGGTCTCAACTAGAAAAAAACTTTTAATTTAAGTTTCTCGTTATTTTTTAATATGTAAAAGAATTACATTTCTTGTTTTGTTTTCTTGATTTTTGATTATATTCACATTTGGTAACTTTTTCAAAAATGTTGGTTGTAAAAATGTTATTGGTTGTGGCAGCACTGTTGGCAACATTTGCATCATCTCCTAAAATGTCATGGTCACATAAGGTACCGTTAGGATTTTATAGCAAGAACAATTTATCGTAAGCGACAAATTTCATACAAAATTTATATGAAATTAAATAACAAAAAAAATCTCTCCGGTAAAATTTGATTTTTGGCGCTTACGTTATTCGCGGTTAGAGCTCGATATAGACGAGGACTTACCGTAAAAGGGTGAAACAGAAAATCGTAGTCTTTAATTGAAAAGTGCTTGCTAATCTAACAGACAATTTTTTATTTTTCTTGTTCATTTAATTGACTTTTATACTGTGAAAAGGGCCGTAAATCATTTTCACTAGAATTTCATGGTATTTTTTTAAATAGAAGACTGTATTTGTTAATTAAAAAATACAAAGTCTAAACGTAATACCAAAGCGAATTCATTAAAAGTTATCTCGGTACAACAACATGTGTGTGAAGATAAAATCTATTACCAATTATTCGCAGGCTTATTTTAAATTGGCCAACCACAATAAGGGTGAATAGTTAAATTTTGAATGAAGGGTCAAGAGAATTGTTAGAATGAAGATGTTGCGACTGTAAGGAAATTTTACGAAAAATCAATCGCGGATTCTGGGTAAGATTGGCGTTGTTTGTCAATTTTATCACATTGGGTTATAGGTATTAAATTCTTAGATACCCATGTAGATTTAAAAAAAACCTGGTGAAACCAACATCTTATTATACCTAGAATTCGCTGTAGTTGTTTTGAGAGGTCATTTAATAAAAAAATTAAAAAAAAATTAAAAATTATGATACCTATATTTTTCTGGTCAGGATAAATAATTCTTTTTATTTTTCCCTCTTGTCTAATCTTATATTCAATGAATTTGGTAAAACTTTTTTCAGACAGAATGTTCTGTAATGGTATATCTACTTGACTTATCTACTGTTTTAATCTGGGCTACTACTTTGGGACCTGTTAATTAAAAAATAAATACTTTAAAAAAATTTCTTTCAATCTTTGGCTGGGGAGCAATATATACCAGAGATGTAAATGAATCATTCATTTTTTAATTAATTCGTGAGCATTCATGCACTGAATTAGCAAGTTTTGAGTTATTCATTTTACACAAAAAATTAATTGAATGAAATTTGAGTCAATTCATTTGAATTTGGCAAAATGAATTGCAATTCATTTTTAATTCAAATGAATTGGTAAAATGTATTGCAATTCAGTTCCAATTCATTTGAATTGAATTAATTCAAATGAGTTAGAAAAAATTAATTGCAATTCATTTTGCCCAATTCAAATGAATTGACTCAAATTTCATTCAATTGATTGATTTTGAATTAATTCAAAAGAGTTAATGCTCCTACTAATTCAACTCATTTTCTATGCCTTTGATGATTGATTATCTTACTAGGTGATATCCGAAATAAGTATAATGCTGTCTGATATAATTAAATAAGTTGGATAACAAAACGGGAGTAATGCTTCTTCACATTAACTAGTAGGCTTTTTTCAAAATCAATTCAAATGAATTGGAAATGAATTGCAATTCGTTTTTTCTTACTCATTTGAATTAATTCAAATGAATTGGAAATGAATTGCAATTCATTTTACCAATTCATTTGAATTAAAAATGTATTGAAATTCATTTTGATAAATTCAAATGAATTGGCTCAAATTTCATTCAATTCATTTTTTGTGTGAAAAGAATCAATTCAAAATTTAGATAATTAGTAATCAATTAAAATCAAAAATGAATGATTCATTTACATCTCTGATATAGGTATACAAAATTGAATCCATACATTTTTGTATATTTAATATCTATTAATATTATTCAGGACTTTGCTTTTGTTATACAGTTTTTATTGGCCTTGATAGGCGTTTTATATAACTTATATTAAAATAAATAAACAAATAAATCATTTTTATTAAAAATAAAATAATCCAAAATTAAAGTAAAATTTCGTTTATTACGTAGTATAAAAAGTACCACGTCGTAGTATAATAAGTACCAGGTAAACATATACCCCATGGTATATTATACAAAATTTTAAAATTGTAAACAAAAATGTTTTTTGAATGAAAATTCGTGTTATTAAAAATTTTTTTTTTTCAACTTTTTAAATACCTATGACTAAAATGTTTTGTCAAAATGCCACGGGCATGTTCTAGAAATTGAAGTGAAGTGGATTTGAAATCGAGTAAATTTCAAAAACGAACCTATATTTACTGAAAGTTCATAACAGTATTCTAATTAATCAATTTCATTTTGTGAGTACCAATTAGCTTTTCAAGAACAACTCTTAAGGTCACGAAAAACTATGGTCATTTTGTAAATAATTGAACTTCCATTTATATTTCTCTTCATTTCTATTTCTAGAACATGCCCGATTGTTTTACGAAATGGCGAGATACATACTTACATTTCTGTTTACAACCTATAAATATATTCAAATATATTTTTTAGCAAATAAAAAATATACCTATTAATTTAAAGTAATTAAGTTGACACCAAAATTTTTAAGCCACTCAATCAATTGAACAGTGCAATTTTTTTGTTAAACAAAATGTATGACATACACTATTTAGATAATCACCGCTGTAATATAAAGAATGTTTTTTTAAAAGAAACAAAAGAAAACTTCTAAAAAATAACCTAGACATTTTTTATTCTTTTATCTTAATTGAACTTTTATAAGATGCTGTAATTTTATTATTTTAATTTTTAATATTTAAAATATGTATGTACTTAAAAAAATATAACTAAAATAATCACTCACCATTCAATTACCCATAAAAAATTATATTTAATATGTTTTATCTCTTTTTCCAGTTGTTCAATTTTTCTTATTCCTTTTCGTTGCTAACAAAACAAAAACAAAGTGTTTTGTTCTCTCAATTTGTAGTAAAGAATAAAGAAAATATATAAAAACAGCTAAATAAAAATAAATGAATTTGAATGAATTTTTTTATTTGCTCCTACACTTCATTTCTTTTCTTCTATTTTTTAGTCGTTTCTTTTTAAAAGAATTTCTTTCGAAAATTTTTTTATTACACAAATGCACTTTACTTTATTTTATTTTGTATTTGCTGTTGCCAAATTCCCGAAAACAATTCTTATTTTACGTTTCTTTGATAATTTTTTAACTTTGTTCACTACTCATATTTTTAATAGCACAGGCTGTATCATTTTCTACTACCAGCAACGGCACTTAAAAAACATCGTTTTTATTATCAATCACATATTTAATAAAAGAGAAAAGAACTACCTTTTCTTTTAAAATTTAAGAAAAACATGCACAATTTTTATTAGTTTTAAGTTTTAAAAATTAATCAATTTTTTTTAATAACTTTTTATTCTTTAAATGGACACTTTTTCGTGTCCCCTTTATGAACTCCACTTTTTAGCTAGAATACCACTCATTTTAATATGTAGTAGAATACAGTGATGACAATTGTACATACATACATGTTGTATAAAGGAAATTCGTAGAAGAAAAACTATTAAAAGCCAAAATAAATTTGAACTCAATGAAATAATTAATTTAAAATATTTCTAATAAATTTAACTGCAATTCACCACTAAAATGTATACATTTTTTTGCAACAAACAAATTAAATATAAGTTGACATTACTGCTAGTATATTTGTATATGAAAAGTCGTCAAAGACAAATTGACACAATTAGTTTTTTGTCTACCAATTTTCACTTGAAGTTTTTCATTCATTTGTATTAATTCCCATTTGCTTTTTATGTTTATTTTGTTCTTTTATGGATAATTGTTAAATTATAACACTTTTTATTATTTTAATATAGGAAATTGTAATAAAATTTTCGTATTTTTGTATTACGAAAAAATTGTTGACGAAAAATGCGACCGAAAATATCAAGTACTTTTTCAGCGTTTATGAAGAGAAGGAGCAGTGTTGTATTTCAAGACACTGAAAAAAATTAAATAGTTTGATCACAGTAGGTCGAAATTTACACTATGAACATTTCTTGCTGGACAGAAAAAGTTTGTGAATAAGGAAACGACGCTGTATGCGTTAAACACTTTACTTCTTGCCTCTCTCGCCAATAAAATTTTTCTGTCCTGCTAGAAATGCCCATGACATTATTTGTAAAAGAAAAGACTGATTATTGTTTAATGTGACGTAGGTGTCTAGATAATACGTTTTGTGGTTCCTGGTTACATTTTACCAAAATTTTGCTTTTATATATAAATATTTCTTTTATTTATCTAAATAAGTACTTTTCGCTTATAGTCCACTTCTCTAGTTGCACAACTTTTGTGGACTATAAGCGAATTTGGACTAAAACCGATTTTTTTTATAAGCCATTTTATGGATAATAAGTGAAATCTATTATAATCCACATTTTGGACTATATAAATATTATTTTCTTCAATAAAACCATTATTTTTAAACAAAAGAAAAGTTTATTTAAAACATAACCAAATATTGATTTAATTGAAATAAATTGTTATAAATAATAGTTGCGAGAAAGGTAAATAAAAACATTTTGCCTGTTGATTAAAAAATATAAAAAACAGAGTGGACCATAAGCGACCATTTTTGCATAAAGAATTATAAATGCATGCTAAGAAAATGTGGCTTTTAAACGAAAATGGACTAAAAGCGAAATGGACCTTAGAACAAATAATTTGTATGAAATTCGAAAAAATGTGCAAGTGAATATGACAGTTTTGGCTTTAATCCGTTTTTGGCCTTTATCCAAAATGGACTATAAGCGAAAAGTACTGTAATAATATAAACACAAAAAAATTTTAAATAAAATATATAAATAAAATGTTCATGGAGAACATAGGGCGAAAAATTCAAATTTTTTGACGTTTCTGTAATTGGGTTTAAGAAGATCGACTGATTAGGCCAAAGCTTCCAATCCTAGAGATGGGACTGCCAACAAACCGCTAGGCCGGCTAAATACAGTTGAGTTTCAGTGACTTATTATTATTGGATTGTCACCTAGTTTCCACAGACGCATCGGTGTTTGCATGCACTCTGGATACTCGGTACTGTACCCCTTTTCACTTTAGCTGTCACAAGACGGAAGCCTGAATGACATTACCAGGGAGCACTTGGTCTAAGGCCGGAAGTTGTGAGATGCTTGGAAATAGCAGACAGAGAGCTTTTAATCTCTGAGAAAAAGCCCACCCACGACTTTAAATAAATTTTATGGCTTGTTTGAAATGTTAAAAATTTTTCGCGCATTTTCGCTATTTTATTTATTTATTCCATTCTTTCAATACAAAGAAAGCCCATAAGGCCAATTATACATGTAATGCTGTTAATATGTATTTTATTTATCAATTCATATCTGTACCAATTAATTTAATGATATACTGAAACTTTTTGTTGTATATTAGAGTGGCATTGAAAAATTTGTTTTGAAGCTGCTTAAAGTTCCTGGCGGTTTTTATTGCCCATTTGAAGTCAAAGGATTAAAACTAATCTTGTCTTCAAAATCCATATCGATACAGCATCGTGTCGTCCAAATTAAAAATCTTCAATAAAAGTTATAAATAATTATTGGTTTTATTGTTAATATATTCTGTCTTGTTTTTAAAAAGTTCAGCGGAGTTCTTTATCTTATGTTAATAAAACTCACTTGCAAACTTTGTATTTTTATCCTTTATTTAATAGTTTTTAATTTTACATTTTTTAAAAATTCTAAACTCAAATTTATATGTATTTGAATGTTTTTTTCACAATTGAAAAATAAAATAAACCTACCAAGGCGAATTCATTTAAACGGTGGTGTCGATACTACAACAATTAACAACACCAAAAACACAACAATGTATTTTGTTGCTGCTTTCGTTGGCCGATAAGTCAAAAACACAAGTAACTTTTGACATTCCTCTCTCTATTTAAAAAAAAAAAGTAGCACAGCTGTGTTTTCAACGTCAGCTGAAAGTCAATTCGCCTTGAAACCTACATACATACATACACACAAAAAAAATCATAGGTAAAATACCTAAAAATATGGTATAAAATTAACTAAGCGCAAAGGTAGCATGACAGTATCTAATGGCGATTTCTTTTCTGAGAAAAATGTTGCATTAATGTTACATGTTCTACATTTTTGTGTTCATTTGTACATAAAATACAACTGTGGGAAAAATTTTCAAGTTCTTTTGTGAATATGTTGATGAAAAACATGCAAAACATGTTGCATGTTTTACCCTTAAGGTCCCATTAGCCGACCGTAAATGTAGAAATGTAAATGTAATGTAAACAGCTGATCGTTTCTGTTATATGGAAAGCAACGCAAATGCTTAACTGACTGTAATGTCACTTAACCGTAACGTGCCAACCTGTAGAAAATAGAATTTCATTACGAGGTTACGTGACAGTTGTAGATAGTGATAGGCTGCTTATATAAATATAAATGCAATGCGGGTAAAATCACTCTTTTTGTTTGGTACTTTTTCAGTTATAATATCTGTGGACTTTTGACAAAATAAGTTACAATCCATACATATTTTCATTTATACAAATATATGTTTAGATGTATAAAATTAACAAATGTAGACATATCCACAAACAAACAAAGTCTGGTTTTTAATAGTATTTAAACCTTGTTTAGGTGTATGCACATTTTGAAATTAATGTAAGAACATGTGTACGAATATGATGTAATAAATATTTGTTTTTTTTAAATCTGTAATATTAATATCAAATATTAAATTATTTATTTATTTATACATGCAAGAAATACAGTTTTAATACCATGTATTTAAATCACTTGGTACTTTTTCTGCAAAGCGGTCACCATTTCAACATTTTTAATTCTCATCACTGTGTGTGTCGTTTTATGTATACTAATGCTTTTTTGTTTTTGGTTGTGAAAAACAGCTGACACGTTCTTACATGTTCTATAAGTGCACAAACGAGCTTACAGTACGTTAAGGTACGTTACATTGCATTTAATTACATTTACGGTCGGCTAAAGCGGCATTTACTTTAACTTAAGGTGTTCATACTGCCCTGTTCTACAACTTTGGTCGTCATAATTCATATCGCTCATAATTTTGTTAAAAATTGATTTTAAAACAAAATATACAAATATTTACAAATTAAAATCAAAAAAATTATATTTATATTATAATCGTTTTAATTTTTATAAGCCATTAGTGATGTTAATATTTGTTTCCAACCCGTAAGTCCCATTTTACACTAGGGACATTTCTTGCCGGACATTTTTTGAATTCTCTTTTAATCTTACCTGAAGCGTTTACATATGAAACATTAGAAGTCAGACAGAAATTAATACTTGTATGTAAACTACGAAAAGTAAGAAAGAGAAATGAAAAAATGTCCAGTACAGATAGTCATGTACTACACACTCTACCTTTTCGACCCCTCGCCATCACACTTCGTCTGTCCGGCAAGAAATGTCCCTAGTGTAAATTGGGACTAATAGCATGCAGAAACCGCTTAAATAGCTTTAAAAATCGCTTATTAAGTACATGATGAACATATTCTGTCCACTTCACCTTCCACTCAACTTTTAATAGATTCTCTAACGGATAGTGTAGATTTCAATAATCAAATGAGCCGCCCACGTTTTGAAAGTTTTACACAGCCGGTTTTTAATTAATTTATGCATAGTTTGAATGAATGCGCGGAAAATGCGTTAAAAGGCCGCCTGGAAATTTAAAAATTGAATAATATCGTTTTATTGGGCACAACGGCTCGAATATTTAAAATGCAATATAGTTCCATATCAGATGGAATCTCGAAAGAATGTTAATGTGTGGCCGAAGATGTGACTGTATGACACGGTTTAGTGGAGGATGATGAGAATGCTCAAAAGTTTTTGAATCCGGCAGATGCCCAACTGTTGTTTTAAAAATAAAATTAAACGTCTCTTCGGTAGACTCTGAAGTATTTCCATTTTGTTATGGTTCAAACATCAATGAGGTACATACATATCACGAAAGCTGAAGAACCTGAGGAAAGATTGTTCGTCTGGAGGCAGATATACAAAAGCAATAACAATTTTTTTCTGTAAAAAAATAATAATAAAACGCCTCTATTTTTTTATTAATGTATTTTACAATTCAATTGTTTATTAAATTCCACTTTTTCTTCATTTATTTGGACAGCATTTCTACTTTACGCAAAAACTCTTCAAAATCCGCCACCCCCTTAAACATTTACTTTTTTTATAATGGCACACGAACTTTTTCCGTAGCTGAGTGAATGCAAAAGGGTGCTTTCAGTAAATGGTAAAAGCCCTTAAGGCTAGATTACACTATTATACTTTGTACTAATACATGTCAAAAATTCAAGTAATATGACAAAGTGGGATAGTGTGAATGCAATGTGTCACGAAAATGACAAGTATTATGAAAAAAGTCATATGGGATGTCACATACGACTTCATAATTTTTTAAAACATTTCTAAACAATAATACTTTTCATTGGATCAGGGTTGCATTTTATTTCATGTGTGAGTGTTTATACTTTGTGTGATGGTGTGAACACAAACTGTCATGTTACATTAAATTTTTTGACAGTCGCAACAAAACTCATTAGATTTCTATCTCACAAAGTATTACGAAATACGTAAGACTTGTGAGATAGTGTAATCTAGGCTTTAGGCCCAAACAGAATATGCATAAACAAACTTAAGCTACTGTCAAAAATAAACGAAAAAACCTTCCAAATACATTTAAAAAAATAAAAACAAAATAAAAAACATTTGATTCCGTACGGAATGTGCGATTAGTTTTTAGACAGTCGCAACAAAACTCATTAGATTTCTATCTCACAAAGTATTACGAAATACGTAAGACTTGTGTTGTAGTGTTGTTTTTGTCTTGTAGCAATGAGTCTACCAAGGCGAATTTATACAAGGTAAGTGCAACTCTACAACTACAAAGCCAGGCGAATTAACTCCATGTATTTTGTTTTTGCAATTTTCTTACTTGTTGTCAAATTTCAGTATAAAAACAAAACAATATTTTGACGTTTCATGATTTTTGTGGATACAGCTGATGAACGGCTGACGAGTTGAGCTTACCTTGTTGAATTCGCCTTGGAGTCTACCTTGTGTAGTTGTACCATGACATATAGAAAAGCTTCGTAACCAAGAAACTAAATGTTTCTAATTTCAACTTGGTAGTACTTTATTAGTTTTTTTTTGTTAATTATGATTAAGTTTACACGGTTGTTAATGGTGTTAATAATAGAGAGTTGTGTTTGTAATACATAAAATATAATTTTTTATAACTTTACATTTTCTTTATACCTACATACATATAATCGAATAGAAAATTGCACAAATTTATCTAATCTTTGTAACGCAACAAAGACATTCCTTAAAAGAAATGTTTAAAAAACACAATTTTTTAAAAAAGTGCATAAGTACCTATTAAAGAAAAAAAAAAACAAATTTGTTAAAAAATTCAAAGAAGTAAAAAAAGTACCGTCTAATTTTTAGGTATTTACTTGTAATAATTGAAAAAGTCAATTCTTTTTTTAAAGAAAAATAAAATGTCAAACGCACAACAAGATGTGGAAAATGGTCTCTATCCACAATTACAACAACGACCACAAACCAGGCGACAAGATACTGTCGATATGGAGGAAATTCCCTTAAATAATTTACAACAGGAATCGGAGGAAAAACGTAAAATTCGTCACATATTTGAAAGAGTAAGTAGTAGCAATTGTACAATAAATCTATCTTGTTTATTATACATGAGAAGTTGTTGAATTTTAAGTTTCTTTAAATTAAGTTAAATTCTACTTTCTTCCTAGAAAACATGATTCATTCATTTGTTGAAACGCTGCAAAAAAATAGCCGCTTTGTCTGTTTGTTTTGTAGTAACACGACATTTTAATAATGCATTAAATGTTTGTTGTAATTTTTTAAGTTATCAATTATAAGTATGTTTTACAATTGTGAAACTATCTTAGTTTAATTATTACATAGGTACCTACTATGTATATTATTGTAATTTTGTACATACAAAACTAATAATAATAAATTACGTTCATAATTCATAGGTACATATTTAATTATTTAACACCCAGTCACTGTTAAGAACTCTCCTTGCACTTGACACTTTTTTACCTTGTCATTTCATTTTTAAAGTTTTATTCTGATTTTTTTTATTTATTTTTTCCATTTGTAATTTCCTAAAAATTGGCCTTAAATGCTGCGTTAAATTTTGCAATTAAAACTCAGCCTGATCGGTCTACAAATGGTAAATGAGCAAAAAACCACGTCTGCTCTAATTTTATCTATAAATCCTTTGTTGTTGTTTTTTTCGAACGGCAAGAGCCAACATTCCAATCATCTTGGTTATCAATACAAAATGTTTGTGGGATTAATGAATTGGTCCTGGCTCTTCTCATACAAAGGCACTATAGATTTCTGTATATCTGGAGAACGGCAATTTTCCAAAAAAGGAAGAAGCTATTGGATATCAATACACAACTTCAGACAAAATGTCGAAGGGCGGGACTGGAGAAGTGGACACAAACTAGATCATGGTAAAGGGTATATCAGATTTGGAATAACCGAATATAGCACTCTTACTTGTTGTTATATGTAGTTGTGATTTTGTTTGTATACATGTAAAAACCGGTAACAAGAAATTTTACCCTTTTGTTTATTGTTCGAGTTTGTTTTTGGGTTTTTATTTATTGACGAAAGTTAAAGTTAACACACAAACATATTTTAATTATCTTATTCTTTTTGGTTTTTTTTCATAAAAAAAGAAACATTTGGTTTAGTTTATTTTGGATGATTTCATCATTGATTTAAGGTTAACCACAACTTGTCTGTTAATTAAGATGGGAAGGAGTAGGGCGAATTTAAATATTCAGGTGTGGGTAACATCGAAACAGGAAACTTTGCGTTTGTTTAAATTACATTATTTCATCTTGTAATTGCAATTGTATTACATAAGAAAATAATATTTTAAGCTGATTAATTAAAATTAATTTTGAAAAATTAAGTACATACATATTTTAGATTAATATAGAAAACTAGCTGACCCGGCAAGGTTGTTCTGCAATAAAAATTATTTCTAAAGAATATTTTGGTAGTAGAATAAAATATGTATATCGAATGTATTTTTAGTGTATGGGGATTGGATCTATGACAGCAAGAGGAATGACCGCTGGCCGCCGATAAAAAAACAAACCATTTAGTTTTTCAATCAGTGTATTTCATTAACATAAAAGACACATTGTTTGATCACTAAAAAAAAAGTTAAATGCAAAGTAAAAAAATAGGAAAATCAATTAAACAAAATCAATATTAATTTCTAAAAGCAATTGAGTGAGCAATATTTTTTGTTAGTCCTTCTTTCGTCAACAATTTTGCGATTTTTTGCGAATTTTATACATGTTCGCGATATAAGCGATTTGTTTTCTAATTTTTTACAGCTTTAACGATTTATAATAAAAAGTAGACTTTGCTATCATGCCGATGTTAGCAAATTTTTTCGAATTTCCGCGAATTTAGCAATTTTTACCTAATTTTTGCCAGTACTTATAGTTTTAGGGACTTTTAATCAATTGTATGGCTAGTTTGAAATATTAAAAATTTACGCGATTTTTCGCTATTTTTGCAATTTTTTTTTGGTATTTTCCGACATTTGTTTTTTTTTTTTACCGATTTAGCGATTTCAAATAAATTTAGTGTTTGTTTAAAAGTTTGCAATTTTTCGCGAATTTTAGCCATGTTCGCGATAGAAGCTATTTTTCCTGTGATTCTTTACAGCTTTCACGATTTTAAAAAAAATATTAAACATTGCTATCATGCTGCAGTTAGCAAATTAGCGATATTTAGTCCAAAAAAAATTTGTTCGAACAAAAACTTCGAATACACAAAAACATGCGGATTTGAGAACACCAATTTATGAATTATGCGGATTTAAAAAATTTTTCATTTTCAATTCGAGTCGAAACCTAGAACATACATACCTGTGTATCTATCGATTTATTTAATACGAAGTTGCCTAACACCGGCTACTGTAACATGCAGTTTAAATCGTCGAAGTCCACATTTTTTGCTGCCATAATGGCTCTTTCTGCTAGCCATGCATGATTTTTGGATTGTGTGCTTACATTAGAAAATATGCGATCAAATTGAAAATTTTGGGAATCAACAATTGTGCAGAAATTAATCATTAAGGCAATTGCATAATATCAAATTTTTTGTTCTGTATTTTGGTTTAAAAAATATGGTCACCGTAGACATACTCCATATTTTCATAATTAAGTACAACATGATTTGTAAAAAATAACTTGTACAAACATTTATGAGTAAATGCCAATACATGGGAAAAAACAACAAACCAAAAATAGCATTATTCTGTCGTTATTTTCCCAATAAACTAGATTTTTAATATTACCAAAATTTACTTGACCATGTTTTGTTAAGTTTTCACGCAATTCATGACTGTTTTTGGAAATATTACACATTTGAAAATTCATACAAATATAAAAATAAATCAGTGACAAATATACAATTCGAATGATATGCACATATACATACATACATTTGAAATAAATGCAGTTGATAGTAACGTGGATATTTTTATGGATTTTCCGCTGCGGTTTTTGCAATAATTCTTGGTTATTATATTTATTGCCTTACCCTCATCGATAAATTAATTAGTTCATATTAAAATTATTTGTACATTTTAATCCATTCTACAAGTTTTCCTGAAGTAAAAAATCACTTGTAGGCAAGTATCATAGCTTTATTTGCAAGTTTACTTCTTTTTTGTCACGAATTGAATATTTTCTAGTATTTAATTCATCTATGTATTTAATCATTTTAGCCATAACTATTTATTAAATATTAAAGTTATTATCAATTTCAAACTATTCACATATTTATCATATCGCAGTGGTTCCTCTCAAAAGAGTTAACTCAAAATGCAAGTTTACTTCTTTTTTGTCACGAATTGAATATTTTCTAGTATTTAATTCATCTATGTATTTAATCATTTTAGCCATAACTATTTATTAAATATTAAAGTTATTATCAATTTCAAACTATTCACATATTTATCATATCGCAGTGGTTCCTCTCAAGAGAGTTAACTCAAAATTTATAAATTTTCAGTAGAAACAAAAATCAGTTTTCTTTGTATATGTAGTCTTAAGGTTAGGGTTTTTTCCCGGGATTTCCCGTCCCGGGAATTCCCGGGAATTTCACTTATTATATTTCCCGTTTTCCCGTTTTCCCGGGATTTTTGTTGCGGGATCCCGGGAAATAAAAAGTTCTTCATAGTTTCAGAAAACAGCTATTTTTACTCTGAAATTTAGTTTTCTTTTCTCTAAAAATTAGCATCTGTGGATGGGTTGTCGATTAGATCAATTATAAGAAATGTGTACAAACGTAAATCAATGTCTCCTGCGGCAATAAATCTATTAAAAGCAGAATGGGCAGTGCAACAGTTGATAATTAATAAATTTAGTGAAGTGATGAATTGATAAAGAACATAAATTCAAAATAAGATGCAGGCAGTAAATTCTCATTGACCATGGACAAGTCTTAAAAATAGGATATACATAAACACATCGCTCCGTTATTGCAACATAGTCGTATCTACAAAAAAAAAAGATCGAGCTTGGTAATATATCCGGGAAGTGCGGGGAAACCGAAATAAAAAAATAATGAAACTCGTGTAAGTTACTAAAACATACAATTTGAAAAATACATTGTCCTAAAGATTACAGATGGACCTAATGAAAAGAAATAGTTTGTAAGAAGTAGTCCGGATGATGCTATTTTTTGCATCAACCTTGACATCAGAAGCATGCAACAACGGTGCACTTTTAATTATTTGTCCAACCTCGGTAAAAAAGTAAACGAAATTTTTCGGAAACATGGTAATCAGTAAACAAAATCAGAAATATACTCTTTGGCGACTCACTAAACGCTTTGAGTGTGTCAGAAAGTAATTTCATACGCCGCGCCGTTAAAAAATGTTAATATATTTATTAAAATATTTTATATATTTTATGATTTTACTTTTTGATCTCATATCTTGAGTACCTCAATTGTTATGTTTATTTTATCTTGATTTAGATCATCATAATACGGAATTTACTTATAATAGCCAAAGGTAATAATAATTCAAGTTCCGCTTTCAATCTTCAATTAATTTTTGTAGTATTTAAGCATTTATTTTACTTACTTTGTAAACAAGTTCCCTCACGTTTGTTTATAAAAGTTTTTTTCATTAATAAAACCAAGTTTACTTTGTATTATTTGTATGGAGCGGGATCCCGGGATCCCGGGAAATTTAAAAATTTTTCCCGCTTTCCCGGGAATCGAAAAACTCCGGGGGAAAAAAAAACTCTACTTAAGGTACGTTCAGTCTAATGAAATATTTGACGAAAATAGTTGCGTTCGAGAACACAAAAGTTTTTAATATTTTTTACTAAACTTTACTGCATTTTACGAAATTGCGTTCGAGTACACAAAATGCAGTAAATGAGAACATAAATTGAGAGCAAAAAGTGATAGTTCTTGTCTGAGCATTTTCAAATTTTTACTGCAGAAATTTTTGCAGTAAAATTTAGTAAATCAAAAAAACATATGTTTCAAAAGGTAAACAAACAAAAGTAACAAATAAAAAGCATACAAATTGTGAAAAAATTGTTAAATAAAAGAAAAGTTGAAATAAAAGTTAAAGCAAAACAAAAATTGAATAAATATAAATTAATTAAACTTGTTTGTGAAGCATTTATTTGGCTAAATACAAACTTTTGAAATTTTTTTTGTTATGTTAATTTTTTGGAGTTGTAAAAGTGTGAAGTATTTGGGTACTTAAGTAATCAATAGCAAAACAATTATTCAAATATGAAAGATAACATAAAATAGTTTGTTTGTATTTTTCAAAAATGTTCGTGTTATAAAAAGTATTTAATCGAGTACCGATAAGAAAACGAGTCAAGTAGTCAAAAGTGTCAATATATTTCAACACTTCAATTATTTTCCATCAGCTGTTGCCTTTATTTTACGAATTTTTACAAATTTTGCGTTCGCGTACTTTTTTGGACAACAGCTTTTTGTGAGAGAAAATTTTTTAGTTTACTCATTTACTGCATTTTACTGTAAAATTACTCAAACGCACCTAATTTTTGTTCTGAGGCCTGATTCTGGCAGTCGTGTTCGAGTACTTTCTCGATTCGAAAGCAATTTATTATCTAATTTTTTCAGTCAATACTAAACGAATCGGAATTATTTCTTCAGTGTTGTAAAGTATTAATCATGTGTTCAGACTAAAAAAAATAATTGCATCAAATAATTATGTAATGAAATATTTCCAAAAAGGAACAGGAGTATGTAAAAGAAAAAAAAAAAACTGGAAGAGAATGGGTAACGGGAACATGGCTAAAATTTGCGAAAAATTGTAAACTTGGAAACAAACCCTAAAATATATATGAAATCGCTAAATCGGTAAAAAAAAACTTGCAAATATAGCGATAATTCTCGAAAAATTTAGATATTTTAAACAAGCCATAAAATATTTTAAAAGTGCCTTAAACTATAAGGAATGGCAAAAATTCGATAAAAATTGCTAACTTAGCGGAAATTCGCAAAAATTTGCTAATAGCGGCATGATAGCAAAGTCTAATAATTATTAAAAATCTTTAAAACTGTAAAGAATCCGAAAACTTACAGGAAAAATGGCTTCTATCGGGAACAAGGTTTAAATTATTTGTCGTTGTTTGCTCTTACAATTTTTTGTAATAAGGGCAATCACGATGGACATTGTGCAAATATGAAATTTGTAAATTTGGAGTGCATATTATGATTGATCGTGAGCATACCACTTTTATTTTTGTGCAAATTTGCTATTTTTCTAACATTTTATTCTGGCACCACAAACAACTTCTGGCAGCACTGTAAAACATCTGCATTTGTTTACAATTAAACTCAAGCAAATTAAAATAAATTTTTCTTTTTAAATTATTTAATTTTAATTCTCCATTTTATATTAAAACCCACAATAATTTTCATTTAATAAGTTTCCTTAAAAAATAATATGGCGCTTAATATGTCAACTGTTATTGTTTACATTTGTTTGCAACTGATCAAATATGCACTTCTAATTTTGCTCATGGTTTTTTTTTAGTGCAAACGAAGTAAAAAGAGCAAATTGTAAATACGTACATTTTGTTGTTGTGTTGAGCAAATGTGTATTTTTGCACGTATTTGCACCCTTTGCACTACCCATCGTGATTTCCCTTAATATCAAATAAATGTATGCTCAAAAATTACTAAAATATTTAAGGTTTTGTGTTTATTTCTCAAAATCAGCTGTTATTTTATTTGACACTCAAAAAGATTTTGTGCCGGTGTACACACGTCAAGTTTGAATAGTCAAGTCTTGAGCTTTTAGGAGTGAAGGGGAAAGAGAATGCCATTTCTTTTCCCCCTCTCTTCAAAAAACTCAAGACTTGACGAGTCAAACATGACATGTGTGAACCGGCACTTTGTGTTCAGACTAAGTCAATGAAATATTTGATGTTTGCTACGAAATATTTCATCAGTCTGAACGTACCTTTATACAACTAACGTTGAAATAATTGTATTTTTGTTGGCAAAATACTAAAGAAATTGATTTAAGATTTTTAACCACTGCATCGATTTCTTGCAAAAAGTAAAAATTTAAAAATTTCGAGTTGGCCCTCTTTAGAGAAACAAGTGCAATATGTATACATACATTCGTTCATACATACATTAATTATAAAGTAGATTTCTTGCCAAAAGTTTATTCAACTTTTCACTCCACAAATTGTTTGCAATTCAAATGTATGTTAAGTAACATACAAATGAATCTTTATAAATTGTTGTTGATTTATTGGTATAATATTTTTTCTCATTTTCTTTTTATTTGTTGTTCTTTAGTATGATGCTGACAGTGATGGTTTAATAAGTATACACGAACTAAAAGGTCTTATAGATGCTGGCCTCTGTCGTGATATACCACCGAATGTGGCACAACAAATTCATAAATTATCTGACGATGATAACAATGGACACTTAGATTTTGAAGAATTTTATCGTATGTCTCAAAAGCATGAATGGCTTTTTAGAAATCTGCTGACACGATATTGTCGTTTGGTTGTACCACCGCCAAAGCCTTTGGAGGGTGATCAGTTGGGTAATGTATCTAATTACGTTAAAATACAAGTAAACAAAATTCATTTTCTAATTTTCCATTGTGCTTCCCTTAAGATGGTGCTTACGAGAAACAAATGTCAATATGTCCACCTCCTTTAACTATGGTCATATTTTCAATGATCGAAATTATAATGTTTCTCATAGATGTTATACATTTTCAGTAAGTTTTGTTTTAATTTTTCTTCAAAAATTTTCAACTGATGTCATATTCTTATAGGGATGATCCTGATAATAATCGCCGTATTGGCGAGAGTACAAACGGTCCAGCTGCAACTCTTTTTATTTATAATCCATATAAACGTTATGAATCTTGGCGTTTTGTTACTTACATGTTTGTTCATGTCGGCATTATGCATTTGTTTATGAATCTAATTATACAAATTTTTCTGGGTGTTGCCTTGGAGTTAGTGCATCATTGGTGGCGTGTTGCCTTAGTTTATTTGGCTGGTGTATTGGCTGGTTCAATGGGTACCTCGCTGACAAGTCCTCGGATATTTTTAGCTGGTGCTTCAGGTGGCGTTTATGCCTTGATAACCGCTCATATAGCCACAATAATAATGGTAAGTAAAACAATATTTTAAAACGGATGTTTTTGTTGTAAGATCTTGAAGGTTTTTTTGAACTTTAGGTACAAATAGATAGAAAATAAATAGTTGTACTTACAAATGTGTAAAGTGTGTGCTTCATATAACTCATATTAGGCTTTACTTATTTTTAGATGAATTTAAAAATTATGTCGGTTAAAAATAAAAAGTTTTATTATTTATTTCTCTTACTTCTGTTTGGACTTTTTCTTGAATGTAAATAATTGTTTTAGCTTAAAAAATCTGTAAATCTTTCTACACATTACCTGGTGCTTTATTATACCGTGGTCCTGTCTTTAACATAAATACTAAAATATCTGTTATTTTAAAAATAACTTTTGAATTTATTGAAAACATAAAAGTGAATATATTTTATCATTAAAAAGTTCATAAGGATCAATATGGTATTCTTGAATCAGTTTTCCGACATTAACTTCTTTCTGTATGCTTTTTGTTTTAAAATTTAAAAATAGCTGTTATTTTTGGTCCCTAATATTTTATACTTTGCTTGTTAAAAAAAATAATTTAAAACATTATTTCGAAATTGTCTTGGTCAAGGTCCATCTATCAGGTCTGCTTTCTTGTGCAAAAACAAAAAACTTTTTCTTTTAAGCTGTCAAAAACTTACTACCACATATACAAAGCAAAAGGAAAAAACGTGTATGTAAACAACTTTTGAAAGCTCAAAAGAATGAAAACAATGATCATCAGACTTCTTGCGCAGACCTTTTAAATGGGCCTTGGTCTTGGTTTTTGTAAACTTGAAAATTTGACGTTGAAACATACTCGACATGTTCATCAAGTTTGTATAATAACAAAACAACATAATCGAGTAACGACTAGTAGTTACTCTAAAATTTAGTTGTGCATAAAAATGCTACTCTTCAAGTATGCGTATGTATGAGCGTGCTTTGCATATCCATATACATGTAGTCTGCATATGCAAATATATTTGTGCAGTCCTAATTGAAATAACAACAGGCATAATTAGTAGAGAACTTCTCTTTCAATTAAATTTAAGCTTACATTACAGGCATAAGTTGAAATCATTGTGTACTAAATTAAAAAATGTAATAAAGATCTAAGGTATACATAATTTTCATCTTAACTCATATTTACATACATACTTTTTTTAATTTTTATTATCTCTGAATAGAATTGGAAGGAAATGGAATATGCAATTGTTCAACTACTTGTCTTTCTTATATTCTGCTTTACCGACTTGGGAACATCAATATATCGTCACATTACCGATCAACATGATCAAATCGGTTATATGGCTCATTTATCGGGAGCTGTAGCTGGTCTACTGGTGGGTATAGGCGTCTTACGAAATCTAGAAGTGCGTCGTTGGGAACGTATACTATGGTGGATTGCTGTTATTTTCTATTTTGCCCTTATGATGACTGGTATACTGATACATGTTTTTTTACCAGACTATTTTCCCCGCCAAGAGTACAACTGATTTAATAAATTTAAAAAACAAAAGAGAACAAATGATATATGTAAACCATTTTTTTATTATTCGTATAACTAGTATGTGTGTGTGTTTTTCTTAAACATAAGTACAGATTATTTATTGTTTTAGATTTATGTGCTGTTTTCACAACACAAGTTACTGAACGTGTAGTAAAATTTATATGAATCAGTTGTTTAATGCTTTTCATCTAAATTTTACTTCACGTTCAATCACTTGTGTTGTGAAAACCGCACATTAAACTTGTAATTTAATTTATAGCTAAAATAATAAGCCAAAGTGCCTTTTGGATTGATAAAAATGACAATTTACTTTCTTTTTTTTTAAGCCTATTATTTAAATTTATTAATATAATATTAACATTGTAATAACATTTTTTTATATTAAAGACAGTAATATTTAAGAATTTTTTTCTTTATTTTATAAATATTTATATAAAAACAATTTTTTGTAAGAAAAACCCTGGAACAACAATATTAAAAGATTTAATTTAGACTTTTCTGATTTTATTCTCCAAAGTATCCTTAATAACAGGGTTTATTACAATATAAGAGATTCTTACTGCCTAAAAGTGTGCAATGATATTGTAATATTGCCTTAATATTAAATGCTGTGCTAAAAAATAGTTTAATGAGTTGTTTACGGATGGCAACACAACTGAGGTTGAGTTATTTTTATACCCTTCACCGAAGGTAAGAGGGTATATATAACTTTGTCGTTCCGTTTGTATGTTCCACAATATTGATCCTACACCCTATAAAGTTTTTATATTCTGGGTCCTTATGAAAAGCGAAGTTCAAATCCGGTTGTCCGTCTGTCCGAGTGTATGTTGAAATGGGTTTTCCGAAAACCCCAGAAATGATGTGGACTAGGTTGGTGTATATTTATGTCACATATACTCCGTTAAAGTTTGCTATTGAAATTCAGCCAGATCGGTCCAAAAATGACGGAGATATGAGCAAAAAACCACGACTACCTCTAAATTTTTCCAAAAATCCCTTGTTGTTGTTGTATTTTTTTTATTTCTGTATATCTTGAGAACGGCAATGAGGTACAAACATTAAGATTATCCATATACAGCATCCCACAAAATGTGGGCGGGATTCGAGAAGTGGGCGTGGTACCTCCCGTACAAAAAATATTAAAAATTGTAGAAAAACCTGAATTTTTGGACTGTCATATGACCTATGATTACGCCTTATACATCAAAAGATCGAAAGTCTTCAGTAGAAAATATTTTCTGAAAATTTCGGAAAAATCGGTTTAGATAAAAATGCCCATTTACGGGAGCCATAGGTCTTTCTGATTTCACGTTTTATCACCAAAGTAAATGGTAAATTTCTTCTTAAACACGTCGGTATATAAATCTGTCAAATCGGTTAAAAAATGGCTGAGTTATACTCGAAATACTGAATCCCCAAAAATTACTCTTTTTATAATTAACTTTGTTAAAATATATGTATACAAGTATATCTAAATGTTTATATATAAATATAACTTAAGTAAATGGTAAAATTCTTCCTAAACACGTCGTATATAAAAGTATCAAATTGGTTAGACAATAAGTAATTTATGAGCAAAATACTCCAAAAATGGGCTAAAAAACATCAAAATTTTTATAAAAACCTAAATTTTAGGGCTGCCATACGTCTTATGGATATGATTTAGATACCAAAATATCGGAAATATAGAAAAACTCAGAAAAATCGGATCAGATACAAAAAAGTTATGACCAAAATTAATTTTTTTTTAATACCCACTTTCGGGAACCATAATTCTCCCCGAGTCCAAACTTTACAGCTCAAGTAAATGGCAAATTTCTTCTTAAATTAATTAATTTGTATGTTCTAAAAACGATTTAAAAAAAATATTTACAAGTTTTATTTAGTTTTTGTCTAGTTGCTCTGTATTCTGCTCGCACAATGGTGAAGGGTATATAAGATTCGGCACAGCCGAATATAGCACTCTTACTTGTTATATTTTAATCTGAGCGGCATTGCCTGTTTTCGTTGCTGGCAAACGCAACTTCAGCTGAGTTGCCATCTGTAATCAACCCATTAATTAGCTCAGTTGCCATCTGAACTTATTAATTCATTTAAAACCAACAGGTTGTTTTATACCGAATTCATAGTAAATTTACATTTTTATAAATAAATTCTACAAAATGTCCTTTAACAATGCTTTCTTAATAGATTATAAAAAAGATCTTCAGATTAGTTTAATTGATTTGTAAAACTACCAGCGATACGCACACCACTTATTCGATTTGATGTTTGTTTGTTTAAAATTTCATTTGCTTAAAATTTCATTAGTCAACAAATTTTAATATTTATCTATCAAATGTGCATTTAATTACCATTTACATATGTATGCTTTAATGTACAATATTGATACAATTAATGTATGTCAACTAGGTCTGCTTCATAAATTTTATAAAATATATTTTGTATACTTGTTTCAAATAAACCAGGGGCCTAATTACTGCATTCAATATCGTGTAAGCTATCGTATCGACTCCAGGGATCTAATCACCGCGTTTTAGTTTGGTATCTTGACACTCGAAATTTAATGAAATGATAGCATTCGGCATCGAGTAACTAAAGACATAACATCTCTCGAGTTTTCATTCGATATGTCAGTGTCTATCGTATGCAGAAAAATTCGATAGTTTACTCGATATCGAATGCGGTGACTGTACCCCAGATTTTTTTTTACTGTAATGTTTAAAATACTTAAATTAATAATATGATTATAATTCATTTGAAGTTTGGATCTAAACCAGAGTTCAGAATTTTTCATTTACGAGCGCATATATTTACTCATTGATGTATTTGCTCATGAATGAGAAATCAAATATTTTTAGTCATGAATGGAACAAAAAATGTTCGCCCATTAATTCATGAGTATGAAAATTAATAATATCTTGCCTTTTCTAACTCATAAGTAATGAGCAAAAAAAAACTGTTCATATGTGTGCAATAAATGTAAAATTGATCATAAGTAAAAAAAGTGAGCGACGCTTTATCTTCATATTGTTATGTTGCTCGGAAATTTGCACGACCATAGCACGAATAGCCTGTGTGGGTTAATTCCAAAACGTCATTTGCCAACATTCGACAACTTGGCAGAAGAAGCTGAAAAGGCAGGACGAGCTCACGACGCACGTACTGTCTTTAAGGTCACAAAGCAGCTAGCATACTCCAAGCTACGGACAGAACACCCTGTGAGAGATCTGCGAGGAAGTTTGCTCAACACCGACCACAAAGAGCATTTCTCTAGTGTGCTAAACTGTATCATAGATAGATGTACAACTCTTGAGCCTGCCATTTTGACTAATACACCACCTATTATAAACACTAGTATTAGACTAACACCTCTGAATATAGCGGAAACTATTGCCGCCATTAAACAACTGCCAAATGAAAAAGCAGCTGGTATCGATGGTATTCCTGAGGACATATACAAATGTGATCCGGCACTTTCAGCAGAAATATTACATACACCGATCACTGAGCCATAGGAAACCGAATCTTTTCCGGAAGAATGGCATAGTTGTTAAAATCGCGAAATAGGGAGATCTTAAAGATTGTTATAACTGGAGGGGTATATATGTGATACCAACCGTTGCAAAAATAATATTTAACCGCATTAAAGAACACTTAGAGCAAATTATCAGCTCATGTCAAGCTGTCTTCCGCTGACCATGTATTTGATTAACCCTGCGAAAATGAAATTTACCTGAAAAATTAATTACTTTGATTAAAGGGAAATCTTTCTGACCCGTTTGTGGTGAAAAGTGGAGTGCGCCAGGGTTGCATGTTGTCACTTTTTTTATTTCTTGTGGTTATGGAAGAATGATATTGAATATAAAAGACTATTTATTCACTATCACATAAACTTATTATTCTTAAGCAAGCAACTACATATAAAGCTTCAGGAACAGCTGCTACACACAGGGCTAAAAATAAATGCAGCCAAAACAAAAACACTAAATATCGGTTCCAATGACCATCAACAACCAAACCATTGAGACAAGTGACTAATTCTTCTATCTAGGATGCGAGATAACTGCAAATGGAGGAACCGAACTCGATGTAGTCGCTAGAATAAACGAGGCCAGGTCATCTTTTGGCTTACTAGTCCCAATCTGGCAAAGAAATCAAATCAGCCAAACCACAAAGCTGAGAATTTTCGAAGTAGGGTTCTCCTATATGGGTGTACAACCTGGAAGGTCACAAACGAAATTTGCCAAGCACAACATGGGGACGTTCAACGGAATCCGAAATGAACCAACTGGGTGTGTATCATGGAATGAACTTATTTCTATCGCTCAAAACCGGGTCAGATGGAGAGCATCTGTTATTGGCGGCCTATGCGCATTACATTCTGCTGGTGTCTAATAATTGTAAATACAATATACCTCATTGCTGTCCAAAGGAAAGCTAAGGTAAAATGTAACAAGAAAATACAATATAAAAGTCTGGTAGTGTATAAAGTCATTTCTGAAAAATTGAAGGAATAGGACTATTACAAAAAAGCTTTATGAAGTACATAACTGAAATTGAGCTCATAGAATAAATTCGAAAAAATGAAAAATGTTGAATTTTTATTTAAGAAATTTTTTTGGATCTCCAATCTAGATTTTCATTTAAGTCATCATTAGATGTATCATCATCCGTTTCGATCAGCTCATTTTTGTGTTTTTCTTGTTTAAAGCTATGTAACTTGTTTTCTAAATTAATTACTTTAGTCCATTGATGAATTTGTTCACTGATTTCAGTTATTTCTCTTTCAAGTGCTGTGTTTGTTTGTTCTCCAAATATAAGATTATTCGATGTAAAAGACTCTTCTTTGATTTCGCGTTGAAATCTTTCCCATTCATCATTATGTACATTTTTATTTTCAGCATTGCGAATTTTTGTATCAACAAAATGATCGTCAAAAAACCTCTCTGGCAAAATATCGGTAGGTACTTGCAAAACAGAACTGCTACTATTCGGTTTTAGAATAAGATCCTTATTAAGACATATATTTCCCCTCGATTCTGTTGTGTGTACTTGGTCATTTTTATTTAATGTTGTTTGAAATTTCGCTTCCAGTCGCTGGCTCTTTTGTAAAGATTTTTCTAACGTTTGTTTATCAATTTTCCTCATTTCTTCAACTTTGCATTTATGTAACTTCGAGTTTACGTGAACCTTCCAAATGCTTTGTGATTTGATATGGGCTTTGCATATAACACAAAAAATATTTCCCTTGGAATGGTACTTTGCTAATGGCGACGCAATTTTCTTTACGTGTTTTGCTTCCATTTTACAAACTACACCAATTTAAAAGTTACTAAGTTTTGTTTTTGCAATTCTCCGAAAACTTTTTGTATCAAATTGTACCGCAGCAAGTGAGGAAGTATGTAATTTTAAGCTTATTATTATTTAATTATGGACAATAGTTTCTTTAGCTTAAATTGTAATCAGCATGTTCTGTAGAGCTGGCAAGCAATCGATTGACTATCGATAGTTTTTTTTTCGATAGCGATATTATCGCTGAAATATTTTTTTACCTGGCGTTTACATTTGCCAGTACTGGCAAGACAGAAGCAATACATGCAAACCTTTTCACTTATCCATGCATACTTTTCCAACTGTCTTGTCTACTGTCTAGCAAATTTTGCAGACAGTAAAATTGGACAGTGATTTGACATTTGCTAACAGTAATTTAAAGTTTTGTGAGCAAAAGAGAAAAAAATCAAAATGTAAGAAAATTTAACATATTTTGCTTTGATTTTTTATATTTTAGTTCAATTTTATAATTGTTCACACAATAAAGTAATTTTAAGCTTTTTTTAAATTTGTTTAGTTTATACAAAAAAAGTTTAGCTGAACTTGTGCTGCAATTGTGCAATGATTGCTCTTCCGATTGCTTGAGCAATATAATCAGCAATTATTGCGTCATTGTTCTGCCGACGTTTTTGCTTGTGCTTAGCAATAAAAATTACTACGTGGAGACCCAGTATAAGGACCAACCATATTTGTATAACCTTGCTTATCCTAACATGCAGTCTACAACCGACATGAATTGCCTAATTTTAGCACTAATATGTTTTTAGTGTTAGGTATAGACTCATCATGTTAGAAGTTTTCTCATGTTATACCACGGTTGTTAATGCAAATGTTTTAACAACGCTTTTATAACATCAAGTAATTTTTTTTTGGCTTTCCTTAAAACTAAAATTTTTTTGGCGAACTATTTATAGTTATAATGCCAAGATATCACACAAATTTTAGGAGCCTCAACCGCAAAGTCCTCGTTCGACCTAAACCTTCGTATAGGAAGGCGAGAGCTTCCAGAATCCGCTCTAGAGTATATTGGTCTCCACCAGTAATCTTCGGAGTTATTTCCTTGGTACTCCACCAGTAAAACGTCTGAGTTATATTTGGTTCTCCACCAGTCACATTGAGTTATTAATGGTTCTCCACCAGACAAAATCTTAAATTTTTTTTTACTGTTAGGACCAGCACTCAGGGGATGACCCCTACTAATGCATTGCATTGTGTTGGAACTAGGAAAATAGGTTGTGGGAAGGAGGATAGTGGGAGTAGTGTTTGTGAACATTCGATTTGAACTTAATCATGTTGTAAGTGAGAGGGAAGACTTCTGCAGAAAGGTTATTCCACATACGAACTGTGCGGGGGAAAAAATTGAGGTTAAAACGATTGCACAAAATCAATGGTGATAGCTGCAAAAACCGTAACTCGGTACAGTTATATGCCAAGCCATTAACCACTGCGGGGTGACACCGCAAAACGCACGAAAATCAGACAAACAAGAAGGACCTGATTGTCCTTTAAAAAAAATTACAATGAGCCCGAGCTGCTTCTCCACTCAGAGCAGTTTTACGAGTGACATCAAGTTATAACAGGAAATCATGTCAGTTGTTGACGGGCAGTAATGTCAAAGCAAAAAATTTTACAAATGATGAGAACCTTTATGAACCTTTATGAAATTTTCAATAGTATTTGTAACACTATAAATATTTCTGTTCCGGCCGTTAAAACTATCTACCGTCTACAAAACCAAAACAATAAACATTCTAATGTATCAAAAGATGCAGCCATAATTGTGAAGATGTGGTCACAGTATGACAAAAACTTTTTCATGAAATCATTTACAAATTATAGGAAAATAAATAAAGACTTCTTCTTTTGTCTTCGACACATAGGGTTAAATTCAGATCATAAGTTTTTTGTCAACGAAAATCTTACGCAATCTAATTTTAATCTACTTCGTTCTGCTGTTCGCCTCAAAAAGAAAAAAATTTTACACAGTGCATTTAGCATGCGGAATCTCATATTTATTAAAAAAACTCCAAATGATCCGATTATGCAAATTGATGACATTCAGCATCTGTTTCGGTTGTTTCCTGGATCAAATCAATCGGATGCACCAGTCAATAAAAGCTGTAGTGACGTATCTCCTACTTAGAACTAATTACAAATATTATAATATATTTTTATTTTTTCTCAAGCACTACATTCTACTTAAATTTATGTTATTTTTATTAATTTATTTACACTTGTACAGCTTCTTTTTACGTTACAACTTTATTAACCCAATTATTCCAAAACATATATTAAAATGCGTTGCTTATTTCGTTATTAATGATGATCGCTACTAATACTTCTCGTTCCAAAGACAATATATACAATATGATTAGGATTTTGTCCAGACAAAGGCTGGGACTAAAAATTGTTCATATAAATGCGCAAAGTCTCAATAGCAAAATCGATGAGTTCAGATACTTATTTACGTCATCTAAAATAGATATTATTTGTGTTTCAGAAACTTGGTTTCCGTCAGATGTGCAGGATTCTGTATATAATTTATCTGGATACAGCTTATTTCGAGCTGATAGGAAAACTAAAGTCGTAACTAACGGTGTCGTAAAAGACAGGAAAGGTGGTGGAGTTGCAATATTTGTATGTATTTTTCTGTCTAAATCCTCAAAAATTTCTAGAGTTCTTCACGATATTATTGAAATAAAAATTAATAACAATGCTATAGCCCTAGTTAGTACATCAAAAAATCTTGGCGTTACCTTTAACAGTCAACTAACTTGGTCAAATCACATAAACTTGGTCGTTGGAAAAGTGTACGGAATGCTGAGAAATTTATGGGTTGTAAAAAGTTCAACACCTTTTAAAATAAGAATGCTATTAGCCAAAACGTATTTGATTCCAGTTCTGCTATACGGATGTGAAATTTTTGCAAATTGTGACAGTGTCGACTTTCAAAAATTAAATGTTACCTACAATAATATTGCAAGATATGTTTTCAACAAAAATAGAAGTGAAAGCATATCAATGTTTTCATATCAAATTTATGGAATGAATTTTAAAAATCTTTTGCAATTTAGATGCCTTTTGTTTTTACATAAAATTATTACATCCAAAGAACCAAGCTATCTTTATAATAAACTGCAATTTGCTAGATCTAATCGTGGAAACAAATTAATTCAGCACAGGTTTGCCAGCCTTATGTCGGAACGACAGTTTTTTGTTTTTACAATCCGTCTTTGGAACGCCCTTCCAACCCACTTTCAACTCTTAAGCAACGCAAACACGTTTAAAAAGAAGCTATTAGAAATACTTGGTTAATACCTTAATTTTTGTAATAATCTTTACTTTTTACTTTTTTGTATTGTTTATACATGTTTTTATCTATGTACTTTAATATTTTACACTTTTATTTTTTAAAAATTATATTGATAATATCACTAGCGCTGTAATTTATAAGATTTTATCTTGTTGTGCTAGATCAGTTAATAAATAAATAAATAAATAAATAAAAAATAAAAAAAAAAAAAAAAAAATATGTACCAGGGCTCTCAAGTTATTTTTCACCTGAATCGCCAAATAGAATATCAAAAATCGCCAACATTTAGGTTTTAGGTAAAAAAATTCGCCAAAAACGAGTTAATACAAAAAGGTAAAGTTTTCTATATTAACTAACTGTTTTTCAAGCTAAAATAAAAATTTATATTGAAAGCAAAAACATAGTTGAGTTGTTTGATTGTTGTTAATATATATTTTCCCAAACGAAACTTTTAATTTTATTTTGAAAAGCAGTAGTAGTGTCTAGTAGCGCTTTTATATTCTAGTATTTTTAACGTTACGACTGTTTGGTAATGGATTAAAGGATTAAGTTCACGTTCTCTTTAATCTATAACCGAAGTGATAAGTGAATATTTTATGAATTAACTCTGTGCCAACAAGCTGCTTAGCTTAATCGGCATTCTAGTTAGCAGCTCGTTGTTCGTAGTGTACAAACTGTGGCTAACTTTTTGTTATGAATACGGCTGTTAATCTATATATATAAAAATGAAAAATGTTTGTATGTTTGTTTGTTTCTTTGTTTGTATGTTGGCTTATAGACTCCTAAACTACTGAACCGATTTTCCAGAAATTTTTACAGTAGCATCACGTGAGCCCTAAAAATAAAATAAGATACTTATTTTTTCGATAGGGGCAGGGGAATTAGTAAAAGCCGCTTCACGCATTTTGTTGAACTTTTGATAGTAGGATCTTCTAAGCCTCAAAATTAAAATAAAGTAGCAGCGGGGGAAGTGGTTTCCCCCATAGGACGCCAATGTTTATTATCGCATATCTTAAGAACTGTTATAGTGAGAATGTTCAATCTTTGTAGAAGACACTCTTATGGTTTACTACACTATTGAAAATAAAAATAAAGTGGGTAGGCGCAGGGGGGGAAATACCTCTCATAGGATGCATATATTAAATATCGCTCAACTGAAGAACTATTAAAGGTAGAGTCTTCAAACGTGGTTAAACCTTCTATTATGGCAAACTTTAAATTTCAATATAGTAATGGGTGGGGTAGACAGAGGAGGAGCAGTTCCCCTGATAGGTAGAAATATTAATAAGAGCTGCTGCACGCATTTTGTTGAACTTTTGGTAGTAGGATCTTCTGAGCCCCAAAATTGAAATTAAATAGCAGCGGGGGAAGTGTTAACCCCCATTGGACGCCAATGTTTAATATCGCATATCTTAAGAACTGTTATAGTGAGAATGTTCAAAATTTGCAGAAGTCACTCTTATGGTATACTACACTTTTGAAAATAGAAATAAAGCGGGTAGGCGCAGGATGGGAAATACCTCCCATAGGATGCATATATTACACATATCTCAAATGAAGAACTATTAAGGGGAGAGTCTTCAAACGTGGTTAAAGCTACTATAATGGTAAACTTTAAATTTCAATATAGAAATGGACGGGGTAGACAGAGGAGGAACAGTACCCCTCATAGATAGAAATATTAATACGAGCCGCTGCACGCATTTTGTTGAACTTTTCGTAGTAGGATCTTCTGAGCCCCACAATTTAAATAAAATAGCAGCGGGGGAAGTGGTACCCACCATAGGCGCTAATGTTTAATATCGCATATCTTAAGAACTGTTATAGTGAGAATGTTCAAACTTTGTAGAAGTCACTCTTATGGTATACTACACTTTGAAAATAAAAAAAAGCGGGTAGACACAGGGTGGGGGAATACCTCCCATAGGATGCATATATTAAATATCGTTCAACTGAAGAACTATTAAAGGGCGAGTCTTCAAACGTGGTTAAAGCAACTATTATGGCAAACTATAAATTTCAATATAGAAATGGGCGGGGTTGAGAGAGGAGGAGCAGTACCCATCATAGATATAAATATTAATAAGAACCGCTGCACGCATTTTGTTGAACATTTGGTAGTAGGATCTTCTGAACCCCAAAATTGAAATAGCAGCGGGGGAAGTGTTGCCCCCATAGGACGCCAATGTTTAATATCGCATATCTTAAGAACTGTTATAGTAAGAATGTTTAAGCTTTGTAGAAGTCACTCTTATGGTATACTACACTTTTGAAAATAAAAATAAACCGGGAAGGCGCAGGGGGGAATACCTCCCATAGGATGCATATATTACATATAGCTCATGAAGAACTATTAAAGGGAGAGTCTTCAAACGTGGTTAAAGCTACTATTATGGCAAACTTTAAATTTCAATATAGTAATGGGCGGGGTAAACAGAGGAGGAGCAGTACCCCTCATAGGTAGAAATATTAATAAGAGCCACTGCACGCATTTTGTGTAACTTTTCGTAGTAGGATCTTCTGAGCCCCAAAATTTAAATAAAATAGCAGCGGGGGAAGTGGTACCCACCATAGGACGCCAATGTTTAATATCGCATATCTTAAGAACTGTTATAGTGAGAATGTTCAAACTTTGTAGAAGTCACTCTTATGATATACTACACTTTTGAAAATAAAAATAAAGCGGTTTGGCGCAGGGGGGGAAATACCTCCGATAGGATGCATATATATTAAATATCTTTCAACTGTAGAAGTGGTTAAAGCAGTGTAGCGAAGCGCACCGGGTTAAGCTAGTATAGTTATAAAATTCAGTTTAATAAAAAAAAATTAAACAAAAATAAATTCTAAGATAATTTAATTATATACTTTAAATTATTAGGGAAATGTAAGATAGTTTTTTAAAGCGCGAGCAAAAACGAAGTATCAAAAATATGAAGTGCTTGTTCACACGGTAGTAAAAGAAACGTACTTTTGTTTATTATTCAGTGTTGCCAGTCACCACAGAACTAACATATCTGCGGGTAAACGCAACACTGATCCGCATCCGAGTTCTGCCGGTGATCGACCAATATCTTCCTTAACCGTGGAGCGTAAACCGAGAAGTATGATTGGAAGTCTATCTACCCAATTAATAGGAGCTGTGCAATTAATTGCAGCTTTTAAAGTGCGGTGAAATCTTTCGATTATCCCATTGGCTTGGGGGTGATATGCCGTTGTCATTGTGCGTTTAACTCGCAAAATTTTGCAGAGCTCCGAAAATAAGGACGATATAAACTGGCGGGCCTGATCTGATAATATATGGAGTGGCACACCAAATCGGGACACCCAACCATTAATTAATGCAATTGCACATGTTGTAGCTATCATTTCTGCCATTGGAAAGTTGCGATATGCATGTACTTTGTAAAATATATTTTATTTAATAAAAATGAGTTAGGACTTTTGTTTTCAATTATTGAAACGATTTAGGGCTATTTTCAACTTCTAAAGTTTGCTCCCCTATTACGGTTTACAACTCAACTCTAGTTAAGTTGAAATTTTACATTTTTGTATTCTGTTTAACAACTCTTCTATATTGCAGTAAAAAAAAAACATTAACAAATTACAACTAATCACTAGCAGTTGTTTAATTACAACTTAACTGAGTTAAGTTGTTCTTTTCTACCAGTGGTGAATTAAAGAATCATCTATCGAAATATGCAAAAAACTCGATTCAAAAAAAAAAACCTTTTAGGTCCTTTCTATGTTAAGGTACAAATAATAAACACTTCATTTATAAAAAAACTTATGAGATCATTAACATCACAAACAAATTTTAAAAATTAATCTGCTTCCATGCCCAGTTTCATTTTCTCTAATTTCAAAAATTCTAATTTCAGTTTATTTCGACTATGGGCAATTTTTTTCAATTCCAGGTGATGGGTACGTTCGTAAATGCATTAAAACTGTGCATCACTGCTGCTGTGATGCAATATTTTGTTGCTGATGCGTGATCACCAGTTGCGCTTGTGATACTGATGCTTTTTTACTGCACAACGGCTGTTCAAAGTTTGAATTTTTGAACATGAGCTACATTTTTTTTATAAATTTTAGGAAAGTTGGCGCAAAAATGAGGAAATTTTTCTTTTGGCGCAAAATAATTAGTTATTTTGGCGGAATTTCTTCATTTTTGCTGCTACATCATAAGAAGAAGAGCTCTGTGAAGCAGAGAAGGGAAATTTTGTAAAGGGTTAAGAAGTGTTGGATGTAAAAAGCAAAAATGTAAGTATGTGTATAAATTTTTTATTCATTGAAATTTAACATTTATTTTTAAATCTTTCGTTTTTTAGGACCCGCAAGTGCGTTTTTGGTTGCCTAAAGGAGAATCAGTCCATATTTGACGAAACCTTCCATACAAGTATCACTCCCGAAAATAGCTTTTAAGGGCACAACGTCTTTAAGGATGCAAATAAAATTGTTGGGACCAAATTTTATCGTAATACCAACATAATTTGGTGGATTGCGGGCAAGTGTGACTTGTACTTTGCGACAAGGTTTGCATGGACACAAAATCATCCGGACGGTTGTTTGATAGCGTTTACTCCGCTATAAATATTTTCACTATTACAAATGCAAAATGATTTCGAAAGTTTATATGGCAAAAACGATCTAAACATTTATATGAAGTAGGTTAAATTGCGGCTTAAGAAGTTTTGTCGAGGATTTGTCGTATAGCCCAAGAACTTTTAGAAACGAGTGCTCCCAATTTAAGTTAGTGGCAGTAACAGTAACAAAGGAAGGTAAATGAATAGAACTGCTGGTGTTAAATTTGAATTTTACTTACGTTCACTCAGAAGCTGAAGTATAATCTGCTTATAACTACCAAGCTGTCGTGTGTACCCTTTAGAGGGTTAATGGAAGTTAAGGTTGGCAACGCCGAAAATAGATAGAAAGAGAGAAAGGTAGGGTAATGAAGAGACGAAGCAAAAATTGTAGCAAGAAGAGGAAAAGTAAACAAATAAATACACAAGCAAACAAACCGAATAAAAACTAAATTGCTGAAAGTTTGTTGCTTGGAAAATTGTATTGGACGACATTTTGCTCGACCGAGGTTTCTTGGTCGCCAAAGAGCAAAATGTCGGCCCTTTTTATTTTTCTTCTTGGCGATGGAAAGATGTGGTAAGTGGTGGCGTGAATGGTTTTAGTTGTTACAACAAAAGAGGAATTAAAACAGCAATTTTAGCAAGAAAGAAAAGTAAAACAATAAAAATTAATGTCAGATAAGTTTATTTTATTAAATTAAAAGTGAAATGTTTCATAGCAACAAGAAAAAACAATGTTGAAGTCAAATTAACAAGTAAATAATAAAAGAAACAAAAACTTTAGTGAGAAATTTATTTGTTGAAATTTTAAGTGAAACGAAATCAGAAACTGCTAGTAAAAGAACTTAAAGCTACAAGCTAAAAGATTATGTACGCAAAATAAGAATAAAGAAAACAAGAGTTAAATTAATTTAAAATTTTAAAACTAAAATTTAAAACGATTTAAAATCCGTACAAAGTAAAAGAAAACCATATAAAAAAAAGCCACCACATCTTCGCTGCCACATCCATCGTGGGAACAGGAATCGTCCAGCCCAACATCACAGTTCCAGGGGTCAGGTATTCTGCCATTTGTTTTGACACGGACTATACTACGGACAACTAAACGGACGAATTATAAATATATATATATATTAGTTTTTTTAATAGGGAAAACATATTTAACATTTGTTACCTTTCGAATCAGTCCCTGGGCCGTATTTGCCCAGGTGCGCGTCATATCTAGGGTTTGAGCTCAGGCCTGCTAGTCGTCGTAGGGTAGTTGCCCAGGAGGTAATGGTTGTTTTCCTTATCCTGTGGGAAATAAACTTTTATATGTATTGTTTTTTTTTGTTGAAATAGGACCTTACTTACCCCGTACAGCAACATTTAGTTAGGACGCTTGACGGACCGACGGCAGTCCCTGTCATCCAGCTTCGCCTGGAAAATAATAAAAATATCAATTAAACTTTTTTGTTTGTTTTCTGGCCAATTAATTTTTGTTATAAATTAAAGTTTTTTGCTTAAACTAAATTTTCATTGACTTGGAAAATAATAAAATTTATTTTTGGTTGATAAGCTTTTATATTTCTTTTTTATATATATAAATCATTTTATTTTCCACTTTTAATATACATATGATACAGAATGTCTTTAAGCATTAAAATTTTTCAATAAAACGTTTACAATGTTTATAATGAATTTGAAAATAAAATTTTAAATGCGTTTTGATTTTAAAAATAATGAGTAGCTAAACTCATTAGGGTGAAGCAAATAGGAGGGTGATGGTAAGGTGAATGGTAGACTTTGGGATGATCAAATTTCTTTTCAGGTCATCACGGTGAAGTCCGAATGGATTTCAGGTGGGAGGGCAGAAGTTGGCAAAACACCAGCCAACTCAACTCCTAGGTGAAAGGTGCAACAGGTGAGTACACGGTGCAAAATGTATTTATAATGGCAATAGATTCGTTTTTTTATTAATTGCGTTCACTTTCGGGCTCCTTTTTTTTTTTTATTAATCTTTGTTTTTTGTCCTAAATTGGCTGGCATGATTCTTTTTGTAGTAGCCAAGTGCTTGATTGGTTGGCAAGAACCACCCCAATACGGCGAGCCCTAGCCGGACTTACGCCAGCATGCCAGCGCCGCCAACAATCTGGCCACATCTGACCTTATGGTTCTCTTTTGTGTTTTTCTTTATAAAACACCAGCTGCTACTGCTACAAAAATGGCGCCCAACGTGGGGCCCGAAAGTGAACAAATCTAGTAGGTTGTCTAGGCAGATCCTTTGCCTATGGCTGATGTAGGTCCCGGTTGAGTCATTGAAGAGTCCTCAACGCGTTGTGACGTCGGTTTACGGGCGATGCAATCTGTTTAGAATAAAGAGTTTTTAAAGTAGAATTTAAAGCAATAGTTTTTTTATATATGAGTAGCTTACCTTTGACTGTATGTCCCGAAAAATAGGGCTTTTTAGTTTTTTTTGCGTTGCGACGGCCAAAGTCGTTGTTTTTATATGAAAGTTTAAATCCTCGGTTTCTGTTTTAGTGTAGGCTGATTTGTTAGTGGCTAGATAGGCTTTCAAATTTCATTGCTACGTTTAAAGCATAAATCAGGGTTTCCATCCAAGTTTTTTTTCTTTTAATAGCCAAAATTTAGTTTCGGTTTTTTTTTAAATACAGCAAATAAATAATGGAATTCGTTTCCATTCGACCGTTTCGAGCGGGATTGTAGTGATTAGTCCTAGGTAGTTATTGTCTTTAGGGCAGGGGCCTAGTTGCTCACGGCAAATTTCGTTTGTGGTCCTCATGAAACTAAACAGTTTTTCTTTTATTGTTTTTGCACCAGTGTACAAAAAAAAATGTTTATATATATGTAAATATATTTATTCACCTGAAAATGAAAAAAAATTACAATTAGATGTTTGCACCAAATGTTTTAATTAAATTTAAAACTTACCTTGAGAGTCTGCAGTTTACTTCGTTTATCCTTACCATCACCTGAAAAACCTATTGTAACCCGATACGTTTTGATTTTATTTTTTTTTTTTTTTTTATCAATTATTATTTATTTTGATTACTTTGCGTAAATTTATTTTACAGCAATCATATAATTTGTTTTTTTTACAACCTACGGGGGAAATCATAGTTTTTTTATTTTTTTTTTTTTTTTTGTTGTATTTTTATTTTTTGATTTTGAACCAAAACTGAAATAAAAAGGTTCAACTTTTAGAAGGTGTTTTTTTTTAAAGTTTTGGAAGCTTGTGTTTTTTTTTTAAATTTCTAAATCTATCTAGAAATAGATATGGTTTTAACACGTTCTGTCAGAGGTCGATTAGAATCTGAGAATATAATCACCGAATCTGGTTTTAATATGGATGGCATACCTCGTTCTACAGTGGAGACAATTGTGTCTACAGCTGCACCAGTTTTTCTGCACCAGCTGCAGCAACCATTAGCACGACCATGGCAACAATTACGCCGGCTGTACAGCAGTTTATGTCATTGGCGCATGATCGTACTGGTTTTTCCCATGAGTCGCATATATCGAACACGACCATAACATCCCCTGAGTATAGCAGTGTTACCGCCAGGAACGTAAGGCAGGAGTTTAGGCAGGGCGCAACTGCTGCTCCAGCTCACCAACCAGCCAGTAATGTAGGCTCAGCTGAGGAGGTAGTACGCTCAATACAGGGTGAGTTTACAAGAAAGATGCAGGAATTGCAGCAACAGATGCAACAACAAATTTCCCGCGCACTTGAGCGTGTATCTGCAAGTCAGGTAAACCCCACAGGGGTTACCCAGCCTTTGCCAATACAGCACATGGGAGTTATAAATTCTCCACCGCAGTTTTCACGTGCTCCGCAACCACCTAGGAGGCAAGAGAATGTATTAGTAAATAATGTTTCACAGCAGCAGCAACCACAAAACTACTTACCTCAACAAAATTTTCAGCCACCATATAATTTTCAGGCATCACCAGTGAATGCAGCTTGTGCCCAGCAACAGCACCCAGTGGGTCCGCCAGCAGCACCTGTATTTGCAACTCATTCGCACGCACCTGTTTTTGGCGTTCATTCGTCACCAGTGCCAAGTATGCCGCCAGAGTTTGGTTTTGCGCCTCGTAAAATCGACTTGTCGAAGTGGGGTATAAAATTTGATGGTACCACTAAGTCGATGAGTGCGGAAGATTTTATCTTCAGAGTTGATGTCCTTAGGCAAGACTATAGCTGCTCGTTCAACGATATACGACGCAGTTTTCATTTGTTGTTGGAAGGTCAAGCCCTAGATTGGTACTGGAACGTGCGCAAACTAACACCAATTCAGTCCTGGGAGGACTTAGAAAGAGCGTTTTTGACCCAGTACAGGCGGTATGAAAATGAATTTCAGCTGCAAAAGAAAATTATGGATCGACGTCAACTGCCGCAAGAGTCATTTGAAGACTTTTATAATGCAGTGATGAGGCTAAGAAACCAGCAGAGGTCGCCGTATACAGAGACGGATCTCATTGAAATAATGAAGGCAAATTTAAAGCCATCGCTTTCGCACCTTTTGTTTGCCGTAAAAATTAATAATTTGAATGATTTTTGTCAACAGGCCAAAAGGGCGGAACATTTAGTTTCCAGCCAAAGGCAGCCGTTTCAACCCCGGCCATTCTCTACTCAGCGCGTTCACGAGCTTGATTATGAGGAAGAGGAGCTACCTGTAGCAAACGTAGAGGTCGATGCCATAACCCCAAATAGCCGTTACACTTGCTGGAACTGCAAGCAAGTGGGCCATAGTTTTATGGACTGTCCGTCGCCTACGCGTAGAATTTTTTGTTTTAGATGTGGCCGTGACAATGTAGTAACACCTAAATGTCCTAAATGCCAGGGAAACCTGCAGCTGAACAAGCCTCACACTGGGGAGACTCGTTCAACGCAAACCTAAGCCCAGCCATCAAGTTAAGTAGTAGCGTCGAATGTGGGAGCCCTGTAAAAATTTTAGTCAACACCACAAGGGAAAAAGTCGCTGATAAGGAGCCCACTGTTCGACCTTTAAAACCTTTTCATCAACGAGTTAGGGAGTATAATGAGGCAAAAGTCAGGATTTTTGGGCAGGTTTCGAGTAGAATCAAAAAGGCTAGGGAGAGGTACAAGATAAGGCGGAAAATTAGAAAAGAAATCATGGCAGCGACACTGTACGAGGGTGATGATTTTAGGTTATATGCCACGGTTGAGATAGGTGATAGTAAAATCACAGGTCTACTTGATAGCGGAGCCACGGTAACGTGCCTAGGGAAAGGGTGTGTTGAGTTTGTCCAGGGGACGGGATTACCAATTTCAAATTTCAATTCTTTTATAAAAACTGCTGATGGCAGTCCCCATAAAATAGTAGGGCGTATCAGGGCAAGGGTAAATTTTAATAAAATCAGCGAGGATATTGTCTTCTATTTAGTCCCAACATTAAATAGACCACTTTTTCTAGGGGTGGATTTTATGAAAAAATTTAATTTATTTGCTAATGTCAGTAGCCTAACTACAAATGGTGTAAATTTGTGCGCAGAGTCTGAAAGTATAGAGGAGGGGGTAAAAACTCATATTTTAACACCGGAACAGCGTGAGACTTTAGGAAAAGTAGTAGCAAATTTTCCTTGCTATACTAAGCGCGGTCTTGGGCGGACTCCACTAGAAGTCCATATAATAGATACCCGCGACGCAACTCCGGTGAAGGATAGACACTACCCGGTCTCGCCAGCTGTGCAAAAGTTAATGTACGCAGAGCTTGATAGGATGCTTGACCTTGGAGTCATTGAGCAAAGCGAGAGTCCTTGGAGCCATCCGGTTACTCTCGTCCGTAAGGGCGAGAAGAATCGGCTGTGTCTGGACGCTCGTAAGCTTAATGCCCTCACGGTCAAGGACGCCTATCCTCTGCCGCACATTGAAGGTTTGCTCAGCCGGTTAGGAGACACGTATTTTATATCAAGCGTGGATTTAAAGGACGCATTCTGGCAGATACCATTAGAAGTCGCCAGTAGAGAAAAGACTGCCTTCACGGTGCCTGGGAGACCACTTTACCATTTTACGGTAATGCCTTTTGGGTTGTGTAATGCAGCCCAAAGACTTTGCCGTTTGATGGATAAAGTGATCCCTGGTGCACTTCGCGATAGAGTTTTTGTCTATCTGGATGACCTTCTAATAGTATCGCCAGATTTTCAAACTCACCTGGGGTTGCTTAGACGGGTATCTGATTGTTTGGAATCAGCGGGGTTGACCATTAACGTCGCGAAGTCAAAGTTCTGCTTCAGGGAGTTAAGGTACCTAGGGTATATAGTAGGAGGGGGAAAATTAAAGCCTGACCCAGAAAAAGTAGAGACAATTTTAAAATATACATACCCGAAAACAGCTAGGCAGGTTCGTAGTTTTATGGGAGCCACCGGCTGGTACCGGCGCTTCATCCCCGATTATGCTACCATATCTACGCCAATATTTAACACCCTTAAAAAAGGGAAATCGTTTGACTTTCCCGATGACGCAAAAGAGGCCTTTGATAGGCTGAAAGTAGCCCTTACTACCAGTCCAGTGCTAGTACATCCTGATTTTCAAAAGCACTTTTATGTACAATGTGATGCCTCGGATATAGGCATTGGAGCCGTTTTATTTCAGAAGGATGAGTCCGATGGTGAACACCCTATAGCGTTTTTCTCTCACAAATTGACACCAGCACAGAAAAATTATTCAGTGACAGAGAGAGAGTGTTTGGCAGTGGTTTTGGCTGTGAAGAAATTCAGGCCTTATATAGAGCTTATGCCTTTTACGGTCATTACGGATCACAGCAGCCTAAAATGGCTGATGGCACACAAAGACCTTAGTGGTCGGCTTGCTCGATGGAGCCTGCACCTACAATCATTTTCGTTTGGCATAGAACACAGGCCTGGTTCTAAAAACATAGTGCCCGATACGCTATCTAGGTATAACATGGAGGAAATATCTGCAAATATTAGCAATTTTATTGATATGGACTCAGAACATTTTAAAAACCAAGATTACCTGGACTTAATTGCTCATGTCAACAAAAATGCGGATCAGCTGCCCGACATTAAAGTTGTGGACAATCTCGTGTATAAACGTACGGTACCTTATGATGGTAGTCCCCTTAATGAGGATTTTTCGTGGAAACTGTGGATTCCTGCAAACCTAACAACAAAAATAATAGAAAATTGTCACAATCCGCCGCATTCGTCACACGGAGGACTAGGTAAGACGCTAAGTAGAGTCAAAGAATATTTTTATTGGCCAAATCAAAATTCACAAATTCGTTCGTTTATAGCCAACTGTCAAGTGTGTAAAGAAACAAAACCAGCAAATCAGACACTAAGGCCACCGATGGGCGCAGAGTCGCAAACTGAACGCCCATTTCAACGAATATTTGTGGACTTTTTGGGGCCATACCCGCGTTCAAGAAATGGCAATAGTTTTATTTTCATAGTGCTCGATCACCTTACTAAATTTGTACTTCTTAAGGCCATGGCAAAAGCAAATTCTAAAAACGTTATAAAATTTTTAATTTCGGAAGTTTTTCACAAGTTTGGCACGCCCGAGACTATTGTATCGGATAACGGCAAGCAATTTATTTGCAAAGAATTCCAAGATATGGTGAAAAACTTTGGCATCGGTCACATGAAAACTGCCATATATTCACCGCAAGCCAACGCTTCAGAGCGTGTAAACCAAACTATTTTGGCCGCTATCAGATCATATCTACAAAATGACCATACCGAATGGGACAAATACTTGTCTGAAATTGAATTTTCAATACGTTCGTCTGTCCAAACATCAATTGGTGTAACACCATATTTTGCCCTATTCGGTATGAATATGATTTCACATGGCAGCGTGTATAAATTAGCCAGGAAATTACAAAGTCTAAGCGATCCTGAAATGAACGTTGTACCTAAGCAAATTAAACTTGACTTAATTAGAAAACAAATAAGGGAAAATCTACACAGGGCTTACATACGAAACGAGAAAAGCTACAATATGCGCTGTCGTCAAGTAAAATTTATACCGGGGCAAGAGGTTTATCGGCGCAATTTCCAGCAAAGCGATTTCAAAAACAATTTTAACGCGAAACTTGCTAGTAAATTTTTAAAATGCAGAATTGTCCGACCTATAGGCAATAGCCTCTATGAGGTAGAAGACCTTAAGGGGAAATTGTTGGGGGTATTTCACGCCAAGGATTTAAAGCAATAGCTTTAAATTCCTTGGTGGTCTTAGTCCTAACAATTTCTACCAAAACCTAACTTCCAAAAAGTTTAAATGAAAAGACATTTTTCAAAATTTTTTTTACGATAATATTAGTTTTGTTTAAATAACTTTAGGTAAATATCTCTAATATTAGTAACTAGAAGCTAAACTAGTTTCTAAAGTGACTAAGTTGTCTTATAGCAATTTGAGTTCATTTTATAATAATTTTTTTTTATATCATTTTGTTATAATAATTTAAAATTTTTTTTATTTATTTTTTTTTTTTTTTGATTTTCATAGGGAAATTCTATGACCATAGATAGACTTTTCTTTATGGTGATAAAACACTTAAACCATTTTATCTTAATTGCCTTTGTTTGACAAGTTTATTCAGTTTTTTATTTTTTTCATTTTTTGCTCAACCATAGCGCTAACGTTTATAAGCTGGTTACATTTGTAACCGATACCAGACTTATGGTGCCTTTCCTTTAAACACTCTGGGGAACTTTGCCATTAAGAGCTAGGAATGGTTAGCCACCAAGACTGGTAACATTTTTCTGATTCCGATCTTACAGCAAGTTGTAGCAAAATACAATGAATATCATTGAACAGCTTTCGCTCAGAAAGGCTGCTCTTTTCATTTACTTGTGTTTAGGGCAATTAAAACGCAATTTCTAGTGTTTTAGCAAAATAAAGAATAGTCACCAATGGAAAATTCGAAACCCGTGAAAATGAATTCAGAAGTTTTTTTTTGCAATACGCAATTGTTTACTCATTTTTTTTTTTAATAATTAATTTTTTTCTCACTTGAATTAAATTTTGAATTACTAGCTTAGTTATAATAGTTAGACTAATTTAATAATAATTATTATTATAATATTAAATACATATAGATTGAGCTGGACTCACCAATATCGATCTCGAATTGAGCTGGATACCGCTGCTTTTCTTGTCGACCCATAGACTTCATAAATCTGTGGGAGGAAAATGAAAAGTTATTAGTTTTATAGATAGTTTATTTTGAAGTAAAATGTCCTAAAAGGTTATTATGAAATATACGCTTTTTATTGCCAAAACCTTTTAGAAAATTTTAACTTCTACTTTTTATTTCATATTTTTAAAGTAATTTTTCTAAATGAATACAAGGGGTACTTCCCGCCAAAGCCTAAAGCATTGGTGGTTTTAGTCCTTGTATTCTCAATGAATTCCCGAATAGCTAAGATATTAAAATTTTTTTTTTTTATATTTAGTAGTTATATTCAACTACGTTTTTATAATATTCCCCTATATATATTGAATTTTTCTAAGGGAATAAAAATTTTTTTTTAGTTTTTCGTTTTGTGAACTCTTTTTGCACTTACCTGTCAAATGCTGGCAATGTCTGAGCAACTTTTCTTCAGGTTGCCATGAAGCTCGTATCTAAACCTGTAAAGAAATAACTGAATTAGTAATTTTTATTTAATTTTAAAAGCATAATTAAATTCAAAATTTTCTAGAAATTTATTTTATTGAAAATATGATTGTAACTGAATTTAGTTTTGTTATAGTTCGTATTTTCTTTCGAAGAGGAAAAAAAAAACCGGTCTATTTGTTTTATTTTGAAGAAACCAAGGGGTATTTCCCGCCAAGGGGTAGCATCCTTGGTGGACTTAGTCCTTGTGTTTCTTCCTAAAATCATTCGAGATCGATCGAAACAATTGTGCTCAACTTTTTTTCACGCCGCGGTTGATACTTTATCTTTATGGTAATTTAAGTTTTCCAGTTAATTTTTTTATTTTTAGCTTTCGTCTAAAATTATTTTTGTTACACACTGTAAATTCCACTTCTGGTTTTCTCAGCACTTATTTTCTCGTTTTTATTCTTTTTTTTTTGTTTTGTGCTAACTATTGAACACATTTAGCTAATTTTCTTTTATTACCCTAACGTTACGTTACGGTTGAGTAATCCCATGGTTTTTTTTTATTTGCCAAGCTTTTAATAACATCACGTTTACCGATTGTTACTTCTAAAAATATACACTAAATTCCATTTTCACTTACCTTATTTATCCTGGTTTCTGAAAAACTGCTGGACCTGGTTCCCTTTGTCGTCATCAATAAGATTGCTGAAAGAAAATAACATAAAAATGTAGTACACCATTTTTTTTTATACATATAGATTTATACATAATTTCTAATACTTACATATTTTCCATACATAATTGGCAAAATTTCAGCCGCGATGTCGCTGTCGCTCGCGTTGTAACCTGTAACGAAATAGTTTTTGGTTAGTTGTAGACTGTATGTTATGCAAATAATTTTATTGTGGTTGCTTACCTGTTCTCTCGGCAACATCTGTCACTTTTTCCGGCGTCAATTATAGTTTTCTGGAAAGAAACATACAAATTTTATGTTAAGGAAACATTTAAAGTATAATTAAAAGTTTTTTTTTAAATAACTCACCTTTAACAGTCGCCGTCGCCAGTATTGTGACCTAGAGCAAAATTCATTTTCATTATAATTGGTTTTAATAATGTTTATGTCTTCTTACCTGGGTTTTTGCCCAAATCTTCCATATTTCCTGCACCAGCCTGCGTTTTCTGTAAAGAAATAGAAAATTTTTCGTTTAGAAAACTTTTTAATTATTATATTACAAATTTTCATTAAGAACTTACCTTATTCATTGCAGCGGCCATTGAGGAAAAAAATTTTACAACCACGAGTACGATTATTCATATTTTCTTTTTCATCGTATTCGTTCAGGTTACAGCTGTTAGTAAGTGTTGCCATAGTGGCCAAATAATTACATTCCACACAGGGTGGTGTTTGTAAATAAATATGAAACAAAGTTGCCAGATCGTGTTTTTTTTGAGAATAAGTGAAAATCCCCAAAATTCCAGAAATATAACAAAATCGTTAGGAAGTTTGGAAATTTGAGAAAAAGTTTCCCTCCCATTCTGCAGCCACTGGTGGACTGTAGAATGGTTGGGTTTGTCGTGTGTACCCTTTAGAGGGTTAATGGAAGTTAAGGTTGGCAACGCCGAAAATAGATAGAAAGAGAGAAAGGTAGGGTAATGAAGAGACGAAGCAAAAATTGTAGCAAGAAGAGGAAAAGTAAACAAATAAATACACAAGCAAACAAACCGAATAAAAACTAAATTGCTGAAAGTTTGTTGCTTGGAAAATTGTATTGGACGACATTTTGCTCGACCGAGGTTTCTTGGTCGCCAAAGAGCAAAATGTCGGCCCTTTTTATTTTTCTTCTTGGCGATGGAAAGATGTGGTAAGTGGTGGCGTGAATGGTTTTAGTTGTTACAACAAAAGAGGAATTAAAACAGCAATTTTAGCAAGAAAGAAAAGTAAAACAATAAAAATTAATGTCAGATAAGTTTATTTTATTAAATTAAAAGTGAAATGTTTCATAGCAACAAGAAAAAACAATGTTGAAGTCAAATTAACAAGTAAATAATAAAAGAAACAAAAACTTTAGTGAGAAATTTATTTGTTGAAATTTTAAGTGAAACGAAATCAGAAACTGCTAGTAAAAGAACTTAAAGCTACAAGCTAAAAGATTATGTACGCAAAATAAGAATAAAGAAAACAAGAGTTAAATTAATTTAAAATTTTAAAACTAAAATTTAAAACGATTTAAAATCCGTACAAAGTAAAAGAAAACCATATAAAAAAAAGCCACCACATCTTCGCTGCCACATCCATCGTGGGAACAGGAATCGTCCAGCCCAACATCACAGTTCCAGGGGTCAGGTATTCTGCCATTTGTTTTGACACGGACTATACTACGGACAACTAAACGGACGAATTATAAATATATATATATATTAGTTTTTTTAATAGGGAAAACATATTTAACATTTGTTACCTTTCGAATCAGTCCCTGGGCCGTATTTGCCCAGGTGCGCGTCATATCTAGGGTTTGAGCTCAGGCCTGCTAGTCGTCGTAGGGTAGTTGCCCAGGAGGTAATGGTTGTTTTCCTTATCCTGTGGGAAATAAACTTTTATATGTATTGTTTTTTTTTGTTGAAATAGGACCTTACTTACCCCGTACAGCAACATTTAGTTAGGACGCTTGACGGACCGACGGCAGTCCCTGTCATCCAGCTTCGCCTGGAAAATAATAAAAATATCAATTAAACTTTTTTGTTTGTTTTCTGGCCAATTAATTTTTGTTATAAATTAAAGTTTTTTGCTTAAACTAAATTTTCATTGACTTGGAAAATAATAAAATTTATTTTTGGTTGATAAGCTTTTATATTTCTTTTTTATATATATAAATCATTTTATTTTCCACTTTTAATATACATATGATACAGAATGTCTTTAAGCATTAAAATTTTTCAATAAAACGTTTACAATGTTTATAATGAATTTGAAAATAAAATTTTAAATGCGTTTTGATTTTAAAAATAATGAGTAGCTAAACTCATTAGGGTGAAGCAAATAGGAGGGTGATGGTAAGGTGAATGGTAGACTTTGGGATGATCAAATTTCTTTTCAGGTCATCACGGTGAAGTCCGAATGGATTTCAGGTGGGAGGGCAGAAGTTGGCAAAACACCAGCCAACTCAACTCCTAGGTGAAAGGTGCAACAGGTGAGTACACGGTGCAAAATGTATTTATAATGGCAATAGATTCGTTTTTTTATTAATTGCGTTCACTTTCGGGCTCCTTTTTTTTTTTTATTAATCTTTGTTTTTTGTCCTAAATTGGCTGGCATGATTCTTTTTGTAGTAGCCAAGTGCTTGATTGGTTGGCAAGAACCACCCCAATACGGCGAGCCCTAGCCGGACTTACGCCAGCATGCCAGCGCCGCCAACAATCTGGCCACATCTGACCTTATGGTTCTCTTTTGTGTTTTTCTTTATAAAACACCAGCTGCTACTGCTACAAAGCCAACGATATACATACAACAGATTAACTATATTCCTAGCGTGGCAGAGGAAAATTTCAAAACTCAACTTTTACTAAATTTTAGCTCATCATTAGAAACAATCTCTATTAAATATATGTATATGAAACCTTTCGAACTTTGACAGACTGGTAAGTTTTAGTATTAAATGAAAACACAAATCTATTTAAAAAAAAATAATACAAGAAACAATTAATTTGCTTACAGAATATTGTTAGCCAAATGGCAAAGAACTACATTCTGCTATAGAGGAACCAATGACTAACATCTATGATCGTATTATATTTGATATTTGACGTGAACATCTCAAAGAACACGGTGAATTTATTTGAGACGGTGATCCAAGCAATTTTCATAGTCAATTGTCTTTTTTCAATCCGCCAATCGTTTACGTTGCATACAAGATGCCATTTACAAGGAAGCCCGCTCTTGCTAGGACATGAATAAAACTCAACCAAAAGGTACACAAATCTTTTCAGTGTAAGTATGTTCAAAATATTTACCCCTAATTTTACCAAGTTTAGTTATTATTAACTATCAGTTAAAGCTGTCAAAACTTATTATTAACTGGAAGTTAAAGTAATAGATTTAACTGAACTTGGTAAAATTGGGGATTAATTTGAATTTTCTAAAATTTATAGACTTTATCATAAAAAATACATTTTCAAAGTGAGGTGAATGATTTAGAAACTAAATCCGCTATCATATTAGAGATACTAAAAAATTGCATTTATATATGTTTATTCCAGAGCACGGTGTAAAATGCATCTAATTTGCAAAAATCTATATTATTTACATACAAAGATGATGTACTTGGCAAAAGAAAAAGTTTGATACCCATATTGCCCTAATTAAAACCAAGGGTTACCACCCCATTGCATTTTTGTCAAAACGCGAACTAGCACGAATTTTAAAAAAAGCTGAGACACGTATTTACTTAAATCGTCTAAAGATTAAAATATGTTTATTTGGCATTTTTATTACAAACAACCCCAAACAAAAAATTCAAAAACCTTTTTTTTTACAGAAAATTCTTAAAAAGAAGGACGTGGATGATCGTCCTTGGACAAATTGTATAAACACTTGGACACGCCTTAAAAAAACCCTTCTTATGATACCCAATTAGTATATGTTGGTAAGGAAACAGATTCTCAAATTAAAAAAATATGCAAAAATATACCCTTTTTCAAACAGGTCCAGCTCACGAGAGGTCAAAGCTGGAGCCGAAATATTTAAAATGTCATCTTAAAAAAGTCCAAGGTTCATTTTTAGGAGGGTACATCGAGTACGAATTTTGCTTCCATACAACCTGAGTCGCTCTAATATACATACATATGTCTTAATCAGTGTTACCACCAGCAAAATTCAAAATTACACCTGAGATGAAGCAAAATAACCCGATTTAAATGAAATTACACCTGATATAAAATCGAAGTTTTATTAAATTAAAGACATTTACACAGAAACAAAAACACAACAAACTTATTGAAAGAAGATCAATATTAGTCAAACTGTTAACATTCTTATTGTAATTTAAAATAAATTAACATTAAAATAAACAACATTAAAGACTTAAAAACAATTAATAAAACATAAAAAAACTCCTAAAATAATGAGTTTAACTTCCATATTTGTTTGCATGTATCTAAGGAAGGTTCAAAATGCTCAGTGATTCCTTTATAATGGGCGTTTTTAAGCCCGACAGAGCTTACGAAAGGTTAGCTTTGAAACATCATACTGCGCTAACTTTTTGCTCAGACACATCATCATAGATAGATAGATTCTTGCCTGCACAACGCCAACAAATTATCCAAATTCACTTTTCCATAGGCCTGTGAAGTCACTGGTTTATGTTAATAAACCAGCAACTATTGACGTCTTGGAGGTCGACATTGTTCATTTTATTCGTGACACGAAGCCAGCAATGCTCGAAATAGAGAAACAAAATTGGTCGTCTGCAATGCGTTTCGTCAAGGACAGGCGCGTTGCCTATTTTTTTATATTAATTTATCTGCGATTAAAATTCATATGTTTTGTGTTTTCTACCATTTTAAGTTTCATGGTCCTAATAAACTAAATGCCAGCAGGGTTTTATACAACTGTACCTTTCGTTATTCAGTTTTACAACTGTTTAGGGCGCTAAATATTCTTCAAACAAAAGCATTTGAAAGTTTCCAGACACACATAAAATTAATTATATGTTGGAATATCGAAACATTTCTACCCCCAGGCTAGTTTGTAGTTTGAGAAACTTTTTTCAATAAACTTCAGGCTCTAAATCACTATGATAGTCATCATATTTCAAATCTAAGAGTCCATCTTGCGACATTTATTACCAAACTTTTGAATGATGTATTTTCCTTAAAAGAAACCGATACTTTGGTTCAGAAGACTGTGCATTTTTTATCAACAATATTTAAAAAGAAATAAAATTCATCACTGAAATCGAATCTTGATTTTATTTGGGTATCTGAAGTAAGAATTTCAAATAACACCTGAATTATATATATTCGTGTTTCGCTCTCTTATTCCTGTTTCCCGCCCCAAACATGATTGAAACGACTTGTTTCCCCATACAAAATTTTGTGAGCGAAACAGGTCGTTTCATTTTGAAACAGGTCGTTTCATTTTGAAACAGGCTGCGAAACAGGAAAAATGTACTATCATCTCCAATTTTGATAACATTTATCGTTAGTTTATCTGAACTAGCTCTCAAAAAAAAGCAAAACAAAGAAAAAAAAACAAAATAAAAATTGATGTCTAATAAAATAAAGTGATAATTATAACATAATAATATCAATAAAAGTGTTAAATAATATATGTTTTAGTTTTATTTACTTTTTTATTTATTTAAAAAAAATCACACTAACAACACAAAAAAAATGTCAAAATGAAACAGGAATGAATCGTATGAACAGCATGTTTGGCAAACTAGTTTCAACGAGCGAAACGAGTGGTTTATAACGTCGTATGAACATAGCATAAGAGAAATTACCCACGCTCTACCCACGACAATAAAAACTATACCAAATTCGGGTAATTACCCACAAAGTGACAACACTGGTCTTAATATTTAGTGCAGGCAGCGTTACCGTTGGTGCCACTAAATTGGCAATTTGCCACTTTTTCGACTGCTTGGATACTATTTGGTCACTTTTACAAAATGCACCCAAATGTGGTACTTTTTGTGATTCTTGCCACTTTATTGATACTTTTTACGTTAGGAAAATATACTTTTTTCCTTTCTGTTTTATTATAGCTCCCAGCTTTAATATAAGTAAAGCTGTTTTAATACATGTATAAAGATTTATTCAAAAATAAAGTAACAAATAGGTTACGACTCGTAAAACTGCTCTAAGTGGAGAAGCAGCTCGCGCTTTTTGTCATTATTTTTTAAGGGCAAACAGGTCGTTTTTGTTTGTCTGCTTTTGTTGCGTTTTGCGGTGTCACCCCGCATTGGTTAGTGTTTCGGCGTCGTATAACTGTACCGAGTTACAGTTCTTGCGGTATCTGCATTAACTATATGCAATCGTTTTTAACCTCAATTTGAGGTTTTGTTTGGTGGAGAACCATTTATAACTCATGTGACTGGTGGAGAACCAATATAACTCAGACGTTTTACTGGTGGAGTACCAAGAAAAAAACTCAGAAGATTACTGGTGGAGACCAATATACTCTGGAGCGGATTCTGGAAGCTCTCGCCTTCCTATTCGAAGGTTTAGGTCGAACGAGGACTTTGCGGTTGAGGCTCCTAAAATTTGTGTGATACCCTGGCAATATAACTATGATTAGTTCGCCAAAAAAATTTTAGTTTTAAGAAAAAAAAAAAAAAAAAAAAAAACAAATAGGTTAAAAGTAAATACTTGCGAATCCATGCTTTTATCTTTCAATTTATTAGACACTAGCCTTAAAGATTGGATTTCAAGTGAAGAAATTTTACGAAAGTATAGAAGTCGTTTTAAGAACAATAAATTGTAAAAAAATTTGTATGAAACTGACCATTAATAAATAACACAGGACGACATTGAAAAAGTTTTTATAAAAGTTATTTTTGGGAATACAAAATTTATTATCAATAAGATTTCTGTATAAAGCCTAGTACTCTGTTCAAAGTTGTGAAAAATGTTGAGCATCATTAATTATTTCACACCAAAATTTTGACATGTATCAATGTTACCTATCATGCGAGTTTTTACAATTTGACGATTTTATTCCTGCAAAGTATGCGACATTGTTTTGCGTATGTAAACAAACCCCACATGTGTTTTACTTAAAATAATTTTTTTTAATAAAAAAGAAAGTAAATATGGATAAGAAACTATTACCGGTTGTGTTATTTTAATTTTTTATTTCGTATTTAATAATCAGTACATACTTTTTTGCTTTTGCTTAAGATTCCACGTGAAATAAGTGCAGCTTACATTATTTTGCAGTTGTAAAAAAATGTTGCCAGAAACATTTCGGAACTTTTTCACAAAATGGACAGAGTACAACTCTATCAACATTATTTCATAGATATTCCACACAAGTTTTTTTCATATTCGGTTTGACAGCATTTCACGTGAAATGTTGAACAGAGTACCGGGCTTAACGTGCTAAATTTAACAGTTTGTTTAACCATTCCAACTAATTCTTATATTTTTTGGAATGCTTAAGACGAATATGAGCGTAGTTTTCTTCCATCACTTCACATTTATCAGATACACCAATTATTTTAATTTCGAAAGATGTTTTGTACCACAATTAATAACAAAATCCATTTTTATAGTTTTTGTCTATAAACCTGTATCCATGTTCTGTAACTTTAGTGAGAACTTCTTGCATCGAAAAGATGTGAAACAAAATATTCCATCGTTTTTTGAAAAGTGAGAAAAATGTGTGTCTGTAACCCATGTCGAAAACTATCAAAAGAGATTATGTCGTTACATTATAAAAGTCATAATATTGCTCTCGAAGCCGATGTGACATTGCATACGTTCAGAACGCCAGTAACACATATCGTTGACGGCGACCAAAATTTACTAAAATTGAACATTTTTCAACGACGGCGGCGAAAATAAACCGTCGGCTTTAACAAATAGTGTAAAGAGCGACTTTAGTGTTTGTTATTTGCAAACGAGCTTTGAAGACATTCGTATATCCATCTATATATATAAAAGTGAATGTATGTATATATATTTGTATATATACATATATATTTGTGCCTTATAGGAGGCCAAACCACTTGACCGATGAACTTGAAATTTTCACAGCATGTAACTGTGACCCTGGAAGAGACATTAGGCTATATCAAATTGTGACTGGGAAAAGGGGCGATGCCACGCCCATACAACCCAAAATTTAAATTCGTGTTATTTATGACATTTTTTTTACCTATGGCGATAATATTTGGTATATTTGTTGGTATATTTGTTGTTGTTGGCATGAACAGAAATACGTTTAATTAAAAAAGTGGGCGTGGCCCCGCCCCTTTATAGAAAAAGTAAAAAACGTTATATCTAATAAACTACTGAACCGATCGTCACTAAATTTTCACAGAAGGCTATTGTTCTGAATTAATGTGTCGTTGGGTTCAAAAAGGTGTGGTTGGACAAAGGGGCGGTGCCATATTTTTTTGTGGATGTCAATAATAAATAGCTCATATTTTAAGAGCCGCTGCAAGCATTTTGTTGAACTTTTGGTAGTAGGATCTTCTGAGCCACAAAATTGAAATAAAATAGCAGAGGTGGAAGTGGTACCGCCCATAGGATGCAAATATTAAATATCACGTTACTGAAGAACTATGATAGCTAGAGTCTTCAAACGTGGAAAAATCCACTATTATGGTAAATTTTAAAAGAAAAATGGGCGGGGTTGGCGGAGGGAGAGCAATACCCCCCATAAAATTAAACTACTGAATGCCACGGAATTCTCTTACTACGAAGCAGTTAATAATTTTATAAATACATTTTTGTTAAAATATATTAAAAATACTTATATATTTTATAACGATGGGGGTAGCGAAGCACACCGGGTTAAGCTAGTATTTTATAAAAATGTTAAAAGAAAAATAATAAAACAATGAAAAATGTGGCAAGAACAAAATGTTATTATTATTATTCTTTGCATTTTGCGTTTTTAGTTGTTTTTAAGTGTTAAAATTTTTTCTCCCCCCATTTTTATTCGTGAGTTTATTTGACAGTTCAAAGCGGGAACTTTTCTCACCAAAATGTTACAGACACACTTTTTCTGTAACTTGGCGAGTAATTTCCTTACGTGACAGCTTGTACTCGCCAAAAATAGTTACATACACAGCTAAGTGAGAAAAACAGCTGTTTGTTTCAGTATTTTTCTCGACGCGAGAGTTACAGAACATGGGCACTGATTACAAAAATTTGAAGCAATAATACACGAAATTGGATAAAAACTAAATATGCTTTAGTAAAAAAATTAAAACACTAGCACTTAAATTCAGTTGCATGTATGCATTTATTTGTATTAAAGTGCGGAACTGATTAAATATAAAGTATTTAAAAAAGTGATATTTTCGTTTTTTGCTATAGGATTTCTTGTTATTATCTGATTTTAGCTTAGCTGACAGGCCCATGGAGTCGACAAGAACATATATTTCGCATATTTATTAAAAACTAAAATTTGTTTTTGTTTTCAATACAAAAGTTGGCCTACAACTTTTGTAATTAGGTTGACTGTAGAATAAAATTATAAAACTATGGCTTTTGTTAATAATTGTGGTACAAATCATCTTCCGAAATTACAGTTATTGGTGTATCTGATAAATGTGACGTGATGGGAGAAAACTGTGCTCATATTCGGCCAAAGCATTCCAAAAAACATAAGAATCTGGTGGAATGGGCAAATAAATTTCTAAAAGTTTTTAAATACAGGTAGACATGTCTTTAATACAATGTCTTTAATAAATCAAAGAAAATGTATTCAGAAGGAAACGTTTTTGAATTACCAAACAAAGTAAATATTTTATAAAAATTAGTCCTCGAGAGAAATATTTACAAAATATTTATTTTAGTTTTTACAACAAATGAGCCATTTGTAAGTAAGTATGTATGTCTATTGTAATACGATCAATTGTTTTTAAGGGTATATAATTACTACACAATGTTTTTTGTTATGTTTTTATACCATTTAAAATTATAATAAATAGAAAAAACGTAAAAAATACATAATGTGATGTACTTATTTTAATTTTAAAAGATGTGCCCATTTTTTTTTAAATTATCTTTTTGGTGCCACTTTTTTTGTAGATATCCCCTTTTTTTGGTACTTTTTAAAAATATCCGACGGTAACACTGAGTGCAGTGGTGCCCACAAGTTCCTTATTGAAGAGCAACCCTGCAAATAATATTGGACCACTCCAAGGTATATTTATAGCAGGTAGCCGCGAGATTACAACAATTGTTGCAAATAATAGGACCAGTCCAAACACGCGTGTAATGAGTAGTCCACAAGGGACCAGGACTAGTCCAAAACTAACCCAAACGTATGGAAAAAACCTGGTCTATTTAACATTACGATGTCCTAGGAGAGGACCATATAACCCACCTTTGGAGCACTAAGGAGTAGTTTTTAAGCTACTCCATGGAATACTCAAGAGGATTAGTTTTGAAGTCGTTTAAAAACGAAAGCATGTCGTTAAAAAACGAAGACATTTTTAACAATGACATGGTCCATGCTTGCATTACATCGGACCAGTCCATGGAGTAGTCCATTTTATCAAAATGGATCAGGTGGTCCAATTTTATTTGTAGGGATAAAACAAACAACAGGGCTTTTTATTGTTGTTATGTGATACGAACTGTCAAACAGCAGAGGGGTTGAAAAGAGACAAAAAAGACAAAGGATAAAGACAAAAAACTTGTTTACTTTTTTACTATACAACATTTGACAGTTTGTATCACAAAACAAGCAAATAAAAAATAACCAGCTGGCTTTCCGAGACTACCTGCTATAAATATACCTTGGACCACTCCATGGATTGGTCCGATGTAATGCAAGCATGGACCATGTCATTGTTAAAAAATGTTTGTAGTGAGACGACATGTCTTCGGGTTACGACGTGCTTTCGTTTTTAAACGACTTCAAAACTAATCCTCTTGTGTATACCATGGAGTAGTTTTACTGCATTAAACACATTCAGCACAGCAGGATACACGAACACAAGACTACAAATGCTGCTGGGTGCAATTATAGTCGTGTAGTCAGCTACTGAATTATATTAAAGACGGCAGCTACAATTGAAAAAATATAAACAGCTGTTTTTTTACTGTGTGTTTATATTTCAGTGGTGCCTCTATCACTTTTTTTACTTTTATAAAATGAAAAACATGCATATTAACAGACTTTTATACAAACTTAATTGAAGATTATAAATATATAAATACGTATTTATAATATATTTTATAACGTAAAAACAATTGAATTTATTATAAAACATATTTATTCAAAAGACTATGTATGTATAGGGAAGAATACTTCTAGCTTTTATAAACCATATTTTTAGTAACTCATATATAATTTACATATAGAATTTTATATTTATTAAGCTTTAAAAAATTTTTTTATGGAAAATTGCTCAATATATATATAAGTTTGAGTAAAAATATATATGTGGTAATAATTTATGTACTTGTTACTAGTGCTGGGATACTATCGATATTCTCTACTATCGATATTTATCGATAGTTCAGATTTCACTATCGATATATCGATATTACTATCGACTGAAAGTTTGTACTTGTGCAGGAAAACTTTAATTATTTTTTTATGAGGCTACAGTTCGTAGTTTTTATCACTTTATCGAATGTATGAGACGTATGTATATACGCACGTTATTTTAGATGGCAGTTTTTTACAAATTGATAAGTACCTTTCTGAAGGAACCGAAGTAACAGGGACTATAAGATATTCGATTGCAACTTAAAAAAATTTTCTAAATTCTGAACCCAAAAAGGTAATCAATCTAGCGGATTTATCCTCTCATGGTCGTTTATTGTTTTGCTTTATACTTGCAATTGCATTTGGATTTGCATTTTTTTTACAACATTACAAATATATTTGACATTTCAGTCCCTATATAAACATGTAAAAATTTAAAAAAGGCCTTAAATTAGCAGTAAAAGGCACTGCTAAGCAATCCATACCACTTGCCATTCTTGTTGCTTGTATTTATTGCTGTAATTCAGCGCAAATTAATAATAGCAAGTAAAAGTTTGCGGCAAAAAACTGTGTGTGTATAGCTGCTGTTAGATGTCTTCATAGCTGTACTTTAAATAATAAAAAATATCGATATTTATATTTTTCCTATCGATATTTTCGATATTTTAAGACTATCGATAATATCGATAGTCTATCGATAGTTTCCCAGCACTACTTGTTACATATTTAATTATTGTAATATGTACATAATTAATTAAGTGTTTCGCAAGGCCGAAAGCCCGCAATACAGAAAAAGTTTATTTAGCAAATATCTAAGGGTTAAATAAATGAATATCGACATAATTTCAAGATAAAGCCAATTTTGTAAAAAATGTCAGCCACGGAGTATGAATATATAATACTACCTTTTAATTGGTAAATCGGTATGCTTTAAACGCCTTGTAAACACACATTTTGAAGCATTTTCCACTGATTGCCATATTTTATAGATTCATTTTTCACCTAAATAGATATGGATAAAGTATTTTGCAACTTTTACGACCTATAACTGCTTAACTAGGAGCGTTGGCGTGAAAAACATGTTCCTATAGAACTTCTTTCAAGAATACTTAAAAATTATATAAATACAGTACTTTTCGCTTATAGTCCATTACGCTTAAAGGCCAAAAACGGATATACGCCAAAACTGTCATATTCACATGCAGATTTTTTCGAATTTCATACAAATTATTTGTTCTAAGGTCCATTTCGCTTTTAGTCCATTTTCGTTTAAAAGCCACATTTTCTTAGCATGCGTATATAATTCCTCATGCAAAAATGTTCGCTTATAGTCCAATCTGTTTTTATATATTTTTAATCAACTGGCAACATGTTTTAATTTACCTTTCTGGCAACTATTATAAATGCCAAATTTCGCAATTTATATTTCATGAAATGGTGTCTTCTTCTGCCAATTTTTTCTTAAATAAACGTCCAACTTCATAAAAAAAACGGTAATAAAAATATTAGAGTTTTTTTATATAGACTTTGACGTTTGGTATAACAAAAAATTGTCAGGTGGAGACCCCATGTAAAGATCCTATGAAATTGATATTTATATTGTGCTTGATTTCGTCATCCAAAGAATCTCATACGCATTTGTTTTTATTGAAATCTTTTAAAGCATTTGAATTAATTAATAAAAAAGATTTTTGTTTTAACTATTTATTTAAAATAATCAATATTTGGTTATGTTTTAAGTAAACTTTTCTTTTGTTTAAAAAGAGCGGATTTATTGAAGAAAATAATATTTATATAGTCCAAAACGTGGATTATACTAGGTTTCACTTCTTATCCATAAAATGGCTTATAAAAAAAAAAATCGGTTATAGTCCAAATTCGCTTATAGTCCACAAAAGTTGTGCAACTGTAGTAGTGGACTATAAGCGAAAAGTACTGTATCAATTTAATGTTAAGCCGAGTTAATATTCTTGTTTCAAGCCGATTCTTTTATGTTAAACAAAAAAAAAAAATTATAAAATTTTTTAAGCATTCATTCTTTAAATATTTTTTTTTTATCAGCAACACTTTTTCTGTTTTGTAGTGGACAAAAATAGAAATTAGTTTAATTTGGCTACAACGAAAAAATAAGCACAGACAACAAACTGCAGCCATGTAGCCGTGACGTCGTGAAAATAATCATTGCCACACATGTATTCTATTTTTGACATATTGAAGTTGGTAGCTTGCTGTCTCGAATGTGTTTAAAGCAGGCATTTCCAAAAATTTTTTGGTTGTGTATTAGTGAGTACCAGCCCTGCAAATAATAGGACCAGTCCAAACACGCGTGTAAAGAGTAGTCCACAAGGGACCAGGACTAGTCCACAAGTAACCCAAACGTATGGAAAAAACCTGGTCTATTTAACATTACGATGTCCTAGGAGAGGACCATATAACCCACCTTTGGACCACTAAGGAGTAGTTTTAAAACTACTCCATGGTATATAACCCACCTTTGGACCAGTAAGGAGTAGTTTTAAAACTACTCCATGGTATACTCAAGAGGATTAGTTTTGAAGTCGTTTAAACACGAAAGCATGTCGTTAAAAAACGAAGACATGTCGTCTCACTACAAACACTTTTTAACAATGGCATGGTCCATGCTTGCATCGGACTAGTCCATGGAGTAGTCCATTTTATCAAAATGGGTCAGGTGGTCCAATTTTATTTGCAGGGAGAGAGTAAAAAAGTTGAGAGAATGCATTCATTTACAGCCGAAATAAAATGTTAGTAATATATTTTATAAGTTGTATAACACAAAGGTACAAAATAAAAATTTTTTGTGTTGATAAAATATTTGTAGCAATTCTTTACCAATTCAATGTCGCTGATTTTAAAACTGCACTTTTTTTTATTCGGAAGCTTTTTGACTCTAAATCAGTTTCAAATATCTTATCAAACAATTGTAAAAAAATTTAAGTTTATTATGTTTTAAAAATTAATAAAAAATAAATATTGCACGCAAATCACAGCTGATAGAAAAAAAGTGCAGTTTTAAAATCAGCGATATTTAATTGGTAAAGAACTGCTACACATTTTCTAGCAACACAATTTTGTTCCCTTGTGTTATACAACTTATAAAATAAAATCTTCTAAATTTATACTTTTATAGCAGTTTCGTAATAGCAGAATGCTTTTCAAATGGGATGAACTTAATTTACGTTGCTTGGAACAAATAAATTTTAAATCCGGAAAAATTTGTTCGCAAAGGTAAGTAGTGCCGAATAAAGAGAGGCACTTAAATGAATTTTTTTTAGTTCAGGATAGAATTCGTCATCCAAATCTTTCCAGAACTCTACAATATTATTTTCGTCTAGAGCATTTACTTCGCTTCGTAGTATGATTAGTTCTGATTGAATATCAAATTCGAAGTTGCTAACATCGCAACGTAAAGGGTTTTCGAAAAGATCTAATAGCGGATGTAAAATTACAAAATCTTGAAACCTGTCTTGAAAATTATTGAAAAGTGTTTCAAATATTTCGGCATATTCATATCTTTTGTCGATTTCGAGATTTCTATAAACAAGTGAAGTTTTGGAAAATTGGAAAAATCACCAGTTTTAATTTGGGAAAAAATTAGAACCTGCTGTCACATTTGCTTTTATCTGTATAGGATTACACATAAATTGTAGCAAAACAAAACTTTTTTAACTTGCTTTTTAAATATTTTTACTTAAGGTGCTATTAGACGGGATGTATTTTACATATGTACTCAAATTTTCCATCTGTAAAAGTTGTACACATCGTGTGATACATATGAAACCTTGCATCTGTAAAATACATGTGGAAATACATATGTAACTTTTTCGATAAGAACATGCTCTGTTTTCCTGTGGCAAACATAAACAAAACAGCTGGTTTGTTCTGAAACGTAAGCAAAAGTCAGCTTTTGTTTACATTTATAGGTTATGTCATAAGGAAAAACATAAGCCGTGTGATAGCAGAAACAAGTAAGAAGGTATAGTCGGTCAAACCCGACCATATTATACCCTACACCACAGTATTTAAAACACATCATGCTTATGTTTCCATATAAATATAGATTTATAAATGTGTAAAACTTCATGAAAATCGGTTTGAAAGTTTGTGAGAGGCAGAAATTGCCCCTTGTGTCCATTTAGATATGGATCTATCTATGTTTTAAATTTCATTAAAATTGGTTTGAGAGGCAGAAATTGCCCCTATCTCCCCTCGTAGTCCTATTTTTTAAAAAATGCATACATTTTGTGCCGTTATAGATATGGTTCTATCTATGTTTTAAATTTTATTGAAATTGGTTTGATAGTGTTTGAGAGGAAGAAATTTCCTCCTATCTTGCCTCGTGGTCCTACGATTCGGCCCTTTTTTATTAGGCTTGGTCCTTGTGCCAATAAGAACCTATGACCCAAATTTCATCAAATTATCTCCAAAATTGCGACCTGTACTTTGCGCACAAGACATGGACAGCCAGCCTGCCAGCCAGCCGGACGGACATCGTTAGTTCGACTCAGAATGTGATTCTAAGACGATCGGTATACTTTAAGGTGGTCTAGGATCAATATTTAAAGGCGTTACACACATCAGCACAAATGCATAATACCCTCTCCACTATTGTGGTGTGGGTATAATTATGATTCGTATGTAAAATTTAAATTTTGACAAACATACGGAATTACATATGGGTGTGAAAAGTGACAGTACATATCGTCGTTCGTAAGTTAAAAAGTTGTCGCAACCTTCTTACCAAGGAAACTTCTACAGTTTCTGATTTTTTTGGTAAAAAAAATTTCCGTCCTTGGAAAAGCTTCTAAGAGTAATAAGCGTTTTAAAAAAATAACCTTTGTTTTATATGCACTTATTTACGAATCTCTTATTGTTTTATAGCATATAGAACAATATGTAAAAAAGAATTGTGAGAAATGAAAAGCAATGTGTTTTCACACAACAAAAACTTTATTTCATATTATATTAACTTCATTTTAAACTAAATCTTATAAGTATGCCACAGCATTTAACGATACAAAATTATATAAACTTCTCACATCATTAATTTTTTCCGATGATATCTTTTTAGTAGCTGAATTCTGAAGATGTTCATCAAATAAATTGTTTTGAGTTGAAAAAACCCATTTCCGATCCTTTTTTAATACTGATTTTCATATATTCTTTTTGGCACAACGATGTTTTGTATAATATTGTGAATATCTTATTGTTTTTATATTGCAACGATTTAATACATGCAAAAGGTACATTTTGAAAATCAATTTTTTTTATTTTACTGAATACACATGAAAGTCTTCAGATGACATTAGTTCATAGTTCAACTTAATCTAAAGGGCCGTGAATTTCTCGTAATTTAAAATGTCGGTCAATTGCACTATGCACAGTATCCACTTCCTGAATTTGAGAATGACCCGGCTCAGAAAATTTTTGGGTGATTGATTGAATGTTTTTATGGTTGTGCGTGAATTGCAGAAGGGCAGTTGAGAAAATTTGATTTGTATTTTGAGGCACGCAGGAGTCGCTCCACAAGATGAAATGTTTAACATTCTTAAAATCCTTAACTATTTGCTGTAAAATATTTCCCACAACGCTGGCTTTGTCATTGCCTGAACGACGGCTTTGTAGCTCGTTCCAAATAGCGCAGTAAGTTATGTTCGATTCTTTTTTGTTTTGCGAAAAGACTGTTGCCGTCAACTTTTTTTTATTTTGCCGCGATAGGCACATAAAAACCGCTAGAATCGCGGTAAAACCGTCAAATTGGTAACAGTGGTCGTCGATGTGACTACGACAAGTGTACATGTCTAGCGGTTGCAGTATTATTTTGTTTCAGCTTGCACTCAAAAAATATTGTGCGGTCAAAAATGCCTTGCGTCCAATTTGTATTTAGAGTTTAAATTTTAAGACTTAAATGTAAATTAATGTAACATTTCATAAGTTTACATGCAAAGCAAAGAACTTTGTAAATGGTAATTATCTAAGATTTAAAAGCAATTTTTAATATTTTTTATATTAATTTGTAATTTTCAGAAACAAAAAGGCGTATCATCAACGAAAGTATATAAGTATAAAGTGAAACAAATATTTAAAATATTAACAGTCTAATTCATAAAAATGTCTTATTTAAGGTATAATGTTCACTTTAGTTATTTCTCTTTTTTTGTCTTATAAACCAGTAATAAGAAACATGATTTATAAACATTTCACAAATCTGAAATAACTATTAAACGATTTTTGTAATATTGTAGTAAAATGTTAGCATCACTGCATTATTTGAATTATCATATTTATATTAGTGTTGCAAACAATAAAATACCTGGCTACCAAAGTAGTCCCTTTGGGCTGGAAGGAAAAGTCTAATCAACTTAAGTTTTTGTAAAAATATAAATTATAGGACAAATAAATAGTTTAATTTATTTTGTTATCGTTTGTGTAACATAAAAAAAATGTAAATTTATAAAAATATGTTGTAATGTTTTATTTAAAACAACAAAGTGCACCGGAAGTAGTCGAGTACCAAATTCATTGTAATTGTTTTACATCACTATGATGTATGTGTACTTATTTATTTATGAAAATTTTGAAAAGTTGACTCGTTAAATATCCGACAGTCATGCGTGCTACCTCTCCATCTTGCCACCACATCCCTTATTATCAGTTTTGCATCGCAAATTACCTTAGAATAATAAACTTTATTATAATCTTCTTATTAAAAGGAGTAAAACGATAACCAACCTGCACGTTCAGAGAGTAGTATCTCTTCCGATTAATATAATATTGCGCCAGATTGCCTCATGTCTTTTTTATTTTAACATGGGGCCCAGCCCCAATAACTCCCGGAAAATTTCTTAATGCCTTGAAGTCTCTCATCAAAGCCTCTTCTTCCATCAGAGACCCGGGCATTTTGATTATGTGTTTTCCTAAGCGGGCTAACGTTTTAGCAACTCTGGTACAGATTCTGCACACCGTGGGTTGACTAAGGCCATGAAGATCGGCCGAATCATCCTGAGCCTTTAAATTATTATTAATGAGCAAAAACTATTGCTATTGTCTGTTATACTTACCTCTCTTCGTCCCCAACAACGCAAAGCAACCAAAACTTGTAATGCAACAGAAGTTCCACAGCCTCTTTTATTCAACTCAATCTCTGGTTTTACCATGCTTATAATTTTTCGCACTTTTGCTTTTTCGAACCGGTACCTCAATTTAAATTGGTCGTTAGGCATCAAAAATGGGTCACGTCGTTTCCTAAAGGTTTAAGGCCGTCTCGTCATCCGAGCAATAGTATCTGAAATATCCATTTGGTTTAACAAAATATTGTCATAGTCATTTTATACAAACTTACCGCTTGTTGAAATTACATTTATTACATTCAATACATTAATTTTTTCATTTAATTGGTGTATTTTTTTTTAAATTTTATTAATAAAATTTTTTGATTAAAAATTTAGCCTTATAAAACCTTTAAAGTAGGGGGAAAGCTACAATAAATTTTTGACATTTATAATTGGATTATAAGACTTTAATAGTGCTATTAAACGTTTATGAATACCATTTTTTGGATTTTTTCTTATTACTCTCTTATAAAGTATTTATGAATTAGACTGTAAATAATTAAATATTTGTGTTAAATTACCGGAAAAAAGAATATTGTGCTGTTTACACAACACAAGTGAGTAAACGTGTAGTAAAATGTATATGGAAAACACTCAAAAACCTGAGTGCTTTTCATATAAATTTAACTATGCGTTCAGTCACTTGTGTTGTGAAAACAGCACATGACTGTATATGATAATCACACGGTTAATATGTAGCATCATTAGGTTTGCGTCCACATGGTAAAATTAATTTGCTTTTCAGATGCAGCGCGCAGGCAGTACTGCATTTAACAATGTGGAGAATTTATATTATTATAGATATTATGACATACCTATTATGTATAATTTTTTATTGATTTTTATTACTAATAAGAAGTGGTCTAAACTAAAAAATGTACTTCATTAAATTTAGCTATGAATCCTGCAGATGTTGCCATTTATTCTTGAAAATTCTTACGGTCTAATTCATAAAAATTTCTTGTTTCAGCTTTAATGAATACAATAGTTATCAAACACTTTTTGTTTTATAAACCATTAATAAAAAATCTAATTTATAAACGCTTAATAGGAGTGGATTAACAATTAAACGTTTATATTACTTTTGTATTATTATGTTGGCAACATCATGGTGTTTTAATTGTAATTTTTGTAATAGTGATGCATACAACTAGGGATGAAACGATACGAGTAAATAAAAATATCATACAACGAACGAATTTTAAGTGAATTTCTGTTTTGTTTTCAATTTAAAATGAATTTCTGTTTTTTAAAACGTTATATTTGAATTAATTTTATGTTTTTTTTGTTAATAAAATACATACTATTGAAATAGAAGCGAAATATGTAAATCATATTTCAATATCAAATTTTTACTGCTTTAACTCTGTATGTTCCAAAAGAGATTATACAGCTTTATGATTAATGAATAATTTAACCAATTTTAACCAGATGTTTTGAAAATAAAACCTCCCAGGTTTTAACAAAACATTTTTAGCCACATATAACTGCCAAAATATTTTAAGTTCAACTGTTTTCATTTACCTGAACATTCTGTTTATATAATATTGGGCAAAATTTGCGCCGGTTTTTTTTTTTTGATATGTATGTGCGTACTAATAATGTTTGGGAAATTTTTAAATGTCTTAAATTCTGTCATTAGGATTGCTTCCTCTATAAGAGATGAAGGCATTTTAATTTTTCTATTGCCCTAAGGCACGAGCCACTCTGGCTGAAATACTACACACTGTTGCTTGAGAGAACCCATGAAGATCGGCTGCATCATCTTTAATCTACGAATTGTTTTTTTAACTTCAATTTAATTTGTTATTATCGCTTTTTTGTTAATTGCTAAAATTAATTTTTAAATTTCTGGCAGGCACATTTTTGCAAAAATTTAGTTTTAAATCAATTCTATATAATAATAGTAACACCCTTTTTTAACATTTAATACTTTTTTTGATGTCTCGAATATATTTAGAGATATCTAGCTCAAGCATTTCCTGATATCCTTAATTTCATAGTTCTCATTGTTTTGCTTCTTTTGTCACTTTTTGTGCTATGAATCAAATTTTCGATGCAAAAGTTAAACCAGTAACCAACAGACGATATACTATGTGGTTTCTACTTTGTGTTTACTTTAACAAATACTATCTATAGCTATTTGAAAGACATTTTAAAATATAAGTGTAATGAATGGTAAAAAAGAGGTTTACATTATTTGAAATAAATCTTAATAGCGTTTTATATATTATGCAAAAACTTATAACGACTTTAAGTTTTAACAGAGAACATACATAAGTATCTCGCGACCCACGTTATTTTTTACAAAAAAACCCATCAAGCTGCTTATATTTCAAATTAATTCAAACATTAGTTATCGTTTTTCTAGAAAAAAAAATTTTATGCGTATTCAACTTTTTTATTAAAATATATAAGAAGACCAAAATGTTTAATTTTTCATGCAATTATTAAAATTTTATTTTAACAAACATTGAAATATCAGTTTATTAAACGCTTAAAGTAGGGTAAAGGCTACAATAAATATTTCAAATTTATGAAACGTTTATTAAACGTTTAATAGGCTATTAAACATTTATAAATACTCTTTTTTCGACTTTTGCTTATTAAAGACTTATAAAGCTGCAATGAAGTGTTTATGAATTAGACTGTTACGGTCTAATTCATAAAAATGTCTTGTTTCAGCTTTAATGAATACAATAGTTATCAAACACTTTTTGTTTTATAAACCATTAATAAAAAATCTAATTTATAAACGCTTAATAGGAGTAGATTAACAATTAAACGTTTATATATACTTTTGTATTATTATGTTGGCAACATCATGATATTTTAATTGTAATTTTTGTAATAGTGATGCATACAACTAGGGATGAAACGATACGAGTAAATAAAAAAATCAATTAAAATGAATTTCTGTTTTTTAAAACGTTATATTTGAATTTATTTTATGTTTTTTTTTGTTAATAAAATACATACTATTGAAATAGAAACGAAATACGTAAATCATATTTCAATATCAAATTTTTACTGCTTTAACTCTGTATATTCCAAAAGAGATTATACAGCTTTATGTTTAATGAATAATTTAACCAATTTTAACCAGATGTTTTGAAAATAAAACCTCCTAGGTTTTAACAAAACATTTTTAGCCACATATAACTGCCAAAATATTTTAAGTTCAAATGTTTTCATTTACCTGAACATTCAGGTTATAGTAACCCTTTCTGTTTATATAATATTGGGCAAAATTTGCGCCGGTTTTTTTTTTGATATGTATGTAAGTACCAATAACGTTTGGGAAATTTTTAAATGTCTTAAATTCTGTCATTAGGATTGCTTTCTCTATAAGAGATGAAGGCATTTTAATTTTTCTATTGCCCCAGCGAGCTAAGGCACGAGCCACTCTGGCTGAAATACTACACACTGTTGCTTGAGAGAACCCATGAAGAACGGCAGCATCATCTTAAATCTACGAATTGTTTTTTTAACTTCAATTTAATTTGTTATTATCGCTTTTTTGGTAATTGCTAAAATTTGTTTTTAAATTTCTGGCAGGCACATTTTTCCAAAAATTTAGTTTTAAATCAATATAATAATAGTGACACCCTTTTTTTAACATTTAATACTTTTTTTGATGTCTCTAATATATTTAGAGATATCTAGCTCTAGCATTTCCTGATATCCTTAATTTTATAGTTCTCATTGTTTTGCTTCATTTGTCACTTTTTGTGCTATGAATCAAATTTTCGATGCAAAAGTTAAAATATTCAAAGCATGTAGGACAAAACATTTCTGTACCGTGCGGCAAACCAGTAACCAACAGAGTTTAATAGACAATCTGATTTTAATTGATATTAAACTGATCAGACTGAGAGTTGAAAATATGGCAATAATTCTTTTAGACACAAAAACTATAAATCTCAGATTTGCCTAAGGTCCTACACAAAATAGGCAGTTTTTCCATGCTCCAGCATGTCATACTATGTTGTTTCTATTTTGTGTTTACTTTAACAAATACTATCTATACCTATTTGAAATACATTTTAAAATATAAGTGTAATGAATGGTAAAAAAGAGGTTTACATTATTTGAAATAAATCTTAATAGCTTTTTATAATTTATGCAAAAACTTATAACGACTTTAAGTTTTAACAGAAAACATACATAAGTATCTCGCGACCCACGTTATTTTTTACAAAAAAATCCATCAAGCTGCTTATATTTAAAATTAATTCAAACATAAGTTATCGTTTTTCTAGAAAAAAAAATTTTATGCATATTAAACTTTTTTATTAAAATAAATAAGATGATTAACATGTTGAATTTTTCATGCAATTATTAAAATTTTATTTTAACAAACATTGAAATATCAGTTTATTAAACGCTTAAAGTAGGGTAAAGGCTACGATAAATATTTCAAATTTATGAAACGTTTATTAAACGTTTAATAGGCTATTAAACAATTATAAATACTCTTTTTTCGACTTTTGCTTATTAATTACTTATAAAGCTGCAATGAAGTGTTTATGAATTAGACTGTTAGTGTTTGGGAGTGCAATAGGGTAGGCTGAAAAATGTCAAAATGTCTAACAGTCCTATGTGGAAGAAGCTGATAGTCACACTTATTATAAGTTTTATTTTACATACGTATATGGATTCAGTTCTTATAATTCTACAGCACTTTTTTATTTTTTCTTATGCAATACTAAAAATTATTATTATAAATTATTATCTGATCACTAATTTCACTAACACCGTGGTAATATCTATACAAAAGATTACCCAGTTTTGGTGTTTAAAAATATTAATGTGTTCTTATAATAAGAATTAAAAACACTGCTAATTTTTTTCTTGAGTGTGATTATACATTATGTTGTTAAAAAAAATTATGTACATATGTATTTGATGATACGTGATTTTTAATTTTGTAAATAGCTTGGATATTTTTTAAGATAGAAATTTAAAATTTTTGTAAAAATAAATATGTAACGTATATCCAAATAAACAAAACTTTCAAATTTTCAAATAATATCTACATTGTTTTGCATTTAAGCTAACGATATGTGTTTTGTTTGTGAAAAACATTCTTTGATGCCTGTAAAAGGGTCCCTTTTTCTTTCGTGATTTGCGTGCAATATTTATTTTTTATGAATTTTTAAAACATAAAAATCTTTACAATTGTTTGATAAGATATTTGAAACTGGTTTAGAGTCAAAAGCTTCCGAATAAAAAAAAAGTGCAGTATTAAAATCAGCGACATTGAATTGGTAAAGAATTGCTACAAATTTTTTATCAACACAAAAAATTTTTAATTTTGTACCTTGGTGTTGTACAACTTATAAAATATATTACTAACATTTTATTTCGGCTGTAAATAAATGCATTGTATCAATTTTTTTACTCTCTCCCTGCAAATAATGGGACCAGTCCAAACACGCGTGTAAAGAGTAGTCCACAAGGGACCAGGACTAGTCCAAAAGTAACTCAAACGTATGGAAAAAACCTGGTCTATTTAAAATTACGATGTCCTAGGAGAGGACCATATAACCCACCTTTGGACTACTAAGGAGTAGTTTTAAAACTACTCTAGGTATACTCAAGAGGATTAGTTTTGAAGCCGTTTAAAAACAAATGCATGTCGTTAAAAAACGAAGACATGTCGTCTCACTACAAACACTTTTTAACAATGACATGGTCCATGCTTGCTTTACATCGGACCAGTCCATGGAGTAGTCCATTTTATCAAAACGGATCAGTCCAAAGGTGGGTTGTATGGTCCTCCCCTAGGACATCGTTATGTTAAATAGACCATGGTTTTATCCATACGTTTGGGTTACTTTTGGTGTAGTCCTGGTCCCTTTTGGGCTACTCTTTACACGCGTGTTTGGACTGGTTCTATTATTTACATAAAAAAATACATTTAACGAAAAACTAATTTTTATTCAAAATTTTTTGGTGTAAAAACCAATTTTTTTATATATGTACATTAGACTGCCACTTAAAAAAAAAATCTTGCAGTTCCCCACAGATCGGTTCCTTTTCCCAAAAAAGTAATTGTTGCAAAATTTTATTCAATTCGGTTGGGGGGAAATGGCGCCTCAAAGCCTCCAAAGTTTACTAAAATCAGCATTTTTGCACAAAAGTTGACTTTGGGCTTGAATAACTCAGCTATTACCCATTACTCATAAAAATGACATATTACTGAAATGAAGGAAATTTAACGCTGAATAATTTTGCCAAAGAAAGTTTTTGATTATCTCCAACCGTTTTCGATTTATACCCCCCCAAACAAGATTTGCGCCTTCAATAAGTTAATTTTCAAAACGTTAAATTTTGAGTTATTTATTGTATTACGTATGTAGGTTTTATAACAATGTATTAATAGTTTGTATTGAGTAAAGTGTATTTGTTGCAGTCAGGAAACCTGCGGCGATAATCTTGAACTACTTGTAGTATATATTGTTTTTGTTCTTCATTTGTTGATAGTATGGAATTATAATCTTGTATCAATTTAACCCCCCTTTCTGCCGCATCATTCACAACTTTTATCGTTTTAATTTTTTCTATTGCCTCTTTATAATTTTCATCTACTTCCCACACAGAGGGTGGCTTTTTTAAAAAGTTTATATTTATATTAAATCTGGTAAAAAAATTTAATGTTGTTTTCGAAACAAACTGTTCGATGCCCTCTTCCAGGATTTCAGAAATTGTTACATTTGCCTTTTTATCATTTTGTTTAGACGATGATTCTCTATTTAATCTTTCCACCATTTTCGCCTTAGTCTCCGAATTTACGCTTGAATCAAAAAGGGCAAAGGCGACAGCTTCTAAACCTAAATACCAAAGATGCCTACAAAATTTTTCAGACGCTATTTTTGAGATTTCGCTATCATATTTTGCATATTCGTGAAGCTTAATTAAAAAATTAAAATCACAAAAAGGTGCTTTTATTGGTGAAGGAGATGTGAACCATGCATCAGCATAAATTTTTATAAGAAAGATAGAAATTTCGCATAAAGCCTTTTCATCTTTCTTGGTAAGCTCAAATTCATTTCTAAATAAAAATATTTTCAAACTGTATATGGCCTTTGACATCCATCTGGCATGATGCATAGCTCCTGGAGCTTTAATTTTTAAACCACGACTTGGTGTTTTCCCCAAGAATATTATTATAAGTTCAAGAAATTCCCTATAATCGGCACGGGGCTGTTCGGCATTTAAAAATTTCTCCAAATTTGAAATTATGATTTCTATTTCACTTGCACAGAATTTTTTCTCAACTCTTTTGTCACTAATGCCACTGCTAATGTTTTTGACATTTATTTTTGGCCACGCTTTCTGAAATTTCTGGAAAATGACAACATTAGGGTTTTCGGACTTTGAAATTTTTAAATCAAACACGCTTTTTAAAACTAGTTCATAGATATGATGCCGGCATGGTAAATACAAAAGTTCTTTTTCTAACAAGTTTTCAAGAATCGTAGCTGTTCCGTTTAGACGACCGGTGTTCACTGCTGTTGTATCAAAAACTAACGCTTTCACTTTATCTTGTAAACCCCACTCGTAAACAGCTTTACAAATAGCTAATGCTTGGGCTCTTCCAGTGCTTGTGTCTAAAGGTGGAACCTCGAGTAACTGCTCAATTTCACCGTTGGAGATTATAATAGGGAGCCGGTCTACTTTCTGTTTTCCTTCTAATCCTGGAAGTAGTTTCCCGTCCCAATGCAAACAAACAGTTTCCAAATCAGTATTTTTCATCTTGGCTTTGATTTCATCAACACGTTCTTGCCGCAATTGTTGTCTAGCAGTACGAACTGAATTTTTATTTAGAATGAAATTATTTATGCTCTGACCAAACGCAAATTAACTTATTGAAGGCGCAAATCTTGTTTGGGGTGGTATAAATCGAAAACGGTTGGAGATAAGCAAAAACTTTCTTTGGCAAAATTATTAAGCGTTAAATTTCCTTCATTTCAGTAATATGTCATTTTTATGAGTAATGGGTAATAGCTGAGTTATTCAAGCCCAAAGTCAACTTTTGTGCAAAAATGCTGATTTTAGTAAACTTTGGGGGCTTTGAGGCGCCATTTCCCCCCAACCGAATTGAATAAAATTTTGCAACAATTACTTTTTTGGGAAAAGGAACCGATCTGTGGGGAACTGCAAGATTAATTCACATAAACAAAAAATCCCATATGCGCTAATGGCAGTCTAATGTACATACGTACACGGCAAAAATATTGGATTTGCATTTTTTGTAAAAATTTTGAAAGAAAGAGTTTAGAGCTTGTAAATTTTATTTTAAACCCGTACTTATCAATCGAAATGTTTCTTAAGCTGGAGGTCCATAACACGCGTCTCCACGCAGCGCATGCTTTTATAACCTTACTTGCGTTCTACGTTTCAAGTTACATGCAACGCTTTTTATGCAGCAGCAGCACAAGTAAAAATAAAATTTAATTTGTCAAAATCAGCTGATTTGTTCGAACGCTGCTTGTGACGCTTACAAAAGTAGAAAGTAAACCTACTTTTCGCCTCAAGGCATCTACGCTTTTGTGCATGTAACTTACTACGTATAACTACACATATTCTACTTTTTTGACAGCTGCGAAAAAGCGAGTAACGCGTGGTGTGGACCTCCAGCTTTAAGTCTTCCATGATCCGTCCAATAAATTATCCAAATTTATGTTAAAGTCAGTTGTAGATAATTTTTATAAGTGAAAAAAAAACTTTTCCCATTCATTTTGCAAATCAATTTTGTAGAATACTAGCTAACAGCTTTTATTAATAAAAAGCAAAGGGACGTAACTAGAAGTGTGTTTATTTTATAAATGCAAAAAAAGCTAACTACACATAATTTTCTTACAAAATACAATGAAATGGTTTCCTTTGAAAATTATTTGGAGAATTTCATGGACAAGTTATGAATACATTTTTTTCTGACATGTTTATAGTTTTTATTTTACAAAGTTTTTTGCTTCTTCTTCAAAATCACATTTTTGTTAGTTTTCGCATTTTATCTAATATAAATTACAATCAAAGATACTTATTCAATCTTGTGATTCAAAAAATTATGATAAGCTCCGCAAAGAAGTTCCTACAAAATCACCTTTCAAAGTTATATTAAATACAACTGTTTGCACAAATAACCAAAAGTTTTTACATTTTGTGTTATATTTGAAATTAAATATTTGGTGGATTTTAAAACAAAGAGCTAATGCCGCTGCCACTGTATCTACTTTATATATAATTTGATCTACTACCACAAATATTTTTTCAACTACAAAAATGGTGAATGCCCTGTATATAAATTTAACTGAGTCTCCGCTTCTACGAATTTGATGGTTACCATTTGAGATTCGGCTATACTTGTTTTTCCAACTTCTTTTGAAATTCTTTCAGGTTTCAAAATTCCATGTAAAAGATATATAAAAAGTGCATCTTTTGTATCTGTAAATAAAGTAAAATTTTATTCATATTGTAAATAATCGTGTATATGTATATTACTTTGATCTAATGATGTCCATTTCTCCTTTGCTCCTACCCATACCGATTTCATTTTAAGTTCATGTTAAGATACATTGGCAATATGCTATTCAATTTCATCCAATTTGAAAATAATTTATTATTTTTTTCGGGATATAAGCCCTTAAAATCAATTGAAACCTTAAATATAAACACAAAAATATATTTAGTTATACAGTTATATACACATAAATATGTTTACTTTATTTTTACCAGATCTGCTCCAAAAGTCTGTTTATATGCAGGCCAACTGTCAATAATATTTGCATCTGCACATTCCGCTAATTCTTTCAGGCGACAATTAATACATTGCTTCCAACGTTGGCATGTTTCTTCCTTGTCGGCAAAGTTATATTTTAAAAAATTTTTTGTTTGCAATTCATCTGCTACTAAAAACAAAATATATACATACATATGTATTTAAAAAAATCAAAAATAAAAATATAAGTATATTATATTTCTTACATACCATTTGCAAGAAGAGAAAAATTTTTTTCAGTGTACTGTTTTTGAGACTTTTTATTTGGCTTAGCATTTGGTTTCAACATATTTTGGTATCTGAAAAAGAGTTTGCCTTTCGCCCTTTGGTTTTTTTGTTTTTCAAAGTAAACTTCTTGTGCTTCGTTGGGAAATAATGTTACGATTTGAGATGCAAGATTTTGTAAATTAGTGGATTCCAATTTTTTGCTATGTAGAAATCAATAATTGCTCTAGACAATTTATTCTGCTCGGCAGTCTCTAATTGTCCATACTTGTCATAATAGGATCTCAGTTCATTATAAATTGGATTGTCTTTGAAAACGTGGTGTAATGTCTAAATATACATACATATGTATGTAAATAAATAACATTTTATTTTTGTAAATTTAGAAACAATAGCTTACGTAATTGTTATTGGTTTTTTGATTTGTGTACGTTAAAGAGTCGTCAGCGTTGTTGCCACAGGCGGATATGTTTTGGCTTGGTAAAGATTTCCAAATACAGAATTTTTGTATGAACTCCACTTCTCTTCCTAGTTCTCTGACCTGATGAAAACTACCAATTTCAAAAAACTTTTCTAAGTGGTATCTGTCAAAAACTTGTAATTGGTTTCGTGTGATGTTCTGCTCTGTAAAATAAAATTATGGAAAGTATTATGAAATATTCATTGTAAAATTACATATTCATATAAACTTATTTACCTTCTATTAATGGCATAACATATAAATAGTTGTTATTGTCAATACTTTTCAAAAGCGATGATATGCTTTCTTGTGTTTCATGTTCAATATTTGTTAAGGATTAATTATTATGCTGAGATTGGGTGATTGATTCAGATGAAATGTTGCTTGTCGATAAATTGCTTACTCCGGATAGGGTAAATAAAAGCGGTTGTGTATTGGCTTCCATTGTGTTTAAGTTTAAGAAGAAGTAAATCTTTTTAACCTAACAGTTTTTTGACCACTGTGCAATATAGTAATGTTAAATGGAAATCCTATTAGCTCATTAATAGGCGCTACCAATAATAAGGTATTTTTGAAAGGCTCAGCCAAATAACCAACAATATAAGGTTTAAAGATAAGCTTAAACTGTTTTTCATAACTACTTTTTGATCTGTAATACTGTAAATTATTTCTTTTATTTCAAATACTTCTTCTTGCTGTTCTTTGTTAAGTTTTGCAACGTGATGAAATCAGTGTTTCTAAAATGTTCATAAGTTGAAATTGTATCGCTGAATTTTGAAGTAATTATATCATTTTCTTTATAAATTGCTCGTTTGCAACTACTTTCTTTAAAAAAATTTTGTAAGCAAATTTAAATTGGAATTTAATTGCAGCTGATAAAACGAAACAAATGCGATTATTTGTAACGTTAGCATACGTTTTAATTTCTTTGTGTTTGGCTTCAAACATAAAATTGGAAAAATGTCTTAACGGACCGGATGATTTAATAATAGTTGGATAATGAGTTAGGAAATGGTGTTTTGGCTTAAGGGTGTCTCTAAAAATTTCTAAATAAAGTTTATTGTGCTCTTTTAGTGTATTTTTAAGCAAGTTGATTGTTTTGGTATTATGAGATATGTTCACACTCTTTCTTTTTAATTATTTTAATAACTTTTTTTTCATTCATTAACTGAGACACATGGGTCTGCAATCACACTTGTTTCAATTTATGAGATATGTATAAAACTAAATCTAGCAACTGTACAATAATGCAAATAAATTTCCATACGCCACTATTATTGTCAATTAAATCATGGAACATAAGTGGGAAATAATGAATAAATGTCCAGCATTCTCTTGCCGACACATTGAGGTTATTACTTTTTAGCCTATTGATCGTAATATCTCCAGAAATGTTATCAAATTCAATAGGTCAATAGTTGAATTTTGCCTTTCTTAAATTTAAAGTAGTTAAAGAAAATTTTTGGTATTCATTACTTTTATCAGATTTGCCTGCCTCAATTAAAAATAAAATAGATTTGCAAATATCATAAATGAACACTTCCAAAAAGATCGTGCATAATGTCGACGACATAATTTTCTGTAAAATGAAATGACACACAGAGAAAACAGATTCGCGATCACAACCGAATTTGGCGCCAATCGAATTTCGTCGGTTGCATGTACTATCACACAATTCGGTTCCAATTACTGAAAATTTCGTTGCTTAGCATAATAGTTTTGATAGCAACATTTGAATTTTAGTACACTATCAGTCATAACAACAGATATTGTGAGTTGTTAGTATGATTATTAGAAACAAAATTGTGCTTATACCCGAATAAATGATAGGTGTACCTGAATTAACACATAATTGGTGTTCATAACAAGAGATTTGATTGTCGTTATCAATATATTTTTTTAACCGGTCGAATGTAGCCCATAAGGGGCAAAGACTTGTCCAAAGGTAATCTCAATGAATGGAAAAAATGGTGTATTTTACAGTACGATGTCCTAGGGCAGGACCATATAACCCAGCTTGCATTACAAAGGGGAAGTCTTAAAACATACTCCATGGTATACTCCAGAGGATTAGCTTTGAAATCGTTTCAAAACGAAAACATGTCGTTAAAAAACGAAGACATGTCGCTTCACTGCAAACTCTTTTTAATAATGACATGGTCCATACTTGCACTACATTGGACCAGTCCAGTATCAAAAAGGATCAAGAAGTCCAATATAATTTGCAGGGTATAAACAAATACATACAATCATACATACATATGTTTGTACGTGTATGTTAATACCTATAAGAATACGTAAATTACTTACCCATATTTATTAAGTTTTTCACATTTTCCATTTTTGACCGCAAATTAATTTTTTTAAATATAATATTAAAAATTAATTTAATCTATCAAATGTTTTGACAGAAAATTTAGTAAGTAATTGGGGCTTTTAACTATTTTTTGGTTGTGAATTCCGAATAATTATATTTTCATTTGTTGTACTCGAATTGAATCTATTCCAACAATCAATAATTAGCTGCAATAAATGAATAATCATTTAAATTACAAAATTTATTGACGAAAGCGATTCTAACCATTTGTACAAATTTTTAGAACTAAATTAAATTAGTTATCATAAATAATAAAAGAATTGAAGGAATCATATTTCAGTTGGAACATCATTTTTATAATCAAGAGAATTAAAAATCAGTTAGAACTATACATTTTTAATGGTTGCCATAATAAATCATGTTACTTGATCAATATTTTATTACTGCAACCGTTTCCCAACCAATTTGTTTTCTGTGTGCAGTATTTTATTAAATATTCTTTCTTGTTTTAGACCAGTTTTTTTGGGAATCTCCGTTTATGAAATCTAGATAATAAAATTTTTTTCTATTTCGCATTATTTCTGAAATTTCCTCACATATATGCTCAGCTTGAGCCTTGGTTATTCGGCATAACCGACAATAAGAATTAGCATTAAAGCTCTTATTGCACTCTAAGATTGAATTCAATGCCAAATTATCTCCTAGTATTGAACCTAAAACAAACTTCACATTTTCTTGTTTATCATTAATAACAAAGTTTATGCCACGCACTTCCAAATTTATACATACATTTTTTAACGAGATTGTCAAGGCAAGTATAATTTCCGAATTCCTTGAAATCACTGCTTTTTATTAATGCGGCAATTAAAATATTGTCAATTTTGTAACAATTTGGAATGGTGGGAAATGCTATATAAAATACGCAAACTGACGATACATGAGAACCTAAAGCATTGTTTATTTGAAGGTCGTCAGTGTAAAGAAAATAAGGAATTTTTTTTCGTCCTTAGGGAACTTATTCAATTTCTTTCGCCATATACTGCATGGAACAAAATTATCCAATCTTTTTTCTCTAAGCTAGTTTTCTATTTCTTCTAATGCCGTTGCAATTAAGTTATGGCTATTAAAACACTGCTCAAAATAGAAAAAAATTGGAAAAACTATACCTTCTTTAACCGATTCGTTAAGACATATTTCGCCTCGATTATGTACAGGCTTCATTTCACGTGAAAAAATAACCTTCTCTACTGATGTTAATAAATTTAATGAGCTTAGGGCCATTATTATAACTTGGCGTTAGTTGTCATCCGACAGTTAACAGACGCTTTTTGACAGATAACACATTATTATCTGTCAATTTAATCTTAACTTTAGCTAACTTCAAGTTGTAATAATGGCCCTTAGTGCATTTTTGAATTTAAATTCAGTATCATAATTGTTAAACATATTTGTTATATTAAACAACAAATCAAGTAAAGTTATTTGATTGTTAATATCTATGAAAGGTAATATGATAGATTTAATTGCGCTAACAATTTCAACCAGTATGAACTGTCTAATGCAATTTATAATTTCAAAAGAATTCGTTCTATTGATATTGTTTTTAGAAAACAGAAAAGGATGGTACATTTTTGTTTGAATTTACAAATTTAAAATAAACGTGCATATGTAAAATATTTTAGGTTTCTCTTCAACAACCAAATCTATTAAAAGATTATAACAAGCATATGGGTGGGGTAGACCTACACGATAATGCTGTGTCAAATTATCGTGTTGCAGTTCGAGGAAAAAAGTGTTGGAGGCCTTTATAGACAAGTTCAATTAAAAGCACCACAGTCAATTCTTGAAAAATTCACTGCCTTATTGCTAAAGACGAAGGAACCAAACTTCTATCGCAAATAAATTTTAAAGCGATATAGCTACCAAATTGCTTATTTTTCAAGAAACCCCTGATATTGAGCCGATGCAAGATATTGAGCTTACTAAATTAGAGAACCCAAACAATTTACCTCGAAGTTATTTACGTGAACATATTACTTGGAAAATTCCAGACGGAAAACGAAAGATGTGCAATGAATGTCATTCGAAAAGTGTTTACCAATGCAAAAAATGTAATGTCACATTGCATCCATAACAATTTAAATAAGATTTTTTTTAACAAATAAACACTATATCGAGGCATAACCGCAAAAAAAGCTTAAGTAACACCATTTTCAAATTTCGTTTTTTTTAATAAACGACTTTACCGGCAACAATTGCATCATCTCCTGAAATTTCATGGTCACATAAGGAACCGTTACGATTTTATAGCAAAAACAATTTTATCTCAAGCGACAATATTCATACAAAATTTTTATGAAATAAAATAAAAAAAACCTTCTACTGTAAAATTTTGTTTTTGTCACTTAAGCTTGTTTTGCGGTAATGACTCGATATTCTTAGCTTAAATGCAAAAAAATGTAGTTTTATTTTAATTCTAGCGAAAAATTAAATATAATAATAATTAATACCTAAAATGTGATTTGCATGTTATTAGCCAACGTTGGCCACCCGATTTTTTTCATTTTTATTTTCAGTAATCAGGAGATTGATAGGAACCAGCATACCAAAATGTATAAAGAAATATAAACGATTTCGGGTAGTGGTACATGATGGGTTAAATCTACTTATAACTAAAGAAAATTTCCCATCACCAAATATTGAACAGTGTCTACAGGAAGCAAAAAAATATAAATATTTTACAACGTTAGATCTTAACAGTGGTTATTTTCAAATTGAAATTTAAGGGATTATTTGAAGTTAAACGTTTGCCTTTTGGGTTGAAAAATGCACCAATGGTCTTCCAACGATTAATGGCAAAAATACAACATATGGCTGGCAAGGAAAACATGATGCATTACATGGCAGTAAGTGCCGGTTCACACACTTCAAGTTCTACTCGTCAAGTCTTGAGTTTTTAATAGAGAAGGGAAAAGAGAATGTCATTTCTTTTCCCTTCTCTCCTAGTTTTGTACACCTTATCGATAATATCCATAGTCTATCGATAGTTTCCCAGCACTAGTGGATAGGGCCATTTTGATAATTTCAAAAATTGTAAAAAAAGTTGTTTCCCTAATGTTTAGTCATAATATGATTCAATAATAATCTTAATATGGTGACTACAATTATGAATCTTATCATAATATGTTGCTCTTAGAATATGTTTACCACAACCATGTTTTTTATTTGCGTGCAGCGATGAGACTCATTTCTGGCCCAATGGGTTATAAACAAGCAGAAATTTAATTTTTGGAGAGAGCAACATCCTCATGAGACTCCATTACGTTCGGGAAAATTCAGTGTTTGGTGCGGCTTTTATGTCAGGGCTTCATCGGCCCATTTGTCTTTAAATCTGAAACGTTACAGGGAAATGATTTGGGATATTTTATTCCTCATGTCATTGCAAATCATAAGAAGGAGAAATGGTTTCAATAAGGTGGCACAACATGCCATACAGCCCGAGAAACTATCATTTTATGGAGCCAAACGTTTTGTGTCTTATTATTTTATGAAATCTGATCTGACACCTTTGGACTCCTTTTTGTAGGGATACGTCCAATTTCTGGTCTTTGCTGATAAGCCAGCAACGTTTATTAATTAAGAATCCAACATTCGACGCACTTTTGACGAAATAAGTCCGGGTAAGCTGGAAAAAGTGTTGCAAAATTTTACCGACAGAATGGCGTTTATAAAGCTCTAGTTGGCTGACAGTAACATTAACGTTGCAAATCAGCTGCTTCATTTTAACCGTTACGTTTAAATCTGTAGAAAATAGATTTTTCTTACTTTTTTACTGTATGGTTACATAACTGTTACTGTCAGCTAACTGGGGCTTAAGACACAGTCGCTGAGGCAATATGCCTGAAATTTTTATTTTTCAAAACTTTAAAAACCATGAAATTTCAGAGCTAGTAAAGTCAAAATTTTGGTTATTCCATTAAATTTGTTTAAAAAAGGTTCTAAAAAACACACAGAGACACATAAACATTTCTCGAACATAAATTTGTTCACAGTCATACATAAATATGGCTGGTTATAAATTTTCTTTCTCAATATAACTATACACCAACCACCCTTCTCCATTTATTTTTTATCTACAGTCAACGTTATAAGAGTCCTTTTTTTGTTTGGTTGCCTTGGTGTGCGTAGTTTTGTTTCGTTTTCCTTTTATTGTTTTTAAAATATTGTCATTTTTAAACGGTTTAAAATCCTAAGAGTATTAAGGTTTTTACTTTTTCTTTGTAGGCTTAACAGTTTTGGACCTTGTAAAATTCTTTTGTTCGCCATGGAATCGATATTAATGTAAATGTGCAATATATACATATTTATTATATGCTTAGAAGCATATTAGCAGAATTATATTCACTTTTCAATTATTTTAAAATAATCTTGGGTTTGCTTTGGAGGCTAACGAGGAGTTGTTGATGTGTAGCGAACAAAAAAAAATTATTATCAAAGTTGTTACAAACAATAGTCAACCGCCCAGGTTGACAAATACCTTTTCGATTCGAAACCTACTTTGTTTCTAATTATTTCTGTCGATAGTGAACAAATCGAATTTTTTTTTCAGTTTTGTGAAAACTGAAATAAATGCTCAACAACACTGGAAAAAAGATCTCGGAAATTTTTGGAAAAGGATGTAAACTTTAAATTTTTGGTAAAATTTACGAAACTTGTCATAACATTTTTGCATGAAACTATTGAATACTTTTTGAGCAGGTAGGCTGTTTTTCTAAACAATGTATCAATACAGTTTTGATGAATTGTGTACTTAAATTATTACCTACGTTGTATTGTATATGAATATGTTTTGCATCTTCATTATTTTCGATGCTTTTTGTTTGCTTTTCTCTGCGCAGTGACAACTACAAAGTTGTATTTCGGAATTAAATGCATTATCAAAATTACCATGTATATCTACAATGCAACAGGCGTTTAGGGAAAATACGTATATATTTAATATATTTTTAGGATAAGTAAATGTTTATTTTATAGTTAACAAAAGGAAACGTAACAACATTTGCGATTTAAATTTTCAAAGTTTTTAAAGTTTTTCGGTTTCATATGAAAAAATTAAGAAAAATTTTGATTTTAGTTGAACTGTTAATTTTTAATTTTTGACATTCTTTAATTAGGCTTGAGTTCATCAAATTTAATTTTCATTAAATTATTTTCACTGAGGGAAGAATTTTAAAAGTTGGAATTTTTATTAAAATTTATTGTTAAATTTCCTTGGCTGAGCGGGGATTTGAACCCGGGTTAATCTTAACATGTTTCAAGAATCAACACATTCTATCCTCAGAAAATCTTTGAGTTCTACCCACTGCACCACTGCGGTACCCGGGTTAAAATCCCCGCTCAGCCAAGAAAAATTATCAATAAATTTTAATAAAAATTCCAAGTTGTAAAATTCCCTCCCTCAGTGAAAATAGTTTAATGAAAATTAAATTTGGTGAACTCAAGTCTAATTAAAGAATATCAAAAATTAAGAATTAACATTTCAACTAAAATCAAAATTGTTCTTAATAAATAGCTACGGCTCAAGCTCTAATGTTTACATTTGTACAAATCAAATGTCGACGAAAGTGGACAAAAAACATAATAAACAAATGTATTCAGGTTTTCAAGACAAAGTCTTGACAGAAAGAATACGGCAAAAAAAAACAGAGGAAAGGGGGCAACAAGTAATTTGAAATTTAAGTGATAATACCCGCAAATTTCGAACCACCAGTACTACTGGTTAAAGATTGATGTTTGACTGTTGGCGAACGGGCACCGCAGTGGTGCAGTGGGTAGAACTCAAAGATCTTCCGACGATAAAATGTGGTGATTCTTGAAACATATAAAGATCAACCCGGGTTCAAATCCCTTCTCAGCTAAGAAAAATGATCAAAAAATTTTAATAAAAATTCCAAGTTGTAAAATTCCTTCCCTCAGTTAAAATAATTTAATGAAAATTCAATTTGATGAATTCAAGCCGAATTAAAGAATATCAAAAATTCAATAAAGAAATAATTAATTGACCCAAACAGGATTCGGATCATGACGATAAAGTAAAAAAAAGAATAAAAATAGTTTTCTTATCAAAAATATTATACTCCATTAAACCCATAAATGGGCTTCTAATACAACTCCTTTATTAAAATCGTAGTCAGTCAAATGTAAAAAAACTATAGAGGAAATTTAAGACAGACAATACATAAACGGAGTACATTACAGGAGAAGGATAAAACGGTGCTTCACTTACTATGCCGATTTCCTGTTCTCAGGGATATTAAATTTTGGGGAGACCAGAATTGTCCTATTTGAATGTTCTATAAAGAGTAGGATATCGGTATTTGCAAGTAGACTACTCATTTAACCCATATGAATATTCTGTGTATTGAAGGGGTTTGTAATCCAGAACTCATATTAATGTATTGAATCCAGAATCCAGAGAAGATTTCTAGATAAATTGCTCTTTTGCTTGATGCTTTGTATGGAAAATTGCGTTTAGTGGTGATGGCGTTGAGTTTTCTAATACAGAATAAAAATTAGTTTTCTAAACGCATTCTTTTTAAAAATGTTCTGCATTACATTATGACCAATATATTATAATTGAAAATGTATTAATAGCACCTAATCAACTGTTCGACATGTCAATGCCGCAAATATAAACACAAAATTAACACACAAATGTAGTAATCATTATTTATTTCGTATATTTTTTTTGCAAATACTATATACGTTATCAATGAATCGAAAAAACCAATTAATCTAAATGGAAAATAAATTGTTGTTCTAAAACTTTTTTGTTACAAGCCTAAGAGCATTCTCTACTTTTTGTAATAACTTGAACACAAGTTGAATGAACATTTGTGATAAACATATGCAAAAAAAAAAAACATAAACAAACTTATAACTTTTGTACACATGCAACTTAAGAATAAACATACATACATATCTATTTTCATTAATTTTGTGTACTTTTCGGCATTAGACTTGGAGATACACTAGATCAGTGTTGCCACTTTGTGGGTAATTACCCCAATTTGGTATAATTTTTACGGTCGTGGGTAGAGCGTGGGTAATTTCTATTAGGTGTCATTCAGGTGTTATTTGAAATTCTTACTTCAGATAACCAAATAAAATCAAGATTCGATTTCAGTAATGACATTTATTTCTTTTCAAATATCGTTGCTAAAAAATGCACAGACTTCTGAACCAAAGTCTCGGTGTTTTTTAAGAAAAGACTTTAATCATTAAAAATATATTTTCAAAAGTTTGTTAATATATGTCGCAATATGGATCTTAAGACTGGATAAAGATGCCTATCATAGTGATATTGCTGCTGGCGACTACAACGCTAAACATACATATTGGGGCTCCAGACTTATTAGTCCTAGAGGTAATCAGCTATATAATACCGTTACTGCAAATAACTTTGATGTGGTATCGAGTGGTGAGCCTACCTATTGGCCAACCGACTTCAACAAGCTACCAGACCTTATTGACTTTGCTGTTATCAAAAACATCAAGCGCGATCAGGTACTAGTTAGTTCCTCCTATGATCTTTCGTCTGATCATTCACCTTCAATCCTCATTTTAAAAGGTAACTCTGACGCCGCAGCTGCAAACTGTATTTCCTATCCAAACAGAAACACAAATTGGTTAAAGTATAAAATGTATGTGAGCTCTCACCTATCACAGTGCATTCCCTTAAAAAATTCATCTGACATCCAAATAGCTGTCGACCGATTTACAGAAGTCTTGGATGCTGCAGCAAGAAATGCAACCCCAATCAAGCGGACAATTAAACGTGCTCCTTACAATACATCGACGGATATAGAGACCCTTATCAGAGAAAAAAGGAAGTTAAGAAGACAATGGCAAAACAGTCGTTCCCCAACCACTAAGGCTCAACTACAATTATGCCTGACCACTCTTCGCAACAAATTGAGACAGAACCACGAGTCTGCAATTGAAGGCTATCTAAACAGCCTAGACGCCACAAAAACTCCAATTATAGCTTATGGAAGGCTGTACGGCATATGAAATGCCCTATAACCCAAGAATCTCCATTAAGACTGGAAAACCGCACTTGGGCCAAAAACACACATGAAAAATTAAACGCTTTCGCGGGCCATCTTGAGAAAGTTTTCACGCCACATGATGCACATACTTGTTCCTGTCGTCCAATCATTCCTGATAAGGTAAACCATCCATTAAAATTTAACATAACTCAAATAAAATCTGCAATAGAAAAAGTGAATATTAGAAAATCTCCCGGACCTGACCGCATCACAGGGTCAATGATAAGAAACCTACCATCGTCTGCTTCCAGAATCTTGCTGCTAATTTTTAACGCTATATTAAGAGTCGGATACTTCCCATCCTCATGGAAGAGGTCTATAATTGTAACGATTCCCAAGCCAGGAAAAGATGCTAGCCAGGTTGCGTCGTACAGACCGATAAGCTTATTGTCAATCCTATCGAAGCTTTTCGAAAAAATATTCGTTTTAAGTATAACTCCTCATCTAAATGAACACGACATCATCCCGGATCACCAGTTCGGATTCAGAGCGAAACATGGTACAATAGAACAAGTGCATAGAATTGTCACCCTTATCAGATCGGCGTTTGAGAAAAAGCAATACTGCTCAGCACTGTTTATAGACATATCCCAAGCTTTTGACAAAGTTTGGCATGATGGGCTACTCATCAAAATAACACGAATGCTTCCTCAAAACACTCACAAGCTTCTGGAGAGCTATCTAGCAGGCAGAACATTCATAGTAAGGTCGCAAGATAAATACTCCCCCCTCAAGAAAATTACTGCTGGTGTCCCCCAAGGCAGCATATTAGGACCGCAACTATATATAATATACACAGCGGATATGCCAACAAACCTGAGCACGCATACCTCTACATTTGCAGACGACACAGCAGTTATTAGCGTTAACCATGACGCAAAAGTGGCATCGCAAAATCTGCAGTCCCACATCAATGAACTAGAGGCCTGGCTAGAAAAATGGAGAATAAAGGTTAACCCGGCTAAATGTGCTCACTTAACTTTCACGCTCAGAAGACAAACGTGCCCAGCTGTAAAAATAAATAACATCACTGTTCCGGTAGAAAACCATGTTAAGTGCTTGGGAATTCATATAGATAGACGCTTGACCTGGTCGCGTCATATTGAAGCGAAAATAACGGCTATGAAACTTAAAGCAGCTCAACTACATTGGCTTCTCGGTCGAAACTCAAACTTGTCCTTAGACAACAAAATTCTCTTATACAAGTCCATCATAAAACCAATATGGACATATGGCATCCAGTTATGGGGTACTGCATGCGCATCTGACATCCAAAAGCTTCAAAGAAGACAGTCTAGAATATTACGACAAATTGTCTGCGCCCCATGGTATAAACGTAATGATATTATCCACAGAGATCTCAACGTCCCCACTATCCAGGAGGAAATTAAAAAATATTCAATAAGTTACATCGATAAACTAATGGCCCACCCTAACTACCTCGCTCGGGGTCTGCTTCAGTTCGAAGGTCACCAGAGGCTAAAAAGAACCGATACTGTGAGCCTAACTAGAAGACATTTTTAAAATTTGAATACAGCAGTTAGTGGTTACACTGGTAGCAACTAATAAACAACAAGTAGAATTAAGATTTGAATACATATTAGTGGTATTCACACCGAACTTGTTAATTTGTTACTCGGTAGTTTGTTAATTTGTTAAAGTTACCAACTGTGAACGACCCCCTTTTTAAAACTTTGTTAGTCTGGTAACTTTCGTAGTAAAACAACTGATTTATTGTTCTGACACAATTTATTATTCTGGAAAAAATAAAACATGCCATGAGAAAGTGTAAAAAAACAATTGTCAACCATTTAATTACTCATGCTTTGACACAAATAACGTTTACTGACGGTAAGTAGTGAGTTACCAACTAACAACTATTTTATCAGGGGTGCCGTGTCGTTAATTTGTTAAATGTTAATACGGTAGCGCGTTAAATATACAAAAACAAAATGCGTGTAAAAAAGTAACGATTAACGACTAACAAACTAACAAGCTCGGTGTGAATTCAGCTATTGTAAATTTCGATAAGAAAGATTCAATAATAAAAAAAAATTAAAAAAAAAAAAAAAAAAATAGTGATATAGAACCAGAAGTTTATTGAAAAAAGTTATTCAAACTAAAAACAAGCCTGCGGGAAGATACATATGTTTCCAATATTCCAACATATGATTAATTTTAAATTTATCTTGCAACTTTTTAATGCTTTAGTTTGAAAAATATTTAACGCCCTTTACATAAGTAAAACTAAATTACGAAAGGGACAGTTGTATGAAACCCTAGAGGCATTTTGTTTACTAATAAAGGTATAAAGGGTTTTTTTTAAGACCATGAAAATTAAAATGGAAGACAACACAAAAAAAATTAACTTTAATCGCGGACTTATATACGGCATTACCATTTGAAACTGATTTCAAACAAATCGGCACCGCCTGTCCCTACGAAACGCATTGCAGACGTTCAATTTTGTTCAAATTTTCGAGCATTGCTGGCTGCATGTCACGAATAAAATGAGCAATGTTGACCTCCAAGACGTCAATTGTTGCTGGTTTATCAGCATAAACCAGTTACCTTACAGCCCTACGGAAAACAATTAAGAGGTGTCACATCGCACGGCCTTGAAGTCTAATTGACAGCATATTTTCTCTAAATCAACACCGCGCCTTCATTTGTTAAGAAATTAGTTGCGTCAGTTGAATCATGAAGTCGCCTATAAGTTGCGAAAATCGATGGCTGATTTTCAAAGTAAATTTAGATGATTTGGTGGCGTTGTTCAAGCATGAACCTATTCATGATGATGTGCCTGAGCAAAAAGTGAAATCAGTATGACAGTTCGTTTGACAGCTAACCTTTCGTAAGCTCTATGGGGCTAAAAAAACACCCATTATAAAGGAATGACAATGAGCATTTTGAACCTTCCCTAGATATATGCAACCAAATGTGGAAGTTAAACTCATTATTTTAGGAGTTTTATTTTATGTTTTATTAATTGTTTTTAAGTCTTTAATGTTATTTTAGTTAATTTATTAAAAATTACAATAATAATCTAAACAGTTTAACTAATATTGATGTTCTTTTAATGAGTTTGTTGTGTTTTTGATTCTTTGCAAATGCCCTTTTATTAAAAAAAAACTTCAATTTTATATCAGGTGTAGTTTCATTTTAATCGGGTAATTTTGCTTCATCTCAAGTGTAATTTTGAATTTTTCTGGTGGTAACACTGCACTAGATACTCGAAGTATGTAATAACTTCTGCTTGTGAATAAAAGATTAGGAAAGTTTTTTTCTTGTTAATTTTACATGACATATTTAACACATGTTATCGCTCTTAAGCTGACAGCAGATTCACAAACCAACACTGATACAATTAACAACTCCTACACATTAATTGGTGATATGTTTAGTTGTCTTAGCTTTAACAACACTGGTCGATAACATTTTGTAATAAGAAAAGTGTGTACATACTAATGTCTAATGTCTAATGTCTACTAATCATTCATTTTTTACTTACTGGTTTTGATATAGAGTGTTTTCGTTTACAGAAATATGGAAGGACAAATGCAAAACACCCTTAATTAACATTGGCTGAAGATATAATATTACCACCTCTCCATATAAAACTTGACCCGATAAAAAACTGGGTAAAAGCAATGGATCGAACTTGTACTGGATTTCATACATAAAAGAAAATTTTCCCAAAATCAGTGGCGGTAAAATTTAACAGTGTTGATTTGTTGGGTATCAAATCAGAAAAGTCATAAGTAGGGCCAGGACTTAAATGCAGTTAAAATCACTTTTTATGCGCATAAAAAATTCATTTAAAATAAAAATATATGCGCTAAAAAATTAAAAAATATGCATTTACAATTTTTTTTCAACACATTTATTGGTGATAAAAAACCATGAAAATAACAGGAAAAAACAAAAATAACAATAAACCGTTAAACTTCAGTCTCATAAACGCAAAAATGCTCAATAACCACAAAGGTAGAAGCTAAACTAAAGTAAAACACAAAAATAATAAAAACGAAATCATGTAACTTCCCAATAAAAAATGGAGCTTCCAACGAAGCAGGTTTGTAAGGGAGAAACATAAGGGTTTCGCTTACCATTGCGCTTACGGAAGACATAAATTTTATATGGCGAGTTCCCACTTTGAAGCAATACATTTTTGACACATAAAGCGCATTATTCAGCGCACATAAATATTGTCGGATGTAACGATCATCTTTACACACTGAAGGTTTTGATACAGTTATTTTTTAGTATTCTCCCTTACAAACCTGCTTCGTAGTAAGGGAATGCCGTAGCACTTGAAATGTTATTTTTTTTTATAAAAGTTGTTGAGAGTTCTTTCACTTACTTTACTGCATTTCTGTATGTCTTATTGCGTAGCGCATAATTGTGCGCTTATTTTCTAAATGTACCTTTAGTGCTTCGCAAAAGATAAAATTTTTTATTGGGTTAAGTCACTTGTTAGATCGATATACATACATACATTTAAAATGAATTAGAGCATAATTTTTTTTTAATATTTTTAAAAGTAAAAAAAGCGGAAGTTATAGGCACACAGAAAAAATTCTCCAAAATTTTTCACCAATTAAAGCATTAATCAGTTTTAATTAAAAATTTAATCAAGTGAATTAAACGTTTAATCAAGTAAATTAAACGTTTAATTAATACTATTAACTGGTTTAATTGATACTATTAATTTGTTTACTGGTGCAAATTTAATTAATTTTCTTAATTAATTTCTTAATATTCTTTAATTGAAATCAAATTAAATTTTTTCCGGTACATGATTAAATGCTGATATTTCCCTTGTGGTATATTCATTTTCACTATTTGCATAAAATCCGTGCCTTGGTCACAAGCATTTAAAGAACTACTTTATTATCTGTGAAAACCAGAATTCTAAATTTATTTCTCAAAATCACCACACATTTTTTGGAAATCAGGAATCAAATGACTACAAAACAGAGAAAGCCAAAAAGTTATATTTTTAATACTTTTAACCTATTCATACGCCACCGAGCACGAGTACAGGCAGGTATGACTACCAATAAGTATGAGCATGAATAAGTTTGTATATCGACCGGTATGAGTATGAACAAACACGCATGCTTATGGGTAATCCTTTGAATGCGTATGAGTATAGACATGTATCGTAAGTATCGACAAATAACTTCAACATTTTGTATGGTTATTTTAAAGCAAGCAGTGTTGCCACGACCTAAAAATTTATGTTAAAGTTATATTAAAACATAATTATTTGCTATCAAATTAAAATAATGCTTCTAAAGCTATAATAAATTATAATCTATTTTACGAAAAAGGTTTTTTATAAAAATAATTAAAAAAGGAGGCTATCAACTATTTTGGGATCTTTTCTGTTTCTTTTTTTATGTTTCCAGCTAAAGAGAAATCCTAATCTAAAGCTGCGCTGCAGGCAGGAAATTTCATAAAATTCCTGATTCTTATTAAGACAACCGTGGATACCTTGTGGAGTTGTTTTTCCACCATAGCATGATTTCGAAGTCTTCTTTAAGGCTAACATTTTCGTTGGCATACTGATTGACTTCAGCAATTAAATTTTAAACCATTTTTTAACGTTTTAAAAATGCCAACTGGCAACAGATAAACTACTCAAACTCATAATATGTATGAATGTTACCTATATATCTCATTTCTTAACTGCGAATATGAATATTCGATTTTTTTTTTTGGATTACGGTAACTTTTTCTGTTTTTATTAAGAACGATTAAAATAACACGACGTATTTTAATTTGCATCCATTTAGTAATTTTTTTAGATTTTCTTAAATATGAACGCAAATCTTTATATTACAGACATTTTTTTAAAGTCAACAATCGTTTTCCAATAAAATTTTGTTGAATTGTACTCAAACGATTTTGAAAAAACGTATTTATTTGTGATTCAGCGATTTGGAAAAGAAAAATTCTGGCAACATTTATGAAAAAATTTAACAAAAAAAAATTTTTTGAAGTCAATGCTATAACTACGGGTGAACCTTAATATGTGCGAGTATGAAACACAATAAGTATAATACCATACATGAATGAAATCAAATGCGCATGGATATACACAAGTATGAGAATAAACACACGTATTGAAAATTGTCGATATGTGCTAAAGTACTTGAATTTATTTATACCCATTGACTTTCTCTGCTACAAAAATGTTGTTAAGGAACTTTTAAATAGCTTTAACCCTACCTCTGACATTATTTACATATGTAAATATATGGATTTTAAAAACGCAATAACTTTTATATTTTTGATCCGATCTTGATTTTTTTTGGACTTAGTGAAAAATAAGAAAAAAAAGTTAATTTTAGATCCATTTTTAGCCATTTTATAGAAATTTCTTTATTATTTGGCACTATTTACATTTGTAAATATGTTAAAATTACTAATTTATTTGTATGTAATTCAATTTTATTTATGTTATTTCTACAGAGAAAGACGAACAGTAAACGAAAAAAAAGTTAATTTTTCTTTTAGACATTGGTTGCCTTTTGTTTGGACTTTACTATGCTCAATGCAAACAGCTTTCTTAAATAGGCCGCATGCTTTTCGGGTCGATCGTTTTCTTTTATTGTTCTCTCGATAGCATATGTAGCAAGCGCCCTTCACTTTCGAATGTCAATGGTCGTTTTCATCTGGAACGAAATATTCAGTTCTGTCCTTAATTAGTGATTCGATAGGTGGGTGTTCCTGTATGCATTCTTTGTTGGAAAGAATGATAGGACTCGCGAATTTTGTGCCCTTTTTAAAATAATTGGCTTACATAACTGCTCTCCGAATTCTTGAAGAAACAGACGACGACCACCTATTTTAGCAGAAAAGAATGAGTATTACTCTGTGTTGTAAATTTTATTAAAAAAACAATCACCTCTCTTGGACTTAAACTTTGATGGACTATTTTCTGAATATAATATCTAAGCTGCAAGAGCTGATATATCCAGCATGTTATAAAAAAGTGCAAGGGGCCAACTATTTGTTTGGTTTTTTTTATCTCAGATATTGTGTCATCACACGGCATTGTGGACAACAAACTGACGGCCTTGTTCTTTTTGGGAACATATGAACAAAGTGTCCTGTTTTCGCTATATCCGAAGATAGTTGAATATTCAGCTCGTTGCGAAGATGGTTTAAAATCGGAGGGCACCCTATTTTTTTTATGTTCCAACCATAGACAAGTTTTATTCTGTAAGTGAATTAGCTAACGAAAAGCTTGTAAAAAAATTGTCACAGGTAACATTTCTCCCAGTGTTTTAATATTGTTTAACCAAGTCTTTAACAACCGTCTCTCCTAGCCTTTCGCTGTTGAAATGAAGAGACCCCATTATAATAGGTATTCCGAAGTAGGCACTAAGCTCTTCCTCAGAAATATCCTCCCATACATATTTTCTACGAATTATTTTACCGCATCTTTTTAAAAATATTTCAAAGCAAAAACGATATTTACTTACCTTGTATTATGGCTCGCCGCTCTGGACTTTTCTAAATTTTCATATACAGCCTTGCCTTTTCTGTTGGTGTTACGACAAATAATTGGCAATATTGTTGGGTGCATGAAAGCAAAAAGGTTTCACTGATAGGCAAGTTCTTAGGGTTTGGATTTGGACCGACAAAACAACTTTCGCGAAAAATATTTTGTTGACGTATTCGCTGCAGCTGTGGACCAGTTTTGTTCCACTTTGTTCCATCCTTTGCAAGAAAAAAATTTTCATCCTCACAAGGGCAAGCTTCCGCTAGGTCATGTCCCTCTTCACTTACAGAAACTTCTACCTCATCGTTAGTGTCAATGCAAAAATCATTGTCTGAGTCACATGCATGCCTTACTTCTACTGGTTGTGCTGAGACTTCAATATCAGAGTCATCAGCATTCTCTGTGGGATAAGATATTGTAATATCAGATTCAGCATTAAGAGAACTAAGGAGTGAATCTGCTATTGTTTCTTTCTCTTCGGACTCAATGTTCTCAATAAGATTTTCAAATATCTCATTTGATCCAAAGAAAGCCTAAAACAATAAACTCAGTCTTTAACAATTTCATATGCGTAAATATGTACAATATTCTTACCTAGCCACAGAAGCTGAACTCAAAATTTAAAATTTATTATTATTACTTTCCATTTTAACCTCACACTTTAAAAATTTGCAATAGTTCACAACCAAGAGCTGTTATCAACTAAGCAATTAAATTATACACAGTACAATAGCACGAAAATATAACGGTAAATCAAAACATTATGCATAGAAACAAACGAAAAGCACTTGACAGTAAACATATTTAGCAATGTAAATAGTTCCAGAATTCGTATATGCCTCATAAAATAAATTTTTTACATTCACATATGGAATTTATTTTTTAAACTTGTTCGTCATTAGTAATGAACACGTGAAACATGATACCAGGGAAAATTGATTTCAACTTTGCGTTTTCAATGGGACGTTATTGAAGCAAAGAAAAAATAGCAGAGGAAAAAATTATAAGCCATTTCTTACATTGGGTTTTCCCCTGTCTATATAAATAAAATCTAAAATGTTTGTCAGCGTTTTTAATATGGAGTTTGACATTTATTATGTCAAAAAATTTTCAGGTGAAGACCCCATGTTTTAGTTTCTTAATATTATTAATATTATAAAATTGACAATAATTTTTAATTTTAAAAATCATATGACAAAAGGACTCTTCGTACCTAAAATCTTTCACTACTCATTTTATTTCTGGCACATCCGTTAAATTTTTTTCTTGTTACACACAAAAAATGATTTTTGATGCTCAGTGTAATTCAATGATTGATAGTAAGAGGAGATTTAAATTTATTATTTATATTTTTAATACAATTTTTGAAATTTTTTTTTTATTATCAAAGTAGTTTTTGGGAACACAAAATTTTCAATTAACGAGATTTTGTTTGTTGTGCTTAATTCCCGAATTTTTATTCTTGATAAGAACACTGAAATTTATTGCTGATGGGATAAGCTATGCGCAATTCAATGGTTGCTTAGGCCAAATCATGAGGAAACTTTATCCAAAAGTTTTTAGAAAAGCTAAAGATATTATACAAATAAAACTATTAAGCGAATAAGAATTATAAGCACCAGTTTTACGTGTAAAAATATCAAGCAAGTTGTTTTTGTTTTTATTTTGTTTTTTCTTAATCTACTAACAACTACAATTAATGTTGGGAGAATTCCAACCACTTGTAGTGGGGAATGTAAGAAAAGATAAACTCACTTTTTCTTGTTGTTGTTTTTGTTTAATCTTTGATATTGTTATAAGCAGTGTTGGGCATTTAAAATACAAAATACAAAATACTTGCTGGTCATGTATTTAAAATACAAAATACTTACACATCTGTTTGTATTTAAAATATAAAATTCTTCCATTTATTGTACGTATTTCAAATACAAAATTCTTCCACGTCATGTACATGTATGTATATAAACTACAAAATACACCATTTTTATTTAAACCAAAACATACATTAGATACAACTAATTAACAAAACAATTGTTTCCTTTCATAAATATCCGATTTTTAAATGTAGCATCAGACAAACAGTTTCTTGTTGGAGAATAAAAAAAAACCTGCTGAAGAAAATAATCTTTCTACAGGTCCTGATGAGCAGAAACCTGTATTAAATTCTTTGAATACTCTTTTTATATTTGGATAGCTGTCAAGATCTCTGTCTAAATCTCCCAATTCAAAAAGAACCATGTTGTTTTTTTATTGTTGTTGTCGTAATAGTACCACCTGCAAAATAAATTCGGCTTGTGACAAGATGCTTTAGAGTTGACAATTGAATTGCAGTGATCCCAACTCTAAGAATTTGTATACTCACGTTTTTTAGCGATCCTAGTTTTTGGTAGATCAAAATGCAAGCAACCATCAATAATATTCATAAAAAATTTTTAGTTTATAAAAGGTTTATTCAACAAATTTTCATAGAAAAATACAAATACAAAATACGAATTTGTATTTTAAATACATGCATTTCAAATACTCCCCAGCCCTGGTTACAAGTAAGGATGTTACGTACATATTATTCTTTTTCGCTTAACAATTTAGTTTTTCTAAAATCTTTGGATATAGTTTCCTGACGATCTGGCCTAAGCAACCAGTGAAATGCGCATAGGAATACAATACATTTTGTATGTTTTTATCAAGAATAAAAATTGGGAATTAAGCACGACAAACGAAATCTTGTTAATTTTTTTTATTTTACAAATGATTAAATTGCTTTCCCAGGACTTCGTAAAAAAATAAATTGTCATCCTATATATCCGGGAATTTAATTCGGGTTTCCGAGATTTTGTTTAAAGTTTTTTAAATTACAAATGTACAATAAATTTCTTTGAATCAATTTATTATTCAGGCAAGGGTCGCATGACACCTCGGCCTTGGAGATGGATAACATTTCGTTGTCAAGGCCGTTAAGTTCAGTGCCTTCACATCTGGCATCACATGATGCTAGTAATGCCTGGGGTCAAGACACGAATCACAGCCTAGACTGTAGCCACAACATCGTTTTTACTCCATTAACTCGTCACATAAAAATACATTTTTCGGATTATGATATACGTAAACGTATTGTGCATCACCAAATCGAAGAATATAACATTCGGGATCGTAAAACTGAACGTACGACTTTTACGAACTGTCATCGGATAAAAAAAATGTCAGTAAATTAAAATTTGAATAAATAAATTGTATTTTTATAGCATTAACACTGCAGTTACACGCTCAAGTTTTTCTTGACAGTCTTTTACATAACTGTTTGTCAAAATTTCCAAAAATTGATAGTTGTGACGTAGGCTGCATTCAATTTTTGAGCAATTTACTTTCAAGATGCCATCAAGGAAAAAAATTTATAAAGAGAAACGAAAAATTTGCTCACTAACCTTGAAATCAGCTGTTTTCTTGAACGTAAATTGAAACATTCACTGGAAAGAGAATTTTAAAGGCAAGTTCGTAGCAATTAAAAGTATGAGTGCATTGGTAAAAAAGTGTGAGTGCATTAAAACTTGATAGGCAAAACTTGATCGTGTAACCCTCAAGTAAGCTACGTTCACAATCAAAAAAACAATGTCGTTTTTTCTTCTATATTTTTTTCCGAAAGTATTTCATATATTTTCCTTTCATTTTAAGAACAAAAATGTAACCAGAATGTACTAATAAAGTGACCTCACAAGCCCAGCTGTTTGCAGTGATTTTCTTCGTGTGTGACGTTTGTCGTCATTTTTTTTGTTTATTTACTTTTTTTTATAAGGCATTTTGACACTTGCCGTCTCAATTCTAGCAATAAAATGCCTGTTGTTTTTTTATTGTTTCATTGTTGTAGTACTGAGGTCACTTTGTTAATACATTTTGAATGTAACTAATTTTTTTTTAAAATGTAACTAAAGTTGAGTCAACTAAAACTTCAGCAACAATTTGTATGAAATTGTTTCAGACGTTTAAAATAATTTTATTTAGTTTTGAATGAAAATTTCAACAAAATGTCTACAAAAATAAAAAAAAAAAATGCATAATATTGTTGTGCCTAAAATTTGCAAATGGTTTCTTGATGCAAAATGTGTGTAGTTACAAAAGAAATTGTTGCTCTATGATGAAAACCAAGTAAAAATGTTATTTTGATTGTGAACGTAGCTTTACATATTACGTTTCTAGAACTAATTATCCCTCAAGAAATTGCTGATTGCAACTAACACATGCAAAACTTATAAACTAACACACTTGCAATTTTGTATTGCAATTTTGTATTCGTACACGAATGTTTACATTAGTTTTTTCATATTACCCTTATTAAAATGTTAGAAACTTCTGATGTATATACCCATCAGCAATGCCCATCAGATGATGCATCAAATGACTGCCAGTGTTCTTGTAGGGATAATAAAAAAGCTAATGGCAGAGTTCATGAAGGAGCACAAAAACTTTTGCTTCCTAATAGCATGCAAGGTAAAGCTACAGACCGGCTGTTGGATGAGTTGGCGAAGCTTCTGAACAAAATAAGACCACCAGTTAAAGATGTGAGGAATTCTTAAATTTTACGCTGTGTTCAACAGTGCCAATGTATATAGCCGGTCCTTTTTTTCTTTCATCTTCTTCGCTATCTCTCGAACTTAAGTAAAATAATAATATTTACGTTTGTAAATTCCGAATTGTATATTTTTCAGTTATTTTGACAGTTCAAAGTATTGTGGAAATTAAAAACTATTGTAAATCTTAAGGAAAATTATAATTCGTATGCAATCATATGACATGATGCCAGTCCGTTCATACGATTGACGTATCACGTAAATATCTTTCGTAAGTTTGTCTTATACGAATCTCTGCATAATTTTTAATTTTTAAATCACGTTGCAATTATTTGAAGTTTTGTTTGAAGTTTTTAAACTTTGTAAGTGTGATTTTAAACTCAATAACTCCAAGTCGATTTAAGCGTTTATAATTTTTTTTATTAAAATTTTTTGTTAAAAACAGTTTTTCATACATACATATAAATAATATTGCTGTCGTTTTGACAGATGATGATTTTATTTGCCTGATAACTTTTATGTGGTAAATTTGTTTAGCTTGTATTTATTTGCATAAAATGTTTTTTACCTTTATACATTTTTATATACATAAGAATATAATGAAGAAAACCTCTTAAGAAAATACAAAAAATCCTTATATATTCTGGATAAAAAATATTGCTTGGGTTTACAGATGCACGCAAGAAATTGTCGAAAATCAAAATTATTCAAAAGAATTAATTTGATATAAATATTATTGCAGGATTAAGAACAAAGTTCAGGATTCAAAAGTTTCTTCTTTTTACACACAGAAAAAAATCAAGTTAAAAACGCAGAAAACAAGGTTGATTTAAAATTTTTCGGTGGTGATTTTGCTTCATATGTTTTTCATGTTAATTCAACCTGATTTTACAATAACTGCGAACAACATTTTTTTCTTTTGAAATAACTATAATTCATGTTAATTTAACATTGCAGTAAAGTTAGAGCAAAATGTAATTTATATTGAAATAACAATCGGAATCACGTTGAATGAAAGTTATTTCAAGTTGAAACAACGTGAATTTCATGTAGAATGAAATTGGTTTGAGTGTGTTTTAACAGTGTGAAGAAGCTTCAGAGACAACATATGCATTTATTTAAGAATAATTCAAAATACTTACCCCTGTAACACATGTTTCACTTATTTTGTATTCCCCTTTGTTAACAGAAGCATCAGCAGAATCGCCCCATATGGTTTTCGTCATCATTCTACTTTGAAAACTTGATGTACTATTTAAATAATAATAATTTTAATTAAAAGAATACGAGAATTGTCTTCTTTTTATAACATATTTTAAAAATGAAAAAAATGTACATAATTAAGTATGTATGCATGTTAATTTAACAAGATAAACTTTTGATTTTAATATTATTTAAGTTTATTTTTGATTTTAATATTTTTTTAATTAGGCTTAAGTTCATGAAATTTAATTTTTCATTAAATCATTTTTATGAAGAAAGGAATTTTTTTTTGTTTTTTCATTTTGTCTCTTTCTTTTCTGTTGACACTAGTAAATGCTGGTTTGTTATTTTTTTTTAATAAAAATAGATTTTTTTTTTATTTAAAATTGGAATTTTAGTATGTCGATTTTTAGCCGTTTTTTTTAAATTGAAGTCCATTAATGCTGACTTTGTTTTTTGAAAATATGTATGTCGATTTTTTACTATTAAATTTAAGGAATCGGTAGTGAATTATTTAATACTTTATAAGTCTTGGCTGCATCTTTATTTATAAAAAAGCTATAGCCCTTTAAACAAAAAAAGTCATATATAACCTCTAGACTATGTAGTTTGGTGTTAATAATGAGGTTGCGACAGTTTTCTTCTTCCAGCAAGTAAACAGGCAATATCGGCCAGTATCTACTTAAATTAGTTAGAGCACGAAATAAAGAAAGGCGTGTTACTTTTTTTATTAGTTAAACTTTAGTAAATGGCAAAAAGCAATTCAAATATAGGATACCTTAAAACTGCGCATACCATGTTATTAAGAAATTAATTCTTTACTTAGCTTATTAATTAATTAGGTCCCATAGTGCCTTAAGAAGTGTAATGACACCACTCCGAAGGAGTTTTAGTCCCGAAAACTTCGAAAATATTTTGTTACTTTAACTAAATCCAAGTATTCAGGTATGTGATGGAAAACGATTTTGAAAACAAAACGATTTGAAAACGATAATATCGTTTTCGGTATCTTTAAAAATGATTTCTAATACATTTTCCTCCGTTTTCATTTAAATATTCTGTTAAATTATTTATTAAAGATATTAATTAAACTGTATTTTGAACAAATAATAAAGACTTGAGTTCAGAAATGGATTTTAAAATCGGTCGAAATTCATCACACCTGCTAAAAACTATCATTTTGAAAACGATCGTTTTCATCACATACCTGAATATTTCTTTTGCCTCAACTAATTAATCTTTAATTGTTACTGTAATGAATCCTTGTTTTCTCTGTGTTCTAATTAATACAAAACGTATTCTAAATGTGCAATTTTTGTAATAAATATCATAAACGATTTTTATTTTATTTAGTATAGCAAAGGAAGAAAATATTTTGTTTCAAATTAAAAAAAATTCAGAAGGATAAATACAATTATTTAATCATAAGAAAAACAAGTAAGAGTGCTATATTCGGCTGTGCCGAGTCTTTGATACCCTCCACCGACAGTTCGAATGTTTAAGGAGTAATATCTATATGATGTCCACTAATTATTAATTTATCTTTATAAAAACAGACATTTCTTCTGGCCATGAAGTTGGAAGAAATTTTACCGGTATCTCTATACCAGCAAAGTTTTAGGCGTATTTAATTAATTTACCAGATTGGGCTTTATATGGGGCCTAAAGTAAATTATGGACTGATCATCACGAAATTTATAAGTGTGATTTCTAGTCCTATAAATCTGTGAAGTATTAAATTGTATTTTGATAGCATTATTTATTACGGTTTTGGGCGTACTAAACTTTTTTCCGGGAGTAGGGTTTATATGGGGCTAGGGTAAATTATGAACCAATCTTCACAAAATTTCACAGTGTTATTTCTAGTCCTATAAAACCGTGACGTGCCAAATTTTGTTATGATAGCATTATTAATTATGATATTAGGCGTACTAAACTCTTTTCTGGGAGTAGGGTTTATATGAGGCCTAAGTTAAATTATGGACCGATCTTCTCGAAATTTCACAGTGTTATATCTAGTCCTATAAAACTGTGACGTGACAAATTTTGTTATGATAGCATTATTAATTATGTTATTAGGCGTACCAAACTTTTTTCTGGGAGTAGGGTTTATATGAGGCCTAAGGTAAATTATGGACGGATCTTATCAAAATTTCACAGTGTGATTTCCAGTCAAATAGAACGAATTTTTGCAAAATCTTATATCATTCCGTGCATTGTTCCACCATTTATGTTAGTTTTTGTAACAAAATTATCAATTGTTTTTAGGTGGTGGTTCCACATTTCGATTCATAGCTCTGATCCTACTGAACCGATTGTGCTGGATTTCAATCCTAAACTGCTTAGGATGACTACAAGCAATTTGACACCAAGTTTGTTTACTTCTTTTCGAAAGTGAGCATGTTTTCAACAGACGGACAGACAGACGGACATGGATAAATCGACTTAGAATTACTCAAGATGAATAATAAAAAAGTTTGACACGGTATTATAAACAAAAAAGATTAAATACGGCTTCTACTTAGTTGATATTGCTAAGATATACATTGCTCATACGCAACAGTAGTTAAATGAAATATCAATACCACCCAAAAAGTATGCTAAGATTTTTTGTATGAAATCTGAGTTAATTTTTGAGGTAATAGGAAGAGTATACTTATTAAGAGTACAAAGTATTTTATATTACTTATACGTAAAAAAAACACTAATGGTGTTTGTTTTCTTTTCTGACAATAATGTTCCATATCGATGGTTTTCTTCCGCAACCACGTAACTCAATTTTTTCAGATTTTTTGTTTTAACTTGAAAAGTAATCAGTAAATACCGCCTTACAATTTTGCAATTTTTTTGTTTGGCGGAACATCGGAATTTTTCCTAATTCTTGGATTATAAAGGAATATATAGCAAAAACTTTCAAACATTTGGTTAAAAAAAAAGAGTATTTTGTCTCTTCTGAAAAGTAGTTGTTTTTGAGTTACGAGGTTGCGGAAGAAAACCATCGATATATGCTTAGGGATGAAACGATACCTCTAAAGTATCGATACTTTTACTCGATGTGGTATCGCTCGTAAAGTATCGATACCTACTCAGTATCGATACTTACTTGTATCGGTTTGTATGATAAAAGAATAGAAATAAGCATTTTTAAACGTTCTTATTAGTGTTTTAGTACTATATAATACAATAAGAACTACGACCCTTTAAAGAACAAAACGAAAAGTTTAAAAATTGAGACCACTTCTGTTATCTCCTTCTTAGGAAACGAAATTTTATAGAACGTTCAGGATAACATCCTTCATTCACCTTTTATTCCAGAAATCAACAATTTCACTGTGTATTTACTTTAAATGTAAATATGTATTTTATTTTTAAATTGGTAAATATATAATAGAGTGTGGTAAAACCATAAAATACGATGTTAATTGTCAGTTACACCTTAACGTCAAGTTTTTGCGCAACTTAATTTGACCTTTCTTTGTTTCAGTATTTGACAGCTTCTATCATTGAGAGGTACACAATTCAGCAGCGCGATAAGATTGTTAAAGCATTTTACGAAAATGGTCATTCAATCAAAATGCATTTCGTGCACATCTTGATTTTTTTGGTCAGCATAATCGACCAAATGTTTCCACAATCGGGAGAATTGTGCGCAAATTTCAGCCAACCGGGTCTGAATAAAATGTAAAAACAAATGTCCATGCTCGCCCAGTTAGTTCTGCGGCTGGCGGCGTTATCGTACGAGATGATAACGGACTTAGCCATAAATTGAGAAAATGGACCCAGACGGTTTGTGGTTAATAGGTGTTAACTGGTCAAACGGTTTCTTGACACCGTAACTGCTGCTCCAGCTTTGGAAAATAATCAAAAATTTAAGATTAATTTCAATACCAAAGTGAAACGTTACTTTTGACCGATACCGAGTATTTTTTTATCGATACTACTTGTTACTCGGTTGCTAAGTATCGATTACAAAAATACTTGGTACTTATATAAAAGTATCGAATATGTACTTGTATTTACTCGTATCGTTTCATCCCTATATATTGAGGGCTTATATTCAATACCCGCCATACACCAATTATTGGAAAATTACTTTTTGATGGCAAATTGTTCACTGATGCCAGTTTTATCTCTGACAAAAATTTCAGAAAAAAAAAATTAATATAAGTTCTTTTTTTTTTTTTTTAATATTTATGATACCCGCCATACGCCACACATTGGTTGAAGTTCATAGAACGAGCGGCAAAAAATAGAAGAAGTTGTTGAAGGATAATGAAACTTGGCACATAGGCATTTGTTTGAATTAAGAAAAAAATGGAAAAAATCAAAATGAATCGCCCACTTTGAAGCCCACCTCCCATACAAAGTGAAAATTAAATTTTAACCTACGGCATTGTTTTTTGGCACATAGCATTTTTAAGCACTCGTAATCATTTGTGTGATATTTAAAAAATATCCGCCCACTTTTACGCCCACCTCCCATACAAAGTGAAAATTAAATTTTGACCTATGGCATTGTTTTTTGGCACATAGCATTTTGAAACACTCATAATCATTTGTGTGAAATTTGATTTCTGCCTTGATTTCTAATATATCAACTCAATTTTCACAAAAAATAAATATTATAATTGTAAAATGGGCTCCTGAAAATATATACCTGATCACGCCCACCTCCCATAGAAAAAACAAATAGAAAAAACATGAATACGTAATTCAAGCATAGTCTTTTAATAATTTTTTAACATCATTATCGGGTTGCAGAACAGTTAAATTAACAGTTAAATTATATGCATTTGCATACTGCTCAGTTACCAATCCAGCCTAGTAAATGGAAACATCTTCAAGATTTGAAGCCGGTTATACCACTAGAATTTTATGATAATTTAGTTCAGATGGAGTCAAAGTAATAAGGAGCAATGTGACAATGTCCAATTTGAATTACTCTTTTTAATTATGTTTATTTTTTTGTTATTGAATTCTTTTATGTTAGAAAAACGTTAAACAAATGCTTAATTTAATAAAATTACATATAAGAGCAAAAAAACATATTTTTATTACTGTGCAATTACCGCTTTACGCCATAAAAATATTTGAAGATTTCAGTTGCAATACCCAACATCAACCATATCGCTACGAATAGAGCTAAAAGTTCTACTTTTTTTATAAGGGTGACTTAGTAGTCATATTTAAAAAACATTATAGAAGAAAGATTAATTCATACCTTAAGAATTTTCGAAAGAAACAGTTTTTTCTCTCTCCTGAAAAATTGTATTTTGGCGGATGGGGGGTATTGAATATAAGTCGTCGATATGCTACTATTCTTGCGTTTTTTTATTCCATTCTAAAAATATATGCAAAAATGTAAGAAGTTGTCGCTTTCCTTTCTCAACATGTTGCAACAATAAATGTCAAATTTGTTCCATTTCTTACCCGCAGTTATAACTGAGTGTGAGATAATACCCTTTTTTGCATCTGCGTAAAGTACTTTTTTATGCAAGCAAGTATTTTTTTTCTTGTGTTTGCGGACAATTTGCGTTATATTGTGATTTTCAGTTATATTGTGATGGATATAAAAACTTTTTGGTTTTCGTTTGTTTTACTTTTATTTAATAATTATATTTTTTTTGTCGCAAAATTTTTAGCAACAGCTGACATTAATTATTGAAAATCAGTGCTGTTAACGCTTATTGGAATTGAAGGAAAATTTAATGTTGAAAATTGCTACAAGCGTGGTGAATATCGCTTTTAGTACAAACTTTGCATTTAATATTTAACACGCTAAATACACATTAGTGTTGAGTGTAAAACGTAGCTATTATTTTGTTCCATTGTAATATAAAAAAATGTACCACTTTGTAAGGGATCGTGTAACCTAAAAAATGTATTACACAACTATAATGCATCATTATTTTTTAGAAAAGAAAACACCATAAAATATGGTAAATAAAAATATTTGTGAAATGAATAAGCCATTTATTAACGCCTAATTCGATTAATACCAAATTTAACAGATGGTAGTATACGAGTTTTTAAGCTTCGATTTTGACAATAAGCCGAAAAGACTTTTTAACTTTATACCTTTGAGTAATTGATGCTTTTTTAATATGAAAGTACCTAGTGTTGGCACATAAACGCTTATCTCCAATAAATAGTGAACAGTTTGCTCCACCGAAATTTTTCTTTTCACCATACATTTTTAAGAGAATAGGGAATAAATTTTATTCAGGATACGGGTGATTATATAACGAGCTTCAATTTATCTAAAAATTCTTAAAAACGATCTATGAAAGATGATAATATTCAGCGAAAATATAACGAATTTTGCGAAATGTAGCTTTTGCAGACACACCATTTCCATGGTAGATTTTTAGCATTATAGTGCAAGTTTTAGGCAAAAGAAACCTCAAAGAAAAATGAATAGGTTAAATCAAAATTTGTATAAATATTAATCCTGATAAAAAATTATTATTTTATCGGTTCATATTAAGATTAAGTTCCATATTTATTTTGGTCATGAAGTTACTTTAACTGGAATAATCCTGTTGTAAATATTGGCATCTTGATAAAACGGGGTATAAACTATTTAAATAGAATTTAAAAACTTTGGCAAAAACTTTTTGTCGGTATACAGACACACACTTCTCTATAGCTTCCATTTAAACCAACCTTTAAAAAAAATCACTTTTGCTGCCGAAACTATTTTAAAGATGTTGATATCGACAAAAAATTGTCACAAAAAAGTGTTTTGAGACAAGTTTTTAGTTAAGCTTTTTTACAAAAACTTTTCCATGGAAATTCAAATGCAAGATCTGGATATACCAAGAGAGTCAAAAGGGAAGTTACGCTTTAATTATCTTATGTTTCTGCTTTGCATTATTTTATTTAAAGCTAAGAAAATAGTAATACAATTTAATAAAAATAAGAAAATATTGTAACATAAAAATTGCTCTAAAGGGACACAAAGTATCTCTTTAAAGCAAAAACTTTAAAAAGTACATATCTTCTAAAGCCTTTTTAAGGAAAACTATCCTGAGAAATCTTTGTTGCTTACTTTAAAAACAGTTTTCTTCTTTTTTTCTCTGCCACTTTTGAAACGTTAAACATTCATAAGTGACATAAAGTTGCGGTAGTTTTGAAAGTTAAGTAAATTTTTGACTTAAATTCAAAACACATGCACCTGTTTTTTTTTTGTTCTTATGGTTTTAAATCTATCCATTTTTATTAAGGAAGGTTGTATGAACTTATGTTTTCCCAGGTTGTGAAGATAATACTGTTTACAAAATCTCTTAAATTAAAAAACAAAATCTCTTAATTTTTACGAAAATATAACTGTTAAAATCTCCTTAATATACAAGAAATATTTGTTTTACTTGCTCTTTTTGCAGAAAAATCCATAATAAGGTTTTATTTTAACTTCTCTTCTACTTGCAGAAGAAAGTCTACATAAAAGTTAATAAAAGAGAGGCAAATTTATTCTTGTAAAAAAAGAGAACAAATTTATGTAGAGATTTTTATTACAGAGTAAACAAAACATTGTAAAATGGTCAATACAATGTATTTATTACGTTCATTCATTCTTTGCTGCTTATATTCGTTGTTGTGTTTAAGAGAGAGAAGTGGCAAAGCGAATTCATGTTAACGGTGGTGTCGATACTACAACAAGTAACAGCACCAAAAACACAACAATGTATTTTGTTGCTGCTTTCGTTGGCCGATATGTCAAAAACACAAGTAACTTTTGACATTCCTCTCTCTAATTTAAAAAAAAGTAGCATAGCTGTGCTTTCAACGCCACCTGAAAAATGAATTCGCCTTGTCAATACCCTTTAGGAAATGTGAATAGTGGAACTGTACTAATTGACTATTGACTTTGGCAACAATACTACTGAATAACTGCACACCATAAAAGGTTTGTAATTTAAAATAGTTACCTAAAGCTATTGACAAGCCATTCTTGTAAGACCATATTGAAACATTTGAACATTCATAGTTGAAGTCTATATTTTTTTAAATATTTTTAATAGAATTTTTGTGCTAATAATAAAGGAGACTGTTGCAAAGTTTTCATTAATTCCAGCTTAAAGGCAGTGTAAAAAAGTGTCACCAAAATAATGACAAAAGCAGCGATTACAGGTTTGCTGCAGGGTATTTGCCCTCTCACACGCAAACGTATTTAACAAAACGATGGGTATGAGTACAACAACACTTGTTGACATTTTTATAAAAGTGTAACGAATAATAGTGTTTTATACTTGGTTAAATATGAATATTTTTACATTGACAAGCAACGACTCATATTTATATCTACATACATATAGATTAACTTTTATACATATACCCATGTAAAAATAATGTATGTATATGTTTGTGACACATTGTTATGCATTATTCATGATGTCTTATACGTTTGGTCTGCAGTTGATATTTTAATTATTAAAATATATATATTTTTTTTTTGTTAGTCATTATTTTTTTATTGAATCTTCATATATTAAATATGAACTAACAATAACACTATGGAACATTTTTGGGATTATTGTCTGGGGGGTGAGAAATTCCAAGTCAGGGTGATGGTACTAGGTCAGTATAGTAAAACCCTCAAAGGGTTTGGCGTTCGTATGTGTCAGTTTTTTTTTATGACATTTTAAATTTTTTCCTTATCTTGATGTTTTTTTGTTTAACATAACTCGAGAACCACTTGTCCGATTTTGCTAAAACAAACTCAAAAAAATTTAGAATTACAATTTCTTTAATCCGTTCCTATAACGTTTTTCTTTATAATCAACAGTTTTGCCGGTAAAAATAAATTTGTGGAGAATTATAATTGATAAGTGCAAAAAAATGTTCAAGCCTGGATGTATGCAGCAGATTTTATCACAAACCTGCACTGCAATTTTTGTGATTTTTTTAAGCGATCGGTGAAAATCGTCGGACTTTTGTTTGTTATTTGAAAGAATACACCCACATTCAGTGATGCCAACAGTAGGGGATTTCCCCTTTTCTAGGGATTTTTTTCGGATCATTTTTATCTTCAATCGGATCTTAATAACTTCTTTTTATGGTGTAATCATAATATGATGGAGCTGAATCTTGTGAAATGCAAAGCATGCGTTTTTATAGAAATAACTGTATTGCTGTTAATTATGCTTTTGGTGGTTATCAACTGGAGTTGGTTGATTCGTTTCTTGATATTGGAGTCTTACTGGATCCTAAATTAAACTTTGTTTCTCATATTACATTAACTGTTAATTAAGCTCGAGGCGTTCTTGGCTTTATTAAGCGCTGGGTTAAAAATTCACCGATCCATACATAACGAAGCAAATTTACGTATCACTCGTTAGACCAATCTTAGAATATGGGTCAATCATTTGGGATCCATTTTACAACATTCACAATTCTCGTATTGAATCGGTCCAAAAACAATTTTTATTATTCTGTTTACGTGATCTTCATTGGAGTAACTCGACAAACTTTCCTTCCTATGCTAGAAGAATGGCATTAATAAAATTACCATCGCTCAAAAGTCGTCGTACAATGTTAAATGTTTCTTTTATGGTTAATATTATTAATGGTAATGTTTGTTGTGATTTTCTGCAGAGTCTGCTAAATTTTATATACCTTGTCGCAATAAGCGTCATTATAATCTGCTTTTTGTTAAATTTTTTTAGAGAAAATTACGCTATTGCTGATCCTTTTTCGAGGTTATATAGACAATTTAATTCTATGTCACAATTTGTTGATTTTTCTTATTGTTTTTCTTTATTCGTAAATTTTTATGTACTACATATATTCTGTAAATTTGTAGTATATTTTAAAATGCATATTGTTATTCATTAATTTTAAGTCAATATTGTTATTAGTCAGTAAGGATAATATCCATTGATTAAATAAATAAATATGCCCTAAAATAAAAAATTGTGTCCTCTTTTCCCTACAGTTGAAATTTTCCGAAAAAAAAAAATCCCTAGAAAAGGGGAAATCCCCTACGGTTGGCATCACTGAATGTGGGTGTATTCTTTCAAATAACAAACAAAAGTCCGACGATTTTCACCGATCGCTTAAAAAAAGTCATAAAAAATGCAGTGCAGGTTTGTGATAAAATCTGCTGCATACATCCAGGCTTGAACATTTTTTTGCACTTATCAATTATAATTCTCAACAAATTTATTTTTACCGGCAAAACTGTTGATTATAAAGAAAAACGTTATATAAACGGATTAAAGAAATTGTAATTCTAAATTTTTTTGAGTTTGTTTTAGCAAAATCGGACAAGTGGTTCTCGAGTTATGTTAAACAAAAAAACATCAAGATAAGGAAAAAATTTAAAATGTTATAAAAAAAAAAAAAACTGACACATACGAACGCCAAACCCTTTGAGGGTTTTACTATACTGACCTAGTACCATCACCCTGACTTGGAATTTCTCACCCCCCAGATTGGCTGTTGTACTGTGTTATTAAAATATATATTTTTTTTTTGTTTGTCATTATTTTTTTATTGAATCTTCATATATTAAATATGAACTAACAATAATTAATCAAATTTTAACCTAAAACGTTATTTTATATCCTGCCAGTGCCAAACAAAATTTTCTTCATCACGGGTTCTGTTCACTTATATAGGTGTTTATCGCTCATCTAATTGGGTAAGTGCTGCAGTGTCTCTTCTTCTTAAGCGAGTGTGGCCGCCATGACTTAAAATATTTCGAGCTAGTGGATTTGGGTGTTGTTCAAGCCTTTTTAAATATTTAATTGCGTATTTTGTAATCATAGTTTTAACTAATGGCACATTGAGATCCTTAGGAATGTTTGAGTTTTTAACATGCCAGGGAGTGGCTGTGATTATTCGAAGAAGAATATATACAATTTTTTTATAAGAATTTTTTTCATAATGGTCATCTCTATTGAAACTTTCTTGTATAATATTTGCATAAAGCGCAATTTGCTTCGAAATTATGAGTAACGTAAACAATGCAATAAATTAAAACCAAACTTGCGGTTTTTAATAATGTTTTATTAATAAAAAAAATTAAATTCCTGAAATGTTATCTTGGTAATAACACTGTGATACAACAGTAAAGCCGCAATAAGCAGGGGTTTACATATCACAATTCTGGAATAAAATGAAGACATTCGTTATCGATCGAAATTACAATAAAAACGACTGGAAATTTTGATCGATATCAAATGTCGCAATTAGGACCATAGTCTGATTGGTTTTCACGAGACTTTCTACTGTGAAACTACCGAAATACCACATCGACATAGCGATTTATAGTCCTATAAAACTGTGACGTAGCAAATGTTATTGCAGTAGCGTTATTATTTACGGTTTAGCCGTACTGAACTGTTTTCCGAGAGCTGGTTTTATATGTATGGGGCCTTTGTTAAGTTATTGACCAAATTTTCAACAAAGTTGTGACCAAATAAATCTGACACTTAATCTTTATGTAAAATAAATAAATATATAACTTTTTGTTTGACCTTTTTTTTTTTTTTTTAATTTAATAACTGATTATTTTTATTTAAGCTCTAGGTCTTTTTTTAAAAAATTTTTATATTATTTATTTTTTCGATATTTCGCTAACCATCGGTTAGCATCGTCAGGAAATTTTAATAATTAATAATTAAAATTTCCTGACGATGCTAACCGATGGTTAGCGAAATATCGAAAAAATAAATAATATAAAAATTTTTTAAAAAAAGACCTAGAGCTTAAATAAAAATAATCAGTTATTAAATTAAAATAAATAAAATAAAAGTAAAAACTAGAACGGTTTTCGAGATATTCCAAAATAACTGTTATTTGTGTTTTTAAAAAAGATTATGTGACTTAAATGCAAATATCTTCAAAAATATTAACCGGATGCAAACCCGATTAACCGTGATGGCCAAATCAATCTATTGTTTTTTTTTTGCAATGTTTCCAAATTGTTTGCCTCGATTAACCGTGATTACTTCTATTATCCGTAATCACAGTTAAAAAATATTAAACAAAAAACATTACACGACTTTTAATTAATAAGATTTCCGTATGACACACTGAGATTTATTTTTTTAAGAAATTGTATTCTTTTTTGCTTAATGTCCTTTTTTGCCTCATGTTTTCAGTAGAAAATTTAATGTATACATACTTATTTAAATTAAAAATGTACATAAACTTCTTGAATTAATTTTCTTAATGTAAATATATTTATGTACACCAATCTTCACTTGTTAAATAATAAAAATATTAAATAAAACTGTACGATCAAAATTGTTTTGCGATTAACCGTGATAATCGATTATCCGTAATGCTTCTGGTCTCAACCATCACGGATAAGCGAGGCCCGACTGTATTTTACAATGACAATTTTTCTGACGATTTAAGTCATTTAATTTGACGGTTTTGACGATTTGTTTTGCGAAATTTGCCGATTTTCGACACATTTTATCTGGCAGCTATGGTTGTAACACGTACGGAATTGTGAGAGATATTTTTTCAAAAGATTTTTATTTAAAGATTTTCGACTCCAATGGTTTTTCTAAGGCATCTTTATTAAACTACAACAGAAATAGAATTCAATATGTTAACTTGCATTTCAATATTATGAATTCACATCAAAATCACTTAAGCAAATTATTTTTTTCTTATTATAGTGAATATTAAATACTATAAAATATTTATAGGGAAATGGAATGAAAAGAGTTAGGAAAGACTTTATTTATGTGTCTCTTAAACTCAAAAAATATTTTAAAATATGGGAGGGAAGTCTTCAATTTGTAAGTTGTTGGCATAGAATATTTATGTAAATTTCAAAGAAAAATATTTAAAGTCCTTTATTAGGACAATTTTGCATTTTCGGTATTATAATAAATTAAAAAAAAAAAAAAAATATGTTTAAAAATAACTTTCTTTTTTTTTCCTCACGTGTTTTGTATGAAAAGGAATGAATTTACTTCTAAAATATAAAAACATGTTAAAACCTTTTAAAATTTTTTATCTCGTCCCAGGAAAAAACTTCTGTAACACTTTTTAATAAAGAAACCAAAAATATTCCTTTTACGGCCATTTTCACCAAGTTCGGTTGAAGCTTACTTTCAATTAAAGTTCCGGTTACCAATATGTTTTGACAGCTATAACCTTTAGTTAATTATAACCGAACTTGGTGAAAATGGCCGTTAAACTTTTCAATTTTCAATTCAATTTTGAATTTAGCAGTTTGAACAAATTCATTGCTATGGAAAACTATACAAAAACTTACCATACACGCAAAAACAATATCAAACCAGAAGAAAGTATAGTCGGTCAAGCCCCACCATATCATCCCCTACATTACAATATTTAGAGATAAATTTGCGAGAGTATGCTTTAAGACCGATGGAAAATTATCGACCCACATAAAAAAATTGTGTTATAAGGTTTAGATTCATATAAAAATTATTTGTGCCGAATATTATTTATGAATGTATGTAGATAACTTTATAATGGGTGATTTTTCAAGAGCTATAGGAAAGTTAAAAAAAAACACATAAAATTCATGAAATCTTTATTTGAATCGATAATGCGGTCCATATAATTTAATGTTCGAAGATTATTTCACGCAAATGTTGACCGTGACTGCGCCTCAAATGGTCCATCCGCTTAGTCCAATTTTGGCATACTCTTTCCAACATTTCGGCCGGTATCTCATGAATAAATGCTTCAATGTTGTCTTCCAATGCGTCAATTGAAGCGGGCATGTGTGTATAGACATGAGCTTAAACATAGCCCCACAAAAAATAGTCTAAAGGCGTTAAATCGCACGATCTAGGCGGCCAATTGACCGGTCCCGAACGTGAAATAAAATGTTCACCGAACTCGCCTCTCAATAAGTCCATTGTTAAGCGTGCTGTGTGGCATGTGGCACCGTCTTGTTGAAAGCACATGTCGTGCAAGTCAAGCTCTTGCATTTTGGGCAAAAAAAAGTTGGATATCATCTCACGGTAGCGCTCACCATTCACAGTTATGTTACGATTCGCATCATCTTTGAAGAAGTGCGGTCCAATGATGCCACCAGCCCATAAACCGCAACAAACTGTGAGTTTTTCTGGATGCATTGGTAGCTCTTGCAATGCTTCTGGCTGATCTTCACTCCGAAATTTAGTCACAATAACCCGAATAGCCGGTTCAGTGGGTCGATTAAACTGACCATAAAATGGAAGAAGCGCGCAATGAACTTTCTTAACAGAGCACGCCTTTTGATAATAAAATTCAATAATTTGCAAGCGTTGTACGTTTGTAAGAAGATTCATGGCTAAATTGTAGACCAAACTGAATATATTTGACAGTGAAACAAAACACGAAACGTGCGTCAACTGTTTAAACCAGTGTTGCCAAAAAGGTAATAGCTAAAAAATCACCCTTTATATATGATATTGTTTTTCTTTAAGTGATTTTACGGAGAGGGCTTATAAAGAGCCTATGGTCAATTCTGGACCTCCCAACACAACATTTTCATACGACGTAGCAGCTATAATCAAAGTGTCTGTCGTAAAATCGCTGGCTCAATATTAAAAGGTTGTATGTAACATTTTTGATTATGAGTTAGTAATGATTTGCGGTTGCATGGGACAACTTACAACTTTTATAACAAAAACTAAAAGAAACTGCAGCGGGTAAAGTTTTTCTAAAATAAACAGTTACTGAAGCATTTGGGATGTTTTGATTTATTTAAAAAAATGCCAATATAAACTTAAAAAAAGACTTAAATGCTCTTATGGTGAAAGATAAACCAGGAATTTTATGAGTTAATTTTTCCGTTCTGTGTTGTGGACTTTATGTGAAAGCCTTCCCATTATAGAAGACGTAAAAAAAGTTTGTTATATAAAATATTTATTGAAAAACTTTATAAAGTTTTTAATCAACATGTTGGTCTTCAAACGTTGACAAAGTTAAAATCCAAAAATTCCAATAAAAGCAAAACCGATGAATGTATCAGTTGCTTTTTTTACTATTTTTAACTGAATAAGAACACAATTTGAAAGCGTAAAAAGACAGTTCTGACTGAGTATTAACAAATATTCAGTAAAATTTAGTAAAACAAAGAAACATACATATGATTCAAAAGGTAAACAAGCAGAAGTATAAAACGATTTCATATAAATTATTGAAAAAATATTAAAAAAAGAAATGTTGAAATAAAATGGAAGCAAAAAACGAGTTGGAGTTAAATATTCGGCTGTGATATTTCAGGAGTAAAGTTTATATGGGACCTATGGTAAACTACGGACCGATCTGATTTCTACTCGTATAAAACTATGACTGAACAAATTTTATTACAAAAGCATTATTCGTTACTTAATAAAAAAAAGGTGTTTTCCGAGAGTATGCTTTATATGAGGCCTATTGTAAATCTAATCGTAGAGAAGTATGACTGACCTTATCTTATTATAATAGCAAGTCTCTTTCTTGCCTTGTGAAGGTAAAATTAATTAACTTTTACTTTGAATTATATTACGTTTTTATTAATATTCTACTATTCCATAATAGTTTTGTTGTCTTAAAAAAACTACTTATTCTAATAAAAATTCGTGTTACCAAAGTTACAGCCTCAATTAGTTTTCATTACAGCACATTTTTATTAAGATTTTGCAGAAAGCACTTTTCGAATACAAAACCTCGATATGTGAAAACTCTTTCCTCCTGTTGCTAAGCGCATAAACAGTTATTTGTAAAATTACTACCAGTGTAAAGCAAATAACCAAAACTGAAACTCCACAAAAAGTTCATACTTTTTATAGGACTTTTAAGCATCCAGCGATTTACTCATTTACTGCAAATTCAGTAATGCTAGCTAGTAGTCTATCAGTGCCGGGGTTGTGGGTTCGATTCCCGCCAGAGGCTCTGGTTTTTTCCTGCAGACAAGCGTAGAGCTTAGCAAATTAAAAAAAAAAATAAAAAAAAATACACAAGGGAAAAATCGAAATATTTTGGAAAGAAATTTTGCCATTTATAAACGTCTGATCCGATTGTTATTAACATGGGAATAACTAAAGTATGTTCAAATTTAAATCTGCGCTAATAGATCTTAAAGTTGGTTTAATTTCGGCCTTTTTTGTAATTCGATATTGACTGATAATAAAAATGCACTCTTTCCACAATCTTAGTTAAATTTTGTTTTAATATCGGACACAATTTTAAACTAATTTCATATGGATATTTTATTTCAAATATTAAAATTTTTTAGATGAATATTTCTTTAATCAAAAATTTGGTCCATAAGAAAAAGATATTAAATATAGACAAAACAAGAATTTATAAATTGTGCCATAAATTGTTTCAACTTGATGTTTGTACAAAATTATTGCACGCACACCCATACAATTGAATTTGTTTAACGAATGAATGAGGTATGTATCCCTGCAAACAAATGGAAGATATCCCCTAAGGCAATAGTTTAGCAATATTCCCAAATTGTCATCTAAAAGAAAATCATCAAAGAAAGTTTTTATTTTCTTCCTTTCATAATTTTCAAGAGAATTACACAAAATAAACTGAATAAAAATTAAATTATAATGTACGTCATAAAAAATCAAGCAAATTATAAAATTTAAGAAATTAGTTCTCAAAATTTTCTGCAAATGGTAAATATTTAAATTCAATAAATCTGTTAAATATTTATCTGTTTTCTTTTCAATATAGTCAAGATATTTCTCAACCCTGGATGCTATTTAAAAGAAGTGGAAGGTTTTTTTCTCAAAAATATGGTGGAAACTAAATATATATACATACTTATATTATTTTATTTTGTTTTAATTATTTAATAATAAATAAAAAGATGTGCTTCTTTGTACGTAAATGACAATTTTTTAAAATGCTAAATCTTCTTTCTATCATCCCAATGATATTTTGGCGATATCTTCCTATTTTCTATTAAGTGGTTATCCGGCGATATTACTAGATAATCATCTAGAAGTATCGCTTTCGTATTGCTTAGAAGTATTGCCATCGAGACACGTTTCCTCCCGAAGGCAGTATCTTCCGCAATACGAAGTCGATTATTGCCGCAATAATATTTTTCATCCTGGCAATACGTTTGGCAATACATGAGGTGTATTTCTGTGTTTGCTGGGATGTATGTATATTTCACACTGATATATAGAACTCTATATTGTAAGGCGGTAAGTTATAACTCTCAAATCATTAAACCAAAAATAAGCAATTTTCTGTTTTTCTACAATAAGAGTTACAAAAAGAGAACATTTACACAACCACTCATACATACACTAATATGCCGCCAGACACATCGTAAATACACATGTGAGAATTTATAGGAATTTATTGTAGAAAAACGGATGTATGAGAAAATTTTTATATTGGTATTTGAATGTGAGTATGGTTGTGTGCACTAAATATTTTGCAGAATATCTCTTTTTTTATTACACTATACATTTATGTACATACATGTTCATGTGTATGTATTTATGTTCACAACTTACCAACTATATACATATGTACATCAATATGTATGTATTGAATTTTTAGCTAAAGGGCAAAGCATTTTTATTTATTTTTCTAATATGCATTTTCATTTATGTTGAAAAAAACTAAAACTAAATGTTCTTTTTTATTATTAAATTTTTTTGGAGCCTGGAAGTTGATTGCTGAGTTTTTATATTCAAATTGATTTATAGGTTTGCTTAGAGCGAATAGCAACAAGTTGTGTCAAATTAAACGTAAAAAATGCTGACCAATATTGAAAGACTTGAGGGTTTTAATACAGTAAACGAAATTCGGTTAAATTTATATTTAAGCTTGTTTAAAAATGTTTGGTTTTTGGCGAAAACTTAATATATTGAATTAAGGATTAAAAATTGATAGAAATTGTTTCGGGTGTTTTTCATAGCCTTCTCCATGTTTCTGTGTTTCAATTAAGAATGTGTAATGAATAAATTGTCGGTGGTAGCTTAAACTCAAGCGCCATATTTCTAAATACCAATTTCTAAATAAAATATCTAAATCTATTTGTTTGCTCTTAAAAGAAAACGAATGGGAGCAATTGTTAACCACTAGCGGCCAATCGGTTGGGGGTTCTTGTTTTCGGACTTTTCTTATGCCAATAGAATTTCGTTCACATAAATATTTTTATAGACTCCCTAAGACTAAAACAATATGGACCGGATGTTGATCTATAAAACAATAAAATCGCATGCTATTAATCTAACCCTTGTAGAGATCAACTAAAAATAAATCGGATTAAACTAAATCAACCTAAAAAAATTTGAAATGGCTATCCCTGGTGTACTGGGATAGATCGGTGCGTCTTTACCCTCCCTACCATGGATTTTAATAGCGCAAACAAAATTATTAATTATACTAAAATCCTACGAAGCGAACTACTCTTAACCTCTCACATCATCTTCAGTAAGAAAACGTTATTTGCGCTAGTTTTCCATTATAATAGCAAGCAATTCACTTTTTATTTATAAAAATTAACTATAAACATTTTCTTTTCTTTTACAAAAAATAACTCTTCTAAATTTACGCAAAGAATTTTAATCTTAGATAATTAAAATTTTTAGAAACAAATCTTCACTATACATTCGCAGAAATTAAATGTTTAACAAATTATAAAAGAAAATAAAGGTACTTATTGTAACTATACATTTAGTAAATATCTATGTCATTTTTTTCAATTCAAAAAAAAAATAAGCAATAACAATATACAATATTTAGAGCGCATTTTACTGAAATTCTCTGGATCTGGATCTGAACATGTTGATACAGATGTTGCGAAAGTAAAATGACATTAAGCAAATGTTTCACAAGTGCTCCTTTTATATTGTTATCTTCAATAATAATAAAATTGTTGCTTTACTCACCCAAAACAAATGTTGTCAGTAGGGATGAAACGATACGAGTAAATACAAGTAAATACAATATTTTTGTAATCGATACTTAGAAACCGAGTACCAAGTAGTATCGGTAAAAATATACTCGGTATCGGTCAAAAGTAATCGGTTTACTTTGGTATTGAAATTAATCTTAAATTTTTGATTTTTTTCCAAAGCTGGAGCAGCTATAACGGTATCAAGAAACCGTTTGACCTATAAACCACATATCGTCTAGGTTCATTTCCTCAATTTCTGGCTATTGGAAGCCCGTTATCATCTCGCGATAGCGAACATCATTCACGGTAATTGCTTGGCCGACCTCAATTTCGAAGAAATACGGCCCAATAACGCCGCGAGCCGCAGAACTAACTGGGCGAGCACGCACATATGTTTTCCCATTTTCTACAGACGCAATTTGCTGAAATTTGCGCACAATTCTCCCGATTATGGAAACATTTGGTCGATTATGCTACCCAAAAAAAATCACGATGTGCACGAAATGCATTTTGATTGAACGCCCATTTTTGTAAAAGGCTTTAACAATCTTAACGCGCTGCTCAATTGTATACCTCTCAATGATAGAAGTTGTTAAATACAAAGAAAGGTCAATTTAAGTTGCGCAAAAACTTGACGTTAAGGTGTGACTTACAATTAACATCGTGTGTTATGGTTTTGCCACCCTTTATTATACATAATTTTGACTTAGCTGTAAAATCTCCTTTGCACGATTTTTTGTGCAGATAAATCAAAAAGCAGCTATCTTAAATTTATTTAGCTGCCTTAATGTGCAGGTAAGCAATTTTGGTTAAAAATTGGTAACAATAAAGTGGGGAACAGAATTTTCGCTGTAGTAAAACGTTAAGAATAGCGCTGCAAGCTATCAAAAGTTAAAAATGGCAGTTTGAACAGAATACATAGCTGTTGAAGTCGTTGCAGTTGAAACGCAAATTCGAAAATTTGAACTTGCGCTACAGAGCATTCGGCAGCTTTAGATACTACTACAACTACTTTATTCTGTTCCAGGCCTAAGATTTACTATTCCTTTCATATAATCGTGGTAAAGTTGCTGTAACCGCAAACCAAATTCATGAGTGTAGGTAAATGCAAACAAAATAAATGAATTATAATGTTGCCAACTTGACTTGTTTGCGATTTTTGTTTTTATAAACAGCTTAAATTGGATATTTATGTGAGCAGCTAACTTTGATGTTTTAAATGAAAATATTTTACAACTGCCCAAGAATATGATAAATATGCAGGTATACAAAAGGCACGTAAAAATGATTTTGAAGAATAATTACAGAAAATATGTATTTTGGACAGTTAAGTCAAAGTGCAGTTAACTTTGATTTTTTGTATGAAAATAATTCTAAAATGTCAAAAATTTTGGACATTTATCTCAAATGTGCAGGTATAGAAAGTGCACTTAAAAAATAAATTTGTATGGAATTTTAAAGAATAATGACAAATAAGAACATTTAAAAAAAATTTTTTTTAGAAACGCTTTTCTTAAAAAAGAACATTTAAAAAAATTTTGCCGCCCCCTAGATTTTATCCTGGCTACGCCCATGTATTCGTGTATTGTCATCGGGAATATGTATGCCTGCAAAGTTTCATCAATTTGCATTGAGTATAAGGCGGTTAAATTAACGTTACAAGATTTGATTTTCCGAAGTGAAGGTTTTAAAAATATTAATTTTGTGCAGTTAGGTGAAAAGTGCGCTTAAGCAAAAGGCAGTTAAGTCAAAACTACTGTATATTTATCAATTTAAAAATAAAATACATATTTACATTTAAAATAAATACATAGTGACATTGTAAATTTCTGGAATAAAAGGTAAATAAAAGGTTGTTATCCTGAACGTTCTATAAAAATTTTGTTTCCTAAGATAAAAAAGATTTTTCGAGAGGAAATTGGTACTTGGTAGTAACTAAAAGTGGTGTCAATCTTAACAATTTTTGTTTTGCACAAAAATTTTAGTGGGTCGTAGTTCCTATTGTATTAAATAGTACTTAAACACTAATAAGAACGTTTTTAAATGCGGCTTTTTATTCTTTTATGATACAAAACGATACAAGTACCGATACAAGTATGTAAGTATCGATACTTTTTTTTCGATACTAAGCAGGTATCGATACTTTACGAGCGATACCACATTGAGTAAAAGTATCGATACCTTAGAGGTATCGTTTCATCCCTAGTTGTCAGCAGCTGTTGATGAAGACTCCTCAATTGCTGGTTCTTATGGAGTTAATTGTGTGATTAGTTGAGGAAGGTGTATAAAGAATTGAAAGAAATATAATGGGTATTTCCATACAAAAACTAAAGTAAGATTTACTTAACTAAATAAACGAAATAATTACTAATTTAATATAAACGATATTTTTTAAATTCCAGAATGCTTTTTCTACCTAAAATTTACTGGGATATAAAGTGCAATATAGCTTTTAGTTTATACTTTTTTTTTTTTATTTTGGAAATTGAGTTTTAGGTAATTTAAGTTTTAGGTAAATGAAGTTTCGCCTTGATGGCGAAAATTGCTGATTTGGAATATATTGCTGATATTTGGCGTTCTCAAATAATCCACGGAACTTCCACTAATTTGATGGGTCTTTTTTTTTTAGTTATGAGGTTTCAACTTCAATCTCACATTTAATTTCGTTCAATTATCTTTTTTGACAAATTTTTCTTTTTCGGTGTTTTCCTTTTTTTTAAGTAATGCTTTTTATTTGAGCGGTAAAGCTATACTGAAGTTGTGACCGCTGATGAAGAGGTTGCTACGTCTACTAGGCTTACTGCTTTTTTTCTCTTTAAGTTTCTTTTGTTTTTTTTTTTTCGTTTTCTTGTAAGTTAGTTAATGCGCAGAAATAAGGTATTCGAGCAGCAAACTTAATAAATTAATTGCAATGATTGACAGCGTTAAGCTTTGCAAACAAATAAATTTACAGCGATGTTTCGTATTACGAGCCACTACAAAATGCGAATTATTATTATTTTGGTAGCTCCTAATACAAGTAATAGAAAAAGATTAAAAAGTTAAAAAAAATATGATTAACAAGTAAATCGTTTACCTTTATTTAAGCAAAATTCATGAACAATTCTTGCCAATAAGATTTTGCTTAATTGAGAGTTAAAAAAAAAAAAACTAATGGAAACTTTTTGGGGTGAATCATTTTCCTTTGGCAGGATAATATATCTCCTTGAACAACCAAATGCAAGAAAGTTTTCTTTTTTTTTTCTTTAAACGAATCACTAAAATTTTTAGTTTGTTAATTTCCTGACAAATTCCATAATAATGAAAAAAATTACCTTTTCTTGGTTCAAACACTTCAAAACTAAAATATATTTAAATTTCAATATTATTTAAAACTGACTAAATTTGATTTAAAACAATTAAATTTAAACTTTTTAGTTGGCAGATGAATATATTTTCCGTAGTAAAATTAATCCTTACGGACTCACAGCTTGTCAGAAAAGAATTTTAAAGACACGAATTTGCTTCTATAACACCTTATAAAACACGCTATATTTTCCTTTCCTTGCTTGACTCATGTGCAAGCAAAACAATGTTGTAGACGTAAGCAGTTGCCAGACACATATTGTCATCATTAATTAAAACTGTCAATCATAAATTTTAATGACGTTTATTAACACTAAACAAAGCTCGACATCTACTTTTCATTTATGAAAAATATTATGGATGTATGATATTGGTAAGAAATAAGATTTATCTTAGAATTATTTATAGTTTTATTTATAAGTAATCTTGTTTATTATTACACTATTATTTCGTTTTAGTTAAAATTGTTATGAACTCCACCATATGGAACTTTCTAGAAATTGGAATTCAAAATTTGTAACGCCTAAAGGGAAGTAAATTTTAATAAACTATTAAATAATCGAAAATTAAATACTAGTACAAGGTAGTAGGATCAAGAAAGTTTTAACTTTAGGGCTTACAACTTGGGATCTTCCGACTGCCGGTAAAATAAATATTTTTTTATGTACTGAATTGCATATTTACACTCAATTCAGAGAAAACAATAATTTTTTTGTTGCCATTACTAGTCGTTATATTATCAGTTGTTTTATACACACAAAAAATCATTGGTATGTTAGCAGGTGTGTAGAAAAGCTGGTGTGAAGTCTGCTTCGCACCTTTACCCAGAGACCAATATGGTCCATTGTGACGCCTTACTTAGAGATAGATATGTAAAGATGGAAAGTAGGTGAAATAAAGAGGGAAAGCATAAGACAGATAAAAAGGATATATCGGGAAATAAAGTTTCGGTCCAAACCCGAGAGAAATCCTACTCAACCAAATTCGCCCTACGTGCAGCCAGGGATGGCCGAATACTATCAGACCCTCGAGTCCACAGCCCGATACATCTCCTAATTCACCCAGGAATCTACTGCCCAGCCACCTCAGCCTGCTGCCCTGTAGCCTGGGACAAGGGCACGGAATATGCTCAACTGTCTCCAACTCCTCCAACAAGTCAGATCCCATCCTCACCGCCATCTTGCCTATCATACAGTGGCCCGTGATAATTCCTATCATGGTCCTAACGCAGACCCTACTCCTGCCCAGCAGCGACTCCGAATGGGACTTCCTAAGCACTGGCCACAGCGTATGTGATACCCGGCAGTCCGATTGGTCGTGCCTGGAATCCATTCCATGATCCTTTCAAAATAGAAGCCTATTGGAGGCCTAACCGCCTCTATAGAGTTAGCAACCTGCATCCCTCCTAAGACTCCCTCCATAGCCCTCCTTCAATCATCAACTATCTTGGAGCTCGCATTACATCCATAAGAGCCGCCTGGCTGTCCACATATATCGTCACCTCCGAGCCGCTATCAATGTGTCCCTCATCAGTTCCATGGCCCTCAAGACCCCCAGAACCTCCGCCTGAAAAACACTGCAGTAGTCAGGAAGCCTGTATGACATTCTGATGTCCAGACCCGCACCCGTGTCCCTCATCATCGAGCTATCAGTGAAAAAAGCAAATCCACCAAAGAATCTGCTCCTACCTGACCAGCTCTCCCTAGAAGGCACTTTTACCTCCGGCAACCGCCCAAAATCCACTCTAGTGCCCACATAATCAGTGGAGCCGGGCAATCCCAGATAATAGCCACCATCCTCAATCTCATCCAGGATTCGTTAGTGACCCTGCGTGACATTCCTATCAATCCCAACGCCCTCAGTCTAATAATGCTCCTGGCTGCCATTCCCATCACATACTGCTCAATAGGCAGAATATGTAGATATGCCTCTTGAGGAGAACTTTTCATGGCACCTGTCATGCCGATTGAAGCACAACTCTGAGCCTTATACAGAAGGTTCCTTCGACTAACCAATATCAATGACTCCCACCAAACACAGCACTCGTACGTAAGAATGGGTCTAACCACCGAAGTGTAAAGCCGTTCCACTGTTGACGGCCGGAGTCCCCAGCTCCTAGCTATCGATGATCTTCAAGCATAGTAGACATTGAGACCTCTCTTAAGTCTCTCCTGAGTATTCCTTCCCCATGACAGATTGCAGTCCAGAAAAACTCCCACATACTCAGCACTATCAGATAGTCCTCCTAGTACCGGTAGCCTAAAATTCTCCACCCTGTACCTCCTAGTAAAAAGAACTAACTCTGTCTTCTCCGGATTGATTCCCAGTCCCTTATCACTCGCCCATGCTGACAGTTCGCCCAGCTCCCCTTGCATTACTGCGCTAATTGTCGGCAGAAACTTGCCCGACAATAATATCACTACATTATCCGTGTAGGCCACGACTTTCTGACCCATTCTGTCAAAAAGTCTCATAACGACATTGATGGCTAAAAGCCATAATACTGGAGAGAGAACTCCTCTCTGTGAGGTCCCCCTAGTCACCAGTATCCTTAAACGTTCGTTTCCCCAGTCCGAGTGAATAACTTTGCTGTTAAGCATCAGATTAACTAAGCGCAAGGCAGTATAAAAGTTTCTTAGGTAATATGACTAATAACTTAAGGTATGTTCAGACCTAACAAATATATACGAAAAAATCCAAAAAAACGTGAGCATTAAATTGATCAAACTTTAGCTTAATTTTTAACAATTTTTATTGATCTACTAAACTTTATTTGTGCGAAGGAAATTGTATAATATAATATAGAAATTGCTGAATGATGTTTGATGTAGCCAAACGTTTTGCAAAAGCAAATTATTTTTAAATAAAACTAGTGGTTAATTTCCATGTTCGAAAAAGTGTTTTTTTTTTAATTTCTTAGGTATTTTGTTTTGGAATAAGTTTAATTCAATTCTGCTGTATAAAATCTCGAAATCTTGGTTGTTATTTGCCGTGAATTCCGCGAGATATAGTCGTTTATTTTAATCATTTATATAAAATTAATATATTGCTGTTCGCAAACTGACCTGATATCATCCTGAAGCGATACCTGCTTGATTGTTCATTTAAGTCTAAAAGAAATTGCTCATCTTCGATATCTTTTGTCTTAACCACTATCGTTCAAGGATCTTGTGTATACTATTAAATACAGAGAAGAGTTTCTTTACTCACACGTGACCAAAAGGTTGGGGGTTTTCCTTAAAAGGCAATCATGCTTGTATAAAATGGGCTTTGACAGATCATTAAAAAATTAGACAGAAAACGATTGTATAGTTTCATATCACAATGCAGAACATAAAATGATGCACTAGATGCTGTGCTTTGAATCAGCTTGTTTTAAACCTTTTGGCATTTATTCAACACCTACAATAATGCTCAAGACAGAAAAACAAAATTCCAAGCGGAAAAAAACAATGAACAAAATCAAGTTTCAGTCAAAATATTAATGATGCTATAAAATCTTAAACGCAAAAATGTTTTTTCTTCTTTCAATAAGTACTGTCAGAAACCGAAATATAAATAAAATGTGGCTCTGTGTTTGCAAAGGTTGTTATTAACGAAAATAGAACACAGCACTATTGAACAAACCGATAGAATAGAAAGCCTTTGAAGAAAGAAAATATTGTTCCGCTCTCTTCATCGATGTTTCTCAAGCTTTTGATAAAGTCTGGCATGAAGGCTTATTGCATAAATAAACACACACAAGCTGTTAGAAAGCTACTTAGTCGGTCGTCAGTTTATTATTAAAGAAGGAAATTTCTTGAGTTCACCTCAACAATTGGCGCTGTAGTCCCACAAGGCAGCATCCTGAGCCCTCTATTATACTAAATTTTTACTTCGGACATGCCAACAAACAACTACACCCAAACATCAACGTACACACAGCTTTTCTCATCGTGCACGAAAACAGTCAAGAAGAATCTCGATACTTATAGGATCATATATTTCAACTAGAACTGTGGTTAAAATCAATAATCAAATAATACCTCAAAATTCGCATGTAAAATATCTCGGTATACATCTAAATCGATGTTAAACGTGGATAAGCCATATAGAGACAAAATTAACTCAAATGAAACTAAAAGCCATCCAAATTCAATGGCTTATTGGAAGAAACTCTGTCCTAAGTCTCGATTGCGAACTTCTACTTTACAACTCCATTTTAAAGCCAATCCGGTGCTATGATATTCAGTTATGGGTTACTGCCTCAGCCTCTAATATCAAAAAATTCAAAGGCTACAAAATAAACTTCTTCGAACAGTCACAGCTGTCCCTTGGTATGTTAAAAACTCAAATATTCACGAGGATCTCAATGTTCCATTAGTTAAAACTATGATTACGAAATATTCAGTGAAATACTTAAAAAGGCTCGAATTGCATCCGAACCCACTAGCTCGAAATATTTTAAATGATAGCGGCCACCTCGCTTAAGGAGAAGAGACTCTGCAGCAAAAAATTCAATATTTCAGCATATGAGCCCTTACCGCAAAAAAAGCTTAAGCGACATCATTTTCAATTTTCGTTTTTTTATTAATAAATGACTTTACTGGCAACACTTGCCTCATCTTCTAAAATGTTATGGTCACATAAGGTACCGTTACGATTTTATAGCAAAAACTGTGTTATCTCAAGTGACAACCTTAATACAAAATTTGTATGAAATAAAATAAAAAAAACCTTCTCCTCGTCGCTTAAGCTTTTTTTGCTGTCATGGCTCGGTATAGTGAAAAGACTGATTGGATGTTATTTTGACGTGTTGATTTTAATCGCACTTGAGACCATTTTATGTAAAAGTTTAATTTACTAAAATAAATTTCCAATATTTTTTTGTACTACATTTTGCAAGAACTTCCATCAATAATGGTGCAGTGCAATACAGCCATAGGTAATAAGGCCATATGGCCTTACAGCAGTTGCAAAGCAGCTCGCTTTTTTAAATGAATTCTACAATGCATTCATGTAGAATTTTACAGTGTTATCTGTACCAAAGTTTACCAAAAAAGTTACTAAAGTGCACCATAAAAGTTGTGTTAAGAAAATCTTTTTCATAGAATATATTTCATTCAAGAAATTTATTCTTAAAATACTGACAAAAACCGAAATTAAGGAATTCGGAAATTAACTTTTTGCATAATGCTCGGTGCTGAGCTTTGCCAGGATAAGTTAGATGATGACACAACAACAAAATTAACCGAAACAATTAGAAGTGTTAAACATTTAAAGAAATTAAAACAAGACTCTAATGGCATAATGGAAGATTTTACATTTTTAGAGAAATCTAGAAAAAAGACTGAGAAATTAGAAACTATGTGTTATGGGTTGCTTTCGATTTCTCCAACATCTACGATAATTGAAAGAATTTTTTCCATGTCAAGTTTTATCAAAACTAAAGAAAAGTGCCAAATTAACCCAGTGACTAATATTCCGAGTACTCAGAATTATAAGTGGAATTGTAACACAGAGTATGCTTTCACTTACTTCATATTGTACAATGTACATGAAACAGTACTACAGGCAGAAAGGAAGTAAGCTAATCGTGGTATAGAATTGAGTGTAACACACTTTCTCTGAAATACGTATGCTATACTTTGTGTGTACGGGGTACTCGGAAGTGTATATACGTTTTTCGTTTACTTTCTCGTACACTTTGTGGGTTGATGGTAAGCAATGAAAAAGCGGCCATGTTCTATATAAAAGTAAACGAAAAACGTATATACACTTCCGAGTACCCCGTACACACAAAGTATAGCATACGTATTTCAGTACGTATAACACACGTGCGTCACTGGGACCAATTGTTTTTCTACACAGAAAAAATTATTGGCAGTTTTTTTTCAATTAATAGTGATTTTTGAATTTTAAAATAAATTTGATTACGTTCTTAATTGATTGAATTAAAAAAAAATATTTTTTTTCAATTAAAATTTTACTTGATTTTAAGCTTCATTTTAATTATAAGTTTAATTGAACCAATCAACTCGGTTGTTTGAATTGAACACTTTGTTGCTTTCTCCTTGTTGCTTTCCTCCCTCATCAACAGTTTGCGAAAAATGTTACAAGTGCAACCAACATCTTTATAAATTTATTGTCTTTGCCCTTACATGTACATACACACATGTTTTTGTCATCAAAAAGAACAGTAAGCGTCGCGTGCAAAAAAAAAAATTATCAACAAGTAAAAAATGAACTGAAATTTGTTATAGACGAATTACAATTTTGACCACCAACAATGTCAATAATGAGCCTACATACATATGTATATTATGCGTAAAATAAAAAATCGCCTTGTGGCTGACCACAGTGTTATAATCGCAATCGAAATTTGGTGTTTATTTTCTTTGTTTGTTAATTCTTGAATTATTTTTGGCGTCATTTCATGTTGTGCGTTTAAAGTGAATAGGTAAAAAAAAGTACAGCCAAATTACACAACAAAAACAGTTTTTTGTTTTCAATCTTGAATACCCTGAAGAATCAGAGTTATTCTACAATTTTATACAAAGTTGTATGTATGAAATTCCTCTGTCAAAAAAATCTTCCAAAATTTGAACAATTAAGCATGAGCTATTACAATTAAACAAATACCCAGGAAAAACTTTTTGATTTTTAGTAATAGGTGGTAGTTATTTAATACATAACCTGGTAAGTAGTTTTCATTACAATTGTCATTATTCTGAAAACTTGAATAAGTACTTACTAGTAATGACCTCAGCAACTACTTATTACTTCTGTTATTTTCACTACTGAATATTTGCTTACTGGTAACGTACTCAATAACTACTTATTTGGTCTATTAACTAGTGATTTTTTGGCTTCTGGTAAGTTTATTGTAAGAACTTACAATTCAACTTACTAATAGTTAAATAATAACTAGGTATTTTTTGACTTCTAGTAAGTGTATTTTGTAAGTACTGAATTCTTTGGACACCTCGAACAAAAACAAGTAGTTATTCAGCCGAAAAATAAGTAGTGTTTATTTTCTCCAACATTATTTGCTAACTTACCAGGTAAGTAAAGTTTTTGCTGGGTAAAACAAGTTATGTATTTTAAACCATATTTAAATAAAACATATATTTTAAATATTATTATTTTGCTTCATTTAACCATCAACTGAATTGATTTAACAAGCCATGATTTAATACCATGTGAGATAAGGCCATGATGGCTTTGTCTCTCATCCAATAGGGAGATAAAGTCTTTTTATTTTTTTTCATTTGAGTGGGAGAAAAAGCCATCATGGCCTTAGCTTACATTAGCAATATTAGAAAATGGCTTTATCTCTCATTTCAGTTCCGGAGACACTAAAGTTAAGTATTGAAATCTGGCTTCGCATACTAAAGTTTTTCTGCGTGGCGGCCTGCAGCCGCAGGTGGCTTCGCTGAATAACGTTTTCCTGTGTGCGTCACAAGAATAAAAAAATGTTTTTCAATGCTAACTAAGGATTTTCCCTTTCACAGAATGTTTCCACCATGCATAACAATATTCTGGAAAAATATGGCTTTATCTCTCATTAGCGAAAAAAAAATATGGCTATATCTTTAATTTCTCACAGTTTTAAATGATTGGGCAATAAGGTCATTATGGCTTTATCTCCCATTCAATTGAGCAATAAAGCCATCATGGCCTTGTCTCACATGGTTTGAAAGCACCATCCCAATTTAAGAATAACATTTCACAAAACATTTTTTTGTGAGCAATAACACCATAATTTCTTTATTTCACTTCTTGTTTAGAAATAAAGTCATATGGCCTTATTTCTTAATGTTATGTGAAATAAGGCCACATTGATTTATTACCTATAGCTTTATTACACTGTACCATTAGTAATACTTACAAGTTTGCAATTGAATTTGCAATTTTTTCTTTTAATAATGCTCAAGATCCATTCGAATTGGTTATTTTTAGTCCATACCCAGCAAAAACTTTGCTTACAAAATAAGCAGAAAAATAATGAGAATTTGACGAGCCGTCTACTTACTTTTCTATTAGAAAAAGTACTTATTTTTGTTCGAGATGTCCCAAAAGTAATCCTTTATAATTTAGCCTATTATAATCTAAAAAATAATATGTTTTTTTTTATACATAAAATTTTTATAAAAATATATAGTTACACCAAGTCAATAAAGTAAAAATTTTTTTATTTTTTTTTAATTTTTTTTTTTTTTTTTTTTTTTTTTTAATTATTTTATTTTTATTTTTTCTTATTCTATTTTACTTTATTTTATTTTTTATTTTTTTTTCTGTCTCTGGCGGGATTTGATCCCGCAACCTCGGTGCTGATAGACTAGCTCTCTACCAGCTAGTCTACCGGGGCAGTGTGGTTTTTGTATTAAAAAACTATGTTTTTTGACTATAATGACTATAATGACATTTTTACTGTCATAATGAAAATATAAATTTTTCTGTATATTTAAGATATAATAATAAAGTTATTATTTAGTATATAACTAATAATCCAAAAAGTGGCGAATAAAGCTACAAAGTAATGAATTCTTGAAGTCATTAAAAGTAGGATTGTAAGTAAAGTTTTTGCTGGGTAGTATGAAAGAATCTTGAAATCCAGCGTATTTCATCGATTTTTTTGTCTTAAAGTTAAAATGAAAAGAAGAATGTTTATAAATTTGAAACCAATATTCCCAGCAGGAAAATGTAATCAATAGAAATCGAGAATGTATATTATTTGATTCCAATAATGATTACTCTAAACACAGGACATGTCCTAGAATAAAACAAGTAAGAAAGTATAGTCGGTTAAGCCCGACCATATGATACCCTACACCACAGTATTAAAAAATACATCATGCTTATATGTCCATATAAATATGGATTTATCTATGTTTATAAAAGTCATTAAAATCGGTTTAAAAGTTTGTGAGAGGCAAAAATTGCCCCCTACCTCCCGTTGTGGTCCTATTTTTGAAAAACTGTATAGCTTATGTGTCCATACAGATATTGATCTATCTATCTTTTGAATTTCATTAAAATCGGTTTTAGAGGCAGAAATTGGCCCTATCTCCTCTCATGGTCCTAGTTTTTAAAAAATGCATCCTCTTTGTATCCATAAAGATATGGTTCTATCTATGTTTTGAATTTCATTAAAATCGGTTTGATAGTTTCTGAGAGGAAGAAATTTCCCTCTTTTAAGGCGTTACACACATCAGCACAAATACATAATACCCTCTCCACTATTGTGGTGTGGGTATAATAATTGGAATGTATCCAGCGATTGAATTAAATAACACACAACGGATTTTTAGTGAGAAAATATGAAAAAGAAAAAACACGAATAATTGTCATGTACAGGAACAATACATTTCTTGTTCTGCAAATGTGGTAATTAATACATAATTATTGTGTCAGATAAAATTACTTTCTCTTTTTCAACGAATGCATTGTTATTATTTCGAAAATAATAAATTTTTTTTTAGATATTTACATATGTATGTATGTAATTAATTTTTTATTTTCGTTTTTTTCTTCTCCTTGTAAAAAATATCAAAAAAAAAAAAAAAAAAAAAATTGATTAGGTAAATTTTCAAGGCGAATTCATGTAAACGCTGGTGTCGATACTACAACAAGTAACAACACCAAAAACACAACAATGTATTTTGTTGCTGCTTTCGTTGGCCGATATGTCAAAAATACAAGTAACTTTTGACATTCCTCTCTCTAATTTAAAAAAAAATTCGCCTTGTAAATTTTCAAACAATCAGCAGTCTAAAAAATAAACAATAATAAAGGACAGATATTTGTTTGGTTTAACCCTGGATGGTTACTGTTCGTCGAATCGACAAAAATCATTTACACTTTATCATATAAATTGAAATAGATGAAAATTAAATTTGATGAACTCAAGCCTGACTAAAAAAATATAAAAAAATTAAAAATTAACAGTTCCACTAGAAATCACAATTGTTCTTAAAATAGCTATGGCACAAGCTCTAATGTTTACATTTTTACTTCAAGTTGTACAAAAAAAATGTCGACGAAAGTGGACAAAAAAACATAATAAACAAATGTATTCAGGTTTTTAAGACAGTCTTGACAGAAAGAATACGAAAAAACAGAGGAAAGGAGGCAACATGTAATTTGATAATAACAGCAAATTTCGAACCACCAGTACTACTGGTTAAAGGATTGATGTTTGACTGTTGGCTGGCGGGCACCGCAGTGGTGCAGTGGTTAGAACTCAAAGATTTTCTGAGGATAGAATGTGGCGATTCTTGAAACATGTAAAAATCAACCCGGCTTCAAATCTCGGCACAGCCAAAGAAAAATTATCAATAAAATTTTAATAAATTCTAAGTTGTAAAATTCCATCCTCAGTGAAAATAATTTAATGATAATAATTTGACTGATTTTTATAAAGTTTTGTATGTGTTTCTGTTAGGTATGAGAATAGGTCGTAGAGTATATTTTTTATCGCTAGGGGGCGTAAAATATTGCATAAGCTCCCTATATCTTATTAGCTAATCAACCTGTTTTCTTAAAACTTGGCATGCAGGCACTGTAACATCTGAAAGGAAATAGGGAATAGGGCGTGAAATAGGGCAAGAGGAGTAGAGGTAAGAACTAAAGCCTACAATTTTTATTATTTGTTCTCCCTCTCCGAAATCTTTTAAAAATAGTCAACCGGGTTTCTTAAGATTTGGCATGCAGACACTGTAACATCTGAAAGGAAACAGTAAAAGCTCCCCTTCCCTATATCTTTAAAACTAATGAGCGGGGTTTCTTAAAATTTGGCATGCAGACACTGTAACATATGAAAGGAAATAGGGAATAGGATGTGAAATAGGGCAAGAAGGGTAAATGCTCCCCCTCCCAATATCTTCTTGAAATTTTGCAGCCATATAGTGTTACAGCTGGAAAATACTATAGCCTATAGTTTTTATTATTTAGAGCGTGAAGCAGGAGGGGTAAAAGCTCCCTTCCCTGTATCTTCTTAACTAATTAACCGGTTTTCTTAAAATTTGGCAAGCAGACACTGTAACATCTGAAAGAGAAAGATATCTTAACTAATCAACTGATTTTCTTGAAATTTAGCGGGCAAATAGTGTAACATCTGGAAAAAACTAAAGCCTATAATTTTTATCATCTTCTTAATTAATCAACAGGTTTTCTGAAAGAAATAAGTTATATGGCAAAACAACGTTTGCCGGGCCAGCTAGTTTTTTAATAAAATGCTTTATTAAAAAAGTTTTTGTTGATTTTTTACTTTAAAAATCGTTCCGGGTGATTTTTTTTTTTAAAGTTTGTCGATTCGACGAAGAGTAACCTTAATGTACTAATATGAAGAGTAACCTTCCAGAGTTAAGGTGATATTATACAAGTGACTACATCGGAGAGAGTTATGCTGAGTGAATGGTTTTTGGTATGCAGTTAAATGTATATTTATTCTTAATATCAAATTGACATTTCGAATAATATACAGACCAAGGCGAATTCATACAAGGTGGTCTTATTTTGAAAACGTTTTACAACACTGTAAAATATTTTAACGTTGTGTCAAAAATTCAAACAAATATTTGATTTTGTTTTTATATTAAATTGTGTTTTTTTGATATTTTATAACTTAAAAAAGTTTTAAATTTCACAATTTTAATCGAAAATTATGGAATTTAGTTAAGATTCCCCAGAACCAACAGGACGGTGTACCATTTTGACACAAGGTTAGTAATCAGCTGTTGCTTACGTAGCAAGATAAGTTCACCTGGTGTAAATTCGCCTTGATACAGACTACATAAAAAAGCATAGCACTCTCTCTGAATCGGTCACCTGTTCAAAGAGGGAGTTTGCACGGTGTCTATTCAGACATGTCTAATAAACACGTTTGTTTTGTTTGTAGGCGATCGGGGTGGAGAAGAATGAGGGGTTGCCAAACAGACATGAAATGAGTTTTCATGTTTGTTTATATGAATTTCAATTTTTTTAATTTGTATGTATATGTATATTAGACTATTATACATGAAAACAGACATGTCTGAAAATACTCCGTGTAAACTCCCTCTTACATACACAAATTTCATTTTACAAACTTTACCAAAAAAAAAAAAAAAAAAAAAAAAAAATAGAGAAACAAACGTTTTCTAGCATCGAAATTTCAAGCCCTGAAAATATTGACATTTAGAGAAAATCGATATATTTTGAAACTAAAACAAAAAAGTAATAAGGCCATTAAAACGAAAAAAGAAACAATTAAGTCATTCGAATTTTATCTTGATCAAGGGACCCAACATGAGAAACGAAAGCTTTTGTAAGTACATTGTAAATTAAATGAAAATATCTAGGAAGTGACCTCAAATTTCCTTTAGCACCCAATGCTGACATAGAGGAGGGAGAATATGCTGGCGAATTTGAAGAAAATTTGATACGTAGAGCTTTTATACAAAAAGTCTATTTCATCCTGAGCATACAATTGCTGCTAACTTTAGGAATTATTTGCGTTTTTGTCTATGAAGAGGATCTACAGGACTATGTGGCCGAACAACCATATCTGCTATTAATAGCTTTTATTATAACTTTTGCTACCATGTTTACTTTGGCCTGTTGTCCCAGTGTGCGACGCAAAGCTCCCGGCAATTATTTCTGTTTGGCCGTATTTACCTTAGCCGAGGGATTTTTATTGGGTGTTATATCTTCCATATATGATCCAATGACAATATTGGCTGCTGTTGGCATTACAGCTGCAGTATGTTTTGCACTCACTGTCTTTGCTTTTCAAACTAAATGGGATTTCACAGTGATGGGTGGATTTTTGCTAGTGGTCTTGGTCGTTTTTTTGCTCTTCAGTTTACTTATGTTCTTTTTTCAAACTCATCTCATGAGACTGATCTACTGTGCATTGGGCGTCTTGATATTTTCATTGTATTTGCTATATGACACTCAATTGATGATGGGCGGAAACCACCAGTATGCCCTGAGTCCCGATGAATATGTTTTTGCTGCTTTGAATTTGTACATAGATATTGTGCAAATATTTATGTATATATTGGGTTTGCTGGGTAACAGGGATTAAATTTAAAACGATTTCACTGGTGTTAGTGTGTTTAATTTATAGTTAACTTTTTAATTATTTAATTGTTTGTATTTATTAACTTAATTCCAATTCATATTAAAAAACATTTGTGGTTGCAAATTAATAGATTTTAAAAAGTTTATTAAATAAATAAAATTTTTTGTATGAGTTTTTTATTAAAGCTCTATTTTTAAATGAAAATTAAAAATTTATTTAAATTAAACTTCAACTACACACAGATATTATTATCTTTACCCACACCACAATAGTGGATAGGGTATATTGCGTTTGTGTTGATGTTTGTAAGACCTTAAAATATTGGTCCTAGGCCCACCTTTCAATATGCCGATCGACTTAGAATCCCTTTTTGAATCGATCTATCGTTGTGCGTCCGTTTGGATGGCATGTAAATTTTGTTCGCAATTTTGGAGATAATTTAATAATGTCTACCGTAAGCGATATGGTAACCGAAACTTTTACGTTTATCCCTTTAAAATCACAAATGTAGATTTTATACAATCTTTTGACAAACATCAGTTATAACAAAAGAAACAAATTCGTTAACACAAATTGTCAACGTATTTAACTTAATACAAACTCCATGTCATAACTAAAGGGCGCGAAATTATAAATTCACTGGTTCAGATACACATGTATTTTACATCTTACCTGAAGCATTGAAATGTTGAATTTAAATAGTTAAAACAAGATTTAAGTGGTCATTTGTATGGGCTACATTTACATATTTGTACTCATGTGAATATTAGGGAGGTCTTAAATCTAAATTCAGTTGGTTTTAAGAAAGCATTTGTCTTATAGGTTGAGTAAAAAAAAAACAAATTTAGATTTTTTTGAAGGGGTGTTTTTTATTTAGCAACGTTTTTTTTTTTTTTTTTTTTTGATGTTTAGAGAAACCCTAATGCACAATTGAAGCATAGCCGCGAATAACGTTTTAAGTTACAAAATAATAATTTTTCAGGAGAGCAAAAAAACGTTTTTTGACAAGCAGCATTATTTGTTTTAAAAATTTTTTTTTTCTATTATTTAAAATAGTGATAATAAAAACTTTAATGCAAAAGGCTTTTAAAACATTATTCCGCACTGCAAAACCATTTCGGTTTCATCATTATGTTAGTAACTTGCAATGTTCTTCCACTGGCTGACACTTTGTACGCCATTTTGAAGGCGTTAAGGTGCATAGTTTTGGTTGATTTGATGTTTAAACTGTGTAAGAGAGTAAAGTCAACGTTTATCTGCAAAAAAACAGTTTTTGCAAAATGTGGCGTTTACAACGTTTTTCGCGGCTGTGCTTCAATTACTGAAAGCAAAATTCATCCAGAGTGATTCAATTTACAGTATTTTTTTTTTTTTTTGATAATATTTTATTTCTTATTTTAACACAAAACTGATTGCCATTTGGCTCTTTTGAAAGAGAGTTAATATTTTTTAAACGTTATAATCGATATTACGCAAATAATGTAGAATCGATCTATAAGCTTAAAGTTTTGAAAAAAAATACTTTGGCTGCCCTTTACATTGATAGCATTTTAATCCGCACAAAATGAGGTTAATTATTGTCAGAACAATATTGTGTTTGAGCGCGTTAAATAGTTTTATTGCTCTCATGCGTGCAGCATCAACATGTGTGGCATGGAATAAAGACAATTTTGTGTTAAAAACACAATATCCCCAAATACTTATGTGATAATATGTAGTATGTAATGCGTAAATTTTAAACTGAATTTTGGATGGATTAGAGTAAAAGAAATAAGACATTTAACGAATTTAACAACTTAAGAAAATATTTAAAATTTATTTTAAACAGCTTCACCAAGAATTATAATTTTTTCGCAGTAAACTTTATATATGGTTTGTGATAAATAATAAAGTTATATAAATAATAAAGTTATTCATAAAATCGGAAGTCAAAATTTCAAGTCCACTTTGAGGCTGGACTTTATAAAGAACCTAAAGTAAATTATGAACTGATCATCAAAAAATTTCGTAGTACGCAAATAATTCTGATCTTTTAAAACTTGAATTGGTACGAATTTCATTACAATATTATTACTTTTTAGTATACAAAGGCACACACATTTATGAGTGAAAAAATAATTAAAATTTTTTTTTTTTTAAGTCGGAAAATAACAAAACAAAATTTTGCAAAAATTGCGAAAATTTTTAATATTTCAAACAAGACAAAAAAAAAAAAAAAAAATCCCTAAAATTATAAGGAATAGAAAAAATTCGGTTAAAATTAACAATATTTATTAAAATCGTTCAATGTGTTAAGAATCAGAAAACTTACAGGAACAACTCGCTTCTATCGCAAACATGACTAAAATTGGCGAAAAATTCCAAAATTGGAATCAAGCCCTAATACTAATTTGAGATCGCTAAATCGGCGAAAAAACAATTGTCGAAAAATAACATATAAAAAGCGTGTTAAAAACAAGCCATTCCACTTGTGTTTAAGCAAACAAAAAAACGGCGTGATTTACAGAACACCACAAAATCAAACGTGTAATTTTAAAAGCACATGTTATTTGAAATCACGTGATTTTCAGAACAGGCCTGATATTTGGCAATATTTTTTGATTTGTGGCAACATATTAATAACAAAATTGTTGATACGGCAACATTACAAATTGTAAAATTTCTTTGAGTGATCGCTTGCCGCCATTTCAACTTTGATTTAAAGGTAAATTTGTGAAACTCTTTTATCAAGAATCGAGATGCTTTGAATAAAATTTTTTAGAGCAATAAATAGATAATTGGCTTTCTTATTTTCCCCCTTTTGAAAAAATATCTATCTTTGATTTATCACTGCCACATGACAATACTTAAGCCTAGATTACACTATCTCACAAGTCTTACGTATTCCAAAATACTTTGTGAGATAGAAATCTAATGAGTTTTGTTGCGACTGTCAAAAAATCTAATGTAACATGACAGTTTGTGTTCACACCATCACACAAAGTATAAACACTCACACATGAAATAAAATGCAACCCTGATCCAATGAAAAGTATTATTGTTTAGAAATTTTTCAAAAAACGATGAAGTCGTATGGGATGTCAAACTTTTTTCTTAATACTTGTCATTTTCGTGACACATTGCATTTACACTATCACACTTTGTCATATTACTTGAGTTTTTGACATGAATAAATACAAAGTATAATAGTGTAATCTAGCCTTTACAGATAGCGAATGGTTTTTTCTATCATTGATGCTTGCTTGCATTTAGAAAGTAATTAAGCTAAGTCATTAAATTGGATATTCAATTTACAAGACGAATGTACGATTCAGTGCACCGAAAATCATTTAAAAAAATATTATTCTTACACCTGCATGACTGTTAGGGAATCACCAGTCAAAACTAATACAGACAAATAATTAATATTTTTAGCATCCAAACAAAATCCAAAAGTACAAAATACATACATACTTTTGTTTGTTTCGCTTTTTTAACCAATAAACTAATAGTAATTTTAAGTGAATATATATGGGATAATCCGAAAGTTTTTAAACCAAAGGCAGAAATTTAAAGTTGCCAAAAATCCAAATGTTTGTTAATGGAATAATAGGATACATATTCAAGCTTCAACATATATAAGCAATAAGGTTTTACGGTGTTTTTTTTTGTTCTTGGCAGAGGCTAACCTAAACATACCTCTTGCTTTCATTTGTTCTTGTAAAAAAAGGTATTTTCCATGATCAAAAAAGTGGGCAAAACAATCGTTTCAGTATTTAGCGTTTAGCAAAACTTTCATTTGCTTAATTTTCTTTTATTAAAGATAAAAATCATATATGTAAGTTATCTGATATCATACATGGGCATACTGCATTACTTTTTTACTGCAGCCTCAGGGATGAGAGTCTCGAGTGTCAACCACTAGGCTAAGTTGACCTTGTAAATATTTTGCACAATTGTTGATTTAATATTAGTTTAAGTTAATGTAACTTAACATTTGTGCAAAATATTTACATCGTTAAAGTTAAGTTATATGTATGTTATTTACCTTCTCAACAACTTTAAAAAATTCCTCGCTAAAAAGAATTTTATTGACTCCCATTAGTTCTTCGTCTTTTAATAAATCATGGGTGTCAGTTGAAGTTTCACTTAAAAAATTTGAAGAACTAGGTGTATTTTCTTCGCACACATAATCAGGATCATTTACCGAATCATCACTGTTAAAATCAGAAATTTCACTCATTTTTTTTTTTTCAATATTTAATAAATTTAAATATAAAATTCCAAATATTTGCGGAAAGAATTTCTAACCTCTATAATGCACAACTTGTTTAGTAACAACATTGACAATTAGCACTGTAATTAACACTGTTAATATAACAGCACAGGTTGATTCACATATTTATATTAACTGATAAATATTGTATAGTCCATAATTTTTTTAATTACAAAGGAATGTACATTAGGTCCGTTCATCTGTTCCTTTGTTTTATATGCATATTGGAATTTCGTTTTATTACCGTTTATTGAGTATGAAAATTCGTACAGTGTTATAATTCTTATTTTTTTTTGTATGTATAGGTAGTAAAAACCTCCCAATACTGCATTCTTATCAGTAACAAGTAAAATTTAATGATTACTGATTTTTTTCAGTATTCAGTAAAATTTACTGATTACTGTAATTTTTTTCAGTATTCAGTAAACTTCACTGATTACTGAATTTTTTTTTCAGTAATCAGTAAAATTTACTGAATACTGATTTTTTTTTTCAGTAATCAGTAAAATTTACTGAGTACTGATTTTTTTTTTCAGTAATCAGTAAAATTTACTGAGTACTGATTTTTTTTTTCAGTAATCAGTAAAAATATACTGGTAATGAAAATTCAAGTGCAGTACTAGTAAAAAAAAAAAAATACTGAATAAGTACTGGTACTGCAAAGTGCCCATCTATGTCTGATATATATTAAAAATTTGAACTAAAAATGGGTACACTCTGTGTAACGTCCGTAACGGAAAATGGGGTTTTTTAAATTTAACAGAATGAATTTTAATAATTTTGTTTTCCAAACTAGCTTTATAAACAGAGTTTTTTATGCACTTTAATCTGATGAAAAAAAAAGAAATACCTTTATTACGCTTTTTTTTTCTTAATATAAATGACAAAGTGTGTAACGTCAGTAACGGCATGAAAATACCCAAAAGTTTTATTTTAATATTATGAGGTGGAAGTAAGTGTTTATAATGGATTTTCACCTGCTGAATCTGAATCTGGACTTGAAATTGCTCTAGGTTGCCGAGAATCTTCCCCTCAAAGTAACAAAAAGTGTGTTTTAATAACATGCGATCCCCCAATCTGCAATCTGAGATGAATTTCAAATTCTTCTGAAACCTAAAATAATTCCTGAATATCATAAAAAAGTAATTAATAACCATGTTGTAAACCGAAACCTCCATGCACCCCTTCAAATATTTTGTGGTACGCCCATGCTTGCAATGTTTACGTACTGGATTTTCCGTTAGAAATCTTTAAGCAATTCTTGCTTTGATCTCAAAATTTTGCCAAAATTTTGCGCGTGGTGACAAATATATTGGTATTAATTTAAAAGTGTTCAAATGCAGACAGATCAAAAAAATTTTGTGCAAATTTGAAAATAATACTGAAAAACTGTTGGTGTTTAAAACTAAAAAGGCAGAAAGAAAGTGAGCATATCTTGAGAAAATCAAAGAACAGTTAAAAAATAGTGTGTCACAGGCAAAAAGAATAAAAAAAGATAATAGACAACGAGTGGCCAAATTTAGAGAGGCACATAAATACATTCTGAGAAACATTACACAATTCGTAAAAGAATGGAATGTGAGTTGTTTCGAACGGAATTTTTTTGCTACTTCGCATGGAAAAGTAGCGGTGGACGGTGTTGGCGCTGTTGTTAAGCGAAAAGTTTGGCAACTAGTAAAAACCCAAAATCTCATCTTAAAAAACTTTCGAGATTTTCACATATTAGCAAAAAAAAAAAAAAAAAAAAATATATGGCGTTTTCCTAATTTACGTTGGTAAAAATTATGTCAAAACTTCATCTGACGAAATATCAAAAACATGGATAAATGTAAAAAATATTCCAGCTCTTAAATCATCGGGCTTTTCCAATGACAATACTATAAGAGTAGCTCGAACAGCTGGGTCTATTAAGCATAAGATACAATGTTAAACGGTTAAATAAACAAATTAATAAATGAATATAAATAATATAAGAGTAATGAAATATTCTATAATTTTTTTGTAACTAACAAATTAATAACACTACGTGACAATTTTTTGACCAAATAAATTTGACACCTAGTCGTTGTGTAAAATTTTCCGCTGAATCCGAATATGAAGTCAGAATTGTCAAAAGTAGAACAGTTTTTATTTATAGAAGTTAAGGTACGAAAGTACAGCAACAAAAGCTATTGTGCAAAATAAAAAAATTGCAACAATAAACACTTCTTCAAAATTAGCGCTGCACGCGCGTCCCAAAATAACTGAATAAAATACCTTTTTTTTCATAGCAGACGCTACGTTGCATTTCTTACCTGCAAATTCCGTTCACATGAAATGTGAGTCCGTTTATGCTGATAAGCATTTTTGCCGTGGCTTCTTCTTCTTCCTCTAGAAGTTGTAGAGTTCTTTAGTTTATAGTTTCAGATTAAAAGTTAGTTCAGCACTGACACTCAAGACTTGCATAGCAAGTAATTGTAATTATAGTTATATTTGGATTTGTTTAAATAAAGTTATTTAATTATTTTTGATTTGTTTAAATAAACGGAAAATGAACAGAGATTAATTTGTGTTTTAATTATATTGACAACAAAACTAAGTGACACTCAAGACTTGCATAGCAAGTAATTACAACAAAACTAATTGGCGCCCAACGGAAAAAAACAGTCACCATTGAAGTGAAAAGAAAAATAACCTTTTATAATAAAAAAAACAGTGTTTAAAAAAATTAAAATTTAAACAACAAAGACAATCACCATACAGTGAGCAGATAAAAACTAAGTCACCATTGAAGTGAAAAGAAAAATAACCTTTTATAATAAAAAACAGTGTTTAAAAAAAAATTAAAATTTAAACAACAAAGACAATCACCATACAGTGAGCAGATAAAAACTAAGTCATCATTGAAGTGAAAAGAAAAATAACTTTTTTATAATAAAAAACAGTGTTTAAGAAAAAATTAAAATTTAAACAACAAAGACATTCACCATACTTGTGAATAAAAATTACATTGCTTATTGAAAATTTAAAAAATTACTACCATACTGGTGCTAAAAACCTAATACAATTCTTAAAAATATAAAAAGCATTCATCACCAAAAAGCAAAAAATATAACAAAAACTAATCCATCAATCAACAACTTAGAAAAGCCAAGCCGTGAGCAGTTGCAAAGGACCCTTAGTGAAGCCGAGTCTTGAGCAGTTACATTCCAGCCAGAAAAGTTGCATTTAGAACCAGAAGGAGCCAAAGCCGTGATGATTTATTTGTAAGAATTCTATTTTTTATTATTACTATTGATTGCTATCTATTATTTTTTATAAAATTTTTTTTTTAAAAAAAAACAAATCGGATCTAAATTTTTGAAATTTCGTAAAATTTTTTATTTTTATTGTAACAGTTATTACCTTTGCAATTTAAAGTGAAATTTACGTGAAAAGAATTCTGAGTTGATCTTTGGTTTTTCCCTAGGGTTCATGTCAAGACCACAGGAAGATCCTGAAGAGTTTGACGTTATTTTAGCTAGGCTACAATCACTATTAATTTCTGAAAAAAGAATTGAGAACAAAGAGGAAATGAATTCTGAAAATTTGCAAGTTCTCTTGGACACTGCTATCCAACAAGCAGTCCAAAGAACAAAAGAAAGCTTTGAAGCAACTATTGCCGACCTTACTAGGCGACTCCAATCCTTAGAGCCACCTTCTGCCGTAGAAGCATATAAGGAAATAGAAATAGTACCCAATAGGACGTGTGAGGAAACTCTAGATATAATTAAATCTGTCCCAGAATTTAAAGGCGACCCCACCAGATATGTCTCTTGGCGTCAGGCCGCCACAACAGCCCATAAATTATTTGAACCTTATGTAGGAAGCTCAAAGTACTACCAGGCGGTAGCTATTCTGAGAAACAAAGTCGTGGGTAACGCAGACGCTGCGTTAAGCACTTATAACACAGTCCTTAACTTTAAGGCTATTATAGCACGGCTTGATTTTACTTACATGGATAAAAAATCCATCTTTACGTTAGAGCAAGAGCTCTCCACTTTAAGGCAGGGACAGAAAACTATTATCCAATTTTACGACGAAGTAGAGCGTAAGTTAACCGCGATTGTGAACAAAATTATAATGTCGAATGAAGGAGATGCCAATTTGATTCAGTCACTGAACCAAAAATACCGTGAACAGGCTTTGCGTGTCTTTGTTTCGGGAGTTAGGAAGCCCTTATGTGACACCTTGTTTTCGTGCAAGCCTGCAGACTTGCCATCAGCTCTGGCACTAGCACAAGAGCTAGAAGCAAATCAAAACCGCTATCATTTTGCTGCCATTTACAGTAATGGTTTAAACAAGGCTTTAATGAGTCCCTCAACACACACAGCCTTAGGACAAAACATACAGCGTGTTAAACAGAACTCCTTCGGTCAGCAAAATAACTATTCTCAGCCTCCGCAAAACTTTGTCGGTCAACAAACTACTCCATTTTATCAAAATCGCCCTCAACAGGCATCTAACCAATCACAACGCCATAATGTTGCAAATTCGAATTTCCGAAATTTCGCCCAAAATCCTTTTCAGCCTGTAGGCCAACAAGCTAGTGACTCTCAACCAGTATCCCAATCCCTGGACACTGATGTAAGCATGCGTACGGTGCGAACAAACAACTTTCAGGGTTTTCAAACACAAAAGCGAGGTTTAACATCCGAAAGACAGGTCCCTCAGAAGGTCCAAAGGATTAACCACCTTGGCCAAGAGATGTTGCAAAACGAAGGTCTCGAAACCTTGGAAACACATGACTACGGCGATGAGCCAAACTTCTCTGGTAACCAAGAGCCGTATGAAAACCCTACTTTTTCTGATCCACCTTTCGAAGATGAGATTAATTTTTTAAGGGAGGGTCAGTTCTCCCCTACATTGAGCGAATGATAGGTGGCAAAAACATTAAACTTTTAATCGACACTGGTGCCTCTAAAAGTTATATCACCAATATTAACGGATTAAAAAACATTAAACAAGTCGAAAAACCATTTTTAGTCAAATCCATTCATGGTGCTGATACAATCAACAACAAAACACTAGTAAATGTCCTAAATCATACTGAAACATTTTTTATTTTACCGAACCTGTCTCTATTTGACGGTATCATAGGTTTTAGCTTCATAAAAAGCATAAAGGGCGTGATTAACACAGAAAAAGACATGATTTATTATAACGGCGGCGAAGAAAAATTGAAATATCTTAAGCTAGATGCAGTGAATTCTTTAATAGAAAATGTCTCTATCCCAAAAAATGTAGAAAAGAAATTTTTTCAAATAATAAACGAAAATGCTGGTGTTTTCGCTAACCCGAATGAAGCCTTACCCTTTAACACGAAAATTTCCGCAACAATTAAAACAAAAGATCAGGAGCCCATATATTCTAAATACCAATCCTACCCCATTTCGATGATAGAATTTGTCAATAAAGAGGTTAAGGAACTTTTAAAAAATGGCATTATAAAGCCATCCCGATCTCCCTATAACAGCCCTGTTTGGGTTGTCGACAAGAAAGGCACAGACGAATTGGGCAAGCCCAATAAACGCCTCGTGTTCGACTACACTAAACTTAATTCAAAAACTATCCCTGATAAATATCCTATACCTGATCCGTCTGTTATACTTTCAAATCTTGGCAAATCTAAGTTCTTTACAACCTTGGACTTAAAAAGTGGCTTCCACCAGATTAACTTGGCCGAACACGACCGGAAAAAAACTGCTTTCAGCGTGAATAATGGTAAATACGAGTTCTGTCGTTTACCATTTGGATTAAAAAACGCCCCGAGCATTTTTCAGCGTGCCATCGATGATGTTTTACGTGATGAAATCGGAAAGTCATGTCACGTCTATATCGATGATATCATCATATTTTCTGACTCTGAGCAGAAGCATATAGATGACATCCAAAACATCTTACTAAAACTTTACCATGCTAACATGAGAGTTTCTTTAGAAAAGTCCAAATTCTTTAAAACCTCTGTCGAGTATTTGGGCTTTGTCGTTTCAACCGACGGTATCAGAACGTGTCCAAAGAAAATTGAAACCATAGTCAACTACGAAACGCCAACAACCTTAAGGAGCTTAAGGTCATTTCTAGGGTTGGCCGGTTATTATAGAAAATTCGTTAAAGACTATGCGGCTATAGCGAAACCTCTGACTAAATATTTACGTGGAGAAAATGGTCATGTGGGGACAAAACATTCGAAGCAAGTTAAAATTGACCTTGATGCTGATGCTATTCACTCATTCAAAAAAATTAAGAATATCCTTTCTTCCGAAGATGTACTTCTCCTTTATCCAAATTTCGATAGACCTTTTGACCTTACGACTGATGCGTCATCCCATGCTATTGGCGCCGTTCTTTCTCAAAATGGTCGTCCAATTACCATGATTTCAAGGACCTTGTCACCCGCCGAAGAAACCTACGCAACCAACGAACGCGAACTTTTAGCTATCGTATGGGCCTTAAAAAATCTTAGACACTATCTTTACGGGGTAAATAATTTAAACATCTTCACCGACCACCAACCCCTAACCTTTTCGATATCTGATAAAAACCCAAACTCTAAATTAAAGCGCTGGAGAGCTTTCATTGAAGAGTACTCGCCAACATTTTTCTACAAGCCCGGCAAAGACAATATTGTTGCAGACGCCCTTTCCAGACAATTTGTTAACATTACAATGGATACCACATCTACATGCTCACTACAAGCTTGTGGAAGTGAGATGTCACTCACCGAAATTATTCCCGCGGTCGAAAACCCAATTAACTGTTTCAAAAACCAGATTTTAATCAATCATGGTTCAGAACAAAATAAAGAAACAAAAATTCTTTTTAAAAATCGCATTCGACATCGCATTTCATATCAAGAAATTGACGATCTTTTAAATACTATTAAGGACTGCATAAACCCAGAAGTAGTGAACGCGATTAATTGTGATTTACATACCCTTGCTCAAATCCAACACCTTCTTATATCGAATTTCCCTTCTGTAAAATTCAGGTACGCTAATAAATTTGTTACAGATATCTTTAATGCAAGTGATCAAATTGAAATTTTAACAAATGAACACAATAGGGCACACCGTTCTGTTTCAGAAAATACGAAACAAGTTCTTCAGGATTATTTTTTCCCAGATATAGCTAAAAAGTTAAAAGAAATTACAGCAAACTGCAAAATCTGTCGGCTAGCGAAATATCAAAGACATCCAAAAAAACATGAGATCGCTGAGACCCCCATACCCTCCTTCCCAGGCGAGATCCTCCATGTCGATATTTACAATACTGATAAGAAATTCTATTTAACATGTCTCGATAAATTTTCTAAGTTCGCTATTGTAAAACCTATACCCTCTCGAGCGATAGTAGACGTTAAACCAGCCCTTCTGGAGATACTTAACTTTTACAAAGGCACGGAAACAATAGTTTGCGACAACGAAAAGTCACTAACTTCACAAACCATAAGATCGTTAATAAAGAATAACTTCGGAACAAACATTTACGCAACTCCACCCATGCATAGTACCTCTAATGGCCAAGTCGAGCGTTTCCACGGAACACTTGCGGAAATTGCAAGATGCCTAAAACTAGAGTACGCAATAGATGACTCTACAGAGCTTGTCTTAATGGCAACTGCAAAATACAATAGAACAATCCATTCTACTACTAACCATAAGCCCATAGATATAATTCAATCAATTCCAGAAAACTTGAAAGAAAATATTCGTGCGAAAATTCTTGCCAAACAAAAATCAGACCTTGATTATCATAACAAAAAGACAGTAACTAAAACATATAATCCTGGAGATAAAGTTTTTGTGAAAGTTAATAAGAGATTGGGGAATAAAATTAGCAAACTTTTTGTCGAAAAGACTGTCCAACAAGATCTAGGCACAACTCTTAAAATTGATGACAAAATAGTGCATAAAGATAACATTCGTTTCCTCATTACAGCATCCTAATATTTGCAGTCTTTGTACTCGCTAGCTATGCCACCATCCTGGACTATACTTCTTCACACTACATTCCTGTAGCAGACGGAAATGTTGCAATCTATGAAAATTATGGAATGTTGGCCCATGTAACGGACTTGACAAACTTTACTACCATAGCAGAAGAAACCAGAAATCTAACGGACCTACTACCAAAATCACACATGAGAAAACTGCTAGAATCAGATGTGGACCAAATAGAGAAGACAATAGAATCCCTGCGCATACACCACAGGCACGCACGTAGCATTAACGTTCTTGGAACCGCGCTGAAATACATAGCTGGTACGCCAGATTACGATGACTTTACCGAAGTGCGTAGCAAACAAGATGAATTAGTTACTGCAAGTAATGCCCAGATAATCATAAACACCGATATGCAATCGCAAATAAACAAATTAACTACGACTGTGAACACACTTGTAAGTAAAACTAAGGCTACTGAAATCGATTCAGGATACCTTTATAGTTTGTTAGGCGAAAGAAATAGAGCAGTACTTAGGGAACTAGATAACCTAGCTTTGTCCATAACCTTGGGGAAACTCCAAATGATCAATCCCATTCTGTTAGATAGCTCGGAAGTAAGTTTTGTTTTAAAATCCGAAATAGATTTAAATGTAAGCATTACTGAGATAATTGTAAATTCAAAACTAAAGATTTTGCAGACCGAAAATGTTATTACGTTTTTGATAAAATTTCCAAAAATTATAAAATTTTGTAATAAAAAATTAATTTTTCCAGTCGTTCATAATAATAAAATTTTGTCATTTAAAGTAAGTGATGTAGCAAAATGTGGCTACAAATATATCATGTTAAAAGATTGTAAAAAGAAATCTACAACTTCATTTTGTAAAACATTTAACCTTGAAAATACTTCATGCCTAGACACTTTATTAAATAATAACACGGCAACTTGTAACACAAATTCCGCGCATAATATGCCACCTCTGAAAGAGATTGACGATGGCATTGTTATTATAAATAATCAACCCTCCAAAGTGATTTACGAGAATGTAACAAAAACCCTACAAACGGTTACATACCTCATAACTTTTGACAATACCTTAAAAGTTAATTCAACGGAATTCAAAAATTGCCGAAAAATTGCTTTTAAAAGCCCCGAAATTCCTATAGCTCACACTGTTAACTTAACTGATCATACCGCTATCTTATCACTTCAATACCTTCATGATTTAAATATTGAAAACCTAGACCATATATCGCACCTTCATTTGAAAGTAAGAGGAACTTTTTACACCTCAGCCTCTCTTTTTGTTCTTATTGTAATAATATGCGTTGCATACGTTCTCGCCAAAAGGCAACGTAAGGTTGAAATCAACAATATTCTTAGCAGATATGATCAGACGAGGACGTCCGATGCTTAAAGGGGGGAACAGTTAAGGTACGAAAGTACAGCAACAAAAGCTATTGTGCAAAATAAAAAAATTGCAACAATAAACACTTCTTCAAAATTAGCGCTGCACGCGCGTCCCAAAATAACTGAATAAAATACCTTTTTTTTCATAGCAGACGCTACGTTGCATTTCTTACCTGCAAATTCCGTTCACATGAAATGTGAGTCCGTTTATGCTGATAAGCATTTTTGCCGTGGCTTCTTCTTCTTCCTCTAGAAGTTGTAGAGTTCTTTAGTTTATAGTTTCAGATTAAAAGTTAGTTCAGCACTGACACTCAAGACTTGCATAGCAAGTAATTGTAATTATAGTTATATTTGGATTTGTTTAAATAAAGTTATTTAATTATTTTTGATTTGTTTAAATAAACGGAAAATGAACAGAGATTAATTTGTGTTTTAATTATATTGACAACAAAACTAAGTGACACTCAAGACTTGCATAGCAAGTAATTACAACAAAACTAATTTAGATATTCCAAAATAACCGTTATTTGTGTTTTTAAAAAAGATGCTGTGACTGAAATGCAAATATCCAAAAAATAAAATTTTAGCCTATTTCAATACGAACATTTTGTGCCCAATAGGATCCAGATCGGTGCAAAAATGACAAAGTTACAGAAGATTAATTGAATTAACCCACAACAAATAAATATACCAAGCTAAATTTTTAGTAACAAAAATTGCTTGAAATGATTGAATTTCTATGTGTGTTAATTTACTAAATCTTCTGTAGCTTTATCATTGTTGGGTCCAAAATGTTCATATTAAAATAATCTAATGTCGCATGCAATAAAACATTAGGATTTTTAAATCATTGGTTAAAAAAAAATAACTTGAAAAAAGCAAAATTTAACAAAATCATACAGGGGTGTGCTGGAAATCGCAAACGCAAAACGCAAGTCGTTTTTTAGTAAGATTTCTGTAATAAAAGAATTTTATTACAATTATTATACAAACATTTCTCTATTAAACTGAATTTTATAACAAAAATTATAAAAATTTGATAAAAAGTGTATTATAAACAGCCTCCAAGTTCTTGCGTTTTGCGTTTGCGATTTCCAGCACACCCCCCATAAAATTTTCAATGAAGCTTAAACTTTTGTCCACTGTAACTCTGTCATTTCTTGACTAATCTTCACAAGCAATCCATGGTTATTTTAGAAATTTTATTACCTTTCACTTAAAATAAAGAAATACTTAATCCGTTTGAATTTTTGAAGATATTTGCATTTCAGTCACATCATCTTTTTTAAAAACAGAAATTACGGTTATTTTGGAATATCTCAAAAACTGTTCTACTTTTGACAATTCGGATGCTTCTAGATGGGTCAAATGTATGACCAACCCCACTTTATTATTTATTGCCGAATTTTGGTTTTCTTAGTTATTTCAATAAACTAAACCGTTTTTGAGTAACGCGAATATATGCTGTGCAACCTCTTACATTTTCGAAATAACGGTATATCTTAAAAACAAGAGCTAACCTAAAAAAACGGTTAGCACCACTGGATTCAGCGTCCCCAATTAGGGTAAAATGCCAGGTGCGCGGCTGGTCTGTTTTCTACAACTTTCACAGTGTACTTATTGCTCAAAATTACAATATTAAAATTCTATTTTAATATTATTTTTTTAAAGGTTGCGAAAGGAAAAAAATCATATCTTAAAAAAGAAAAAAAAAAAAAAAAAACACCTCCTTCAAAGTTTCAGAATTTTTAACCAACAGTTTGAGGTATTATACAAAAAAAAATCAGCCAAATAAAAAAATTGGTTTTTGACTTAGTCCGTTTTTAAAATTTAACATTTTGCAGATATTAAATTTTTCATTTTTGTAGCCCCAAGTATTCTCTTTAAAATGACATTAAAATCATCTTCGTATGTCAAGTAGTTTTCGAGATATTGAAGAAATAAACTCAACACATTCGGCTATTTCGGCGAAATTATGACATTTTGAATGTCACATAACTTTCGAAAAACAAATTTTAAAATTTTTTTCGTTCATATCTGTTCCTAATAAGATAAAAGGAACCTTCTCAGCAAATTTCATTAAAATCGGAAGGGGTCGTGTCCCACTCTTGGTCGTTTTGACATGGAATTACCCATACACAATTTGGTTTAATGGATAAAGTGTAACGTCCGTAACGTAACAGACAAAAATTAAGATTTTTGTTTAACAGGACTACTTAGCCTTCTTTTCTAAGATGGATTGATATGGTCATATATTCCACTTAATTTTTTGTATTTTGACTTTTTTTGTTTATTATGCAAAATTAGCTAAAAAATGTGCAAATGCACATAAGCCTCAAAATCGACTTCCATTTTTTGTAACGTCCGTAACGGAACTTTAAGCTAGCATAACTTTTTTTCAAAAAGAGTTAACCTTTAAGTTTAAAACAAGTTTTAAAGTACTCCCAAAGAACATGAAAATATTCCAATGCTAACGCCAGCTGTGTCAATCTTAACAAGCAAATTTGCGTGCAAATGTAACGTCCGTAACGCAGGATTAGCCCATATATTTGCATTAATATAATATCATTTAAAAGTTGTAGGGATTTTTATAGGGACAAATTTTTGAGCGCGTAGGGAAAAATAATGGTTTTTTCGTGTCGCGTAGGGACTTGTCAAAAAAGTTTTTAATATCACTGGTTATTCGTGTGCCTTGACTATAGTACAGTTTTTAAATTCCTATTCCAGAAGAAAATAAGTGAAAGCCAGACGCAGTCATGTACAGATTTCAATACCCTAACGAAACATATGCATCAAATTTTATGCAATTATCTTTTAAATTGCGAGCAGTACACAATAAGTTACAAGCTTTCCTTAGATATCAATTGCATGGGAGCGAGTTTGAGTTATGTACCATTTTCAAATGACACTGCCTTGAGACGTAATATGTGGTGCAGTGTTATAAAGCCATATGGCCTTATATCACATTCCGGCGAGAAAAATGCCATATGGCATTTTTTTTACATAAGAAGTAAAATAAAGCCATAATGGTTTTATTCGAAATGTGGCCCCAAAAAGCAATTAAAAATTTACCTCATATTCAGATATTCTGTAAAAATCAAAAAATAAAATGAAGTATGCCCCTTGAATTGTCTTTATGAAAGATCAATTCAAATTTTTTCATGAATATTTACCCAAAAAAAGTTAAAATTAAAAAACGAAATCACGAATTTCAAAATTCCGTAATGTCAAAATCCAAAATTTCAGGATTATAAATTGAGATTTCCTGAACCGTATTATCCTGAATTTTGAAAACCTCAATTTAAAAATCTCGATATCAAAGCACTAATTTTGAAGCTTTAGTAAGCAAAGTGGGTACTTTTTATACGACAGAAAAGAAAATCCTTGCTACCGGTCAAAGGCCGGTTGATATTAAAATTCATGATTTTCAAATTCGGTGATTTGAATTCCTAGACTTCGCAAACTAAAGCTGCTTTTCATAGCTGGCATTTGGCAGGGCGCAACGACTTTTTTTTTTTTTTAACGATAAACCAACACTCAGGGGATGCCCCCTATATATGCAGTGCATTGTGTTGATCAGGAAAATAAGGTTTGGGAAGGAGGAAAGAGGGAATAGTGTTTGTGGACATTTGACTTGAATCTTAATAAATTATAAGTACCGGGAAAGACCTCTGCGGGAAGTTTATTCCACATACGGATAGTTCGACTGAAAAACGAATTTTCTCTATAATGCGTTGTGCGAAACACAGGACAATCGACTACAAACGGATGTGATCCACTGGATGAGCGAGTACTACGAAGAAATACTCTGGCGGGTGGAATAAGTTCACTTATCTCAGTGGAACACCTCCCATGGTAATATCGATAGAAAAGTGTCACACAACCCACATTCCGACGATGCCCCAATGAGTCAATAGAGTTGGATACCCTAGTGTCATTGATGAGCTTCACCGCCCTCCTTTGTACACGGTCCAGAAGGTTCAAAATAGACTTTGAAGCCCCTGCCCATATATGGGAGTTGTATTCCATCTTCGGTCGGATATAGGTGGTATAGATAGTAAGGAGATCGGAGGAAGTGAAGTAATTCTTGCACCGTTTTAAAAAACCTAAACACTTGAATGCCTCTTTCGACACTTTGAAAACGTGTTTATTCCAGCGGACATCGCACTGTATTCTCATGCCCAGAACATCAAGAGTATCCGATTCCTTAATATCAATGCCACCCATTAATACAGATGACATAGTTGGTCCCACGGCCCGTCTGTGGGTCAACATACAACATTGGGTCTTGCGTGCATTAAATTCGACCCTATTCGCTTGACCCCACTCAGAGATTGCAGCTAGGTCCTGATTAAGAGTGTCATTCATATTTTGCCTTTTGCCCCCAATCTCAACAAGGCTTGGCCTATGATCGAAGGAATATGAATGACAAATGTTCATCATGTGTCATGTGTCATCTGCAAAAGAGTAGATAGGATTTGAAGTATGACCAAGAAGGTCATTAAGAAATATAAGAAATAGCGTAGGAGAAAGGACAGAACCTTGCGGTACCCCTGACTTTACCTGAAACTCGTTTGATGCAATCCCATCTATAACAACACGTATAGTGCGATCACTGAGGAAACTCGATATAAATCGAGAGAAATCATTACCGACACCAAAAGCAATAAGCTTTGACACAAGCGCACCATGCCACACCCGATCAAACGCCTTGGAAATATCCAGAGCAACCACTTTGCATTCACCAAAGCGGTGAATGGACCGACTCCAACGTTCTGAAAGAAACGCTAACAGGTCTCCTGTAGATCGGCTACCACGAAAACCATACTGTCTGTCACTGAGAAGTGAATTTGTCTCCAGATACTTCACAAGATGGTAATTAACCATGCTCTCCATCACCTTCGAGAGCGAAGAGCAAATTGCGATTGGGCGGTAATTATCAGGGTTAGTAGCCTCACCCTTCTTGGGGATTGGCTGAACATTGGCCACCTTCCAGCAAGAGGGAAAAATTCCCGCACGGTACGAAGAGCTGAAAAGGTTGGCCAATGGACGAGCTAACGTCGAACAGCACTGTTTCAATACCAGTGCTGATATGCCATCCGGCCCCGGTGACTTGTTTACGTTAAGATCCGAAAGAACCCTTTTGACTGCGCGTGATCGGAAAAATAGCTTGGGCATAGTACATGATACTCTTTCGACAACGGGCAGTGATTGATTGCTTTCCGGCAAGAACGAATTACTTGCAAACAGTTCAGCCAAGAGGTTAGCTTTATCAATCGGGTCAGTAAATATTTGGTCGTCCTTTAAAAGCGTTGGGATAGAAGAACTAGCACTGTCCCTTACTCTTTTAACGAAGGACCAAAAGGTCTTACTACCCCGAGGAGCAGCAAGGACCTTAGCACGAAGACGCTGTTCGTGTAGAAATTTTTCCCGTCTAAGTACTTTGGCACACTCAGATCTTGCCCTCTTTCGTAGCTGATCAGTAGTTGCGTTTTTATTCAAACGCCAACTACTAAACGCCTCCTCTCTGGATCTGACTGCATTTTTGCACGTCTGGTTAAACCAACACTTAAGTTTTGGTTTAACCGAAATTTGCTTCGAGGGAATAAAAAGTTTCATTCCAAGCAAAATGACATTTACGACCATTTTTGCAGCGGCATCAACATTATCGTCAAGGAAACAAAGTTTCCAGTTGAAATGCCGGTAAAATTCGTTAAGCTCGGCCCAACGAGCCTTTTCATAAATAAAAATCGAGCGTTTCGGGGCTGTTTTCGAGACGCTATGAAGTGCCGAATATGAAAAGTAAGCAGAAATGGTATTGTGATCCGAATTCCCGAGAGGATCGAGTGTTCTCACTTCGTACTTTTCAGGGTGAGAAGTGAGAAAAAGGTCAAGAGTATTCCGAGATTGCCCTACAACACACGAATTGTGTGTTGGCTCATTTACTAGTTGCGCTAAGTGGTTATGCGCGGCGAATAACTCAACGTATTGGCCCACGGGAGTTGTATGGCTCGAATGGCGAAGCCAGGAACAGTTATGAACATTAAAATCGCCAGCAACTACAATTTCACTGTTCGGATAACTTTCCAGGATTCTAGAAATGGTATCGGAAAGGGCGTCAAAGCCATTAAGAGAAGCCACCGTTTCCATGTTTGGACTTCTATACAGAAATCCGAAATGCAACATGTGTGTCCTGATCTGGAATTTAACCCAAAGGGAACTAAATTCCGCATCACCACATGTAAGATGTTGCTGGTACTGGTACACAACATCGTTGCGAATGTACATCGCAAGGCCCCTATGAAGAGAAAAAAGGGATAGAAGTTGATACCCAGGTATGGGAAAATCCTGTGGATCAGCATCCCCACACACCTGGGTTTCACATAAGGCGAAAACAGCCGGCCGATGGAAGCGAATGTGAGCATATAAAGAGAAATAATTCGCTCTCAATCCGCGTATATTGCAGAAGTCTATGCGAAATCTACCTGTCATTACAAATTAAGAAGATTCAAGGCAATACTCCCTACGATAATAAACGTGACAAAAATACCAAACCGCTGTTGAGAAAGTTACTCAATGGCCAGTGTTATACCTTTGTCATTAAGTAACCAACAGCAATCTGGCATGATGCCAATTAAATTTCGTAGAAGAATGGTATGGGAAAAGTGAACAGCAATGGCACTGTAAACGGGGACATAAAAGCCCCTCGTTTGGTCATTGCCAAAAAAATATATTGTTAATCGCGTATATCGAGGTGTAAATGTATCCTGATATTGTGTGGTTGTGTATTTGATGTGTGTTGTGGGTTATTTATGTAGATGATTGTGCACTTGTTTAGTTGTTATTGTAAATTTGATTTTTAAAAGAGTTGAAATGTGTTTTATTGTTTGTTTTTTTTTTTTTTTTTTTCCAATTGAAGCAACAGTTTTTAAGTGAATGTTGTTATTGTTTTTTCTTCTTAAGTGTTGTGTTTTTTTTTTATTTTAATATTTTCAGTTATGTTTTGTGTTTATTTTGTTTCTTTTTTTTTTTGGAATTTGCATTTTTAGTTCAATATGTAAAATTTTTGGTCTATGTAAATATTTTGTTGTTTTAAGTTTAAATTATTTCTTTTGTATTTGTTTAAATATTTTATTTATTTTATTTTTTTATTATATTTTTTTTTTTTTTTTTTATTTAATTGACGGACGACGTAAACACCAATAATTTAATTTTTACATTAATGGACGAGAACACGGGGACAATAAAGAAAAAACGTGTTAACAGCACGACGGACAAAACACTATTCTTCTCTATCGTAACACAAACACCGACTTCGCTAACTAAAGATCCTCTGCAAAGCCGGCCTGAGCGCACCCTCCACTCCAACTGCTGTACCACATTTTTTCAACACCTGACAAAAGCAACTCATTTGTTTGGCAATATGGCTGTTATGCCTTTAAGTTTTGATCAATACATTGATTACAAGTTCAACATTTTTTCACAGACAGATCGGCACTTAATTTAAGTGCTCTTTATAGTTTTGATAGCACCAAAATCCATATGCTAAAGCTAAATGTTTATGCCTCTAGGTTCTTGGCCATTTTTAATATTAGAATCGTAATTATAATACAAACGGTTCGAACTCGTAAATTATTTCTTTCGAATCGAAATATGAGGTAAAAGTCTTTGTGAAAATTTGAAAATCATATTTTTTTATGAATAAGGATATTCTCATATATCTTACCTTTTTATACCCACACCACAATAGTGGAGAGGGTATTATGCATTTGTGCTGATGTGTGTAACGCCTAAAAATATTGGTCCTAGACCCACCTTAAAGTATACTGATCGACTCAGAATCACTTTCTGAGTCGAACTAACGATGTCCGTCCGGCTGGCTGGCAGGCTGGCTGGCTGGCTGGATGTCCATGTAACCTTGTGCGCAAAGTACAGGTCGCAATTTTGGAGATAATTTGATAAAAATTTGGACATAGGTTCTTATTGACACAAGGACCAAGCTTATTGAAAATGGGCCAAATCGTAGCACCACGAGGGAAGATAGGGGAAAATTTCTTCCTCTCAGAAACTATCAACCCGATTTTAATGAAATTTAAAACTTATAAAGAACCATATCTTCATGGACACAAAAGGGATGTATTTTTTAAAAAATAGAACCACGAGGGGAGAAAGGGCCAATTTCTGCCTCTCAAACCGATTTTAATGAAATTCAAAACATAGATAGATCCATATCTATATGGACACATACCATACTATAGTTTTTCAAAAATAGGACCACAAGGGGAGGTAGGGGGCAATTCTGCCCCTCACCAACTTTTGACCCGATTTTAATGAGTTTTATAAACATAGATAAATCCATATTTATATTGACATATAAGCATGATGTGTTTTTTTAATACTGTGGTGTAGGGTATCATATGGTCGGGCTTGACCGACTATACTTTCTTACTTGTTTTTTCGTAAATTTTGCACAAAATTGTGAAAAACAAAATTTATTTGGTTAATAGTATAAAAATATGCATATTGAACTAAAATTATGATCTACACGATGTCATCAATGATAAAACATATAAAAATACATTAACAATATCCAAATATAAGTTCAATGCCGCAAATACATATTCCTCTGGACTCAATGCATATTTGTGTTCGCCACCCATCATTAGTTGTGTGTCATAAATCATGTAAATGCCAAAGAGTACAGCACCAATTGAACTGTGCACTAGCAGCATTGTACGTACCGGAAAGAATATTGTAAATATACCGAATATTAAAAATACCACAAGTGACATAAATAATACACCGCCCATCATAGTAAAATCATATTTCGTTTGCAGAGCATATAAACTCAAAGCCAGACATATGGCAGCCGTTATGCCCACAGCGAACAATATTTCAAAGGCACTATATTGACAAGTTACAACGGCCAACAGTACGGACTGAGCTGCAGTGAAAATTGCCAAAAATATATAATTAAAGGGTGTCTGACGACGCACATCATCACAGCAGGCCATTATTAACATGGTCACCAGAAGCATAATAAAGGCTGGCCAAAATATGACTGGATTCTGTACAATAAATAACCGTAGAGTTTCGTTGAAACTAAAAATTGCCACAATTGATAAGGTCATCAGTAGTTGGGACATTAGTATCAAGTATACCTTGCATATGAAACGTTTACGTATGCTGAGGTCATCGAAGAGCAGACTTTTGTTTTGATTTTCCATGTCGGGCAAATTAGAAGCTAAATTGAAATGAATTTTAATGAAAATTAATACGAATGAGAAATTAATTAGAAGAAAAAACTAGCATGTTTGATTTACCGTCGAAGTATTCAACATTGTTATTGCCAAAGGCACCATTGTTCCATGTATTATTAGCCATTTAGATGGAAGTTGAAAGATTTTATATGTATGTATGTGTGGAAAATGATTTTAGTAGAACGATTTTTTTTTGGATTTTCAATTTCAAATTTGATTACACCATTTCAAATTGTGTCTCAATAAAAATGTATTAGCATTCTGGTCTCAATACTTTTAAATTTATCGAAAGTATTTTATGTGGTGTTTGAAATAAGATTTATACTTTAAAGATGGATTCATCCATGTTTTTCGAACAATATTTTTGTCTGGAGAATAATTTTTTTTACTGAGAGTGTTCTGCAGAACGATCACCCATTTCGGAAAATTTTATCCGGACAAAAATATTATTCGGAACGCATGGGTGAATCGAGCTTAAGTTGACCACACACTAGCAATTTGTGCTGATCTTGTAACTTGTTAATGGGGTTGTGCGCTCACAAATCACAAGTAATTGACTTATTCAATTTATATTGATTTGTCTGATGTGTTGGTAGATTGTGCGCGAACATTTTAAAATTTTTTATTGTAGGTGTACAACAAAACTTCGAATATATAAATTATATACATTAAGGAGTTATTTAGCATTCAAAATTTGTTTGTAGTCTTCTTCGATTGTCTTCTTTTTTCTAATTTTTTTTTTGTTGTGTACACAATAGTGCTGGGAAGCTATCGATAGAAAATCGATATTATCGATAGTCTTAAAATATCGAAAATATCGATAGGAAAAATATAAATATCGATGTTTTTATTATTTAAAATACAGATATGACGACATTTAACAGCAGCTATACACACACAGTTTTTTGCCGCAAATTTGTACTTGCTATTATTAATTCGCGCTGAATTACAGCAACGAATACAAACAACAAGAATGGCAAGTAAGATGGATTGCTTAGCAGTGCTTTTTACTGCTAATTAAAGGCCTTTAAATCGAAATTTGTACATGTTTATATTGGTACTGAAATGTCAAATATTTTTGTAATGTTGTAAAAAAAATTGCAAATCCAAATTCAATTGCACACAGGAAAAAACAATGAACGACCATTAGAGGATAAGTCCGCTAGATTGATTACCTTTTTGGGTTTAGAATTTAGAAAATATTTTTAAGGTGCAATGGAATATCTTATAGTCCCTGTTACTTCGGTTCCTTTAGAAAGGTACTTATCAATTTTAAAAAAAACTGCCATCTAAAATAACGTGCGTATATACATACATACGTTCCATACATTCAATAAAATGTTGAAAACAACGGACAAGTACAAACATTCTGTCGATGGTAATATCGATATATCGATAGTGAAATCTGAACTATCGATAAATATCGACAATAGAAAATATCGATAGTATCCCAGAACTAGTACACAAATAACTTCACAATTCATGCTGTGTTTTTGAAGTTTTAGGTTATTGTGGTTTTTCGTCGTGTATGAAGAAATAGTGCGCTAACAAATCACTAGTGTGTGGTCAGCTTTACTGTAAAGACATATATATATATATATATATATATGTAATATAATATATAAATAATTAGCGAGTTATCTATCAGAGCGCTTTTTCAGAGTTAAGCAAATATGTGATAAGAGCTGGGGTCTAATCACCGCATTCGATACTATCGTATCGAACTAGCTATGAAATGTTTTTGCATACGATAGACACTGACAAATCGAATGAAAACTCGATAAATGTAATGTCGAGTAACTCGATATCGTATGCTATTATTTCAAATTCAATAAATTTCATTCGATATCGAGTTTCATGATACCAACATAAATGATTTCGATCAATTTTGCTCGATATCGTATGCGGTGATTAGACCCCTGCTATTCTATATGGTAGGGTTCTTAGACCTACTTTTTTTTAACTGCAGACCTGGGCGATTTGCATTACTTTAGCATTACCATAAAATTAATAAAAAAAATGTTTCAGTGCAAAATTATTGGATTACCACTAACTTTAATACTTTTATGATGTTTTCTTTTCTGACAAAAATGTTCCATGTATGCTACCATTCGCTCGGGTTTTTGCGTAAAATTGTGTCATATTTTGATGGATATAAAAACTTTTTGTTTTTCGCTCGGGATCCCAATTTGCACGAAAAGCGTTCCCGTACTTTTAATTTGTGTAAATAAGAGCGGATTTGGGAGAGTAAAATTCTTCTTCTTCTTGCACGAAACAGATTGTCAAACAGTTGTATGTAAAACATAAACAAAACAATGAAATGCAAAGGAAAAAAATCATGAACCAAATTTTGGAAAAAGTGTTGTGGAGTAAAATAATGTACTAAAATATACAGTTTTATGTTGAAATATTAGGAAAACATAATTATACCCACACCACAATAGTGGAGAGGGTATTATGCATTTGTGCTGATGTGTGTAACGCCTTAAAATATTGGTCCTAGACCCACCTTAAAGTATACCGATCGTCTTAGAATCACTTTGTGAGTCGAACTAACGATGTCCGTCCGGCTGGCAGGCTGGCTGTCCATGTAACCTTGTGCGCAAAGTACAGGCCGCAATTTTGGAGATAATTGGATGAAGTTTGGGTCATAGGTTTTTATTGGCACAAGGACCAAGCTTATTGAAAATGGGCCGAATCGTAGGACCACGAGGGAAGATAGGGGGAAGTTTTTTCCTCTCAGAAACTATCAAACCGATTTCAATGAAATTTAAAACATAGATAGATCCACATCTATATGGACACATTAGCTATACAGTTTTTTTTAAAATAGGACCACAACGGGAGGTAGGGGGCAATTTCTGCCTCTCACAAACTTTCAAACCGATTTTCATGAAGTTTATAAACATAGATAAATCTATATTTATGTGGACATATAAGCATGATGTGTTTTTAAATACTGTGGTGTAGGGTATCATATGGTCGGGCTTGACCGACTATACTTTCTTACTTGTGTTAGTTATTGCAAAAGTGTTTGTTTTGTTTAATTTTTGGTAAAATTAGTTTATTTCTACATGCAACATACAATTTTACAAAAGTGGCGCAAACTTTTATATTCTTGTAAGGACTGTCAAAACAATGACTTTTTATTTTGTGCTTAAAATTTGGTTTGTTCTGTTCCCGTACTTTTGTGTAATTTTGTTTCTTAATGAGAGAAATTTATGCTTGCTCTCATTTTCACGAACTTTACCCAAAAAGTAAAGAAACAGTGCTATTGTTGCTCATCATTTTTCACAAATTTGAACAGACTACTGCGCTTAAGAGTTATTTAAAATGCTTAAAAATTTTCTTCGATACTTTTTTCACTAAAAAATTAATTTATTTCATGTTTAACATTTTAATTACAGAAGAAAATTGTGGTACAGAATTTAGTTACTTATAATAATAATAATAATTACTTAATTGTATTCTTACTTTTTAAAATTGTAATGTCCTTTTAGCTCTTGTTTGTAATTGAAGATTTCTAATACGATATTTTTCATTTGGCATCAAAATCGACAATCCTGGAATTCCAGTGGGTGTATTATGAAAATTTAAATAATCTGCAGTTCCATCCTCTTCGTTTGGTAAACATCTCAAGTCACTCATTTCAATATTTGTTGGACTTGTTATAACATAACGATTTGGTGTAATATATTTGTGGAATTTCTTTTTATTTATAAATTTACTTGTGTTTTCAAAAACAGTTTTGACAAAATCGAAAACTATGATCAAAATTAGCAATTTTACGATATCGTAATGATCCATGTTTGTTGTTGGGACTTGTTTAAACTGGTTGAAGGTTAAGGAAAGTTTAATATCATTTGACAATTTGTTGAAAGTTTTATAGCAAAAATATTTGCTTTATATGTTTGGTAGGTAAGACAAAATTTGTTATTGCTACATTTTTATTTGTTTTGCTTGACCTTAAATTATATTTACATTGCTACTGGTGAAATATGCCACTACCTGTTTTAATTTTGTCATGACTTTTGTAGATTAAATTGAACTACCTGTTGATGTTATTTTGTCAGTCGGTTGTTTTGATGTTTTTAAATTCAAATGTTTTCATAAAAACAAGTAGATTATGTGTTAAGGAACATAAAAACAAATTAGAAAAACAAACATTTCAATAAGCCGTAACGTTAAATGTAGATTACACGGTACTGGAAAATTATGGGCTTTGTAAGTTTTTTTGTCCTAAATTATTTGTCATATTCACATCGTTTAAAAAATATGATTTTTGTTTATGCATTTGTGACCAGACACATTTGCTATTGTATCGTTACATTGTCGAATTGCTAAATGTCAAAAATGAGGAATATCAATTCAATGTAAAGGGTGTTTTTTTTATAGAGGGACACAAGTTTAAGTCATAATAAAACAAAGAAATATATTTTGAATAACAAACGGGCTTTATTGGAAAGAAATTTTTATGAAATTAATGTTTAAATATGATTTCATGGCTGGCGTAATCTGGAACACCAATTTACAGCAACTTTTCGCAGCGTTTGCTGCCGAATTTTTCCGATAGCTCTTCGAATGTTGATTTTCAGGTGTTTAATTGCTTGTGGTTTATCGACGTAGACAAGTGACTTAACATAACCCCAAAGAAAATAATCCAATGGGGTTAATCACACGATCTTAGTGGCCGATTACGTGAAATAATTTTTTCATTAAAAGTTTCTTTGAGTAAATCAATTATAGTAAATCAATTGTGGCATGTGGCTCCGTCCTCTTGAAACTACATATCAGCAAGGTTAATGCCACGTAATTGAGGTAGGAAAAAATTTCGTATTTGTTCACTTGACAGTAGCATTCTGACCATCGTTTTTAAACATATGGGCCAATGACTCCACTAGCTCATAAAGCGCACCAAACAGTAATTTTCTGTGGATATAAAATGGTGTTTCGACAAAAGCTTGTGGATTCTCCTCACTTCAAATCCGACAATTTTTGTTATTTACGTACCCATTTAACCAGAAAAGGGCTTCATCGGAAAACAAAATTGAAATTTAATTAAAAATGTCAACAATTCGCACGCGTTGCTCTGATGTAAGACGATTCATAATGCAATTTCAAAGCAAACTAAGCAAAAAGCAATTATCAGCTGTTAAATGTGTGCTCAAATAAAGCAGTGACTCCAACTCAAAGTTGTGACCCTCTGGAAAAACACCCTTTATAAAATATAATCGTAATTTTTGAATTTGCTAATTTAAATAAAAAAAAAAAAAAATTGTAAAAGAGTAAAATGCGGTTTAAGGATTCATTAAAATGTTAACAAGAAATGTTTAAAAATAAAGAATGCAGGAACAAATTAAATTCGCTAATTATTAATCAAATTTTTAATATTTAAATCAGGCTAAAGTTACAGTGTTGCCATAAGTGTTTGATGAGTGTATGTAAAAACGTCATAAAATATACTAAATCTTAAAATGAAGAATATTTGCTAAAAATCTGCTAATGTTAAAACATGAAATATAAAATATATTAAATTTTGTAAAAATATGTTAAATTTGTAAAAAAAAATAAAAAATTTGATAAAAATCTGCTGAATTTTTACAAAAGGATATTATGCTAAGAATCTGCTAAATAAAAGAGAATTTTAATATTTATTTCATTAAAAAAGGTATTAGATTAATAATGCGAAAAACGAAGAAGTGCACACAAAAAAAAAAAAAAAAAATAATTTTTTGTGATGCAAGAAAGTTTCCAACTACATTTTTTTACCGCAACAACATGAAAGTATTTCAACAGCAAAACTATTTGTTGAAAATAAAATAACTTTTGTCGTTAAAGGTTTTCCTCTGAAATAACAGCACATTGAAAATTGCTGTTGGCGTAAATGATTTGCATTTGCAGGGAATAACAATTTTTGTTGCCATAAAATATTTATTTTTTGAATCAATTAATATTACTGTTGTCGTAAAAAAAATTTGTATTTGAACAATGAATTTACACTTTGGGACAAAAGAAACAGACTTGTTGTTACAAATGCAAAATGTTGTTGGGCACAATCCGAATGTAAATTCTATTTGAATCAAAATCAATTTATTTTGGCACTACAGTCTTTTTTTTTGTGTAGTAAAAATTAAAATATGTAATTGTTTGAAAATATGTAAAATTCAGCTCTTCTAAAAAGTAAAAATATGCTAAAAAATCTGTTTATGCACAAGGAAATATGCTAAAAAGCAGTTAGCATATTTATTAAAAAAAAAATATGCAGTTTGCCAGCTCAATCTGCTAAATCTAGCAGAAAATATGCTCAAATGGGAACACTGTAAAGTTAATTAAATTTAATTTTCATTATATTATTTTATGGAAAAAGGAATTTTAACAACATAAATTTATTAATAATTTTTCATTCTCGACTAATGATGGGCTCGAGCCCACATTCAAGGACAGGTTAAAACCTGTTCTTTGCACTTCCAGAAGAATTTTATACAACAAGTATGAAACAAACGGAAGAACATGTAAATAAGGGTGGGGCACTTTAGCAATCGAAATTGTGCCATCGATTTTTCGATAGCTTTTGGCATGAGGAAAAAAAAACTTCAATACGACATATCAAAAAAATAATTTTCAAGACGTCCAAATTTAAATTTTTTGACTTTTTTCAACTTTAATTTTTAAGGTTTTTTTTTTTAGCAGGTTCTTAGAGGCACGGGGTTTTGAGACAAGTTTTTAGCGAGGATTTCGACGAGTATTTTACGGAAACTATATTTCTTTTCGAGTCCAGATTTTACTACAAAAGTAAATGGTAAATGGTTTCTTCCTTAAGACGTCGGTATATAAATCTGTCAAATCAGTTAAAAAATGGCCGAGCTATGACCAAACCATTATATTTCCAAAAATTACTCTTTTTATACCCTTTATCAGGGAGAAATTAAATACTTCAAAAATACAACAACTTCATTTTGTAAAAAAAAGAGTAATTTCGGTGTTCGGCCATGAAATTTTGGCGCTTTGAAAGTGAATTTTTTGGTATGTCGTAGTGGAATTTTTTTCCTCATGCCAAAAGCTATCGAAAAATTTCGATCTACCAAGTTAAAAAATGCTATTTGGCTTAAAGATTGATATTTGACTATTGACTGCAAGCCGTCGTCAATGGCCGTGAGTGTTAAGTAACAAAGATCTCTGATGGGATGGTGTGGTGACTATCGAAATATGTCAAACTTATCTGTCCTTGAACGTGGGTTCGAGTCCATCGTCAGTCAAGAATGAATAATAATCAATACATTTTAATTTATTTCATGTTGTAAAAATTAATTACAATCAAAAACCAAATTAAAGACCAGAATTTCATCTCACTAATCTGATCTGAAAAATACGGAAAAACCATTAGAGCAAAAAACTTCGAGAAGGTTAGAGTACTACAGGAAGAGAAAATTTATAAAATGAGAGAAATTATCAGAGAAATTTTATAACCTTTCACCAACAAAAAGGAAATACATAATCTGTTTAAAATTGTTGAAGATATTTGCATTTCAGTCACATCATCTTTTTTAAAAACACAAATAACGGTTATTTTGGAATATCTCAAATACTTTTCTACTCCTGACAGATTCATTTGGTCTCGGCTTTGTTGAAATTTTGTCACGGAGTGTTATTTAAAAATTTTTTAATAAAAAAAAAAGAAAAAAATAATACAATTTCCAAAATCATACTTTGTGTTTCTTTAATAGTATTGCTGTTTTAAATTTTTGTTGGAAGTTTCCGGAAAAAGTTATAAGAAATCATTTTTTGAGCAACACTTCCTCATTTTCTATATATTTCGCTAAGTTTATATTTAAAATATTTTTTCTTGCAGTTCTCGATTTGCATACTGTGGCTTCAAGTGTGTTTTTCATATTTGGCAAATCTCTTTTTGCCGCTGGCCTGATGTCACACCCATATTATCGTTAAGTTTCCTAAAATTTGGAGATTTTGAAATTATTATAGAATTATTAACAAGATTTTGTTCGTCGTGCTTATTCTTGATGAAAACACTGAAATTTATTGTTGATAGTATAAGCTATTTCTATGCGCATTTCACTGGTTGCTTAGGCCAGATCATCAGGAAACTTCAGCCAAAGATTTTAGATAATCTAAAGATAATATACAAATAAAACTGTTAAGCGAATAAGAATTATAAGCAATATTAATTGCAGTTGTTAATAGGTTAAGAAAAAACAAAATTAACTTGCTTTATTGATTTAGCAAAAAATAAAGAATGTTGCCAGTTTAGTTTTTCTTAAACCATGTACTTGCCAGTTTATTATCGAACGAACAAAATCTTGTTAATTAAAATTTTGTATTCCCAAAAATGACTTTGATAACACTATAGATTTTGATAGAGGAGAAAAAAAAGAGAGACGTGTATCGGCGTTTTAAAAGTTTACATCTGAATTTCATTTGAGGGGTTGTTAAAGTTTCCCAGCTCTGGCACATTGGTATTGTTAATCGGCATAAGAAACCAAGTGACCCTTACATTTTAGGTATAAAATGTGTTCAGCAGCTTATGTAGAATGTTACGGAGAACATTTTTGTAGAATATTTTAACCCTCTAACTCCTCAAGGTATGGGTCTTTTTAGTCCTTCTTTTAAAAAGAGCAAAAACACCATTAAAACAGGGTTTAAATATGTTAAAAATAGGGCTTAACTCTCTGATTATATAAAAACGAAGCAACTTAATCTTTCAAATTATTATTATTCTAATTAAACTATTAGGAGGTGTAAATTTGGATTTCTTCTATGTTATTGGCGAAGACTTTTAGGGACAACAAAATAATTTCTATATCCTCCACCCCTCATGGTGAATTAGGGTACACTAAGTTCGTCATTCCCTGTGAAACTTTTTTTGTTCACCTGAGGCCCCATAAAGTAAATATTTTCTAGGTCCTTGAGCAATATTATGCCCATAAGGTCCGTTTGTCTGCCCGTATGTTAAAATTACGCTCAGAGCAATTTAACAAAAATCTATCAAAAGATGTGCAGGTTTCTGAAACGCAGTCTTGAAAAAACTAAACTTTTAATTAAAACATATCTTAAAGACTGAATTTTGAATCTAATTTTGTTGCTTGGAGAATAGGCACGACCTTGAATTTATGTGTGCTATTGCATACAAGCACACAAGATACATCAGCCTTTGGAAAATGGTTACAATGCGACTATTACACCACAAAATGTTTTCTAGGAATATAAGGCCCTAATTATGTAAAATGCATCGCAACGCCAAAAAATACATTGAAAGCAAAAACAAAGTCAGAAATATTTTGTAATTTTGTTGTTGCTTTCTACAGAAATTTACATTGTCTTTTAAAATTTCAAACGCCTCCTAACTTGTGGCGTTGAAAATTTTAAAACGATACATGATTTTCTGTAGACAACAAAATTACAAAACTTTGTCTTTGCTTTCATTGTAATTCTTTGGCGTTGCGTTTTATATAATTAGAGCCTAAGACTCTCAATTTTCTAAAAATATAAATTTCAGTTAAATATCAATACAAAAAGCTTTACTGACTTTTCTTCCAGAATTCCTTGCATATCCAATTTGCATACTCAAATATCGCTCTTATTCATCTTTAAATGTATTTTTTAAAATATTGGTTATTGCATCCGTAACAATTGATACATAACATATGAAAATGCATTAAAAATTCCATAAGAAAAAAGTACGTAAGTAGTAAAGTCAATAATAAATATTTAAAATTTTTCATCTCGTCTACGATTTCATGTACAGTGTGTGGCAATAAAACGTGCGCCTTATAACTGTTTATTTTTATACTCTCAAATTGAATATGAATGAATTGAAGAAGAGATTTTTACAAGTTTTTGTTAATAATGGCACGGCTGAAATGTGAAACGTGCACTTAAGCTTAATTTATTGTATAAGTGGTGCCACGCAGTAAAAAGAGGTTGGTCATAAAATCAAATGATTTTTGAGTTATAATTTTAATTATAAATTTATACTTTTGTTAAACATTTAACATTTTTTCTTTCAAATTTTAATTTAAAAAAAACCAATTAAGTCCTTAACGAAAATGGCAAAGATCTATGAAAAAAAAATAATTCTTTAATTTATTTTTAAGAAATTGACTTTATGTCATATGCAATTTGCTATCATTTATTGTTGGTTCAAAATGCCGTAAAATCCCTTTTTCAGCTTCATCTCAGAAACATTTTAAGCATAAGTGTAATAATGTACATGTGACGAATTTTTATTGAAAATGTAAAATACGTTTATTTTTTTTTCATGTATTTTCTTAAGAGGATTTTCTTTGCTGTTCAATTTGTTTATTTTATTTTCAATAGTTTACACAGTGTTGCAATTTTTTTTGAACTACTTAATGCTAAGTTAAATACAAAGACTTGCTAAAGGAATGACTGGATAAAGTTGCACGTCTCTTTGAGTAGACGAAATGTATTTTCTACTATTTTAGATTCAAATACAAAGACATGTGCTATTGCAATATTCACATTATTATTTGCTCATTTGTATGAATAAAACGAAAAATAAAAACAATTCATCTGCATAAATGTGTGGAAAAGGGTCAGTGAAATATTTATAAGTGAAGTTACGAATATTTGGGTTTTATTTGTATAATATTTTTAGCTTTTCTCAAATCTTTGGAAAAGGTTTCCTGATGATCTGGCCTAAGCAACCAGTGAAATGCGCATAGAAGCTAGCTTTCCCTCAACAATAAATTTCAGTGTATTTATCAAATATGAAAAATTGGGAATTTAGCACGTCATACAAAAATCTTAATAATAAATTTTGTATTCCCGTAAATAGCTTTGATAATATACTTGCATATGCCCGTGCAGAAAACTGGATTGCCAAAGTGGTTTGTTTTTTCTGTTGTTTTCTTGCGAAGACAATAGAATGAAAAAATTTGTTTTTTAATTTTGTTTTTTCTTTTTACCCACTTACAAGTACAATTTGAGTGGGAAAGAACCCAACCAATTGTAGGGGGATGTAAGAAAAGATTAACTCACTGTTTATTGTTGGTGTTTTGTTTAAGCTTTAATATTGTTACAAGTATGACTTTGAGTGTTTAAAATTCTTATTCGCTTTAGGGTTTTATTTGTATAATATTTTTAGCTTTTCTAAAATCTTTGGAAAAGTTTTCCTGATGATTTGGCCTAAGCAACCAGTGAAATGCGCATAGAAGCTAGCTTTCCCTCAACAATAAATTTCAGTGTATTTATCAAATATGAAAAATTGGGAATTTAGCACGTCATACAAAAATCTCAATAATCAATTTTTAATATTCGCGATACGATACGAATATCCAATCTAAAATAAAGTTCCACTCAATATTTCAAATTAAGTTAAACTCCCATTTGGTTTGAGAACAATAAATTATAAAACAAACTGTCACACTACTAAATGTACTTAACATTGTTATGACCAGGGTAACCAGAAATATGCTCTAAAGAACACGTTTTATGCGCATTAAATATGCATTAAAAACTGAAAAATTTGCCCTGAAAAATAATAATGGCCTGTTCGTCGATAGCGAATGATGACTTCGTTCGCTTAACTTTCATGCAAAACAAAAACAATATTTTAAAATTTGTTTTTGTTTAAAATGTAATTTAAGCGAACGAAGTCTTCATTCGCTATCGACGAACAGGCCTTAAAAATATGCCCTAAAAATTAAAAATTGCTCAATTGAAGACACAATATTCAACAATTTATTAACAAAATTTAAAAAACAAACTAAAAAGACTATCGCTTAAGCCCATATTAGGTTAAAATTCATATAAAAGATGTATGCGCCGATTATTATCTAGATTTTCACATCCATATGGGGTTTTGTCTTGAAGGGATTTTAGGTACGGTCGCTTAATTGTTAGCAAATGTTAACATTTTAAAGCAACTTGAGCTATTTAAGGATGAGAGCTTTGAGCAAATGTGAACCGATTCGAAAATAATTTAAATTGCAGTAAAATATTTTTGGGACGAATTTAATTTAAATACCATCATAATTAGATAGCTTGCGGACACAAAGAGTCTAAATTGGATGTGAAATTAAAGACGGATCCTCACCATTTACATGGACTTCAAATTAGCTACAAAATTGGAACAGACAACCAGCCAGACGGACGGATGCCCATCGTTAAATCACATTAAAAAGTGATTCTGAGTCGATCGAAATACTAAAAGATTGGTCTAGATACAAATCGCATAACATTTATCCTTAATGACAACCTGCTTTGTCTTACAATTTAAGAGTAAAAATTAAATGTAGATGTCGAAATTGAAGAAACAGATTTCCGAAAAAACATATAATTGATATTCTTTTAATTAGGCTTAAGTTCGTCAAATTTAATTTTCATTAAATTATTTTTTACTGAGGGAAGGAATTTTTACAACTTGGAATTTTTATTAAAATTTATTGATAATTTTTCTTGGCCGAGCTGGGATTCGAACCGGGTTGATCTTTACATGTTTCAAGAATCAACACATTCTATCGTCGGAAGATCTTTAAGTTCTACCCACTGTACCCAGAAGTGGACAAAAAAACATAATAAACAAATGTATTCAGGTTTTCAAGACAAAGTCTTGACAGAATGAATACGAAAAAAAAAACAGAGGAAAGGAGGCAACATGTAATTTGAAATTAAAGTGATAATAACAGCAAACTCCGAACCACCAGTACTACTGGTTACAGATTGATGTTTGACTGTTGGCTTAACGGGCACCGCAGTGGTGCAGTTCCGACGATAGAATGTGGTGATTCTTGAAACATGTAAAGAGCAACCCGGTTCGAATCGCAGCTGAGCCAAAAAAAAAAAATTATCAATAAATTTTAATAAAAATTCCAAGTTGTAAAAATTTCTTCCCTCAGTAAAAAAAAAAAAAATTATTAAATGAAAATTAAATTTGATGAACTCAAGCCTAATTAAAAGAATATCAAAAATTAAAAATTAACAGTTAAACAAAAATAATTTTTATTTGCTGCGAAAGCTATTGTAGGCATCTAAAAAGTTTAATTTGTATCAAAATATGCCTAAAAAAGGCAATATATGCACTATAAACCTAAAAAATGCTGCAAAAAGGCTCTTTCAACTAAATACTGCAAAAAAATGCTGCAAACGGTAAAATTTGCAAAAATATGCACTTACAAATCGATGCCAAAATTCATTAAAAGCTCTAAAACGGATAAATATATTGTTTCTGCCTCCATTGGTCGCACAAGGAAAAACATGCAATTGCATATTTATGGTTTCCCTGGCTATGACTTTCCGATAGCTAAAAGCCACTACTGAACATTTTAAAATTTTTACACTAACAATATTATTATCAAGGAAAGGCAAAAAAGCTTCGCGACACAAAGGATTCCTTGTAGCCTTAATCTTCTTCGATAAGAACTTTGAAAAATCCACACGAGAAGGAATTTGCATTTTATGTGTTGCACTGTGTAAGCAGAACAAAAAGATCTCTCTGAGTTCCTTTAAATGTCTCATACGTTTCAGTTCTATTTTCCAATACTGCCGATAGATGATAAATGAACATACACACTTTGTTCAATCCACCGCAGCGAATGTATTTTCAATTCTAGCATTGTGCATGCGAAAGTAAGAAGAGTTTCTTTATAATAATTCTTTGTTACTTGAAGCTCTCAAGTTGAATGCTGTAAATGTTTGTTGGTTTTTAGAGAAATTAATTTAAATTTCAACTTTTATTTTTTAAAAACTTAAAAAATAATAGTTAAAAAGTAATTTATTTGAAATGCTTTTGTTTTACTTAATTTATTTTATTGTTGTTATTTGGCTTTTATTTCTATGGCGTTTCTGCTAAAAATGTATTATAATTTTTTTTTCATTCTTTCATTATATTCGGTTATATTGTTGGAATAGTTTATTTTTATTTTTTTCGGTTTTGTTTGTTTTGTTGTTATTATTTTTGTTGTTTTTGTTTATTTATTATAAATGTACGTTTTGTTTTAGAAATTTTAGCAAAATATCTGCTAAAATTGTGCTAATTTAAGTTTAACATGCAACTTGGTATTGTTGAGTGTGACTAAATAAAATTGAGTTCCAAACAGTTGGAAATATTAACAGAATGCCCTGATGTTTGTGTCTAATGGATATTTTTCATAGCAAATACATACAACTAATATTGTATATAACACATACCCTTAAATGCCACAATGGTAGCAGGAATGTAATGTGGCATTGAAGTGAAAATAATGTTTTTTATTTTGTTTTTAATTTCTAAAAATAGTAAAAAATAAAAACTTTTTCGACAAATTCAAAGCTATTTTTTTTTTATTCCTGAATAGAAAGTAAACAAAATGTGCAAATTGAGGATTTTTTTTTATCTTGCAATACAATTTAAATAGAAAATATCATTCTAAAAAGTTTTTATTTTTTGGTATATTTTCTAAAGTTTGGTATGGAATTGTTATTTTGAAAATGTATTGTAATGGCGTTGAAATTAATAAATCATTTTGCTCAAAATAATTTATTCTGTCAGAGAAAAATTATGCTAAATTATTTAAAAAATTTAATTAAAACCTTAACACGCAACATCACATATTAACCTTTTTAGATACCCTGGTAGGATAGCTGGTAGGGAGCTAGTGCCGGGGTTGCGGGTTCGATACTCGCCAGAGACTCTGGTTTCTTTCCTGCCGTCAAGCGTAGAGCTTCGCGGGGACTAGCTTAGGGAATAACAAAAAAAAAAAAAATAAGCTATAACTTTTAGAAATCTTTCACGTGTCGAAAACACTAAACATTTAAAATTATTGTGCCGAATCATTGCTACCCTCCACCGAGAGTGGTCGAAATTCAGGAGTGGGATCTATGATAAATCCTGAAGCAATCTTTATAAAACCTGACTTCACAGAATTTAAATTTGGAAGTTTTCTGTTTCAAAAATATTAAATTGCTCCATAAATGGGTTTTATTTGGGAAATATTTCACGTAGTTCCTTAAAAAATATAATTTTAGTATTGGATATGAGTTATGTGAAAGAAATTTGAATCAAATACTTTGTTTTGGAAAATTCCATCGGATAAATACAGTGGCAACAATTTCACCAGAATACATTAAGTATACCAGGGATGTTTGATCCCTACGGGAAAGCGAACTGGCACCAAAGTAGTCCCGTGATAGGTTTATTGGTGGTGGAGACCGGTTCTAGTTTAAACACTTTATACGAATAAACCTATCACTCTTATTTCAAATTAAATTTTTTAAAATTTTATTTGTTAAGGTGCGGTCACATATGGCAAACATTTGACAAAAAATATCAAATATTTGTTTGCCCTAATCTGACCACAAAATATTTTTGAGGGGCAAACAGAAAAACAGCTGATTTTGGGCAAACAAAATTATTTGCTTGCAAACAGAAATGCTCCTAATGTGACCATTTAACGTCAAATATTTTCCACGTTTTTAGGCAAATAAATATTTGTGCTTACAAAAATTTTGTAAGAACAAACAGCGGCAAATAAAAAGCTTTAAAATAAAAATTATTGAATAAAATTGAAAAATTTAACAAAATTAAATAAGTTTTTAATGACGAAAAAACTTATTTATGTAAAAATTTTTCCTGTGTTCTCTTTTTAGCAAAGAGTTGCGCGGCGCGGTTAATAGGATTCAAGATGTTACAAAATACATTTTTCTTAAGTAAATGGGTAATTTCTATGAGCCTATGTTAGGAATTATGAATTGCAAGCATGGCGTATCTACATATATAAATAGATACATTTTTGAGGGTGTACCAGTTTGGGGTCAGTGGACAATCAGAGACCCGCCAAAATAAAATTATATAATGAGGTGCCATTACTCAGCCATTTCTTATCAGTAAAAAATGCGAAGATTGCAAAAAATTTGTAAAAATAGCAATCAATTTTAATATTTCAAACAAGCCATAAAATTGATTAATGGCCAATTAGGCGATTATCTTTTTCCCCAACGAAAAACTGCACATTAAAGAATTTTGGTTTTCTCAATGTCTCATTTGCTTCGATTTTATCGCAAAGCTAACCGGCACTCATCTGCCAATTATTTATTTCCCTTTTATTTGCCGTACAGATAAATTCAATCAGCTGACTCCCAACTTTTACATGTATTTTGAGTGGCGTTGCCAGCTGAAAACAATATTTTTTGTCAGTATATTGAGAAACCCAAAATCGTTAACGGACAGTTTATCGGTCCAATAAATTTATGTTGACATTAAGTAACAGACAGTTTGTCCATACATTGAGAAAATGGCCATAAAAGTCCCTAAAATTATAACGAATGTCAAAAATTCGATAAAAATTGCTAAATTAGCGGAAAATCAAGAACAATTATAAACTAGGAAACAAACCCAAAAATGTATCGTTTAAAAAGCAAAATGTCGGAAAAAAATTATAAAAATAGCGAAAATATTTAATATTTCGAACAAGCCATAAAATTAATTAAAAGTTCCTAACACTATAAGGAATGGCAAAAATTCTGTAAAAATTGCTAAGTCACTGGAAATTTGCAAAATAAAATGTTCTCACAAATAAGAATAAAAGTCGATTTGTTTTACTTTCACTAACCCCTTACTACTTTAATTGAAAACGAATAAAAACATGTGGTGGTGAATTGCAGAACACAAAAAATGCTGAATTAATCAACTTTCGAGTGAATTCGGATTCTACAACACACCCGATTATCACAAAAACTGCCACATGTTCTTTGCGAATAAGTTTAACATGGACAGCTAACCGGACGGATAAACATTGTTATTTCGATTAAGAAAAGGATGCTGACGAAGAATAAACATTTTGGTGGGAAGTTCACTCAAGTTCTTTTAAGCAGTTGGGATTGAAATTCAGCACTTTTGGTTCAGTAGGAAAAGCGTTATGGACCAAAATGTGAAACAACCTCCCGAAAAAATCGATATTTCTGTTACAAAAACTAACGTAAACTGTTGGCACAATGCACTTATTATCGTTAAATTTTGCACAAACTCAATTTATATGTCCAGAAATAAATAACATTTTTATTTTTTGTAACAAATTTTTAAAAAATGCCGGCAACCAAAATTTGACAACTGTTTGCCATATGTGACCGTACCTTTAGAATCGTTAACATCAAAAACGAGCAATAAAAATATATTCGTTACAAAAATTACTAAAAACTACATATAAAACGAACTATTTTCCCTACGCCAATAAATCAACGGTCTTTTTAATTGCTTATGAAATGTCTAAAAAGCTTCTTGAAGTAGAAAATGAAAATGTACACGCTACACCATCACCAACACCAGATGTTGACCCATCTACAAATCCTAATAAAATAAATGTAAAGAAAATTCAAAAGCCTGATAATATCTTAAAAAAGAATTTGACGTCTTTGATGTCACGGGTAACAGGCCAACAGATTTATAATCTTTGTACGACGTGCTTCTTACTATAAAACCAACGTCTGTAGAAAGCCAGAGCACGTTTTCGGTAGCAAGCAATATACATATCAACAAGAATTTGATAGAATCTCTGATGAGCTTTTTAATGCTTTAATAATACTTAAAACTTTTTGCTTAAAAGAAAATTAATTTTACCAAGTTGGTATTAAAAATTATTACTAAATATTAATAAGTTTTTTGTACATATGAATGTAACAATTTATTTGGTTTTGTTTTGGCTTTTTGTGGAATAAATATAGCTAATTTTTTTTGGACTGTTGTATATGTGTATGTATATTCTTTTAAAAAAGTAAAAACTTTTGTCTTGAACTCATTTAATGAAATCATTGTTTTATTCAAAGAATCCCGGGATTCCCGGGAATAAGATTTTTTTGTTTCGTTTCCCGGGAATAGAAAAAGTCCGGGAAATTAGAAACCCTAGTTGACACCTAAAATCCATAATTTTACAAGTCATACATCTATTCTCAATATAAAAAATTGTTTATTATATTTATTCGATATTTTGACATAAAAAACGCATTTAAATTAATTACATACTTTTTCTACCTTTTTGTTCTTCATAAACCAGTTAAATGTTTGGTTCTCCTTTCACTGGTTATGAGTTCCTTATTTTTTAACTTATTGTATTCTCACAAGTCGCAGGACCAGTTTTGTTGAAACAATTGAACAAATTTGCCGCAGGCATATAAAGAACGAATTAATGCGGTTAGTAATTTAACCTTTACTCCATACAATGTCCTAAAGAATGGGTACCAGACCGACTCAGTTATATATTTTTTATTATGTCATATACCACTGTTTACAGGAAAACCCCTGTGAATGATGATGCCGTCTTGAGGACCACCTAGATCTTGGCTTTCTCCTCTTGGGGCAAAAAGTTGTAACATATGGATCTTAAAATTTCCAGATGTTCCAGATCTCGTATGTTAATAGAAAAGACAAGCACAATACTGCACAGAGAAAACAGATTCGTGATCACAACCGAATTTGGCGCCAATCGAATTTCGTCGGTTGCATGTACTATCACACAATTCGGTTCCAATTACTGAAAATTTCGTTGCTTAGCATAATAGGTTTGATAGCAACATTTGAATTTTATTACACTATGGGCCATTATTACAACTTGAAGTTAGCTAAAGTTAAGATTAAATTGACAGATAATAATGTGTTATCTGTCAAAAAGCGTCTGGTAACTGTCGGATAACAGCTAACGCCAAGTTATAATAATGGCCCTATCAGTCCTAACAACAGATATTGTTAGTTGTTAGTATGATTATTAGAAACAAAATTGTGCTTATACCCGAATAAATGATAGGTGTACCTGAATAACCACATAATTGGTGTTCATAACAAGAGATTTGATTGTCGTTATCAATATATTTTTTTAACCGGTCAAATGTAGCCCATAAGGGGCAAAGACTTGTCCAAAGGTAATCTCAATGAATGGAAAAAATGGTTTATTTTACAGTACGATGTCCTAGGGCAGGACCATATAACCCAGCTTGCATTACAAAGGGGAAGTCTTAAAACTACTCCATGGTATACTCCAGAGGATTAGCTTTGAAATCGTTTCAAAACGAAAACATGTCGTTAAAAAACGAAGACATGTCGTTTCACTGCAAACATTTTTAATAATGACATGGTCCATACTTGCACTACATTGGACCAGTCCAGGATCCAAATGGATCAAGAAGTCCAATATAATTTGCAGGATATACATAATAATACATACATTCGTACATACATATGTATTTACGTGTATATGTTCATACCTATAAAAATACGTAAATTACTTACCCCTATTTATTAAGTTTTTCACATTTTCCATTTTTTTACCGCAAATATATTTTTTAAATATAATATTAAAAATTAATTTAATCTATCAAATGTTTTGACAGAAAATTTAGTAACTAATTGGGGCTTTTAACTATTTTTTGGTTGTGAATTCCGAATAATTATATTTTCATTTGTTGTACTCGAATTGAATCTATTCCAACAATCAATAATTAGCTGCAATAAATGAATAATCATTTATATTACAAAATTTATTGACGAAAGCAAATTATTGATTGCAATGACCAATATTCAGTATTGCCCTGTATTAGATTCGGTTCTGATTCTAACCATTTGTACTAATTTTTTGAACTTAATTAAATTAGTTATCATAACTAATAAAAGAATTGAAGGAATCATATTTCAGTTGGAATATCATTTTTATAATCAAGAGAATTAAAAATCAGTTAGAACTCTACATTTTTAATAGTTGCAATAATAAATCATGTTACTTGAACAATATTTTATTACTGCAACCGTTTCCCAACCAATTTGTTTTCTGTGTGTGGTTATTGGTGAGGATCTAGAGTCTATATTTCTGTTTTATGAAGTTTAATATTTTGTTGAAATTTTCTAAGACTACTAGTTCTCCGTTATGTCTCCGTCCTTAAGACGTTCAAATGGTTTTTATAGTTTTTGCCAAAATTAGACGTTTGTTTGCTTTTCTTCATTCTAAAGTTGGATCTTAACGGTTTAAATTTGCAGAATTTTTAAATGTGTTGTAAATTGCAGTAGGATGCGTTATCATTTTCTACATTTATAAAGTGTTCTTCAATTATTTTAAAACGTTGATAAACTGGTCGTTAATAATAAAAACTCTAAAATTTAAAACTTTCAAGCGAAATTCCCGAAATTTTTCATCTTAAAATTCCCGGGACTACAAAACGAAATAAAAAAATTAACCATGTTTTTTGTGGCGGCTATGAAAAATACCTTAATTTATTACTACAAAATTCTAGTTTTTAGGATTAGCTGTCGGTTATATCTTATATCTATTGCTCTCTCTCTCTCTCTCTCTCTATATATATATATATATAAGAGTGCCCAAAGTTGAGGTATCGTTTTTATATTAGTAAAAAAAGAGCTTTTTTTTGGAGATATTCAGCCATGTCACAGAGTACAATTCCGTTCGGAATCGAAGAAAACATATTTCTTTATTGATAGAAAGTGTATTTTGAAAGTTTTTTGGTATTTCGGACACAGAAAACTCCCATTCTGTTCATGAAAACAAAAATGGTTTCATTCTGAAAAATTTTTTCGCCTTTTTCTGAAGAATCAAAATACGGAATAAATTCCGTTTTCCGGCTGATTAAAAATATTAATATTTTTTAATCAGGCTAAATTTAATCAAATTTAATTTTCATTAAATTAGTTTTATGAAGACATGAATTTTACAAAATGAAATAAAGTAAAATTTATTGATAATTTTTCATTCTTGACTGAACTGGGAATATTAAAATTTGGACTTAAAACCATGAAAAGTTCAATTAAATAACCACATACTAATTATTATTAAAAATATTGCTATTATTTATAAATATATTTATTAATTTCCAGCTGAAAATAAAATATTATGTCGGTCAAGTGATCCCCCTAACTTGACAATTTTTTGTCATAATAAACGTCAGACTTCATATAAAAAAAAAACGCTGACAAAAATTTTAAAGTTTTTTTTATATGGACTTTGACATTTGGTATGACAAAAAATTGTCAGGTGAAGACCCCATGTAATGACTTCTTTATCACGTTTTTCAAAAAAGTGTTGTCAATGGTTGATATCTTTTCGATAATGTTGTTTTTAAGGTCTTGAACTGTTGTCGGATTATTGATGTACACATTCGATTTAAAAAAACCACACAAAAAATATTTTAAAGTTGTCAAATGGCACGATTTTCGTGGCCAATTCACTCCTTCTCTACGAGAAAAAATGCGATTTTCGAACTTTTCTTTGAAAACATCCATTGTTTCTCTTGCTGTGAGGCAAGTGGCACCATCCTGTTGAAATCACAAATTCTCATCAATTTTACGCAACACAAAAAGCTTCGGATCATCTTCCTGATACCTTAAATTTGGACACCGTTTATATATGAATATTAGAGCGACTCACCAAAAAAAGTGCTCGATGTACCCTCCTAAAAATGAACCTTGCACTTTTTTAAGATGACATTTTAAATATTTCGGCTTCAGCTTTCACCTCACGTGGCTGGACCAGTTTGAAAAAGGATTTATTTTTGCTTGTTTTGTTAATTTGAGAATCTGTTTCCTTACCAACATATGCAAATTGGGTATCGTAAGAAAGTTTTTTTTTTGTCCAAGGACGATCATCCATGTCCTTTTTTTTTTAAGGATTTTATGTAAAAAAAAAACGGTTTTTGAATTTTTTGTTCTGGGTAATTTGTAGTAAAAAAAAATTAACATATTTTAATCTTTAGTCGATTTAGTTAAGCACGTGTCTCAGCTTTTTTTAAAATTCGTGCTAGTTTGCGTTTTGACAAAAATGCAATGGGGTGGTAGCCCTTTGTTTTAAATAGGGCAATATGGGTATCAAATTTTATATTTTGGCAAGTATATCATCTTTGTATGTAAATAATTTAGATTTTTGCAAATTATATGCATTTACACGGTGCTCTGGAATATATATAAATGCAATTTTGTAGTAACTTTAATATGATAGCGGATTTAGTTCCTAGAACATGTATGGATGAAAATAGGACTAAAGAAAGAAAAAAAGAAATAATCCACGACTTGAATTTTTTTTAATTTGCGAAAAAAATATGTCATGCAAAAATAGACCCTTTTTCAAACTGGTCCAGCTCACGAGAGGTCAAAGCTGGAGCCGACACATTAAAAATGTCATCTTAGAGATTAAAAATTTTTAGGAGGGTACATCGAGCACGAATTTTGCTTCCATACAACTTGAGTCGCTCTAATGTATATAAATATATAAATAAATGAAAACGTGCTTGTTTGTTCCATATAAACTCCTGAACCTAGTTTCCTGATTTTCGCAGTAATTTCCTGATTACGGTACTCAGATAGTTTATAATTTTTTGCAATTTTTAATAGGGCGGAGCTAACCTAACACAAGATGGCAGCACTAAAATACAATACAACACTACTATTATGTAGATGGCAGCACCAAAAGAGCCAGAAAAATACAAAACGCTACTCTATAGGAGCATAGATGGCAGCATATCAATACGACCGTGGCAGAATGTTAAAACACCAAATACATTAAACTACACTAGCTACACTACACTTTATGGCCTGTTCATGGATTTCGATCGAAGATTTCGTTCGCTTAATTCACATGTAAAATAAAATCAAAGCAATAAAAAAGGTTATCATTTTGCAAAGCTCTAATAGTACATTTATAAAAAAGCGCACTGTTATGCGCTACGCAATAAGACATACAAAGATGCAGTGAAGTAAGTGAAGGAACTCTTAACAAGTTTTATAAAAGAAAAAATAAAATTTCAAGTGCTACGGCATTCCCTTACTACGAAGCAGGTTTGTAAGGGAGAATTCTAAAAAATAACTGTAAAAAAAACAGTGTGTAAAGCTGAACGCTACGTTCACCAGTTTTAATATGCGTTGAATAAAGCACGTTTTGTATCAAAAAGGTATTGCTTCAAAGTGGGACCTTACCACATAAAATTCATGCCTTCTGTAAGCGAGATGGTAAGCGAAACTCTAACATTCCTCTCTTTGAAGCGAAGCGTTTGAATATCTTATACCACACTCGGCCAATAAATAAGTTAAGTCTGGAGCTAGGGTTTTTAGATAGGTGGCGCTGTTGTCGTGATATGAAATTTTTTTTAATTTATGGTACGATTTGGCTGTAATTCACAATATATATTTATTAAACAAAAGTAAGTTACCTGTTAAAATTTTGACCTGGTAGATATCGCTAGGGTTAAGTTATTAACAAAATTCTCCAGTATGTAATTTTTTATTTTTATTTTGAAAATCCCGAGCAGCGACGGGACCAAGCAGCTAGCATTTTATAATTTGTTTTTGTTTTAAATGTAAGTTAGGCGAACGAAGCCTTCGTTCGGATATAGATGAACAGGCAGTTAAATTTCAGTTTTCTCTGATAAATTATTTAATTATTACACTTTACTGTTATTTTCCTAAGCACGACAGTATACGATCAGCTATTTACAGAACGGTTAAAGTAAAAGTTTCCGAATTTCGAACAAATTGTTTGGCTATCAACAAAATAATGTGTCAAGAAGAGAGCTAAGCTGACAAAGTGAAAGTGGATACTTATATTCTTATACAAGGACATTGTAAATGTTAAAATTTTGGAGAAAGATAATAGTAGAAGTAAAAAAAAAAATAAATAAATAATAATAACAAATAAATAAATTTTACTAAATTTATTTCAATGGAGGCTGCGAAGCACACCGGGTTAAACTACATAGTTTAATACATGTAAGTATTATTAGTATTATTACACAGAGAAAACAGATTCGTGATCACAACCGAATTTGGCGCCAATCGAATTTGTCGGTTGCATGTACTATCACACAATTCGGTTCCAATTACTGAAAATTTCGTTGCTTAGCATAATAAGTTTGTTAGCAACATTTGAATTTTAGTACACTATCAGTCATAACAACAGATATTGTTAGTTGTTAGTATGATTATTAGAAACAAAATTGTGCTTATACCCGAATAAATGATAGGTGCAACTGAATTAACACATAATTGGTGTTCATAACAAGAGATTTGATTGTCGTTATCAATTTATTTGTTTTAACCGGTCAAATGTAACCCATAAGGGGCAAGGACTTGTCCGAAGGTAATCTCAATGAATGGAAAAAATGGGTTATTTTACAGTACGATGTCCTAGGGCAGGACCATATAACCCAGCTTGCATTACAAAGGGGAAGTCTTAAAACTACTCCATGGTATACTCCAGAGGATTAGTTTTGAAATCGTTTCAAAACGAAAACATGTTGTTAAAAAACGAAGACATGTCGTTTCACTGCAAACTCTTTTTAATAATGACATGGTTCATACTTGCACTACATTGGACCAGTCCAGGATCAAAATGGATCAAGAAGTCCAATATAATTTGCAGGGTATAAAAAATAATACATACATTCATACATACATATGTATGTATGTACGTGTATATGTTCATACCAATAAGAAAATGTAAATTACTTACCCCTATTTATTAAATTTTTCACATTTTCCATTTTTGGCCGCAAATATATTTTTTAAATATAATATTTAAAATTAATTTAATCTATCAAATGTTTTGACAGAAAATTTAGTAAGCAATTGGGGCTTTTAACTATTTATTGGTTGTGAATTCCGAATAATTATATTTTCTTTTGTTGTACTCGAATTGAATCTGTTCCAACAATCAATAATTAGCTGCAATAAATGAATAATCATTTATATTACAAAATTTATTGACGAAAGCAAATTATTGATTGCAATGACCAATATTCAGTATTGCCCTATATTAAATTCGGTTGTGATTCTAACCATTTCTACTAATTTTTAGAACTTAATTAAATTAGTTATCATAACTAATAAAAGAATTGAAGGAATCATATTTCAGTTGGAACATCATTTTTATAATTAAGAGAATTAAAAATCAGTTAGAACTATACATTTTTAATAGTTGCAATAATAAATCATGTTACTTGATCAATATTTTATTACTGCAACCGTTTCCCAACCAATCTGTTTTCTGTGTGTAGTATTTTATTAAAACAAAAACTTATTTTCTATAAAATAGTCCATTTATATTTTATCTTTTATTGTTTATCTTTTGAATGTTATCTCTTAATTAACAACCAAGTGAAAAAAACCATGATTTTGTTTATTTGCTCCTTTGCGTTCTATCTGACCTTAGGCCAGAATTTGTTTAAGTTTTAATATTTCAGTTCATTAAAGTTTTAAAAGAGTTGTCTGCTGATGTTGTATTGTTACTTCAGTTACTGCTGTTGCGAGCACAAAGTTGGCAGAATTTACTTTTAATTAAAATCACCAATTTAGTAAAAAATATACGGCATGGTGAGAACTTTTGTTAATTTGCAACGATTTAAGTTATTCTTTTTTAAATAAACGGCTTCAGTATTCGAATGTGTTGCCAAGAACAAGTGCCTGTAATTATTTCTGTTTATTCTTGTTTAGCTGTATTCTATTAACGGACTTTTTTATGCTGACTGCAATCACCTCATTTATGCAATTTCAACTTTTTTGTTTTGTATTTCTTTTGCATCTGCTAAAAGTGTTCATTTTGTATGATATTTTTATAATTTGCTGTGTAGAAGACAGAAGGAAATTATAAATAAGAATAATTGCTAATTAGCAATGTTAATTTTTGAAATTAAAAATAAACTTAAGCATACAGATTTGTTTAAGAGCAGGTCTTAGAAATATGGTTTTAGTAAGAAGAAGAAAATGGGTTGGGTTTTGGAACCAAAAGAAATTTCTTCGTTACTGGTTGCCATTTTAACTTAAGCTTTCGCGGTCAAGATTGCCATTTAAAATGGACCACAGAATTATTTGATCTTGAGAGGACGTAAGTAAGTCCTTTCACCTTTTAAAAGTACGGCGGGTTCTTTCAGCGAAAATCCAAGAAAATTAAATTTGTCTGACATCTTCTATAGACCAGATTATGTTGTGGGTTTTTATTTTATTTCGCTTAGAATACATACAAACTTCTTCTCGAGTAAGCAAGTACAAAAATAATTTTTAACACAAATATTTTATTTTCGAAAATAAAAATGGCTAGATTTTTTATTTATGTAGCCCCAAAAAAGGGTTATGGCACAAAGTGGTCTCGCGGTTTAAGCAGAATCAATTTAATTTGCATTTATACTTCTTGAAAGAAAAGAGGGATTAGTTTTAAACATGGTTGAAATTGATAAATTATTTCATACATTCCCCATTATGCAATTAAAAAATATTACTCATACGTACAGGTAAACTCGGTTTTGCGTCAATTTATAAAAATCTAAGATTTCTAATATTTCTTTATATTGTTACGTAAGGTTTACCATAATTATTTTAAGATGGGCAAGCGCAACATTAGCTCAGTAAGTCATAAGCATTTGACGTTTAATTTGATTTTACTTCCACAAACTTAATAAATACATAGAGCACTTCCATATGAAAGCGATCACCTTTTGGACGACCCCTCTCCGATTTTAAAATAAAAAGTCTCAATCGATTGCCCAGCAAAAAATAATGTACCTACATATTTTTTTTTTTATAGTGACTGGTTTAGTGGTGGTGTACACCACTGTCATGTGACAAAATTGAAGAATTCTTCATAAGGGACCTCATTGAAAGTTGTTTAAAAAAAAAAATACTAAAGCGATCGCAACGAGTGATAACTCGTTGGAAAGGTATTGAATCAGGCTTTAATTGAAAAATAAAATTTTTCTAATTTTTCTTAGAAATTTACCTTAAATTTTCCCAAGAAAATTAAATTTTCCGATTTTCCACAGAAGCTCCTAAATTGTCCGGCTAATTTTTTTTTTTTTTGGATTCCTCATAATTTTTGCTTTAAGAATCAGCAATAAAAAAATGGGCCCCGACTCCTTGTTTGGACAGGAGAAGAGCATTTAAGAGACCACCTTGTTAAAAATACATTTTAAAAATTATTTTACAGTTAAAAATACATTTATGAAGAAAAAATCAATTGTATTGTTTTCATTTACATACATTATAAATATAAACATTTCTTTTGTTTATTTACTTAATTTTCTGCCATTCTCGATAATATGTAAATATTTGAACGGACTGTTTTTTTTTAATTTCTAATATTTCTTTATAAATATTTTGACATGTCAATTTTCTATTTAAACAGTAGGAGATTTCGGCGAAAACCCTATAACTTTTTTATTTACTTTCGTAAGGCAATAATAAAACTTAGCTCGACTGACGACAATATGTCATAGTCGTAAGTTCTTTTTCACATTTTTTTTTCTTTATTAATTCAAAATTATGTTTTACAATTTATATAATGGTCTCAGCGCCATTAAGGCTTTGTTGAGACAACGTTGGCAATTATAACAAGGCATATTATACGCTTACCTTCATCATCCGGTCAAAAAAACTAACTAACTCTTCTGATAACCAACTGTATATTGCATACCAAAATGTTCGTGGTCTCAATACTAAGCTTTCCAATTTGTTTATAGAAATTTTCACTTTTGATCAACATATTACTGTTTTAACTGAAACCTGGTTAAATAAAAAGACCTTAAATAATGAAATTTTTTGTAATGGATACAACGTATATCGACTCGATAGAGAAACTACTACAATTGGTGGTGGTGTCTTAATTGCTGTTTCTAGTCTTTTCTCATCCGAGGAAATAAAAACTTACAGTTCTTATAAAATAGAATTTATTGCTGTTCGTATTAAACTAAAACACAAACATATACACCTAACCTGTTCATATATTCCACCTAATTCTGATGCTCTAACTTATAATCAGCATTACGAGAACATGAAATCCGTCGTATCGTGTGCCCAGCCAGATGATTCAATATTCGTTTTTGGCGACTTTAACTTGCCCGCAGTTTCTTGGAGACTCTTACCAGATTCATTTTACTATACTCCCACAATTTGCAATGACTATATTGATGCATTTTTTAATAACCTTTATGACTTGTGCCTTTTCCAATTTAATGGTGTTTACAACGAATACGGAAAACTATTAGATTTGGTGTTTGTGAATGAACCTGCCGACTGTTCATTAACTCGTGCTTTTCCAATTTCAAGACCTGAAGATCGTTATCATCCTACTATTGGAATTTCTTGTAACACTCCATTTATTAAACGTAAAGCTATGGTCAATAACAATAAAGTCTACTGTTTCAAACGAACAAGTTACAACGAGTTAAATTTTCTTCTAAATAATACAGATTGGCTTGATAAGTTATCTATTTCAAATTTCACAGCATCTTCCTTCGATACTATGATTGATACTTTCTATAAAACTATTTTTGAATATTTAGACGAATGTGTTCCGAAAGTCACTGTGTTTAAGCAGTCACGTCCTCCCTGAGGCTCAAGACAGCTGTCTAGACTTAAAAATATAAAAAATAAATATTACAAAAAATATAAAGAATCCGGATCATTTTGTGCTTATGGCAAATATTCTGTATCTCGTGCGGAATATAATATACTTAACATGAATCTATATAAAAATTACTTAAATGTAATGAAAGTTAAATTTAAACATGATCCTAAGTCATTTTATAAATTTGTAAACTCTAAACGTAAATCAACAGGCTATCCAACTATAATGAAGTACTTAAATAATGAGTCCAGTGATGATTTGTCAATAAGTAACATGTTTGCTGACTTTTTTGCAACTACATATTCTGATGCTCAATACAACAACTCCAGTAATTACCCTTATGTGATTGATGAACACCAGTCAATATCGTTTTCTCCAATTATAACTTCCCAAATAAAGGGTGGTTAAATTTCAAGGGCCGATGTTGATTTTGAATAAAACACAAACTATTTAGGAAATTATTGTAATTTTATTTTATTATGATATATTGGTATTACTCAATTATGTATGGAAGAAAATATCGGTCAAATGGGCGCCGCGACCACGGCGGCACACCTCCATCCGATGGTCCAAATTTTCGATGACCCTGAGGCATAATGGAGGTTCTATGCCGTTAATGTGCCGAATTATCTCATCCTTTAGCTCTTGTATTGTTGCTGGCTTATCGACGTACACCTTTTCTTTCAAATAACCCCAAAGAAAAAAGTCCAACGGTGTCAAATCACATGATCTTGGCGGCCAATTGACATCGCCATTACGTGAGATAACACGGCCATTGAATTTGTTGCGCAAAAGAGCCATTGTTTCGTTAGCTGTGTGGCAAGTGGCACCGTCCTGCTGAAACCACATATCGTCCACATCCATATCTTCCAATTCGGGCCATAAAAAGTTCGTTATCATCTCACGATAGCGAACACCATTCACAGTAACTGCCTGACCGGCCTCATTTTGGAAAAAATACGGCCCGATGATGCCGCCAGCCCATAAACCGCACCAAACAGTCACTCTTTGTGGGTGCATTGGTTTTTCGACAATCACTCTTGGATTCTCATTCGCCCAAATGCGGCAATTCTGTTTATTGACGAATCCACTGAGGTGAAAATGTGCCTCATCACTGAAGATGATTTTCTTCGAAAATTGATCAAAATTTTCATAATAAGTCTGGATAACTTTACCACGTTGTTGGATTGTGTATCTCTCCATGGTTCAAATTGAGTAAGTCTGAAATAGAGAAATGTCAAATAAAATTCGGAAAAAAACTTGGCGTTTAGGTGTGGTTCACATTCAACATCGGCCCTTACAATTTAACCACCCTTTAGTAACCAGCCTAAAAAGCGTAAAATCATCTTTCTTTAGTGGACCTGATGGTATTCCAAGCTGTATTTTAACTAACTGTGCTTATGCTTTTGCCACACCTTTATCAATAATATTTAACCACTCAATTACATATGGCTACTTTCCTCAACTTTGGAAAAAATCTTATATAATTCCGCTATTTAAGTCTGGAAACAAATCAAATGTAGCAAATTATAGAGGTATAGCCAAACTAAGTGCTATCCCTAAACTCTTTGAAAAGTGCATAACTGATTCTTTCTCTCGTCAAGCATCTTCATTGCTATCACCTTTCCAGCATGGTTTTAGAAAAGGTTGCTCAGTAGTTACCAACCTATTACATCTAACCACTATTATTCATAAAGGATTCAATAATATCCAAATAACAGACGTTATATACACAGACTTCAGTTGATAAAGTCAACCATAGCCTTCTTCTTAAAAAACTTTCCATAATGGGTTTTACTAACAACAGTCTTCGCTGGCTTGAGTCATACCTTACTTATAGGAAACAAAGTGTTCGTTTTAATAATACAACATCAAAGAGCATCATCGTCAATTCTGGAGTACCGCAAGGAAGCCACCTTGGTCCAATCTTATTTTCACTTTTTATAAATGATCTGCCGAGTGTAATACACAATTGTAATGTGTTAATGTACGCCGATGATGTAAAAATATTTTTAAGCTACAAAAAATCATCGGAAATGCTCAATCTTCAACATGATTTGGATAATTTCTATAGCTGGTGCAATATCAACATCATGAATCTCAATTTAACAAAATGTAAGCATATGCGCTTTTGTAGAAAATGGAATCCTCTGGGTATCTATACTTTGGGTGACTGTCAACTTGAATTAGTAAAGGAGATTTTGGATCTTGGCGTTTAACTTGATCCAAAATTAGATTTTATAAAACATATTACATCAACGATAAATAAAGCTCGTGGTGTACTTGCCTTTATAAAACGCTGGGCTAAGGAGTTCACTGATCCTATGATAACAAAGCTGTTATATACATCTTTGGTAAGACCTATCATCGAATATGGCTCTATTATCTGGGATCCTGATTATGATGTTCACATAAACCGAATAGAATCTGTCCAAAAACAATTTTTATTGTTCTGCTTAGGAAACTCAACTTGGAATCCTTCTGAAGTACTTCCATCTTACTCTGTAAGACTTGCACGCGTTAAATTACCATCACTAGTAAGCCGAAGAAAAATGCTTAACATTGCGTTTTTAGTTAATTTGCTTAATGGTAACGTTAGTTCTGAATTCCTGCTTAACAATGTTAAACTCAACGTTCCTCAGCGATCAACTCGCAATTATATACCATTTTATCTTCAAGCCGTTCACACAAACTATGTAAATTCTGATCCTTTTCGGAGAATATGTAAAGATTTTAACGAAATGTATTATTTAGTTGACTTTTCTTTAAGTACCAGTGTCATTAAACGTAGTATTATTTTGTTTTTAAATACATAAGTTAATAATATTGTTTGTAATTTAATTATAGTCTGTACGGATTTAATTCCATAGACTGAAATAAATAAATAAATAAAAAAAAAAATTGTTATGTAATTACTACAAAACACATGAAAAATAAATACATATGTATACAAAAAATATAAAAAAAGAAAAGTGAGAAATTATTTATATTTTGCAATTATTATATTAAAAGCATTTCAATATTTTGTAAAAGGTAATCTTTTAGTTGATTTTTAAATGAAGATATTGACAAACAATCCTTTAAAATTTGAGGTAAACTATTGTATTCCAAACTACCGTTGTACTCAATTCTCTGTTTGGTGGTTTCCAACCGGCATCTAGCGAGCCTTAAATTCGAATTATTTTTTGTGTTAAATATTAATTGATTTAAAGAAAAACTTATCGTATGATGCCCAATTCCACGAATTACTTTAAAAACATATATTAACAACTGCAGTTTATAAATACCATAAATTGGCAACACTTTTTTAGCGACGTTTTTATAAAGCGACAAAGTCGGATACAATTGAGGAAGATTGAATACAGCCTTCAATGATTTGTTTTGAATAACTTGTAGAGATTTTAAATCAGTATTCTTTTTGAACCCGTAAACAAGTGTGAGATAGTTTAAATGACTTTGAATAAGGGCTTGAAAAATTATAAATTTGGTTTTTTCATCCAGTTTATACTTTAGCTTGAATAGTATAACTAGTGCTGGAGATATTTTTGAACGAACATGTTTAATATGATTTTGCCATGATAAATTATTTTGAAGAATAATTCCCAAATACTTTATGGAATCTACTTCAACAATTTCCTTTTCTTCCACATGTCGATTATGCCTTGGTGTAAAACGTACTAGCTTTGTTTTACTAGAGCTTATTACTAATTTATTTATTCTTGTTAACTCCGCAATTAGTGCTGCATCCCGTTCAGCAAATGTTTTGAACGCTAGATTTTCTTTATAAGGATAAAGTAGACATAAGTCATCTGCATACATAAAAATTCTTCCACTTAGACCGAAGTTAATAATATCATTAAGATACATGTTAAACAATAAAGGACCAAGCACGCTTCCCTGAGGAATTTTATACTCAACATCTACCATTGAACTTTTGCAATTGTTAATCTGCACATATTGCCTGCGATTTTTCAAATAGCTTTTGAAAAGACTCAATTCACCACCTCTTACACCATAAAATTTAAATTTTTCAATCATTATCGAATGATTAAAAAGATTAAAGGCTTTGAAAAGATCACCAACTCCATTGAATCCTTTATCTAAGCCATCACAGATATAATTTACCACGTTTAACACTGCTTCCTCAGTACCACAACCCTTAAGGAAGCCATATTGATTTGGATATATTAATTTTTCCTCCTCCAAAAATTTTGATAATTGACTATACAAAATGGTTTCAAAAATTTTGTCTATGACAGATAAAACTGCAACAGGTCTAAATTTATCAACCGTGTTACAGTGAACATCCTTGGGAATCGGAATAATCTTGTGAGTTTTAAGTGCGTCAGGGTTAATCGATTGAGTGATTGAAGAGTTCAAAATTTTAGCTAATAAAGGTGCTATAACTTCTCTACATTCAAATACACACCTTGACGTTATACCATCACTTCCAGGACTTTTACAAAATCTAAACGAGTAATTAAATCATAGACTTTATTTTCGGTGGTATGATGTAAGCTAAATTGCTTCCGAGTATAAATTAAGGATCGAAAAGCATTACAATGATCAGTGGAGCTGTATTCAATGCCTCGATTCAAATTTTTTACACAATTAAGGAAATTCTGATTGAAAACTTCAACTCTGTCATTATCATTAACAATTAATTATTCTACCTTTATCATTCCTTATATTAATTTCAGGTTTAGAATTTCTTCCAAGGGTCTAATTTAAAAATTGCCAACACGTTCTAGGATTCTCCTGCATTTTACTTAAATTTTCCTTGTAATAATTATTCATACATTCCTTGGTTGCTATTTTAATTATTTTACTTAATCTCTTAAGGCAGATATTAACAACATCTTTATTTTGTCGTTTCCTTCTTTTTTTTTAAAAGTTTGCTTTTGTAATCCATAAGTGATTGTAAATTAACATTAATCCATGGTGTTAGTTTTAGTTTCAAATCCTTCTTAGTGCAAGTTATATTTGTTGGAATAGCAACGGCATTTGCTACACAGTCTATTAAATGGGGTGTATCATAATGAGGATCGTCAGTAAAGCCTGATATTGGAAAAGTGCTTCCAAGAATTTCTCTAACGTTATCATAATTACAATGATAACGTACCGTTTCTATATAGTCCTTAGTCTTTACGTTTGCTTCAATTCTGATATTTATTAGGTTGTGATCTGATATTACACATTCAATGGAACTAATTTCGAGTTTCGCATCAAGATTACTAAACACATTATCAATTGAGGTACCAGTGCTAGGACGAGTTACGATAGTATGACAATTTTTAAAATCGTAACATTGTAAAAGATCAGATAAATCAAGAGCTAGAAAATTATTCATCTGTTATCGTATCACCAACAAATATACATTGACTTTGACCCAAGGCCATAAAACAATTCTCAATAAATTCCGAAAATTTCTCAAAGTTACATTTTTGCGATCTGTAGAATGAAATCAGTTTCATTGGTCTTCTAATAAAGTTAATTATACAATTATAGTACTTATTGTATGTTTTTGTTTTTTGAAAAAATAAAGAACAACTAACTAATAAAACTTAGTACATCGCACAGTGGCTGAAAATCGTTTTTCATTGGCCAAAAAAAAAAATTTAATCGACAGATAGATTCTTAAGCTTTCTCCACTTTAAATTTCATTAAAATCGGTTGAGTAGTTATTGCGGAATTCAAGGGCAAAGTGGAACTTTAGATTTTTTTTTACTTTAGCGTGCAATATGGGTTTTTTATTTCTTTTAATTATTTAAAAATTTAATTTTTAGATTTGAATAATAATCATTAACATTTTTTGTAATAATGGGACACTCAAAAAATTAAATGTTTACACTATAAAAAAAATTTTAACATTAAAAAAAAATAGTAAAATCCACTGGAAATTTTGCTATTATTGCTGAAAGATAAACAATTTTTTGCTTTCAAATTTGTTTACACTTATTTATTTATTAAAACATTTCATACATATCGTCCCCTTAATAAAACAATAGTGTATAATTTTTTTGGGGTTTTGAGAAAATCGTGTTTAAAGTTTTTGTCAAATCGGATGTCTATTTAAACCTCATTATCGCGGTAAATAAAAATTCTTCATACTGGATTTTTCGACGAATACATAATACCGTTTCTTGTCTTTAAATTGACCAATTTTTTTTATTCTACGCATCCTTTAAGACCATAATTATGTCATTCAAAGTGCAAGTCCTCCATATAGGCTATTTTATTTTTTATATGTATATTTTTTTTTTTTGTTTATTTTGTATGGTATACGCTGTTTTATTCAATAATTTTACGGCATTTTTATTAAAATATTTGATCTCAAAAATATCAATTTGTAACATTATAAAACAGTGATTAATTCATAGATTCAATGGCACATATTCATTACATTCCAATTTGGGTTAATTAAAAAAAAAAATTATGAGAAATTAAGGTATACATTGCGTAAATCAAAAAAAACTAGAAGTTCATTCGTCTTCTTTCTCTTCCTCTGCTACATCTGGCTCATCTAAACAATTTCGCTTCTTTCCACCTTGTAAGTTAAAGAAAAATGACTGCGAGCCACGAGGAATTACATTCTTCTGGCACAAATTTTGGAGATCATGCAGCTTTCGATGTTCGGAATGAAACTATTTCTCAAACAATAGTGTATATTATTATAAGCTATTTTATGAGTTAAAGTTTTCATAAATTCAATTTTTTTTGTACAGACTAAAATGGAGTATAATGCGTATACACTATTATTCTTTTAACAATTTTGGAGTGGCAATTTCAAGTAAAATAGCGCATATTAGCTTACACACTTATTGAAGGAAAATTTTGAACAAGAAATTATACACTATTTTTTCCAACGACATTTTGACCCACTTTTTGGAAGTAGAATTTGACGAAATTTTGACCAGACATAAAATCAATGATGGAGATTCTTAATATGCAATAAAAAAATAATGGTGTACATGCGTATACACTATTGTTTTATTGAGGGGACGATATGTGGATAAAAAAAACCTTTTGAAAATAATAGCAGCAATAGATTTTAATAGCTTTTGTAACAATGTGAGTTTCTCTTTATTATTATTTTTTACTAATTCAATGTCTGTCTTAGATCTAATGAATTATAATTATTGTTCATTTAATTGAAAGATTGATTGCAAATATTCCATATTTTGTTCTGTGTTATTTCTGTTCTTTAGTAGTTTTTCATCTTGAACATGTTTCCTTTTTGAACTTCTTCTTGGTTTCGTTGTTTCTTATTGATCCCGAAGATCCGAAATCCAAATCATAACTGATTTTAAGTATGTGTTCCATAAGTCGTTTTCTTGCATGTAGTGGTGATAATCCAAATTCACATGCATCAGTATTATCTAATGATTTTGTCGGGACTTGGTTTAATTGGCTTGATGTTGCATGGCATTTGATGCAGCTGGATGCAGCCGTCATGTTAGTCAAATCCTGGCCTACTTTTCCATCTATCATTGTTAGCACTAATTGGTAGCTAACTTCAATTTGCTGCCCATCTAAATCTAATTGTAATGGCTGTAGTATTGCAATTTGGACCTTGATATCACTAACTTTGTTGTTATTAGCATCATGAGCTTCTTTTTTGAATTCAAATTTGATAGGCCTGCAGTATTCCGTAGAATATACACCCAGAGAAAAAACATGTTTAAATATGGTCACCTCCAACCAAACTATTTTTAAAGAAAATTTTGAACATAATATGTTTAATATAACCATATTATTGTCAGCGGTAACCATAATATGGTTAAATTAGGTCTCCATCAAAAAGCCACAACCATATTATGGTTGCCTCCGAACATGTTATAATAAGTAATAACTAAAATATGTTTAACACTTATAATAACATGGTTGGTTTTCAACCAAAGATTTTTGCTCTTGAAAAAGAGGAAAATACTATTGTTAATTTAAAAACAAATTATTATCATATTTAACCATACCATTTTTAGAGGCAACCATAATATGGTTGTGGGTTCTTATTGGAGACCTAACATGTTTCCTTTTGAACTTCTTAACTTCTTCTTGGTTTCGTTGTTTCTTATTGATCCTGAAGATCCGAAATCCAAATCATAGCTGATTTTAACTATGTGTTCCATAAGTCGTATTCTTGCATGTAGTGGTGATAATCCAAATTCATATGCATCAGTATTATCTAATGATTTTGTCGGGACTTGGTTTAATTGGCTTGATGTTGCATGGCATATGATGCAGCTGGATGCAGCCGTCGTGTTAGTCAAAGCCTGGCCTACTTTTCCATCTATCATTGTTAGCACTAATTGGTAGCTAACTTCAATTTGCTGCCCATCTAAATCTAATTGTAATGGCTGTAGTATTGCAATTTGGGCCTTGATATCACTAACTTTGTTGTTATTGGCATCATGAGCTTCTTTTTTGAATTCAAATTTGATAGGCCTGCAGTATTTCGTAGAATATAGTGTCTCATTTTTCCAAATATCCTTTGTTTGCGTTGTACTAGTCGAAGGCTCTGAATCTTCCAAAATCTTTTTTAATCGCAATGGTACAAATGATACCATCAACATATCTGAGTCCGAAATATTTTCACATACTTCTTGTTTGTCCGAAGAACCATCACATCCCCATTTACAAAAAAAATTTAACTCTGTGTTTCCATATTTCTTTAACTCATTTTCTTTTATTGATTGTAGCAAGCGTTCGGCTGTGTGATCAAGTAGAGATTGTAGTTGTACCTCTGCCGAAATTCTTCATTTCCGATTTCTTGATTTATATCCTAAAGCTTCCGACTCTTAGATCTATCGATACAATTGTCCAGCGATTTTTGTGGTCTCCCACGTGTGTTTTGATTATCAACTTTCCTGTATCGCTGTTTTAAATTTTTTATGAACACAGATAATTTATTTTCTAAGTCCAATTGTATTTCAGTGCTATAGGAATTGAAGTTTCCTTTTTTTCGAATGTAATTTTTAACATGTTCCTCGTTTTTTTCTAAAATACTCTCCGGACAATTCTTTATAGCTGAAGCTCTCCATCTTTATGAAAAACGTTGTTATTGCTCAGATATATTAAGGATGAAGCAGGGTAGCTATATTTTCTGATTTTGTAACATTAAAACGATTTTGTATATGTACTACCTGTATTATGTTCGATCGCGATCAATTTTCCCTATATCATAAAATTTTTTTTTGAAGACAATAGCACATGATTTCTGTTACTTCTGCAAACATTTTTGCGGAATAAAAAAAATTGTGACGTTCTATCAGTGGTTTTACCTTCTTAATCCCTTTTGATCCGCAAAAGTTCTATTCTACTAAAGTTGAAATTTGACAAAAATAGAGTAGTTTAGAAAATATTACCTTTTTAAAGATAACAAGACTACCAACCTAGCAAAAAAGCAAGCATTATCGCTGATAGTTTTTGTTCAATGATAATTTCTTTCCGATTAAACACTTTTTTCTGAATTAATAAAAAAGTTGTGTTTAAAAACATGGCACAACCACAATTACCAATATTATGACCTAATTTTTTGGCTACCTTAGTTTTAATATGTTTACTATTAAATCAAATTAAAATTTTTGAAATCGGTGACAAACAATGAAATAAAATATTCAGCCACTGTGCATCGGTGAAGTAGCTGAAGGCCGTTTTAAAATTGTTGCCACGCCCATAACTGACGACCCTTGCTGATTTGGATTTAGATAGCCATATTTCTCAGATTAGTGATTCTAAAACCTGTCACAGTCTCTCTTTTGATTTGCATACAATAAAGCAATTTTTTATAGGTAACAAAATTAGACGTTTTTGTTTATTTTAATTTTTATAAATTTATACATAAAATCATAAGCACAAGACCTTATCGATGTTTTCCATAATAACTGTTACTATAATATACTTTCGTCATCGTAGATGCGGCAGTAATCTTACCGTCTTTCCCCCAGATGTTGTGCAAGCTTATATATAATCCAATTTCCCTTGATCAATAAAACCAAAAGTGACATATGCCTTCTGGTCATCGATAGTGGAGACATGGTAACTTTTTTGTTGTCTTAGCTGGGTCGCAAATGAATGATAATTATACAACAGTGTGTTCCTGACCCATCCAATGTTAGCGATATCGTTGCCAATCCTGGAGGTTTAAGTTTACAGGCGAGAGAAGGCACCCCCGTATCGTCAGATCTAAGCAATCCGCCCTAATAATTCCATGTATGTCAATGTGCCCTAAGACTACTTATATCAAACTGCTGAGTCATCTCATTAAAAGATCAGTATTAGTCAAGGGCTTTTTAAGAATTATAAGCTAGAATATCTCGTCAATTTGTAAACTCATATATGTATTTTCCTCCAATAAAGTACAACATCGTACGCATATATCCAGGAAACTAATAAAATATTTTGACTATACATTTTTTAATTATACATAAAAGTGTTCAACTAAATTGAAAGTAATTTTTTCAAACGAAAAATTAAAGATTGCACATAATTTGAAAGCCAACAATTTATAATAAAAAATTAAATCAGTTTTTCTTTTACATTTTAAAGTATTAATCCCTGACCATTCCTTTAAGACCTTTCATATTTTTTTAATTAAATGTTAAAGTTTACACTTTATTGAATTATTTTTTTTTCATACGAATCTCTTCTTGTCTACCGGTCAATAAGCATACTCCATATTCTTGGCAATTGCCAACTTTGCTTCATTTGATATTTTCTCTGTGAGTAAACTTTAGCCAACTAACTCATCCGAGAGTTACCAAAAATGGACTTAATGGCATTTCTAACAACTTAACTAACTTGAGGATCAATATTTTTATACTTGGTCATGTCTTTCCACGGAGAAAGGTCTGCCAAGCTGCATTTGTAGCCATAAGAGCTTTAACGCAACATTTTACACATACAAGAATTCCGAGGTCCAAAAAGCGTGCGATTTTTCCGTTTGAGTCATTTTAAAACCGATTTTCTCATGAAACAAGTGGATTTTTTCGGGGTATATTAACTTTGCTATCATGGTGTACTCCGCCTGGGGCTCTCCAATGAATTTTATCTGCAGTATGACCAAGACTCTTAGTAATTTTTTCTTTCCATCTGAAGCCATCTGTTTCTTTTCCTAAAACACAGCTTTTTTGCCTTTTTCCAATAAGCTATGGTCTTGTCCCAATCTTAAGGCTTGCCTACCAGAAACCTTATCGCGATCTAATGCACCAGTGACATGCTTGGAAAATAAAGATTTCTTTGCAATTGGTTCAGTTTGCAAGTCTGTTTAAAATTTCCTTCTTTTTTGAGATGTTAATGGCTGATACACCTCTTTTGATTTTGATTTATTAATCCTAAATAGTAACAATTGGAGATATCACGGAAGAGGAATCTGGCTGTCCCTTTTACACGTCTCTTTTGTTCTTTTATTTCTCTTTAAAAAATTCTCTTTAGTTTCTTGTCTGCTGATGAAAAATTCATAATTCTCTCTTTCCTCAGATCAACTGAAAACATTCTGTCTTCGACAGCTGTGCGCCTATTTTTCAAGCTTAGCAATACAAAGTTTTACAGTAATTAATTAAATTAATTAATTAACATTTAAAAAGTAAGAAAATTTAAAAACATTTAAAATTTTGGAGACGTTGAACACTGCCTTCCAATTCACTTAGGACATCGAAACTATGGCACTTTACTGCTATCAACTGTGTGTAGGGTGAATTTGAAACATTGTATGTGGTCTTATGCCCAATTTTCAGGATAGAATTTAAATCAATATTAAGGTAATTTTCATAACAAACTTAAATCGTATTTAAAACAGATTGGTTTTTTGAGTTTTATTTGAAAAGTCTTATTTAATTAAGATAAAAGTATGGTAGCACTACTAAATACAAAAAAATATATAAAAAAGTGGATTTATTTACAAGGTGGTCTGAAAAAACAGCTGACTGTTAATGCTTTGCCTGTTTTTATTGTATTGTTGTGATATTGAGGCCACCTTGCTAAAATATTACAATGGAAACTTAAGTTGAAATTAAGTGTACCACATCGGTGACTTAAGTTTCACTTAAGTTTTTAGTGAAGAAGAGAATTTTGTATTTAAAACGATTTTAAAAATAAATGTGTTTTAATATCAATCCTGAAAATTGGCCATTAGATAAATAAAAAAAATGTTTCACATGAAATGACAAACTAAGTGGTAGAGGGTATAAATAGATAGAGGAATAAAGCGTTGACACTGCTTAAGCAATTGTAGCGATTGCATAATGCAGTTAATGCTTGCTTTAGGTTATTTTGTTTCCAGAGGAACACTAGTAATTTGAGCCTTTCTATTTAAGCCTGCTATACTTAGTTTGCTATTTTGGCCCAAATTTCTGCGTTTTTGGCCTAAATCTTGAAGATATAAGGTAAGCGGCTGATTTTTGTCCTAGACTTAGGCCCGTTTTCACAACTTACCGATACCTAAAAGTAGACTTTAAGTGGCATTATAAAAAGTTTTCCATTATTAAAGTAAGTAATTTAAGGGTCATCCTACCCGGTAGGTTAAAGTAAAGTTGTAATAATAGAACACTTTTTATACGGCCGATTGAATCCTACCTTTAGCTATTGGTAAGTTGTGAAAACGGGCCTTAGAGTCATTATTACAACCTGTCAATAGTTAAAGTAAGAATGTTATCAGGCAGATAATTCGTTTTTTCTTATAATAACTTAACTTTAAGTTGAGGCCCTTTGTTCCACCTAGGAACTACTGGAATTAAATAAAAGTAATTTAAAAGTGAACGATAAGCTAAATGAAAGATCATCATTTTAACATAAGGCTTATGTATTTAAAATTGCCATATTACTGCTGCCAAATGAACACCAAAATTAGTTGAATATAAGCAAATGCTAAAAGTATCAAGTATTTGTTCTACTATTGCCCAATTGTCTTATATTAATCTTACAGGGAAGTTATAATAACAAAAAATATTTAGAAGCCACTTTATTCCTTATTTTAGATAAACTTTACTTTTACTAACATGAACTTTAAAGGCAAGATGACATAACGGGCCAAAGTGGTACAGTTCAATCTGCTACAATATTTCACCGTAAGCTGTTGCTTTGTTCTAATCACATTAACCCCATTTAAACCAATTTCTTAGACTTAGATGTTCCGACACTAATTAATTCGGATTCACTTCGTTATTGAATATACCGGTTAGCATATAGTAATACAACGAAGCAAATTACTGGACCTACACAAGTTTGTTATGCAGAATTGCGGTTGGTAATTAAAAGTAACCAAACCTTGTACTAGGACTTAAAACAAGACACCAGTGTTGCCAAAACTTGGTGGCCAAAAATGGCTAAATTTACGGATAAAAATTGCTAAAAATGGGCTAAAAAATGGCTAAAAGCTTTTTTTTAAATAAAAACACATTAAAATTCAATAAAAAAAAACAGAAATAATTAATTAAAGGTTGTTTACGATAAAATTGTGAGTTAAGATCAATTTGTTAAATAAGAATAAACGTAAATTAATATTAAAATAAATTAATATTAAAAAATTAAATCATCGAAAAATTCGATGTCGTTATTGTTCATCTTATAGGAATCACTCATTAGTTTCAAATAATCATAAGTTTTAAATAATTTGAAGGTAAATCATAATCAAGATAACATTTACCCAACCTTTTGAGTCCAGATCTACAATAAAAAACAAGTAAGGAAGTATAGTCGGTTAAACCCGACTTTATGATTCTACACCACATTAGAACCTTTGTACAAAATTTTATCAAATAATCTCTAAATTGCGACCTGTACTTTGCGCACAAGGTTTACATGGACAGCCAGCCAGCCGAACAAACATCGTTAATTCGACTCAGAAAGTGATTCCAAGTCAATCGGTATACGTATAGGTAGGCTAAGGATCAGTATTTTAAGGTGTTACAGATATCAGCACAAACGCATAGTACCCTCTCCACTATTGTGGTGGTGGTATTAATATTGTATTGTTATGGTAAAAATATTTACCTAATTGATAAAATCGAATTAACGGCTGCTTAATGTAACATATTTCTCAAATTACTTTTAACGATGTTTACTTGGCTAAACACCCCCCTTACTTCAGCATTAGACCATGCAAGTGAGAGCTACTTTATAGTCAATTCTGAAATTTCTAAAAAAAATTTTGTTACCGCCTGCATCCCTTTATTGAAATACTTGCAACCAGAAAGAAACAGCGATGTTTGTTTTGATCGATTTTACAAATTTAATAGTGGAATACTGTTCCTTTATTTTGAAAGATGTTTCAGCGTCATTTTTAACATTTCGTCGGTTGATTATTTAATTGTCGTATGTCGTATGTAATTTGTATCCACATACGACAATTAAATAATCAACCGACGATTTGTAAAAGTTGTGATTTAAATTAAAGGCGTTTTAATTGTTCAAAATTTTTATTTTACTTTTATAAATTTTTATAACAAAATAAAAATTATTCTTTTAAAAGAAAAACGGCAAAAAAATGTTATGGCTAAACAAGTGGAAAAACGGCTAATGGCTAAACTGATTTTTTAATGGCTAAACAGGGTGAAAAATGGCTAAATCTAGCCACTAAATGGCTAAATTGGCAGCACTGCAAGACACCCATAATAACCTTGGGCATATTCTATATAAGCAAGGTAAGGTGCTGCCTTAGAGCTTCTTTCTGTAGAATGCGAATTTAATTTCAAAGCGAATGTTCTTTTTGAATGTGATTTTGCGTATCATAATGTATTTTTTTTTTTTTTTTTTCATGTATTTTTTTTTTTTTATTTGCAATCTATTTTACACGAAATATTAAGCAAAATTATTAATAATTAAATATAACTTATTATATCGAGTTCGACTGAACTCAATAAAAACAAAAGTAATACAATTTGCATTAGTGTTAATTTACTTATAACTACTACTTCCTAAAAGGCAAGTCAAGCACATGGTGCGTTTTTAGTCTTCGAATCTCATTACTGTCATTTAATAGGTTGATCGCTAATATATTAGAATGATAACTAAGCCTTTGCAAGTACCTTTCACTATAACAATTAATTTCTTTTTTTACTAATGGGATACCAAGATCGTTATGAATACACCTGTTTTTTAAAAACCATGGAGCATTTGATATTAATCGCAATGTTTTTGACTGATACCTTTGTAATATTTCAATGTTCGAATTACTAGTAGTTCCCCATAGTTGAACACCGTAAGTCCATACTGGAATCGTTTTGTATATAATGACTTTGTTCTCTAAACTTAATTCTGACTTAGGACCTAGTAGCCAATACATTTTCTTGGTTTTTATATCTAAAAGTTTTCTTTTCGCTTTCACATGTTCATTCCATGTGAGTCTTCTCTCTAAATGAAGGCCTAAGTACTTTACACTATTAGATTTCGGAATAACAGTTCCGTTTAAATTTACTTCCGGGCAAATATTTTTTCTCAATGAAAACGTTACATGAACCGATTTTTCTGCATTAAGTTTTATATTCCATTTCTGTAACCAATTTCCAATCATATCAAGCTGTCTTTGTACCGTAGCTGATGCTTCATTTGGGGATTTATTAGAAAACAGTATGGCAGTATCATCAGCATACGTTGCCATGGTCAAACCATCGATAGTGGGCATATCTGAAGTAAAAATTGTATACAGAACTGGACCCAAAACACTTCCCTGTGGAACTCCAGATTTAATACTTCCAAAATTCGAATCTTCATCATTAACATTTACATAGAAGGACCTTTTTTGAAGATAAGATTTGATTAACAAGTAAAACGGTGTAGGAAGAAGTTGTTTGAGTTTGTAAAAAAGTCCATCATGCCACACTCTGTCAAATGCCTGCTGAATATCTAAAAATACGGCTGAACAATATAATTTACTTTCCAAAGCTTTTGTAATTTCCTCAACAATACGATGACATTGTTCAGGCGTGCCATGTTGATGCCTAAATCCGAATTGGTGATCCGGTATTATGTTTTTGTGTTCTAATATAGGAAGTAATCTCGTAAGTAAAATCCTTTCAAATATTTTGGAAAAACTGGCAACAAGCTTATTGGTCTGTAGGATGTAACATCGTTTTCAGGTTTATTTGGTTTTGGTATCATTATGATTTTTGCACATTTCCATTGGGTAGGGAAGTGATTTAATCTGATCATAATGTATGAATAAAATTTACTTGTAAGTTTAACACATTTTCTTTATTTATTTAAAAAAAAAAATATTTAAAAATAAGCTTTCAGACAAAATTAAAAATATCATTTAATATAATAAATTTAATAGAAAATATACTTTGAAAACGAGTACTTACAAATTTTAAGAGTTAAGTTCTTTTAATTTATTTTTTTTTATTTATAGGAGCTAAGAAAAAATGGAAAAGTATAAAAATGTTTAAGAACAAAACCATTTTACAGCTACTTATTTGAAGGAGTTGAGAATGAAATTAATAGAGAATAGACAAATTTCTCGAGAAAATATTCTGGCCTTAATTTTGCTAATGAAGAAATGAAGTATATAGAAAAAAATCTTGCCATTTAAATGCCAAGTATACGAGTGCACTAGAAAAACTAAAAATAAAAAAATTATTCATACTCTTTTTTTAACAACTTGATTTTGTTTAAGGCAAGATATTTTTTTTTTTTTACTTTTATTTCACTGCGAGTTTGTTTTATTATTTAAGCAGTGATTTACGTCTGCCAAAGTTTTACATTAACATGCAAATGTTGGAATACACACTCCCTGGTTACACTTATAATTGTTCGAGCATAAAAGTTAGACTTTTAAACAGACGTTTAGTTATATTTGTTGTAATTAAAATTTAACTACAGATTTTTATCTAAATAAAACAAACATCATTATAATCGTCATTATCATTAAAGTCATCTTGATAATATAATTGTAGACTTTAGTGGCGCATTTTGCATGTACGATAAGAGTCATCGTGTTCTAATTTTTAGTGTTAGTTTGTCACTCAAATTGTGTTCGTGATTTTTGCTTATAATTCAGTTTTCAGCTTAGATTTAATTAGACAGATTTTTATTATTTTGCAGTAAAAGGAAAATTGGTGGAAAATGCTTTTAAATAGATATCAGAATTTTTAACTAAAACTAAATTTGCTTTCTTAAGGTAGTTCAAACTTAAAAAAAAAAAACAAAACCGTGACCAGTTAATTGATAAAATTTGAGCGTTGTTTAATTGTTAGAAAAGTTAAATGATGTGTGATCTAGAAAACGTTTTTCGAAAGCAACCTATTTTTAAATGAAACTAGTGGCTATGTTGTAACGATCCTCCAGTTAACCGGGTTCGTACATAAATTTAATTAACAACGCTTTTTTGCTAATTTGAAGTTGGTGTTCTGTAAAAGCTAGCTTTATCCTCCCTGCAAATGCTGGATGTAATCTAGCCTCTACCTACGTTGCTGGCTGTAAACCACAGTGAACCCTAAGCCAGTGCCCTTGCTACTCCTACCCAGCTAGATGTAATCCCGCTAAGTCAAGATGGATGTAATCCGTCTGTCTATATACTATCGATATTTTACACTATCGATATTTATCGATAGTTCAGATTTCACTATCGATATATCGATATTATTATCGACTGAATGTTTGTACTTGTACAGGAAAACTTTAATTATTTTTTTATAAGGCTACAGTCCGTTGTTTTCTTCACTTTATTGAATGTATGAGACGTACATATGTATATATGCACGTTATTTTAGATGACAGTTTTTTAAAAATTGATAAGTACCTTTCTAAAGGACCCGAAGTAACAGGGTCTATAAGATATTCCATTGCAACTTTAAAAAATGTTCTTAATTCTAAACCCAAATTCTAATCAATCTAGCAGACTTATCCTCTAATAAACATTCATTGTTTTGTCCTACGCTTGCAATTGCATTTGGATTTGCATTTTTTTTTGACAACATTACAAAAATATTTGACATTTCAGTCCCTACATAAACATGTAAAAATTTCGACTTAAAGGCCTTTAACTAGCTGTTAAAAGCACTGCTTAAGGTGTTTTGATACTTGCTATTTTTTGTATTGGATTTTTTTAGGATTGACTGAATGAAACAACAAATGCGAAAAAGAACAAGAAATACAATTTGATAAACAAAACCTTTTTTCTGATTGACATTTCTCATGTTTTTTTTCTTTGACAAAAACAAAAAAAAAATGGTAAAAGCTTGGGCAGATGAAACTATTGGATTTCAAATCATAAATTTTCAATTAAAGAAAATACCCCGATGTAATTCGTTATATTTTACATTATTTGCATTAAATTTTATTGTTTATAATAAAAAATTGCTTGTGATTCCAAAATAAAATGTAAACAAACAAACAATACTGCCCACGTTTTTTGCCCACAAAAACCCGTCAAAAAAGCTTAAAATCGCAAAAGAAAAGTTAAAACCCGCTACTTTCGATCAAAAATTAAAAAAATTGGCAACAGTGCTAACAATTAATCTGGAAATGTCAATTTTAAGTTAAACATTTTTGTATTTTTTTTGACAGTCTTAGATTATTTATCGATAACACATGTATATTTGTTTGACATTTCAAGATTTTTTATGATATAATCATACTCTTTACACTTAGTCAGTTTTCCTATGCAAATATATTTGCACTGTTCTCCAATATAGAACAAATACAAAAAATAGCAAGTATCATAACAGCTTTAGCAATCCATACCACTTGCTATTATTGTTGTTTGTATTCATTGCTGTAATTCAGCGCGAATTAATAAAAGAAAGTTAAAATTTGCGGCAAAAAACTGTGTGTGTATAGCTACTGTAAGATGTCTTTCACTTTGTTAGGATTAGTTTACTAATTCCGTTATTCTTTAGAACTGTACTTTTGTATTTTACTTTGCCTTACCGGTTGTCCGCAGTTCTTACCAGATCAACTTTACACGGAAAAAAGAGATCGCATTGATTACTGCTGCCCCTTTTATACTGCTAACCGACTGCATAAATTTTAGTTTTGCCGTAGTCACACAACGTCACTTCACTTGCTTTGATAGTGGTGGGTATATTAGATTCCTCTCATCAGTTTGCTTTCGTACGCAGCGTTGGTTAATTTGACCCAAAATTGTATCTTTTTTATGTAAAATTGACATTTTCCTAAATTTAGGTCATACAAGTCGGACTTTACGATTTTTCTCAAACTTTGGGGGGCTTGGAGTTGTTTTTTTTATCAATACCCACCAAATTGGCGAGTGAGACCTAAATAAATCCAACTCTTGATTTTAACGGTTACCCTAGTGTACATGTGTACTTTTTCCATTTTGGTTACTTTCTTTCAACACAAAAATAACCAATTTTTGGCTTTCACACAAGCTTACCCGTTCCGCTTTTTTGAAGTTTAAAAATTGTGTATGGCATTGGTGCATCCAACACTAATACTATTTTTATCTACGTAAAAATGATTTTTCTAGAATCTTAATTTGTAACAAACTTAACTTAACCATTTAAAGCTCCTATTAGACGATTATACTTGAAATGTGAGAATGGTATGCAATCATACCATCATACTCGTATAATAGCGAAAAATTTGTGTATGTAACGTTGGTATGTTGAAAATCAAATATTTTTGATTTTTATGTATGCCATCATACCATAATACTCGTACTTCATAGGTCTTACTGAAAAACGATGAGGATTAAGTTTTAAAATGCTGTACTGAGCACTTGCTAAAATCAAGTTAAGATGTTATTGCGTGTGGGCACATAAACATATATAAAATATCTACCGCATAATTTTGCACTTTGATACCTTAAAAACACAGAAAGACTTAAAAAGTTCTACTTGCAAGAGCTTCCTATATAAAAAGGTTAAAGGCTCTAGCTCAAAAAGTTTTTCAAATAGACGAAAATTTGTGTTTACTTAGTATAAAATACATACAATTTTTATAGTAAAATAATTTTAAACTATAGCGGTGATGCTGATGGTGTCTTACAATTGAGAGTTCTTCTGTAAACAAAGGGGTCAGTACAAACATGTGTAACGAAGTAAGTAAATAATAATATTCTCTCTCCCTCTTATTAGAAAAACAATTTTTTGTTTCAAAATTATCCATTTTGTAAGGTTTTTGGATTTATTAATCTTATCCCTCTGAAGCGATTTTGCTGGATTGTGATCCCAAGTTGCTTGTTCAATTATTATGAGTTGTTAGAAAGTGATTACATTTTCAATAGAAGGAAAGACAGATGGACATGGAAAAATCAACATACTTCCTAAAAAAATTCGGTTGGAGGTAACCATATTCTAAGAGCAACCTACTATGGTTAGATTTTTAGCAATGTTATTGTTTGCAGGTTAATTATAATTAAATATGACCATAACATTGTTAAAATTAATAATAATGTGCCCGAAATCAACCAAAATATAGTTAAAACTAAAGGTAATTTATTCAAAATAAACCATATTTCAACCATACTTCAACTATGTATTTTCCATATACCAGGGTTAACAAGTTTTGCCATCCTGAATCCTTAGAAGCCATAAAGAATTCTACGGTTTAACAAAAACTCAAGAACCACATCATTATCTTGTGACTTTAGTGTGCTAGAATAATATTTCTTAAAGAAATATATTTGTGTGTTAGGGCAAACATCCTAAGGCATAGAGATTGCTTCAGACAAATTTAATCAAATGATCCAGCCCATACTTAATGTTCCTACTTCCAACTGTATACATCTTTAATTAAGATGGCCAATTTTTTAGACCAAATAAAATGTGAAGCATAATGAAATTATATATTAAATCGATAAATTTTAAATACTTAACCAATTTTGTGTGAAAGATGAAATAATAAGCTACTTTGGCTCATAATATTAATGATTAATGACCTTCTTATCTTAGAATTATTAAAGTTAATTTGTATTTTCCTTACTCATTAATAGGGATGAGATTTTCATGCACTAAAAAATCGAAAATATGCGCATAAAACATGCACTAAAAATTAAAAAATATGCATTAAAAAAATAAAAAATATGCACTAAAAACTTGACCATTTTCACAAAAAAAACGGTTTGTTTTTTTTTATTTTATTTAAAACAAAACAAAATAAAAAATTCTATTGTTGTTTTTATTCTATTGTTATACAAAGGGATAATATTTTTTAGAACTAACCCCCTGTTCATCAATTTCGAACGAAGACTTCGTTCGCTTAACTTTAATGTAAAACAAAAACAATGTTTTATAATTTGTTTTTGTTTTAAATGTAAGTTATACGAACGAAATCTTCGCTCGGAAATAGATGAACAGGCAGTTAATTTAAATAACTACATCATTTGAATTGCATAGTCAAATAAATAATTTTTTATATTATCAAAAGTAAGCCTTTGTCTGTTAAAAAGCTTTTTTACATGGAAAATGATCTCTCAAAGTCAACCGAAGTTGAGGCATACTTCAAGGATGCCAATACATTTGAAGAATATTATTTTTCGAATTAAGATCCCACATTTGAATCTAGATCAAAAATATTTGAAATTTGTTTTATTTTTTGAAATCCTCCATTTTCATTTTTTGGATTTTTTTTTTAATTTGTCGGGCTATTTTCCATTCACATGTTTATGTTACTTTCTGCCATATCAATTAATTTGAGTTGACTATTAAGTGAACTAAATCCTTTATGAAACCAATAAATCAATATTATCGAATTGGCTTCTGATTTCGTCTGCAACTCGGTGTAACCCATGTGCCAATCAAGTAGCATGTAACAGTTTTCGATCAATTGTTTTAGGACAATTGGCAGCCTTAACCATGAAAGGTGCTGCATCGGTTAAAAATTTAAAGGTCTTTTGTCGAAATCTTGTATTTTAAGCAGAGCTCAAAAAAATTTATTAATTGATTTAAAAAAAAATTTTTGAAGGGTTTTTTTTATACAATTTGTAAATTTTTCGAAGAACTTTTTTTTTATAATATGGAAATTTAAAAAAATATATTACTCAAAAATGTTAAAATATGCAAAAATATGCATTTAAAACCAAAATATGCAAAAATATGCATTTTCACCAAAATATGCAACAATATGCAAAAACAAATCGATGCCATTTTAACGCAAATTTAATGATTCGGAAAGATAATTGGTCGTCATCGGTTTTAGACTATCGACAAAAAACATGCATTTGCATGGAAATCGCATCCCTACTCATTAATTATAAGATGCTTTATTTTATTTTCCCAATTTATTACACACTTATGTTTTCATTGGGATATTTATTTTAGAGCTGAATGAAACAATCAACTTTTGATTTGAGTCGTTTTCAACACCAAACTTACTTTTTATGTTTATTGAACAGATTTTGTTTTACAACAAATTTTTTAGTAAATCACTTTTGCACAGTGCAAAATGGGCGTTAGGTCAGAACGACCAAGGTCGTAACGCCCAAAACCAAAAATGTCATAACGCCCAAATCTTATTGTATTGCCCTAAACCCAAAAATAATAATGGCAAAATGCCCATATGCTATGTTATATCGCCCAAATGACAAAGCTTGGGTGCTGTGACATTTTGCGTTGTAAGCGTTACGACATTTTTTCGAAAAATAGACAGATTTTTTTAAGTAATTCTATTACTTTTAGTGAAACTGTATAATAAAAACAGTTAGTTTACTTGAAGATTTTGAAACTTCTTTAACAAAACAATCACAATTATTTAGCCTTCACAGAGTGCGGTTGTTTGTAAAAAGTTAAACATAATGCAATTGGAAAGTTTTGAGTTCGTGAGTGGAAAGCGGTGTAATTCCAAATTAATGTATTTAACAAGTGAAAAACAATTTGTATACCAAAAAAAAAAAAAAAAATCATTTTATAAAGGCAAAACATTTTAAACATGTTATGCATTCAATTGTAAGGCACGTGGTGAAATTTAAGAGGATGGAACGTGTGTTAAATCACAAAAAATAGAACACACAAATCACCTCCAGCAGGAAGAGATTTACAAAGAGTTGAAAGCAGTTGAGTACATTAAAAAACAATGCAGCAATCCTTCTGTTCTTTTGAGTGACGCCAAAGCCTCGAGTGGTATAAAAAAATTTTTTAAAAGATTTGGCGTGAGGTACATAAGTCGATTTAGAATACTACCAGGCGCTAGGAGGGGGCGGTCTGCGTTCGCGTCCGACGCGAATATAGCGGCGTGCTATCCACCACACCGCTACCTATCCAACGCTATACAATATAAATTTTTGCAATATTTTAACTTTTTTCTTAAATGTATATATATTTTTTGTAACTGCGGTAATCAGAGTGCTACCCAAAATCTAGTTTACACTAGCATGAGACGAAGCCTCGAAAGACTCTCGTCAAATATATTTTTGAAATCACCCCGAACTCCATTGGATGTCGTTGAATCATTCCAACACGAATTTATTTGGAAAACCTATGGTTTTATAAAGCGTGCATTTCTGAGCCCGCATTTTCGTATTGCATCTTTATGTCGGAGGCAATAATGCAGGGTATCATCGGAAATATACCAGCAGGACAGAGACGGTATTCGATTGACGGAACATTTAAAATGGTCCACCAGGCTATTTCACTCAATTGCTGGTAATTTATATTCAATATTTAGATGATCAAGTGAGTTTGTTTAAAGTTTCTTATTGAAAAATCATATCGCGCGATTTTTTGTCCTGTGTTGCTTCATTCCGATACTACGCAACAATTTTCTATTTATGTATATATTATAAATATATAAATTTTCATATTATTCAAATGTGTATTCAAAGACAAATTACAACTCTTAAAAAGCTTTTATACTTTAATAAAAAAAAAATTTCCTGCAAAATATTAAAGGAATAAGGCCCGTTTTTACAACTTTCCGATAGCTTAAAGTAGACTTTAAACGGCCTTATAAAAACTGTTCCATTATTAAAACTTTACTTTAACCAAAAGTGAGCGATAAAGTAAATTAAGGTCCATCCTACTTGGTAGGTAAAAGTAAAGTTGCAATAATGGAACAGGTTTTATACGTCCGATAAAATCCTGCCTTTAGCTATCGGTAAGTTGTGAAAACGGGCCTAAGACTACTAAAGTATAAAAGCTTTTTAAGATGACAGTTTTTCTTTTGGGCGTTATGACCTAGACTATAATTTGTAAGAATATTTCGCCCAAATTCAATGCCATTAGCCCAAATGGCAAAATGATAAAATTTTTGGGCGTTCTGACAATTTTGGTTTTGGGCGTTACGACCTTGGGCGTTTTGACCTAACGCCTGCAAAATGGTTGACAAAACAAGCTGGTTCTAAATAGTGCTGGCAACAATTTGAACGAAACCAAAATATTTCTTTTTTTTTTTAGCTTAGATATCGGAAAAAATTAAGGGTCAATATTATAAAATTTTTACCTTTAAAAGTGTCCAAAACTGTGATTCAAACTTATACGTGACCGTGGCATGTGTAAATGCGCTATTTTTATACGATCAAGAGTGGAAAGTAAACGTTCATTATTATAGCATTTGGAGATATTCTTTAAGAACTCCAAAAAGTAAATATTCTTTAGAGTGGTTCTTCATTATATGGGTCGAAACATTTTAATATTTAGAAATATGCGAAAAATGCGAAAAATGCGACTGAATTTCGGAATAGTGGATACAAGAAGAAAAATTAAATTTTTTTTTAGTTTTTGTCAAATTTTTTTAATGTCGAAAAAGTTTTATTATAAATAATAAATTAATCAAAATGAAGATCCAAATCCAAAAAACACCAAATCGGTTAAGAACTAGCCCAATAATAAATAACACGGTGAGACAGTCTAAAAAACCTGGGACAGGATATCATTTTTCTTGTAGGGCTTGTCGAGTAAAACAAGATTCCAATAGTGAAATATGCCGGACACCTCCAAAATCCGGTTTTACGGTTAAAAAACCGGTTTTTGTACCTTTGCGCACTTATAAGCCTGTAATTTTGTTGATAATGATCCGATTTTCAATTTCTTACTAGATTTGGAAAGAAGAAACTGAGATCTTTCGAATGATGTATAACTAATCAAAGATAACTTGAGAAATTTGGGTGTTATTGTCGAGCAAACCCAAATTTTGAAGATTTTTCAAAAAATCTTCAACTTTGGTGACGTTTTTATACATTATTTTATTTAGAACCTATGACACTATTGAAATTATTCAAAAAGTACGTTTATTAACGATTAAAACGCATATTTGGGTTTAAAAATAGATAAGTAATTGACTGAGTTATTTAACTTTTCATGAAAATAAACTTTCACACATTTTATAAAAATCCAAAATTTTAATATTTTTAATCAGGTTTAAGTTCATCAAATTTAATTTTTCATTAAAGTATTTTTATGAAGAAAGGAATTTTACAACATGAAAATTAATTAAAATTGTTATTGATATTTTTTCATTCTTGACTGACCTGAGATTCGAACACAGGCGGCTGGCCTGAGATTCGAACCCAGGGGGCTGGTTACCCTGACATGTTTCGATCATAACCACTTGATCTCTTCAGAGGGATTTGCCGTCTTACACTCGCTGCCATCGATGACTGCTGACGTCAATAGTCAAACATCAATCCTTAAACCAAATTGGATTTTTAACCTTTGGTAGATCAACATTTGCTTTTTGAAACATTATCCATTTTAATTTATTTTACATGTTCTTCCTTACTTCTGTTTTTTCGTACTTTTTGTCAAGCATTTTTCTTGAAGTCCAAAGTACATTTTTGTTTTTTCCATTTTGTCATTCTTTTTCCTATGGACCTTTTTCAGCACAACCTGAAGGACAAATGTACACATAGAGCTCGTGCCTTAGCTTTAACAATAATAAGTATTGTGTCAGTCGAGAATGAAAAATTATCAATAACAATTTTAATTTATTTTCATGATGTAAAATTCCTTTCTTCATAAAAATAATTTTATGAAAAATTAAATTTGATGAAGTTAAGCCTGATTAAAAATATTAAAAATTTGGATTTTTATAAAATGTGTAAAAGTATATTTTCATGAAAAGTTAAATAGCTCAGTCAATTACTTCTCTATTTTTAAACCCAAATATGCGTTGTAATCGTAAATAAACGTACTTTTTGAATAAATTCAATAGTATTATAGGTTCAAAATAAAATAATGTATAAAAACGTCACCAGAGTTGAAGATTTTTTTAAAAATCTTCAAAATGTGTGTTTGCTCGACAAAAACACCCGAATTTCTCAAGTTTTCTTAGATTTATTATACATCATTCGAAAGACCTCAGTTTCTTCTTTCCAAATCTAGTAAGAAACTGAAAATCGGATCAGTATTAACAAAATTACAGGCTGATAAGTGCGAAAAGGTACAAAAACCGGGTTTTCAACCGTAAAACCGGATTTTGGAGGTGTCCGGCATATTTTACTATTGGAATCTTGTTTTACTCAACAAGCCCTATAAGAAAAATGATATCCGGTCCCAGGTTTTTCTATTTCATTCAATTTTGTAACACTGTGTAATGCCCCAGACACAATGTGCCAATTATTACTTGACTGGGCAATTTGATAATATAATTTTTTTTATTCAAAAGAGTCAAAATTGTGAGATATGGAAAAAGGGGGTTTCTTGGATGGCATTAACATGTCCTCAGGTGATATCAAAAACAAACAAAATTTTCGAGGTGTTTTTCAAATCTCCAATTTCAAATTTTAAAAAATTGTCTTCAACCATTGCCATGTTTAAAACACCTCAATTTCGATGAAATAGTTTTTTTTGCACAAAATTGATGTACTATCTATTTTACATTAAGTTCTAATTACTGCTATGGCACAAACCACAAGGACTATATTCTGGAAATTAAGACCCTTATTGTGTAAAACGCAACGCTTAGCACTTCATTGGAAGCATAAACAAAGCAAAAAATATTTTGTAATTTTGTTGTTAATATCTACAAAATTTTTTATTAAATTTTTAAATTTTAAACGCTGCAAATCTTGCGGCGCTAAAAATTTTACAACGCAATATCAATTTCTGTAGAAAGCAACAACAAAATTATAAAATCTTTTTGCACTTAATTGGTGCTTTTAATGTTATTTTTGGCGTTGCGTTGTACACAATTGAAGCCGAAGTCAAAATCGAACCACGCTTATAGTTAAATGACAAACAAGGTCAATGACCAATATTTTGGAAATTTTTAATTTTTTGTAAAATTGATAACGAAATATTGTGGGATATATTCATTCCAAATAAAGCTCGAGTCCACCTATAACCGTACCAATAAGCAATATGTTGTTAAATTAATTGAGTCTTATAAGGCTCGAAATTTTATTATTTAATTTCTTGGCCATCGTTCCAGTATTTATCAATTAAATACGCCTAAAATCGTGAAGAATTACACTGTACGCGCAAAATAAAAGAACATTTTCGTTGAAGTTTTCATCACAGACTAAAAAAAACTAATTTATTAACATGTTTGTCAAATATATAACAAAAAACATAATTATAATCGAACCATTCAAGAGAGTGTAATTTAATTCAACATTTTAAATTTCTTCGTTGTTTATTTTAAATTTTAAAACGCCTGAAACCACAACAAAAATTTGATTTCATGATGGCATTTGATCCAAATTAGTTTTAAATGGCAAAAGCTACACTTTTGTAATAATCCGTCCATAATTTAGCATGGCTTTTGTATATATTTTTTATGCATTTAAAACAAGTTTTAATAAGCCAAAATCGTAACGAAAAAACACATAAAATTCAGTAAAATGCATGAAATCTTTATTTGAATCGATAGTACGGTCCATATAATTTAATGTTTGAAGATTATTTCATGCAATTGTTGACCGTGACTGCGCCTCAAATGGTCCATCCGCTTAGTCCAATTTTGGCATACTCTTTCCAACATTTCGGCTGGTATCTCATGAATAAATGTTTCAATGTTATCTTCCAATGCGTCAATTGAAGCGGGCATGTCTGTATAGACATGAACTTAAACATAGCCCCACAAAAAATAGTCTAAAGGCGTTAAATCGCACGATCTAGGCGGCCAATTGACCGGTCCCGAACGTGAAATAAAATGTTCACCGAACTCGCCTCGCAATAAGTCCATTGTTAAGCGTGCTGTGTGGCATGTGGCACCGTCTTGCTGAAACCACATGTCATGCAAGTCAAGCTCTCGCATTTTGGGCAAAAAAATTTGGATATCATCTCACGTTGTTGAGTAACAGAGGCCCAATTGCTGCGAACGGCGACGAATCGATAATTAATGGTCATCATTAACACTGGCCGATACAGCTGCGGTATTTTCTTCACTTCGCACTCTACGTAAGCGTGTAAATTGTAAATTTGGTGCGAAATTTAGTCACAATAGCCCGAATAGCCGCTTCAGTGGGTCGATTAAACTGACCATAAAATGGAAGAAGCCGCTTTGGTCTTTCTTAACAGAGCACGCATTTTGACCAAACTGAAAATGTTTGACAGTGAAACAAAACACGAAACGTGCGTCAGTTGTTTAAACCAGTGTTGCCAAAAAGATAATAGCTAAAAAATCACCCATTACTATATAAAGTCCACTGCTAAAAAATTCAGATTTTTAGTAAGGCTATCAAAGATTTGGTACAGCCGAATATTATATTCTTACTTTTATAGTAAGTATTGGCCATCGTATACTATGACCTCTTCCCAGAATTTTATCGACAGTTGCATTAAACCCCTTTTTTTGAGGCCAAGAAAGAATCAAGCCCATTTCGGATACCCTGTTCTGCAGTAAAGTGCTTTCTAGTAAAAGCACGCTGCATCGGTCGGAACAAATGATCTGGGAAGAGTAGCGGTTGGTCCTATAAGGCGGATAAGGCATTATTTCCCAACGATTTTTTTCTAAAAACTTTTTAACTAGTCTTGAAACATGTGGCCTAGAGTTTATATACCGGAAAATTTCGGTTTGATATCTGTATCCATGTTCTGTTACTCTGATGAGAACTTCTCGTACAGAAAATATGGGAAACAAAATATTCCATCGTTCCTCGAACAGTGAGAAAAAAAATGTGTTTGTAACTCATGTCGAAAACTATCAAAAGAGATTACATCATTACGTTATAAATTTCATAATATTTAACTCGAGCCGTTGAGATTGCCAGTCACACATATCGTTGACGGCGACTAAAATTTACTAAGATTGAAAAATGTTCAACGACGGCTGTGAAAAAACAACTGTCGGCTTTACCAAATAATGTAAAGTGCGATTTAATGTTTGTTGTTTTCAAAATGGCTTTGAAAACATTCACAAATCAACCAAGAACAAAATACTTATCTGTTCCGTGTTATTTTTCGTTGCATTTCGCATTTTTAATATATTTTTTTTGTGTTAAACTTTTTTCTTACCCCATTTTTAATCTTGAGTTTATTGAACAATTTAAATAATTTTCAAATTGGCGAGTATTTTCCCTACGTGACAGCTATAACATGCCACAAATGTTACAGAGCAGCGTTCAAAAATAAACAGTACATTACTTAGCGTTTGGCTCACACACCCAAGAACGATATCTATTTTTTTAATTATTGTGTAGACGAACACAACCCTTAATACCGTTCGTAACTATTTTCAAAAAAGAGTCGAACATTATATATTGTTCTGTTCTTCGTTAAAAAGCAGAGCAATTGTAGTGATACTGTAGGAAAACATAAAATTTTAATGTTCTATTATGTTTCTTTTTTTTACATTGATAAAGAAATATACAAAAAAAAAAAAAAAAAAAATTTAGCAACGAGCGCACCACGAACAGCTTGTGTGTGTATTGTGTATATGTTTTGCTTGTGTTAAATTATTTTACTGGCTTTTTGTTTTTTTTTCGTATGTGTATTTTGTTTCTGTTAAACAATTTTGTGTTTTTTTACCAGCCAAAAGGGACGAACATTAATGAACCGAACACAATAAAGTTTGTGGATTAAAAAAAAAAAAACCGAACGGAATGAAACGTTCTCATCTTTTATTGAGTTTGATAAAAACAGTATTATTTTTGTGTTCGAAAGATGACTAACAGTGAAACGGTTCTTTTTAATGATTTTCTATAAGTGTTTGTGTTTTCCACAAATCTACCGAACCGAACACTAAGGAGCGATATTTAGTGTTTATTTTCGAGCACTGTTCAGACGCAGTTAAGTAAGAAAAACAGTTGTTTGCTTAAATTTATGGCATTGTTGTTTCATTTCTCACATTTCAATCGAAAATTTTCTCGACGCGGCAGTTACAGAACATGAGCACTGGTCGTATATTTCGACGTCTCTAAGAAGATGAATGGTCTCAGTGCTAAAACAATTCAGTCATATTATTAGTGCTGTTACAAAAAGTAAGTCACACTTTAAGCACCAAATTTAAGAATTATCTGCAGTCATAATGCAAGAGTTGTTTCTGACTCTTTTTAATTTTATTTTTTCTGAGGGGTGCCTGTAGTTTTTCATTGACAAACTATTTCAATATGCCAATGGCCAATTTATATAATAAGGGTAATCACGATGGTCATTGTGCAAATTTGCAATGTGTAAATTTGCAGTGCATATTATGATTGATCGTGAGCATACCACTTTTATTTTTGTGCAAATATGCTATTTTTCTAAAAATGTATTCTGGCAACACTAAAAGCTTCTGGCAGCACTGTAAAAAATCTGCATTTGTTTACAATTATACGCAAGCAAATTAAAATAAATGTTTTCTTTTTAATTAATTTAAATTTAATTCTCTATTTTATTTTACAATCTGCGAAAATTTTCAATTTATAAGTTTTCTTAAAATCAATATGGCACTTAATATGTCAAATGTTATTGTTTACATTTGTTTGCAACTGAGCAAATATGCACTACTAACTTTGCTCATGGTTTTTTTTAGTGCAAACGAAGTAAAAAAGAGCAAATTGCAAATACGTACATTTTGTTGTTGTGTTGTGCAAATGTGTGTATTTTTGCACGCATTTGCATCGTTTGCACACTTTGCACTACCCATCGTGATTTCCCTTATTAAAACAAAACTTGCCTTTCATTATTTTTTATTTTCTCATTGATAACATTGAAACCTTAATAAATATAACTTTAAATAAATTTTAATTTTAATCGAAATCGACTAATTGGAATTTAACTATTCATAGTCATTTTGCCAACTCTTTTTTTGATTACTTTTCTTTTTGAATTAAATTTGCTTATTTAACTTTCTTTGGCGATAAATCAAAAATTTAATCAGCCATATAAAAAAGAAATTATAACCATAAAGCGAAAAAAAAATAGCAGAGCAAAAATACAAAAGAATCTGGCATTTTCTGGCAATAATCATATTTTATAAAAAAAAAAACAAATTCTAACACCCGAAAGTCAAAATGCCCATACAAATTCTTACATGAACGTTTAAGCAGATAGACAGTTTTATAAACAAAAAGTTCAAATCTCTTTAGACACTCATGCAAATTTGTTGAAAAGCCCGGCAGTTCCCTTTCGGACAAAATATTATTTTTCACCGTTGCTGCGGAGAATCTTTTAATAATTGAACTCGGTTGCATTTTTCGGGTACTGCAGGGGTGTGGAAAATAATGTAAGCTTGTTTGTGGATTTAAAACTTTTTAAAGGATTTTTTGTTATGTTTTCTTTTCTATGAATCGCATAAAACGTCTACTAAATAGTCACAACGCGAAGCATCGCACCATTAAATCCTTGAGATATTTTTCAAATCTAGTCAATGTAAATAAAGTTGAACAGTGGTAAGAACTTAAGTTTTAATCAAAATCAAACTCATGGCTCTGCCATATCGCACTTTATAATAAAGAGGGTATTAAATCAAAATTTTTATTTTTCACTTTATGGAAAAAATTAACACGTAATATTCAGATCTATCTGCTGTAAAAATATTGTGCTATTTTGTCTACATTGTGGTAATGAAACGGTTGTTTATGTTTTATTTCATATGCCTTTAATATTTATTTAAAAATAGTTTTGGTTCGACTCAAGGCCCATTGAAAAGGTCTGCGCAAGAAGCCTGATGATCATTGTTTTCGTTCTTTTGAGCTTTCAAAAGTTGTTTACATACACGTTTTTTCCTTTTGCTTTGTATATGTGGTAGTAAGTTTTTGACAGCTTAAAAGAAAAAGTTTTTTGTTTTTGTACAAGTAAGCAGACCTGATAGATGGGCCTTGGTTCAACTGATAAATTTAAAATTTTGAGTTTTTCTTTACGATCTATTGTGATGTGTACGAAACCAAATAAATGACTTTAGTTTTGTTTGTTTTTCCTTTGAAATATTTTGTTTTGTTATACTCAAAGTATTGTTTTAGTATTAATTTAAATTTTTTACATATGAAAATAATTATGGGAAACACATATTTTTCATTATTTTCACAGAAAAAATTATTGCCGAATTATATTCAAACAAACGCTTATTTGAAAATTTTTTTAATTTCTATAAATTTTTTTACTGATTCAATCAATATTTTTGTTTGATTTTTATTTAACCAACAAAAATGTGGACAACAAAATAATTTTGTATGAAATATTTAACGCTTTTTAATGTTGTCATCTTTTTTAATTTTTTTATTTGATCGCAAGCAACACTTCTTTATGTGAAATATAAGCAACAACAAAAAACACACACAGTCTATTTTTGGACGCTTTAAAAAATTGCAACTTTAATTAAAACAATAGCAGGCAACAAAAACGTTTCACTTTTTTTTAAATTACAGAAACAGCATTATAAGAAACAAAATCCCGTATTCAATTTTTTAAAACTGTTTAGTTAAATACATCAAATACAAAAATAGAATGATGACGAAAAACATATCGAGTCGGTCTGCTGCCGTTTTTGGTTACATTTCTTCTTTAGCAAAGGAAAGGATACAGCAACAGTGAGTGATGAAGAAAAACATTGTGTTGTGTGTATAAATAAGACTTCGTTCAAAAATTATTCCAACAAAAAAAAAAAAAAAAACGTGTCTCAAGACAGCCGGCGGCTCTGCTCTGCCGTCATCTTCTCATACAGTGCTTACTTCTGTGCGCGTCATTGCTTGTGCAAAAACTTTTTTTATTTTTGATTTTGAAATTAAGTATATGAATTTCAGTAAACTTTTTGTTTGATTCAGTTATATTATTTGTTTGAAAATATCAGTGTTTTTTTCTATAAATAATATGCAAATAAATGGTTTGAATATGCAAATTTGTTTATAGGACCGATTTCAGACAAAAAATTGTTTGATTCTACAAATTTTTTGTTTGAATTGGAAAATTAATTTTTTCTGTGTTGCAGCCAATATATTTATTTTATAAACATCATTATTAAATGGACAATTAAGTTAACTACGACGCACTTTACTTTCAAAATTTAATAAAAGATATATTGATCGATAGATAACAACAACAATTCATATCAATTTTTTGGAATTGATTTCGTGTGACTCTCCTTGACTCCACCAGATGTCGCCAAAGTCAGTAAAATTTAAGAAAGAATTAATGAATTAACAAATTTATTGAATTGCGTTAAGAAAATAGCTCTCCAAAATTCATTTGTTTAAAAAATAGTTAAAAGTTTTGTTTTTTGAGTTCCTCGGTATGTAAAAAATTTGGCAAAAATTAATTTTTTATTAAAAATATTAACTAAAGTTGGTTTTTATCGCCCAAAAATACATTTTTACAAAAAAAATCCAAAAATTATAAAAGTTTGTTTGAACTTTAAAAAAAATCATATAAACCCAGCTAGTATTTTGTATCATAATCTTATCATTTAGAAATCAGCTTCAAGGGTAAAATACCCGCCTATGAGCTCATTTTTCAATCATAAATGATACTCTCGTTGTGAGAAAATGGTACCCTACCGATGAATCACCTGAAAGAATCATTTGTGATACAATTTTCTGATTCCTTTTTGATAATTTTAATGTAAGTTTTTCTAATCATTATTGAATCGTTTTTGTCTCATTTTTTAATCGTAAATTATATAGTTTTTGATTATATGCATGTATGATTTTATATCATTTTTTAACAGTCATGTTTTTTTTTAATGTTTCTCCGAAAAATCAGCGCCGTTATGAACCAAACAAAAGTAATTGGTTTTTCGCAAAGAAGATAAGAAACAATTTGCACTAAAATTTAAGTTTATAAATTGTCAATTATTTTTGGGCTTCCTTTTTAGCCAAGCTTTTTTTGTTTGGCTGACATGAAAGTTTCTATTTTATATTTTTTCATTTGGCAAAAACAAAAAAAATTCAAAATATTTAAAAATCATTATTTAAACATACTAATGAATCATATATGAATCCTTTTTTAATCGCTCTAGTGATATATCAATTTTTAATCATCAAAACTGATCTGAAAAGAATCATTTGGGTGATTTTTACAAAAAATAATCAGCCAAATGCTAGCTGGGAAATCAGACATTTTTATACCCACACCACAATAGTGGAGAGGGTATTATGCATTTGTGCCTAAAAATATTGCTCCTAGATCCACCTTAAATCACTTTCTGAGTCGAACTAACGATGTCCGACCGGCTGGCAGGCTGGCTGGCTGGCTGTCCATTTAACCTTGTGCGCAAAGTATAGGTCGCAATTTTGGAGGTAATTTGATAAAATTTGGGACGTAGATTTTTATTGGCCCAAGGACTAAGCCTATTGAAAATGGGCCAAATCGTAGGACCACGAGGGAAGATAGGAGAAAATTTCTTCCTCTCAGAAACTATCAAACCAATTTTAATGAAATTTAAAACATAGATAGAACCATATCTATATGGACCCAAAAGGTTTGCATTTTTTAAAAAATAGGACAACGTGGGGAGTCAGGGGCAATTTCTGGCTCCCAAACCGATATTAATGAAATTTAAAACATGGATAGATGCATATCTATAGAGTACTGTGCACCAAAAATCATATTTAAAATTGCGACCTTTAATTTGATTAAACAATTTACATGGACAGACAGACGGACAAATAGATGGAGACGGAAAGACTGACGGACGCACAAAGCTTATTCCACAAAGTTATAGAGTTTTTACAATTAAGGATATACGGCAGCACCAAGAGTCACTACTAAAATTAACAAAAAGATTGTAAGCTTAGTACGTATAACGGGGGGTGCTTTAATACCATGGTAGAAAAGGCCATGATGGCTTTATCTCTCACTCAATAGGGAGATAAAGCCTTTTTTGTTTTTTTTTTTCATTTGAATGGGCGATAAAGCCAGCATGGCCTTAGCTCAAATATTAGAAAATAACTTTATCTCTCATTTTAGTTCCGGAGACAATAAAGACAAATAAGTATTGAAATCTGGCTACGCATACTAAAGTTTTTTTGCGTAGGGGTTTTTACCTCCAGTAGGTCGCGGCGGGTGGCTTCGCTGAATAAAGTTTTCCTGCGTGCGTCACAAGAATACAAAAATGTTTTTCATTGATAACGAAGGATTTTCCCTTTTTCAGAATGTTTACACCATGCCTAACAATTTTCTAAAAATATGGCTTTATCTCTCATTTGCGAAAAAAATATGACTATATCTCTCATTTCGCAAATTTTACATATGACCTCATTTCTCAATAATTGGGCAAAAAGGCCATAATGGCTTTATCTTCCATCCAATTGAGCAATAATGCCATCATGGCCTTATCTACCATGGTTTTAAAGCACCCCCCCCCCCGTATGACAAATAAGGATTTCAATAATTTTTAGATCAATGTTAAAATTTATATTTTTGGATATACAGGTCTGTTCTGAAAATCACGTGATTTCAAATCACATGTGCTTTTAAAATCACACTTGTGATTTTGTGGTGTTCTGTAAATCACACCGTTTTTGTGTTTTTCGGTGTGTTTTTTTTTCAATTGTCGAAAGCACAAGAAAATACAACAAGTTTGTTTTACCAAATTATAGCTAATTTTTAACGCTTTTTATGTTATTTTCCAACAATTTGTTTTTTAACCGATTTAGCGATCTCAAATTAAGTTTAGGGTGTGTTTAAAATTTTGCAATTTTTTGCGAATTTTAGCCATGTTCGCGATAAAAGCAATTTGTTTCTATAAGTTTTCGATTCTTTATAGCTTTGACGATTTATAATAAATAATAGAATTTTGCTATCATACCGCTGATAGCAAATTTTTGCGAATTTCCGCCAATTTAGACATTTTTACCGATTTTTTGCCATTCCTTATAGTTTTAGGGACTTTCAAACAATTTTATGACTCGTTTGAAATATAAAATTTTTTTCGCGAATTTTCGCCATTTTTGCAATATTTTTTTTGTTATTTTTTTAGCCATTCAGCGATTTCAAATAAAATTGTGGAATTTAGCCATTTTCGCGATAGAAGCGATTTTTTCCTGTGATTCTTTACAGCTCTTACGATTTTTAATAAATATTACACTTTGCTTTCATGCCGCTGTTAGCAAATTAGCTCTTTAACTCAACTAAAAAAAAACCAACTGAAATCACAACAGAAGTCTCAAAAGCAAATATCATTTTTTTAGTGTCGTCGAATTTTCTTATTTTTAAAGGCCATCTTACAATAGTCGCAAAAATAACAAAGTGATTTCAAAAAGTTGTTTACGTAGGTGAACGTTTTGAAATCACAAAATAATATGCCCAGAACACCTTTCTTGTGATTTCAAACCATTTTCAAAAAATTTGATTTTCAGAACAGGCCTGATAATGGGAGATTTTTACAAGAAATAACATTTTTTTTAAACTAAGATATTTTTTATTGGCATACCAAATTTCAAAAGTCTACGACAACTCCTTCTATTTTTGTCCCCTAGTTATCTTGGGACAAAGCACTGTGCGATGTGTAAGTTCTATATATTTTTGGCATTGCATACTCGCGCTTTTTCTACAAAATAATGTGTTGAGTAAACAGAAAAACATGAGGGCACTACTTACAATTCTACTGAAAGAACCAATGAATTTAACAAGGGATGCCCCAAAATGAACGCATTTTAAAGTAAGTCATTATTTTTTTACTTAAATACATTCAGAAAAATTAGCAATACCCAGTAAAAAATGTGCTCCAAAAGGAGCAGGTTTTTTGTATGAACTCATACCTCAAATCGCTTCAAACCTGCTGATGGGATGCCTGATTTTTGTATGGGGTGTTCCCGGTTTGGAGGGCTATTTTCTGCTGACAATAAGCGCTTCTTTTAACATGCAAACAAAGCGCTCCTAAAGTGCTTTTTTAAGGGCTAACTATATTAACATATTCATTAATGTTTTGCTTTTACTTGTTTAAATGCCTTTTTTCAATCATTTTCGTAAACCATAATATATTTTATTTTTTTTTTTTCGCTTTAAAACCTTCTTCGTTTTCAGCACTAAAATAGCAGCTTTTTTGTATGTTTTATTCTTTATCATTTACTGCTTTATAAGAACTCTCTAATTGAAGCGCTTGATCATGCGCTTTTCCTCTGTAGTGCTTCAAAAACCCCAAATTTTTTTTACTGGGTAGAAGTTGTTATAGATGTAGTTATAGAAGAAAGCTACTAAATAATCAGTTAAAGAAGCTATTCATTTTGAAAAAGTAAGCGAAATTTTTACTGGGGTTAGAATGTTTTTTTGATTATGGTGTTAAACCAGAAAACTTTTAATATTCATCGGAGACATCGATAAACAAACATTTGTAGAGAGTTTACATCATGTTCTGTCCCCAGTAAAAACTTCGCCTACAAAATAATGTGTTGAGTAATCAGAAAAACATGAAGGCACTACATACAATTCTACTGAAAGAACCAATGAATTTTACAAGGGATGTCCCAAAATGAACGCATTTTAAAGTTTCTCATAATTTTTTTACTTAAATACATCCAGAAAAAAGTAGTTATAGAAGAAAGCTACTAAATAATGAGTTAAAGAAGCTATTCATTTTGAAAAGTAAGCGAAGTTTTTACTGGGTCGTATTTTACGTCTCGCATGAATAGAGGAGCACAGACTTTACACAAAAGTTAAAAATATTGAATATGGCAGAAAGTTTGCATACTGACCGAAGAGTACTAAATGCACTTAAGCCAATATTTTATATTTAATCGGCTTATGCAACACTTGATTGCAAATCGACAGCTAAAACTCAGTCAGTCAAGTCGATCGGCTTTTAATCGGTGGCTAAATGATGTCGCTTGTCTCCTACTCATACTTGCCACCGCTGACTTTATTTTGCTGAAAAGCTTAGTCGGACTAAAAAACCGTTTGTTCTTTCGCCGCCGACAATAAAAGTGTATTTACTGATAACAACAGAAAAAAAATTTTAAAAATAAAAAAAATATATGTGACAAAATAGACATGGAACACGGAAAAATAAAAAACGAATGAGATGGGGTAAACCGAACAAAAAATGGAAAGAAGATAGTTATGCTTTAAAGATTTTTTAGACATATGAATTTTTTTAGGCCAAAACTTTAGTAAAAATTAATCTGTTTATCAATCAGCTACACAGAAAGAAAAACACTCGGGACAAATCATGTTTTTTATGATTACTTTAAGTACGAGTCGTACTCAAAAATTCAAGTTCGAATAATACAAAAACGTACTCAAAACAGTCCTTAATGTGATAACTTTCAAAAATCAATCCCGTAATTTCTTGAAATAAGTATAAAATTCTAAAATCAAGTAAAAAAAGATAAAACTTTTCGTTGTATTTAACCCTCGGGCTTACGCATGTTTTGATTTTTTATACACATTGAAAAAACGTCTGGCCAGACTCATGTGTATCACGTAGGGTTTAAAAGTAAATTTTAACTCTTGATTCTCATATAGTTTATATTTTTGGTTTTATTTGTATGTATGTACATAAGAATTCTAAAGTAAATACCATATCGGGCATGATGTTGGTGTTTTATTATTCTGAAAGGTTTAATACGAGTAAGTAAATCAACCATGATAACTGTTTTCTTGAGATTGATTTAATCTTAGTTTTACTTAAATCAATCACATTTCGGAGTACGAAATCGGGATTGAATATGGATAATTTAAGTATTTTGCGATCGGAACTCCGTACTTGAAACAATCTTTCTGTACTTGATTCAAGAAAACCCGTTTTCACCGTACTTTTAATACCCCTTTGGGTTGACTTGAGTACGGATGGATTGATTTTTCTTTTGAGTGTATGAGTTTCGTGTTTTGCAACAAGCGTTGTAAACTAAGCTAAGGAGGTCATCCACAATTGCATAAATTTTAAATCTCAAATGCTCAAGGCTATTTTGTTTTAGTAGCGATATTTTCTGTAGCTTCCGGGTCAATAAAAAATCGCTGCCTATTGAAATAATGCGTTGAACAAAGGATCCTTTGCCTACGTTGTAGATATATGCCTGTTTCTCTATTGTAATCAAAATCAGTTTTTTTTAAACTTAATGAATTGGTTTTTTATTTTAATTAGACGCCATACAAAATTCCTCCATGATAATGATAGGACAACAACATTTATTGTAAGCATTTCCTATGCACAATGTTTGTTTCCTGTTAAAACACACCATATCATAACACTAGCCTAGCCCAAATACAAATGTTCCCCCTAATATGGAACGAAACAAGTTTTGATCGATGTCAAAAAAGTCGAATTGGTCCAATGCTTCATTTTCCTCTGTACATCTCTCTCACTAGAATAAGTTGTTCTCGGATTTACGAAAAATCCAAGAATTTCCTACCACTGTTCGACACAGCAAAGAAAAGATTATTTTGTAAAAATGTTTTTCTGCACTTTTTGAATTAATACAAGCCATAAATTATGCAAAAAGTAAAGAAACGGCAACATAAGAAAGGCGGCTGAAGCCGAAACAAAAACTAAAAGGAGGCATTAACTTAATAAATACATACACATCGGCTGCAAAGGGTTGAAAGAAAAGTTTTGTAAGTTTTTTATTAAGAACACAAGAACGCACTAAACAGCAAACAAGAAAAGAGTGAATGAATATAGCAAAAGAATAAAGAAACAACTTGTAAAAGTATGAAAAGTAAATTATTACTTAAATGCGTCAGCACAAAAAATTACTAAAACGAAAAATGCAACATTTGCTAAAAAAAAAACAAATTAACTTCTTACAAGCGACATTGCGATTTCTTCTCAATGTTTTTGTTATTTTAAACAAGACAAAGGATTCTGTTTGTCAGAAAAAAGGTATATTAATAAAGGATGACAAAAAGGATGGGTAATATAAGAAACAAGTGAGTAAGTAGTCTTTATTCGGCCTAGCCGACTTTAGCATAACACGGTTAATTACCCCACGCTTGAATGCCTTTCACGCTTATTTATCTAGAGTTTTAAATCTCAGTTTTTTTAATTTTTCAAACAAAAATCCACGTTGAATTACCATACGCTTAATTACCCAATTTGGGTAACTGCCTTAAAAATTAAACTCCCAAAACAAAATTACACCTTAATATCTTTCGTTTAATTGCCTCAGTACTATTTGACAACAACACAGCAAGTAATGCAACCAAATTTACATCCCAGTAAAATCTACGCCTACTTTTTCAAAATGAATAGCTTCGTTAACTCATTATTTTGTAGCTTTCTTCTATAACTACATCTATAACAACTTCCATCGACGACTGCTGACGTCAATAGTCAAACATCAATCCTTAAACCAAATTGTATTTAACCTTTGGAAGATGTAAAACGGCAAGCCCTCTGAAGAGATTGAGTGGTTGCAATCGAAACATGTAAGGGTAACCTGTCCGTAAAAACGCCTGGGTTCGAGCTCAGCTTCAGTCAAGAATGAAAAATTATCAATAAATTTTAATTAATTTCATGTTGTAAAATTCCTTTCTTCATAAAAATAATTTAATGAAAATTAAATTTGATGAACTTTAGCCTAATTAAAAATATTAAAAAATTATGAAAGATTATTATATTTTTTATTGATTTTGGTTAGGATCCGCAAATTTTTTGATATCTTTCTCATATTTGGTGAATAGAAACAAATTATGCCGTTGTGATGCTGAGTTTAAATAAAATCGCTCCAGTTTTAGGCATCTTTTCCCGATTTTTTATATACACAAATTTAGCACTAATATTGTATTTATATACCATTGAGTAGTGAGTGCTGTTGGTGTAGTAGCTAAGATGTTTACTCTGAAACCGATAGGACCCGGATTCGATTCCTGGCTCGAACGACCAAAAAAAAATTATTTTTTAACATCCTCAACTTTCGGTTGGCTTGAGCGAACCAATGAAAGTCATTTCTGTTCTAAAGCACTTCAAACCTTGCCGTTCGGTTACAGCATTGAACTGAAGGTCTCGTCATGTATTCTAAGAATATGCAACACACCTAATTACGTATGAGTGGGAGCGCAGTGGTATCGCAACGGACATTCAGTGCCTATGTGAGCTGTCAAATAAAGTCGGCTGCTACCTCTACCTAACCGAAAATACCATTAAGTAGGCTTGTTCTACTATTTTGAACCCAAGTCGACTTCGGAACCATAAAAATTTGGGACCAGTATAGGTGTAGGATATTATGTGGTCGGTCTTGACCGGCTATAAATTTCTTACTTATTATTATTGTTTTATTTTCTTACTAGTCATTAAAAGTTACCAAATTTACCAATTGAATCGTTACAAACTGTATGCTTTATTGTTTTCATACAGTTTGTTTCCTGTTTCATAGATTTTATTAGGAGTGCCATTGGCTGAACTCTGACGAATATTTTCATAAAATTTGTGAAGAAATTCAGTAATGAAATGAAGATAATTCCCTAAAAACAGAAACGCAAAAAGGAAAGAAAATTTAAAAAAAAAAAATAGAAACTGGGAATTATTTCCTTCCGAAGGAATAGAACTATTACAAAAAAGCTTTATAAAATATATATGAAATTTAGCTCATAGAATAAATTCGAAAAATAAAAAATGTTAAAAAAAAAAAATATTTTAAAATGGTTAAAGAAGACCAAAACAAACTGGGGGTTAATGGAAAAGTGATGCGAATACAAATGAGTTATCATATTGTACACCCAGCCAATCCTTTTCAAATGAAAACCTCACCCTCTGTCCAGAAAGGACTTGGTGACACCTGTTTTTGACAAACGAGGCCCTGTCGACCGATCTTAGGCGGTATAACCTTAACAACCGCACAGAGGAAATTCTGTTGCCAACCTGGAGTGTAAGCGAACCCTGAATGTACAAAGTGCGTCTCAGGAAGTAGGAGATCGCGAATACTGGATCCTCTGAAACACTGGCTCCAAATACAACACGTTGAACTTAAATTGCTAACGAATCGCTAAAAATGAAGGCGCCCTATGCTCCATTGGGAGTTAAAGCAACATATATATATATATATAAAACAAACTATTACGGTTATCAAAGACCAATAAAAATTGGTTATTTGTAACAATTATTCAGAGAGCAGGTTTTAAAAATTCGTGATAAATTATTATTTCATGATTTTTTCAAATATTGGTTATAACAGTTATGTCCCTGGATTAAATGGTTAATGAACATAAAGAAAGAAGTTTGCATGGGGACTATGCGATATTATAGAACAATCCTCACAGTTTACAAAGGTTTCGTTTTTACGACAATTAAAACTGTTTACCAGTTCCTATCAAGTTATCTAAAAACGGCTGCTTTTACTTTCCGCACAATGTTTACAATGAGCCAGATGGACGAATGGTCACGAAAAGATCACTTTAAAAACTGTTTCTGATTTGATCGGTTTACCAAACGATGCGTCCAGATTTATATGTTTCAGCACAAATTCAAATGATTGCTTTTTTTAAACTTAACAATTTTAAATAACAATTATCTTCTACGAAACCTTGCTTTGTCTTACAATTGTAGAGTGAAAATTAAATGTAGATGGTGAAATTAAAGCAACAGAAAATTCATCCCTTAACCAGATTTTTAAGCAATTTTTTTATTTGCTTCAAGAACGTGAAATATGAGTGCAATAAAAATGCAGTAATAGCTGAAATATGCAAATTATTCACAAACATGTAATTGCATATTTAGGGCTCTCTGATCATAATTTTGTATGTATGAGTACGCTTTTGTTACAAGGATATGGCAGGACATCTCAAAAATCATTTCAAAAAAAATTTAAGACAGCAAATCCCATAGCAATAAATCTCTTTAGATTAAGCTGAAACATGTGAAAATTTCTATGTCTTAACTTTGTTTCATACAACAGTCATGCAAATATTATGTTAATAAATACATTTAATTAATTCGCCTCACTTCAACGTATTCGCTTAATTACCTCAATGAGGTAGTTAAGCGTATTTGTCAAAATACGTCCCCCGTGGAATCACCACTTAAGGTAAATAAAATGACGGAAAGTTAGAATACAAAAATTAATAGCCATTTGGAATGTTTTTTTTTGGGAAATATTAGAACTATGTATTAGAAATTGGTTATTTTTGTTAACTAATGCATAGTTGTTATTTATGCGTATGAGTAATATTCGCAAATTGTAATATTACTCATACGTAGCCTGCATGCAAAACAAATGTGTTTCCATTAGGGAATGGTAAATGGATTCCAAAATCGATTTTAGATTTTTCGATCCGTTTTTTTATTTCGCTTTTTGAAATCGATGAATCGAAACGCAACTTCCACACTTCCTTTAAAAACAACTTCGATCCCTTCCCAAAGAAGGCAGTAAGGAAGGTCACTCAAAAATAAAGGGTAAATAAAACTGAACACCTTCCTTTCTCCCTTCTCAAAGAAGGGAGTAGCGAATGTGTACTGAATATTTCAGAAGGTCTTTTAAAAAAAAGTTTATACCTTTTAGAAGGCATACTTCTGAAGGCAAGATATCATGCGAAGCGAATCTTTTAGAAAGGAGTATATAGGCCTTCAAAAAGGCCTGCCACTTGCGGTCCTTTCAATATTTACCGCTGGGATACTATAATTTTCCTGCAAAAAGCGAATATGTGTAAATTTTGGATGACCTTTAGAGGAACAAGTGTAAATTTCACATATTTAAATTGTGTTCTTGTGTAGTCAATCAAACCTGTCACATAAATTAATTCCGATCGACAGTTTAAGTGATTTCGTATCTTGCTTCACATAAAACGAAATCACTTTTGATCGGAATTCATTTCTGCGACAAGCCTGAATGTATGGATAGTATTTGCTAAATTATTATTAAATTAGTTTTAGAAAACTAACTTTTGCATGTCATTGATGCCAGAAAGATGATAAAGAATAAATATCATACTTTTTGTTTTTTCACTCTGCTTATAATAGAACATGGTCTGTTTGAATATTAGGAATGCAATCGTTTAAGTCACTTGTTGTGTTTTTATAATATGTTGATTTTCAAAAAGCTTTCTTTAAGTGTTTGGTTCGGTACGATATATTTAGTACTGTTTTGTTCACTGCCCACTGATGACTTTAATTTCTGTAGAACCAGACCCCTTATATTAAAGTTGGAAGTATACCAAGGGTAGTAACCCAGTAAACCAAGCGATATTGTAACGATATCGAAATGATATCATATAGGTGATAGAAAGTATCACAAGTGATAATCGTTTACGAATCGAAAACGATAGTTTTTACGGACTAAATTGTACATTTCCTTATAATATCGTTTTTCCCATAAAATTATGATATCGTTTTCGATATCATAATTTCCAATAATAACGATAGTGGAATCGCATTTTTAAATTTTTCGAAAATTTATCGTTTTATTATACTGATAATGAAATTATATGTATCTAATAACAAGGTAAAATTTTATCTTAAAAATAAAAATATTTTTAATTTTTTATTTGAAATATATTTATTATTTTTAAAACGTCAATAAAAACAGTAAAGCTAGATTAACAAAAAGGTTATATATTTTTACAATATTAAGAAAACGTGAGGTAATTTATGCATTAATGTAATTTATGTAATAGTGAAAGCAATGTGAAAAATCTTTTAAAATAATAAAAACTCAATAAATATGAACTACATGCTTGTCAACATAGTTTTGGTGATTCAACAGGGGATTTATTCAAAGATTCTATGTAAAATTTTAACAGTAGTTCTTTTCTGTCCTGCTTGTGGCATTTCCTTAAATAAACATTTAAAAATCTTTGTTTAAAATTCGTGGTAAGGACAATCATTAGAACCTTATTTATTTTTAGAGATACAGTTACTTACAGTTCTTAGCGTTTTATCATCTCGCATTAAATAAATTTTTGTTTAAAGTGTTATTAAAATTTTTCTGCAACAAAAATGTTAAAAATGAAAGAAAAATTCTTAAAATATAATAACTAAGACTTACAGTTTTTTGAAATATTTATAGGATAATTCGATCACAATGTGCATACATATTTTAATAAAAACTTTTTTTTTTAATTTTTATATTATTTTTTGTTAAAATAATTTAATATGTTTAAAAATTTTTAATCCAAATTTTTAATATTTTTAATTAGGCTTAAGTTCATGAAATTTAATTTTTATTAAATTATTTTTATGAAGAAAGGAATTTTACAACATGAAAATTAATTAAAATTGTTATTGATAATCTTTCATTCTTGACGTGGCTCGGGCTCGAACCCTGGCCGGCAGGTTACCATGACATGTTTCGTTCGCAACCACTCGATCTCCTCAGATGGATTTGCCGTCTTACACTCTCAGCCATCGACGACTGCTGACGTCAATAGTCAAACATCAATCCTTAAACCAAATTGTATTTTTTTAACATTTGGTAGATCGAAATTTGCTTTCCTGAATGATTATCCATCTTAATTGATTTTTACATGTTTTTTCCTTTACTTCTGTTTTTTCGTACTTTCGTCAAGAATTTTTCTTGAAGTCCAAGTACATTTTTTGTTTTTTTACTTTGTCTTTCTCTTTTCCGTTGACCTTTTTCAGCACAACTTGAAGGACAAATGTACACATAGAGCTCGTGCCTTAGCTTTTAACAATAATTAGTATTGTGGTTATTTTGTTGAACTATTTATGGTTTTTAATCCAAATTTTTAATATTTTTAATCAGGCTTAAGTTCATGAAATTTAATTTTTATTAAATTATTTTTATGAAGAAAGGAATTTTACAACATGAAAATTAATTAAAATTGTTATTGATAATCTTTCATTCCTGACGTGGCTCGGGCTCGAACCCTGGCCGGCAGGTTACCATGGCATGTTTCGATCGCAACCACTCGATCTCCTCAGATGGATTTGCCGTCCTACACCCGCAGCCATTGACGACTGCTGACGTCACTAGTCAAACATCAATCCTTAAACCAAATTGTATTTTTTTAACATTTGGTAGATCGAAATTTGCTTTCCTGAATGATTATCCATCTTAATTGATTTTTACATGTTTTTTCCTTTACTTCTGTTTTTTCGTACTTTCGTCAAGAATTTTTCTTGAAGTCCAAGTACATTTTTTGTTTTTTTACTTTGTCTTTCTCTTTTCCGTTGACCTTTTTCAGCACAACTTGAAGGACAAATGTACACATAGAGCTCGTGCCTTAGCTTTTAACAATAATTAGTATTGTGGTTATTTTGTTGAACTATTTATGGTTTTTAATCCAAATTTTTAATATTTTTAATCAGGCTTAAGTTCATGAAATTTAATTTTTATTAAATTATTTTTATGAAGAAAGGAATTTTACAACATGAAAATTAATTAAAATTGTTATTGATAATCTTTCATTCCTGACGTGGCTCGGGCTCGAACCCTGGCCGGCAGGTTACCATGACATGTTTCGATCGCAACCACTCGATCTCCTCAGATGGATTTGCCGTCCTACACCCGCAGCCATTGACGACTGCTGACGTCACTAGTCAAACATCAATCCTTAAACCAAATTGTATTTTTTTAACACAGAACAGAAGTAAAGGAAAAAACATGTAAAAATCAATTAAGATGGATAATCATTCAGGAAAGCAAATTTCGATCTACCAAATGTTAAAAAAATACAATTTGGTTTAAGGATTGATGTTTGACTGGTGACGTCAGCAGTCGTCAATGGCTGCGGGTGTAGGACGGCAAATCCATCTGAGGAGATCGAGTGGTTGCGATCGAAACATGTCATGGTAACCTGCCGGCCAGGGTTCGAGCCCGAGCCACGTCAGGAATGAAAGATTATCAATAACAATTTGAATTAATTTTCATGTTGTAAAATTCCTTTCTTCATAAAAATAATTTAATAAAAATTAAATTTTATGAACTTAAGCCTAATTAAAAATATTAAAAATTTGGATTAAAAACCATAAACAGTTCAACAAAATAACCACAATACTAATTATGTTTAAAAATATTTGATGTTTTTTTCAAATGCTTGTTTTTAAATTGGAAAAAAATATTTTGATAAAATGATGTCGTAACGATATCGTTTTAAATATTAGTATATACTATTATACACGCCGTAAAATATAATATCGTTTTCGCTATCATATCGTTCTATGGTTTATTGGGAATAGGTAAATACTAGGGTTTCCAACCGATTAAGAATAGTTCGATTAAGCGATCAAACAAAACCAAACACTTGTTCGAAAAATTTCAAAACGACGATTTTCGAATAACGAATAAATCGTTTAATTAATGTCGATTAATCGAAATTTTTTTTATTATTCTATAGAAGAAATTGTAGACAGAAGTTTGGCCGAAGATGGTAGGTCTGCCAACGCCTTTTGAAAGTTCAGAGTAATATCGGATTATTAAGAAATAAAGGGTTTAGCGATGCCTTTAAGTAATACAACGGTATGGAGTTAAGATGAAAAATATTATGCATCAAAAAAAGAAGAAGTCTTAGCGGATGGAATGGAAGATTTTCCATTGTAATGTTTTTGTACAAATAATTTTTTTATTCGTTATTCTTATCGATTAATCGATTAATTTTTTAGATTTAATCGTTTGATCGAACGAACAAAAACAATTATTTGAATTATTCGAACAAAGTTGAAAGGCGAATAATTGACAACTCTAGTAAATACGTAGAACTTCAAATTTTAACTTGGAAAACGGCATAAGACGTATGAACGCACAAAAAAAAATATGTTCTATTGTGCATGCCCATAATTTATCGATTTAATTATGATTAAAATTGCCAAAATTTTGATAAAAGTAAAAAAATCGATTTCGAAAGCCCAATAATCGATTTCAGTATAAAATCGCATACGTAAATTCGATTGCAATAAATCGATTTTTTTTACAACAATTGGAATCGAAATCGATTTATCATTCCCTAGTTTCCATTTGGTCATAAATTGTAAAGTCCAATTTTTATCTGAATCACTCTTATGGTTAAATCGGTAGTTTACAAAGCAATCCCTACTATGGAATGTTTGCTTTAGGTCATTTTTATTTTTAGCAGCAATATGTTTACCAAAAAAGCTGTATGGTTGGTTGAACAGCCATTTTGCTCTTTAAATATTACGAAAAGGGTAAAACGTCTTGTTTAATTTTAAACACATCGGAAGAAAAACGTACATGATTGAAATGATGTTATAAAGCCAATGTGATCTTTTTAATATGCCATATATATAAATTCCCATCGATCCTATAAGGAGCATAGGGAATCAATAAATTGGTTGAACATACTCCTGTCTTGTGCCAACGCTCTCACTTCGCTCCAGGTTTTACCCATTGCGGCCTTTTTTAAATCAATTTGCCTTCTCCACGTATGAGAGGACGCTTACTCTTCTTCGACTTCCTTGCGGGTTCCAGTCTATGGCGTTTCTTGTAATGTCGTTTCGTGATCTTCTTAACGTGTGGCCAATCCACCGCCATATACGTATTTTTATTTCTTTGTCCATTTGTTGTTGATTGGATTGATCCAAAAGCCTGTTGTTAGACACCACTCTAGGCCAGAATATTCGCAATATCCTGCGAAGACACTGATTAACAAACACTTGGATTTTCTGCATGTCTCGAGAGGCAGCGTTCCCTGTTTCGCAACCGTAAAGGAGAGTGGACTTGACATTGGTATTGCAAATGTTTAACTTTGTGCGCTGAGATAATGAAGACGAATTCCAAATGGGTCTTAAATGGCCGAAAGTTTGTCGCGCTTTCTGTATACGGTTGTCAATGTCTTCACTTGATCCGCCATTTTTGGAAATTATGCTCCCAAGATAACAAAACTATGTGACATCCTCCACTTGATTACTTCCTATTGTAAATAATTCCTGAGACGTCGCATTAACTCGCAGTATTTTGGTTTTAGCAGTGTTAATCTTAAGTCCAGCCGCATCTGCTGTTGTTGTTTTGTTTTGCAGATTTGATGCCAGATCTGAAAAGCTGTGAGCTTATAGGCAAATATCATCCGCGTAATCCAGATCGTTTAAGTGGCCTTGCAGTCCCCAAGTAATTCCTTTTCCGTTTTGTAGGGCACTTTTACGTACTGTGCCTAAGACTATATTAAATAGAAGTGGTGATAAAACACAACCTTGGCGAGTACCGATTTCCACTTTTACCCTCCTGCTTATCGCTTTACCATGTCTAATTCGACAGCTGGCATTGTGGTTAAGGCACCTATTAAGTGATATAAGTTTACGCGGGACGTTTTTGCATCGAAGTGCGCTCCAAATCACACTGTGATTTAATTTGTCGAGTGCTTTTTCAAAATCGATAAAGCACATATAGAGTGGAGATCGCCATTCAACAGATTGCTCGACGATAACACGGAGACTGTTTATATGGTCGATAGTGGATTTGTGGGGTCTGAACCCCGCCTGTTCCTGTCTCAGTACTGGTGATTCGTTATAAGCCATTAAGGGCTAATAAAAATATAACATGGTTATGGCTTAAATAGTTCGATTGAAAAGACTTTTGAAATTTTCTGCAACCATACTGAGTCAGTTATCCGTGTTCAAAACAAAGTATATTTATTCACTGGGCTTAAGGGCAATTTGGAATTAAATACCATAAATTTGTTGTTTTGTAAGTTTTTTACACTGAAAGCTTTTCTCAGATAATTGCGTAAAGCTTTATTGTGTTAACAGTATTGTTCCGTAAATATTGGACCAATTTGATTTAAATAGGTTTCTGTAGTAATTTATTCACTACCTTATACAATCTCATGCAAATATCATTCCCGAAAGAAGCATTAAATGCCACGATGGTTTTTTATAGGATCTACAAAGTCTGGTCAAAATATTGTACTGGTAAATCCATAAATGACCATAGTTCCCATATTATCCCTCTCTCTAAAATCATAAAGATGCAGAATATTTGGCACAAGTATATACAAATATTTGCTTCATACCCAGTAAAAACTTCGCTTACTATTTCAAAATGATTAGCTTATTTCACTCGTTATTTAGTAGCTTTCTTCTATAACTACTTCTATAATTAATTTTTGCTGAATGTATGTTAGCAAAAAAATAATGACTTTCTTTTGAATTCGCTCTTTTTGGGAAATATCTTATAAAATTTATTAGTTCTTTTGATATTCTTTAATTAGGCTTGAGTTCATCAAATTTAATTTTCATTAAATTATTTTCACTGAGGGAAGGAATTTTACAACTTGGAATTTTTATTAAAATTTATTGATAATTTTTCTTGGCTGAGCTGGGATTTGAACCCGGGTTGATATTTACATGTTTCAAAAAACACCACTTTCTATCGTCAGAAGATCTTTGTGTTTATGTTGTTTAATTTGTACAAATAAAAATGTCGACGAAAGTGGACAAAAAAACATAATAAACAAATGTACTCAGGTTTTCAAGACAAAGTCTTGACAGAAAGAATACGAAAAAACAGAGGAAAAAGGAAGCAACATGTAATTTGAAATTTAAGTGATAATAACAGCAAATTTCGAACCACCAGTACTACTGGTTAAAGATTGATGTTTGACTGTTGGCTAACGGGCACCGTTGTGGTGCAGTGGGTAGAACACAAAGATCTTCTGACGATAGAAAGTGGTGTTTCTTGAAACATGTAAATATCAACCCGGGTTCAAATCCCAGCTCAGCCAAGAAAAATTATCAATAAATTTTAATAAAAATTCCAAGTTGTAAAATTCCTTCCCTCAGTGAAAATAATTTAATGAATATTAAATGTGATGAACTCAAGCCTAATTAAAGAATATCAAAAATTAACAGTTCAACTAAAAATCAAAAATTTATTAGTTCTTTCAGTAGAATTGTATTTCTTTTATGTTTTTCTGATTACTCAACACATTTTCAAGATGAATAGCTTCTTTCACTCATTATTTAGCAGCTGTTTTCTATAACTCTTTTTTTTTCAGACATGTGTAGGTCAAAAATAATTGGTTCTTTGAGTAGAATTGTAAGTAGTATTTTTTTCTTTTTTCTGATTACTCAACACATTATTTTGTAGCATATAGCATGTGTAGCTTTGCTTGGGTAGGTTAATAACTGCCGATGGGTCTCGAATATTTGACGGTAAACACGGTAGTGTAGGGTGTTATATGGTCGCGCTTGATCGGCTTTATTTTCTGACATGTTTTCTTTTTTAATATTTATGCATTTAAGAGATTTTATAATAATGCTAATAATTCAGTAATTTTTGATGATATTGCAACGTTCTTAAATTTTAAATGTTCCTTATGTATCTGCCTTTTAGAGTTCTTACATAAATACATGCAGTGTTTGGTCTATAAAGGAAATACTTAAAATCAAATATCCATCCATAGATTTAATACTGCTTTCATTTGTTTGTTCCGATGCCATTTTTATATAAATGGCATAATAAATTTTACTAAACCAGAAAAGATTTTATTGCTTCGGTTAAACCACTTTACACACGGCCAATATTCGACATCGTCTGCATTCTATACTCCTCTGTTTTAACTCCAAGGAAAAAAAAAAAATTTTCATTTGATTTTTACTTGGATATGTATGTAGGTAGGTGCATTGTTAAGACCTTTAAATAACGGCAACAGAGGCTGGAAAAAAGTCTCTGAGTTTTGTCGTAAAATAGCACAAGTAAAATTTTTTAGATGGAAATTTTTATATTCGAGTATAAACCGTTTGCTCTAAAGGGGTTAACGAAATATTCTCTAAATCTACCCACTCTTAATCTACCCACTGTTAAAATCTCCTCTTTTGACAAAGAAGTACAGTTGAAACCCTATTCGTGAAAAAATAGTATATACAAGGTGGCAAAAAAGTTTGCACTTGATTTTTATTAAGTGTTATTTTTTAATAAATGAAAAACTTTATGCTGCTTTTTTGTGTTTATTTGATGTCAAAATTATTTTTTCGTTGAGCAGAAAAAATTTGATCGGCCGAGTGGCCGCTGCTGGATTTGATGACCATTCAGGCCCGATTTTTAGTATTGTTACGTTACTGCCTTTCAATAACGTTTTGGTTTATTTCCTTTATAATAAACCGTTTCGAGTTCTTTTAATGCAATTCAAATAAAACTAATAAACACAACACTTTAATGTATAACACTTATTTATTAAGAACTTAGTCTTTTTAACAACCGTAATTTATAGCTTTTATTTACAACTCACTATTGTAATCAACACACTTCAAACGTTTATAGTTTTCTCCGCGTGATGCACTCTTGACTTGTCAAAGTCTGAACTTATACTCTATTTTGATGCTGGCCGCCGCCAGTATTTATACTGTAATTCAGCTATCGAGAACATTCGAAATGTTTCTCGAAGGTTCGAGGCTTTACTTATTCACCACTCTATAGTCAATTGTGATTGGTGGCGGCACTTATGTTTACATAATTTCACCACTTATACTAAAACTTTTTTAACGGTCATTTCTAGGGCTTTCCGCACATTGGGATTGAAGTGTACTAAATTATAACAAACTTTAACAACAATGTAAACTAATAAAATAACTAACAAATACTTAATAACTAATTAATACAAGATACATAATAATCATATATATTATTTCTTAAGCACTTTTTTTTGTCGGTTGCAAATATCTCCCATACCACTGCATCAAATTTAATGAATGATATCTCATTTTAAAGCTTATTTCTAACACTAATGACGAAAAATAATTAGAAATTGAAAAATTAATATTTTCATTGATAAAAATTACGGTGCAAAATGTTCGCACGGGTCATCTAGTTACAACTAATTCTTAAACAATAATTACAACTAACTAAAGTTACTTTCGTAACAGTATTTACCATTACTCTTGCCAAAACTTCCTGCGATGGAGCTCGATGACATAAAGTCGTGACGTCTAGAAACCCCACAAAAATAAGGATAAAATGGATAAAACGGACGATTTTGCCGGCCAGTGCAAATTACTAAAATAAAAGGTTAGGTAAGCCGGAAATGCAGCCATCAGAATATCGGTTGTACCGTTGCTCCATCCTGTTGGAACCACATGTTCTCCAGTCGCATTTCATCCAGTTGAGGTAAGAGAAAGTCGTAGTCATTTGACCTGAGGCGTTCTGGAAATAGAAACGTCCGATAACGACTCCAGCGTAAACACCACAACACACAATTACTTTTACCTGGTGTAATAGCTTCTCGTGTAGTATATGTGGATTTTCGGTGCTCTGGAATCAATAATTCTTCTTATTAAAGTAGGGTATTAGCATTTCGTTATGATATCATTCAGATGAGCAGAACTAGTTTACATTTCTTTATTTTATTTGTTCTTTATACAAAAAATTTATTGAGTATTTAGAATCGGACTATAATTTCCTTCGCGAAATGTAGCGAGAGGACACATAAAATAGTTTAAATATAACATTGATAAATTTGCCCACTTATGACGGTATGTAAATATTACATGTTAGTAAAACCATCAATGATAAATTGGCATATGACCCAAATGTTAAACTAGAGCAAATAATCATAAAACGAATCTTCTACATACTTCTTTTTTTACACAAATCTGGCACACACATAGATACAAAGGCACATACCGACACAAACTTAAATAAATAGCAAAAAGGAAGAAAGATTTAAGATTTACATTCTTTGAACTTCTACATTTTAAACAGAAATTATATGTGTTTCTCTGCATGTGTGCAAATGTTCAAATGTAATCGTATCTTTGGCAGTGGCTCTTTTGATATTAGAATTTATCTATTGTTCAACTGCTATTTTAACTTTTTGACATGTTTTAGTTAGGTTTATGTTCAAGGTCGTCTTTATTTACACACACAGATACTTACATTTACATGTCGTAACTTTTAGATTGTTGAATAGACTTTACAAGGATAACAATAGTTTAATATTGAAAATCTGTGAAAATTCCGAAAATTAAGATTTAAATTGGATTTAAAAATGATTTTTCAATTTTTATTGATCTTCTTCAAAGAATAATTATATATGTTGCAGTATACAACGTTTCGAGACAGTACAATTTTTAGAATAGTTTTTGAGCTAAATAAAATTAATTGCCTTATTAACAAAACCTCTTGGTTCGTTGTATCGATTGTATGTTGAATAAAAATACATTGTTTACACAAGATACAATAGTTACAACAATACAACCGGTTTCGTGAATACTACAAGTCTGTTATTTGATTTATGCTAGCAACATAGTTGTGTCGTACTTCCTAAGAATGTAGGACGTAGCGCCGGAAATGCTTCAACTACCCACAATTACATAAATGTTGCAGTCAACTTTAATGGTTGGATGTTACTTTAAATGCGTTAACGTGTCATATGGAATTGAAATGTGTTAAAAGAAACTTGAAATGTTGACTAAATTTGTAATGATTTGTGTGTTTTGTATAAAAATATGAAGAAAACGTTGTGTAAACATAAGCAAACATTAAAGTTGGTTTAAGTCATAACATACTGGGAGGCAGCCATAACATGATTGTAGCTTATTGATGAAGGGCTTATTTAACCATAAAAAAATTGCCAATGACAATAATATTCGTAAAGTAACCATAATATATTTAACAAGTAAGAGTGCTATATTCGGCTGTGCCGAATCTTATATACCCTTCACCATTATGCGAGCAGAATACAGAGCAACTAGACAAAAACTAAATAAAACTGGTAAATATTTTTTTTGTAAATAAGAGAAAACCGGTTTTGAACTTCGCTTTTCATAAGGGCCCAGAATATATATACTTTATAGGGTGTATGATCAATATTGTATATACCATTTTACGTAGGGTATAAAAAGAGTAATTTTCGGGAATTCAGGGGTCTAATCACTGCATTCGATACTATCGTATCGAATAAACTATTGAATTTTTTAGCATACGATAGACACTAGCGTATCGAATGAAAACTCGATAAATGTAATGTCGAGTTACTCGATGTCGAATGCTATTATTTCAAATTCAATACATTTCATTCGATATCGAGTTTCAAGATACCAAAATAAATAATTTCGATGAATTTTGCTTGATATCGTATGCGGTGATTAGACCCCAGTATTTCGGTTATAACTCATACAAATTTCCGACATTTTGGTATATAAGTCATATCCATAGGACATATGGCAGCCCTAAAATTTAGGGTTTTATAAAAATTTTGATGTTTTTTAGCCCATTTTTGGAGTATTTTGTTCATAAATTACCCATTGTCTAACCGATTTGATAGTTTTATATACCGACGTGTTAAGGAAGAATTTTACCATTTACTTAAGTTATATTTATATATAAACATTTATATAAACTTGTAAATATATATTTTAACAAAGTTAATTATAAAAAGAGTAAAATTTTTGGGATTCAGTATTTCGGTTATAGCTCAGTCATTTTTTAACCGATTTGGCAGATTTATATACTGACGTGTTAAAGAAGAAACCATTTACTTAAGTTATAAAGCTTGGACTCGGGGAGATCTATGGTT